>CM076969.1:47252379-47352755 GCA_039105355.1 Benthosema pterotum | reverse complement strand
ACACACACACACACAACACACACACACACACAGTACCCACACACACACCACCCAGAGGCCTCAGGATGCGGTGCTTTTCAGTCGTTCCTTCCTGACTCTTACGTTTGCTCTTCATTCCCCTGTGCAGTCTCTCTTTCACAAAGGGCCTCAATAGGGCCGTCACCTCCATGTTTGCATGTTCATTCTGCTTCTGTTTTTTCTCTTTTTTTCCTCTTTTTCTGTTTCCCTTTTCCCCACAATGAGCAATAAGGAAATGGAGGTCCTTTTCTTATCCTTAGGTCACTGAGCAGAACTCTTAACTCTCTCCTCTGCTGCCAGCACAGATGGCCCATTATTCAAGAGAGTTTCATGGCTTTGACTTTTTGTTCTTTTTAAAAAAAATGTTTATTCTTGTATTTTCCTCGCCAAGCCTACTCTGCGATGATAGTCAGTTGTTTAATATCCACCAAAATAACATACTCTATACCCGTCCGTTTTTAATAAAGAAACGACACATCTGTAAACGTTCAGAAAAGGATTTCACGCACATTCGCTATGTATTTTGATCACTATTAGAGGAAACGACAACAAACAAACCAAACAAACAGAAAGCACGCTGATGAGCGCTGATGCGGTCGGCAAGTACAGTCGGTACGACTCTTAACGCCAGGGCTGTTTTCGTTGCTAATAAAAACCAAGTAGGCAGTTTTTTATGCATGTGCTGCTGACGCACCACTGCGTCGGTCGTCTCCAGGTGGATCGGAATAAATCCGCTGCAGATTGTTGTTTGGCGTCGTCGAGGCTTCGCAGTTAAGCAGTCCTAGAGCCCCTCTTTCCTGGACCGTCCCCAGACTACACAGAATACACCCCCCACCACCCCTATTGTGTGCCACAATCCCCCCCCCCCAGTCTGAGATATAGTATATATGATCAGAATCATTCTATGGCGTGCGATTGTTTTTGTCTCACCTTATTCCCAGGACGAGGTGCGGTGCAAATTGCTCTGTCTCTTCGCATATTAGTAGTGTGTCTGAGACGCCGGTCTCATCCCTGTACTTTACATGTATTTTCTTGTCCCCTCCTTGGTGGTTTTTATTTATTTTATATTTTTTTTTGGGGGGGGGGGGGGGGGGGGGGGGGGGGGGGGCTGTATAAACCATGGGAATACCATTGTACATCCATCCGTTTGATGCCACAGAGAGGGACGGTGGAATTGCAGGGCCACAATTGTGATATGTAAATTTGATGATACCACCGAACCCCCTCTCCGTCTTCTTCCACTGATTCCTCCAAAGAGCGACCACACACACACACACACACACACACACACACACACACACACACACACACACACACACACACACACACAACACACACACACACACACACTTCCACACTTTAGAGTGGGTTTACCCCTAATATACCATGGAGGATTCCTTTATGTTACACGAGTGGAGTTGTAACGCTGCTCATGGGATCATTAAAAAGGCGCTGGGTATATTCCAGCGGTATACATTGTAAGTAGTATAAGAGTGTAAAAGTTGAATAACTGCCGCTTTCACTGTAGTAAGCATTTTGTGCGTGTGCGAGAGAGAGAGAGTGAGACGGTGTGTGTGTGATGCACGGTACTACGGGTACACGTATGTCTGTGCACGTGTGTGTACAGCGCACACACACTCACCCGCCAACCCGCCACCCACCCAACCCACCTCCCCCCGTCCACATGTATTTAAATGCTTGATTATGCACTTTGCATAGCTTTGGGACACGCATCACTCTTTCTTTTTTTTTCCGACCGCTAATAAAGTGACCAGGGAAATGGTAGGGGAGCCCTAAATGAATCCCTTAAAGTGCCAGGCTTGCATTCCTTCCTCGTGTCCCACCTTCCTCTCTCCTCACCTCTCCTCCTAGTTATTCTAGCCTGTAGTGAAACGCTGAAACCCTCCCTCACTCCCATCAGTCCGTCCGTCCGAACATCCCTGCGTCCCTCCTTCCGTCCACCCCGGCCAGGTGTTACCGCGGAAGAGGAAGAGGAGCAGGTTCTCTGCGTGATGAAGAAGAAGAAGAAGGGGCCCGTGAAGGAATAATTTTGAATAAATCACACAGTAGGCCGGGTGACCGTTTTCTGCCAAATAAGCGTTTATTTATCCCCTCCCACCCCCTTTTTTTGAACGCGCAAGCGTCGGGGATGACGGGTCACTCGCCATGGGTCATGTAAACGTTGGGAAGGATCTTTTTTCTAGACTATACATAACGATTTTAACGACGTCACCGCGACTGATGTCGGGGTTGGGGGTTGGCGGGGGGTCGGCTGGCAGCGGAGGAAAGGATACGCGTGTGTGTGTGTGTGTGTGTGTGTGTGTGTGTGTGTGTCTCTGTCTCTCTTTGTTGTTTGAACCTGGTCTCATCCCTCACTTTGGCTCTCTCTCTCTCTGGTCTCTGAAGGAGGGCACGCACGTTGCCGCCGGGGTGAAGGGCTCCTTATGATGAGAGAGGTGAGAGGTGGCTTGGATCTCTCTGTCTCTCACTCTCCTTTCTCTGCCCACCCCTCCCCCTACCCCATCTCTCTGTCTCTCTCTTTCTCTCTCTCTCTCTCTCTCTGCCAGGAGAGATTGTATTTATTGAGAGTCTGAGAAGTGCTGACCAGAGAGAGACAGAGAGAGCGAGAGAGAGGGAGAGATAGAGACAAGTCCGGCCCACGCTATAATAATATTTTAAATCAGGAGATGAACCTGTCGTATTATGCTCCAGCCAAATAAGGCCCATGCAGGCTTCTTCTATATCGGTGATGTCTGCCAAGCTATAGCGCAGTCTTCTCCCATACAATGCGGAAGGAAGGCATCTGGCACCTGGCGGAGACATTTATCCCCCCTCACCCTTTTATTGCTTTGTCCAAAAATGCCCCTCTGCCGTCTTTAAGCGGCGGATTCCAAATTAGCTTGCGGCGAGGTCCGAGATGGCACCGCGATACAGCCGGCGGGAGACACAGTGGGGGCTAATTAGATGTAATTGCGCCTTTTTTCTGATGTCTCTGTGAGATTTTGTTTTGCGTCGATGCTGTCACTCTTTGTCGCTCCTTGACCCACAGAGAGTCTACGCCGAACGTCAGCATGGAAAAACACAACCACAAACAGGCCGCGGTCCTCGGGTGTGCGGTCTTTACGTGCACATGTTGGTCTGGGCCGTGCATGTGTCTCAGTCAATTATATACAGTACATACAGTATATACGAGATGGAGGGAGGGAGAGAGGGAGGGATGGGGGTGTTGGAGAAAAGAATGCTGCGGCGTGCGCCAGGGCCGGATGTAACATTTCCCAATTGGGGGGGGGGGGGGGGGCAGGTGAAAATGTTCATGAAGTGCGGCTGAAGCACCAATACCATTTTTGGTTACAGGACTTAGGGATTAGGCAAGTAAGCGGCAATAACAACGTCAGCTGTTGAAGTTGCAACAGGCACGCAGCATGCGTAACGCTAAAGGTCTGACTCAGAGAGTTTTCTGTTTTCATTGGTGAAACGGTGTTGGTTTAGTGGTACGACAATTGTACTTATTTAGTAGTATAGTGTTTCAGATCATTTTAATTATAAGCGCTTTAATTTGAAATATCTGAAATTTAGGTTGTTTACATGTTTGCAGTCATGCTCATGCTCATGCCTGGATCCGCCCCTGGCGTGCGCCAGCGCAGTTCCGTTGTCTATTTGTGTTTGTGGCGTGAGAGATAGGGGATTGTCCGGTAATGAAGGGACTGGTGCGTCACAGCATGTCAGCAGCTGCCATGTCCAGGCAGAGCAGAGGCACCCTGAGAGCGCTCAGATTCAATGTCACCCTGATGATGAAGGGCATCTGCAACCACGGCACAGACTCTATATATACAGACGATCAAATGCATGTTTCCAAAGGAATGGTGTGAAATGATTCCGTCAGCACTGGAAACATGACAAGAAAGGATTTGTATTTGTTTTCCTTTAAAAAAAAATCAACTTTTTATTTATTTATTTTGTTGTAGTTTTTTTGTCCTGCGCCATAGAGATTTTTTGCTTATATGGCTGTTAAAGTCTTCCAAGCCTTGTCCTGTGTTCATATGATACCCACTGCAGTCGGCTCTAGTGGAATGGGATATCAGCAAACCGCTTCAGGCATCCAAACAATCCTGCCCCGGGCACAGCTATCATTAGATTCCGGGAAAGCTGTGTGTGTGTGTGTGTGTGTGTGTGTGTGTGTGTGTGTGTGTGCGTGTGCGTGTGCGTGTGTGTGTGCGTGTGTGCACGCGCGCATGCATGTGTGTTTGCATGTGCTTTGACACAGAGTTAACACTGGTTTACAGCTTAATCAGTCTGTGTAACTGAATGCATATTTATCAGAGAGTAAATTCATGCTCAAAGAATCAGACGAAAAGACCATACATCATCATCAAATACACACACACACACACACACACACACACACACACACACACACACACACACACACACACACACACACACACACACGGATCCACATTTCATTAGAGAGGCAGATTCAGGCAGCAGTAGATTAAAAACAACGTGTATTTTTACAGGTCCATAAATCACAGGCGGGACAAGGGGGATTCATTTAGCCAACACCGGGGTTATGGCGTAGTTGGCCTCACGTGACTAATGTCTAACAGCGATACTTTGATACACTGCCTTTTTATTAGATTCATTCTCTCCTGGCCCATATCGACGACGATTATCTCCCCGTGCACGTCGTTTGACTTGCAGAGCAGCTCGGGTGTTCATTTCAGAACTAACATTTCGGTGATGAAATGACCACTATGTCTTGCAAAGTGATCAGGGTTTTTTTTACATGCCCTGGCTGGAGCAACTACGACTCTAGGTTGTCTGCTTGTGCTGCTATAGCTGAGTGTTGTGAGGCAGGCACTGGATGCAACTCACCCTGTGTTGTTCACATTAAAAAGGCAGTGAAACCTAGGCTGATTCAGCAACGCATACATATGAAAATCAATCATTAATCACCACTGATCGTGCAAATGCAATCGAGCCAGCAGGCTTGCCTGGGAGCCAGCTGGCTGTGGTTAGGAAAACGCAGGGACGTGGCATTGCTTGTATTGTCTAAATCTACAATTTAGAATTAACTGTAACCCTATCCTCAGTCTTTATCGCCCACATGTGTCCCATGGCCTCTTAACCGCTTAACATTAGTCCACGATGTTCCCGCTTTGGAGGCATTAAGCTATAGAGCTCAGCCACGGCCATTTGATTACTATGTACGTAACCTGCTAGTGATTACCAATTGATACCATAACATTTGATTCAGTTTGTTACCCATACAGAGATGTGTAAAATCAGGTGCAGACCACTGTGTGATGTAAACAATTCAGCTGCAGCCAATGCAATTAATAAAGAATGGCTAAGACTTAGTTGTGTTTTGGGGCTTCCAGTGGCTGATTGGTTTGTGTGAATAACATATATTGCATAGGCACCTAGGCCTGACTGCGAGTCCATGGTAAAGCTTACATTACGGCGTAGTCATGTACAGGATAAATGACAAAATAGTCAACTTTTGACAAATGACAAGGCCCAGGTTTTCCCCTTTAATTATCCTGTTCCAACTAATTTGATATTGTGATTTAGATTATTTTTGCCCCGTTTGTGTCGTGCCACGGTAAATACTGTTGTTATGTTGTTTACTCCCCGTATTCAGCAGATTGAAAGCCTGCTTAGTGGACAGAGAGAAGGGCTGTTAAATCTGTTATTGCTGTTTGGTATGTCGAAAACAGAATCTGGTCCTTTTTAATGGAGTGTGAAGCACTCCCATAAAATGTTGTGCTGATCGCTGAGGTTGGTGGCCTCAAATGCAACCGCTTGCACGCTCACACAGTGCACCAGTTCACACTGGTGTATGCATCTGGTGCTCTCTCTCTCTCTCTCTCTCTCTCTCTCTCTCTCTCTCTCTCTCTCTCTCTCTCTCGCGTTAGAGTGTATAGTATACTTTAGGGGTTTACAGAGAAACGATGCATATTGTGTTGCAAATTGATAAACGATACATGACGATGATAGACACGATTCATGAACAATATTGCTTTGTTATTGCCATGTGATTTAATGATTTGAACACAGACATACACAGATTTGTTGATAGACTTGTAGCTATTTGCATTGTAAAAGTAATTAATCCCATCTTGTCTTTTTTATTCTTCCTATTTTGTTATATCACTAGTATACAGCTTGTGCGTGCGTGCGTGTGTGTGTGCGTGTGTGTGTGTGCGTGTGTGCGTGCGTGCGTGCGTGCGTGTGTGTAATCCGCAGTAACAGCGTTTCGGTGTGTTGCTGCCTGCTGTGCTCTCAGGGCTAGTAGAGAGCAGGTGTAATTTCCCCTGCACTGAAACCCACAACAACAACAACAAGTAGCACCAGGGGAGCAGGAACATATTACTGTTAGTCCAACAGTGTCTCTGTCAGGGGAGACCCTGACTGACCACAGACTGACCTGTGGCCAGGCCTGTGTGTGCTGAGGGAGGCTCAGAGGGGGTGTGTGTGTGTGTGTGTGTGTGTGTGTGTGTGTGTGTGTGTGTGTGTGTGTGTGTGTGTGTGTGTGTGTGTGTGGTGTGTGTGTGTGTGTGTGTGTGTGTGTGTGTGTGTGTGTGTGTGTGTGTGTGTGTGTGTGTGTGTGTGTGTGTGTGTGTGTGTGTGTGTGTGTTGAGGGAGACTCACTGTGAGTGTGTGCGTGCAGAGCATTTATTAGGGTCTGGACCTGTTAAAGGGGAGCAGGGCAATATCACTTTGTGTGTTCTAATTGAGGTGTGTGTGTGTGTGTGTGTGTGTGTGTGTGTGTGTGTGTGTGTGTGTGTGTGTGTGTGTGTGTGTGTGTGTGTGTGTGTGTGTGCGCGTGCGCGTGCGCGTGCGTGCGTGCGTGCGTGCGTGTGTGTGCGTGTGTGTGTGCGTGCGTGCGTGCACACTGTAAGCCTCAAAGCGATAACATTTTTGGATAACCAGCTCAATATACAGGCACTTTTTTGTGTCTGTGTGTGGGTGGGTGGGTGGCTGTGGTAAATATATCAAATAACAGTGTAATAAAAGTGCCCATAAACCACTGGACACAGCTTGACCTCTAACCTATCTGCTGTGGCCTTTTATTCACACACAAACAGTATATACAGTCTATTGCAGGCGTTGGCACTTAACAGTTGACCAACGGTTGCCCATGGCTAGTAAATAAAACGTTGGGGCACGTTATAGCAGAGTTTGGCTCTAGAGGTTATTGGCTGTGCATGAAGAATAGCATCCAACCTTATATGCAAACAAGGAGTCGCACTAATTCTGTTTTTCAAAGTGACTGTCACCACTCCTGGCACTTATAGTAGGAGGGGCGAAATCAACTTGTGACTGAGGCAGACAGTCGTGGTGGATAGTAAATGAGTCACGACCAAACAGTGCCAGTCATGGAACTTAAGTAGTGGTGGCGACATCAGAGACACTGGGCTCACTGGTAATACAAATATTTAAAACCACATTAACCACATTACACACATGAAGATCCCCAGGGTCTTTCAAATGTCATTAACATACTTATTGTTTGTCAAAAGGGTGAAATGTTCCGGGAATCATTATGCAATAGTTTTAGTTATAGAATTGTTTTACTACCAACACACCAGAACATAGTGTGCAATGTAGTGGTATAATAATGGCTTAAAGCTCACCTAAAACGCTGACGTAGAATTACATTACAGAATGTGTAATTCACTTAATGGGTATTGTATTGTATTTAATTTAAGGCCATATATTAAACCTTTATTTGCATGCCCTACCGCAGCATTCACAGCACAACCCATAGTGTTAATGTGTCCAAATTTACCACATGATCATGTTCTTATCCTGTGTGTGTGTGTGTGTGTGTGTGTGTGTGTGTGTGTGTGTGTGTGTGTGTGTGTGTGTGTGTGTGTGTGTGTGTGTGTGTGTGTGTGTGTGTTGTGTGTGTGTGTGTGTGTGTGTGTGTGTGTGTGTGTGTGTGTGTGTGTGTGTGTGTGTGTGTGTGTGTGTGCGTGCGTGCGTGCGTGCGTGCGTGCGTGCGTGCGTGCGTGCGTGCGTGCGTGCGTGCGTGCGTGCGTGCGTGCGTGCGTGCGTGTGTGTGTGATATGCACGTACAGTAAATTAGATTGATTTCTGTTGTAGGTCTCCCTTTTCCTTACTCAATCATCCTTTGTACATGCTCTCCCCCCTCATTTACTGTAATAGCCTCTGATATACAGAGAGTTAATGCAGGTCGTGGTGTATAATTGACAGACCTCTGTCATTCCTACAGGTCTCTCTCTCTCTCTCTCTCTCTCTCTCTCTCTCTCTCTCTCTCTCTCTCTCTCTCTCTCTCTCTCTCTCTCCATGACAGTGGACGTTGGACTGGACTTAATTGGTGCCTCTCATCTCTCCTTTTGAAGGGCAATGCCGCTTATTAATATTGTGTCACGATAAATTAACCCAAATAAAGCCTTACACCAGGATGAAAGGGGTGTGTGTGTGTGTGTGTGTGTGTGTGTGTGTGTGTGTGTGTGTGTGTGTGTGTGTGTGTGTGTGTGTGTGTGTGTGTGTGTGTGTGTGTGTGTGTGTGTGTGTGTGTGTGTGTGTGTGTGTGTGTGTGTGGCGCGGCACCTGGTTTGTCAATGTCTATACCTGTATGTATGATTGATTGATATGAGTTGCGTCACTGATGTTTTCACAGTACACAGTACAGTGACGACGGACATATATTTTTTATATACAGTATCTGTTTCTGGCCTCTTACCTTTCACAGATCAACTTTCCATCTGGTCCAAAAGGGTGAACCAGTAACATATTGAGCACCCTGGTCAAAGCGTGCGCTTTTGAGACTATTAACGGTAGTTGTGGATGTTACTGTATTTACAGTCCCCAGTGAAACAACGCTGTTCAGTCCTCACTCCTCCGACTTGACTTGTTCAAAAAATGATTTCAACGAACAAAGCGTTTATAGAAATGTGCAAAGTGCACACAATTTCATCTTTTAAACCTTTACAACAGCTTTGCTAGCACAAAGGGAGATATAAAATGTTTTCGCGGGGTATACGTCAGGCCACAAATGGCTGAAAAATGGCAACTTCCAGGGGAAGTTAAGAACCCGGAAGTCCCGCCTTTTGGCAGTGGCTCTGGGATACCCTGGGTCCAGGCTTTCATTTGGCCGTGTGGATGTAAGCCTGGAGATCAAGGCTACGTATAGAGAGTGCAGAGGAGGGGAATGGGGAACACAAAGTGAAGAAGGAGGAGACGAGAGGGGGGTGGGGTTGGGGTGAGCCAGGATGATCATCCATTACATCCCAGAACGGTGGTCCGGGCGGGCGGGGGTCGGGCTTCAGGAAGACGGATTCGGAGCGATCAGCTTTGGACTCCATCTCCCATAAATCCTGACGTGTGACGTTGATGGATGCGGGCCATAAAGCCTCCCCCGCTCTGACATGTGCGGAGCAACATGGAGAACCCTGGGAAAATGTGAGTGCTGCAGGTTAATGTCAACGAGGCCTGAAAGTGAAGAGGGGATGATGGAGAGGAGACACCTCGACCCGCCTTGGTCTGCCCCGTGGCAGAGAGGAAGAGAGGGAGGGAGGGAGAGAGAGAGGTGTGGGGTATACGGGTAAAAAAAGGAAGGAAGGTGGGGAAAAAATGAAGGGGTAAAAATGTAGACAGAACGATTGAGAAGGGAAGGACAGCCAAGGGCGGAATGAGAGCGCGGTGGTTTGGTTCTCTTGAATACAGGGAAGGAATTTGCAGGGACATTTCAATGATTCACTCGTCATGGTGTGGGTCTGCGTTGCCATGTTGCCCTGAAGTGCAGTGGATTGAAGTCATTGTATTGTTGATTCATTGCCTACTGTGCTGGAAGGTTAGACATCTAAATATCTATCTACGCTGTCTGATGTTCACTTTGCTAATTTGTCTCCTCTGGCATTTTACAAAGGTTGTGGATGTACTGTAGCTGATGATGATATTGCTTATGAGATGTCTGACGCTGATGTTTCCGATAATATCTGATAACCGATATTATCCAAACACTAATTTCCGATCCTGATACCAACTGAGTAATGTATATATAAATTCTGAGATAATCTCAGAATTTTAATGCCATCCTTTTGTTATTTTTCTTCTTTATCTTAGAGCCTTTAATTATTAGACAACTTCCTGAAAATACGGTATATAGTATCTACCATATGACCAGCTCAACAAGGCTCTTCCTGATTGGCTAAGAAATACTCCTGCCGGGACTATTTGTTAGCCAATGACAAAGCTGAAAGGGATTTCTGCAGCCCCTACAGGTGTCAAAAAGACTAGATTTTTTGGAGATGATCTAACTAAAGGAAAACTTCATGAAAAAAACAAAACAATGAACAACTATGAAATTATTATTTTGAGCATAAAATGACATATAGGAGCTTTAAGCTTTGCCTTGATGCCTATAACATTATCAAGCGTTAAAAGGTACCAGCTACCCAGACACACACCAGCCCTCTGCAGTGCTCTAATTTGAAGGTGACTGAAGTCTGTCTCATTTCTATACAAATGCCCTTGACTATATGGGACATAACAGTAAGAACTCCTGTAACTAAAGTAAAGCGAAAAATGATCGCTATTTTCTGACATTCCCTTTTTATGCATATCGTGGCCCTTACCAATTTATACTTGACCAGGATGAGTACCACTCATACAAAAAGCCTCATCATTATCATGAGCAGAAGACGGGGAAACTGCTAGCTATAGACCGGAAATGATAAAAAAAAAAACTTCCACTTCCTCATTAACATAGTCCCATCAGAGCCATAAAGCACCATCCCAAAACACACTTGGAAAATGCCCTGATTAGGGGTGTGTGGAGGGGGCACGGCTGCCCTAATGAAGGCCTGTTCCCCGCAGTCATTTAGGATATTGGTATGTGTGGCTGGGCCTGTGGGATGGGTCTGGATTACAGCCGTATATGGATGCACTGTATTTGTATGGACGGGGAGAAATGCGAGGGCCGAGGGAATGCAAAACCACAACTCATTTGCTCTAGTCAATTTTACTGGGCTGGGGCTCAGGGAGAGAGGCTTTGTGGGGAGCCCAGGGAGATGCAAAATTTTACAAGGAAACCAAAACGGGTCAACAAGCGGTTTGCGGTGGAGTCAGTGCTATGGCCACGTGGTTGCATTGTGTATTCCATTAATTTTCCTCATGCTTTGTTCATTTGAATTTTCATTTATTATTCAGTCAATTCAGCGACTGCGTCGTGGACAGACATCCTAATGTAATGAATTGGCCTTCATGTCCTGTTTTAGGGAGAAATTATGGAGATCCAAAATGATCATTGCCACGGCGCCTAACTTGTTAATTAGCATTTTATATCCAAATAACTGAAATTGGCTCCAACCGTCATTCATGGGCATCCGGTAAAATTCAACATCCATCTCATTTAAAACAAAACAAAAATAAAACACGTGATAAACCTTTCATCAGCAGGCAGTAGGAAAACCTACCAACCACACCTGATCGTGAACAAAGGTTTTGAAAGAGTCTTTCAAAGGACGATGGGCAGTGTTACATTTTTATCTTTTGTCTCCACCGAAGGTGGAGGACTATAAAACGCCCTCCGTCCGTGCACGTCCTAAATCTGTCTGTGGCACGAGGAATCTGTCTGTCCCATGATTACAGCATGATGAGGTAATCATTATAAAAGGGATTGAAAAAGGCCCTCTGTCCGTGCACGTCCTAAGTCTGTCTGTTGCACGACTATCTGTCTTGAATCTGTACCTGGGTACAGGTCTCTAGGAGGAGATCTGAGCTTGAGATGACGTCATGATGAGGTCATGATGAAGGTGGGAACTATAAAACGCCCTCCGTCCGTGCACGAATCTGTCTGTCCCATGATTAAAGAATGATGAGGTAATCATTCTCTGTCCGTGCACGTCCTAAGTCTGTCTGTTGCACGACTATCTGTCTTGAATCTGTACCTGGGTACAGGTCTCTAGGAGGAGACCTGAGCTGGAGATGACGTCATGATGAGGTCATAGGTAAGAGATACGGTGGAGATATAAGTGTGAAATAGAGATTTTTGTACATAATGAAAAGAAGATGATGTAATACATAGCATATATAAGAAAGAAAGATGACATTCTAATCTAAAAATATTGTTTAATAAAAATCAATAGGTCGTTAGAAGAATGTTGTCTTCTCATACAGTAGATGGAAATAAGAATGATTTGAGGATATATGATCGAGAGTGCACAGGGGAAGAATCTCAGAAATTATTAGTATTTCATAAAGGAGAATGGAATGAAAGGAAAGGTCATGAGAAGAGAGAAAAATTGACTTCGCAATCTTGGGGCAAAGACTTATCCATGAATGCTGAAGAAAGCTATGGGGTAGAATATCAGGAGTCATTGCTATTTCAAATAGGAAAGCAGAGTGAAAGCATAACTCGTCAGTTTGAGGAACAAAGACATCAGAGAAGAATTTGGGAGAAAAATAGAAAGAGAAAGTATCGGGAGAAGGAGAAAGAAGAAACGAAGAAACTTAGACAAAGACGAGACAGGGAAGCGAAAGAGGAAAAAAGAAAAGAAGATCAAAAAGAAGATCAAAAGGAGAAGAATAGACAAAAAATGAAAAGGAAACGGGAGGAAGAGGAAGACGATGAAAAGAAGCTACAGAATCTAAGTAGGAAGAGAAACAGACAGAAAAAGTATCGGGAAGAGGAAACGGAAGTAAGGAAGAAACTTCGACAGAGACAAGATAGGGAAGCGAGAGCAGCAAAAAGAAGAGAAGTGAAAAATGGAGAAAAGAGAATTCAGCAGTCTAATGTAGAAGGAAAAGGCAAGAGGAGAAAAAAAGGAAAGAACTTAGGACAGAGAGGAGCAACACTCATAAGTCAAAGGGAGAGAAATAGAACAAGAATGAAAACAAAACGGAAGGAAGAGAAAGCAGATGACAAGAATCTACGACGGAAGAATGAAAGAGAAAGAAAAAAAGAAAAACGAGAGAAAGAGAATAGGGCAAAACAAGAACATGTGACAACAATTGATGAATCAGGACTTGCATTCTTAAAGAAAATCGCGGAAAGTGGACCAAATTACGTATGCTTCTGTTGTGAACGCTTGCTTTACAGAGAAACGGTTGTGAAATATAAATGTGAGAATTACAAACCTGGAGATGAAACTGAAAAAGTTCTTAATAAGAAGACATCAATTGATGAGAATTGGATATGCCACACCTGTCACCGATGCTTGAAAAGAAGAACATTGCCTTCGCAATCCTGGGCCAACGAATTATCCTTGGATGATATCCCAGAAGAACTGCAGGAATTACGGCCTTTAGAAGAAAGATTAATAAGTCAAAGAATACACTTCATGAAACTCATTGGTTTACCGAGAGGAGGACAAAAAGCAATTCATGGTAATGCAGTTAATGTGCCATCAAATTTGAACACCGTTATCAAAATATTGCCAAGACTTCCTGACTCTCTTGAAGTTGTTCCATTAAAACTGAAAAGGAAATTAGAATATACAGGACACTATATATATGAATACGTTCGACCGAAAAAAGTCTTGGAAGCATTAGTTTGGCCAAAGAAAAACAATCCTCTATATGCAAAGATTGATATCTGCGAAGATTGGGAAGAAGAATGGATTAAAGAAAATGAAGACTTATGGAGAGCCATGACAATGTTAGAAGAAAATGACAACAAAAAGAAAGACGGTATTACGGGATCATATGGTGAAAGAAGAAATCAAGAGAAGAAGAAGTCAGATGTTCCACAGGAAACAGATATAAACATCGAAGAAGAGCAAGATGAAGAAGACAGAAAAAGATTTGAAGAAATTGGAAAGATAAGAGGAATTCCATATGATACTTTACTTCAGGAAGAAAACTTCCTCAAAGATGACATCACAATACACATTGCTCCAACGGAACATCAAAAACCACGTTCATTCTACCAAGACGAAAACTTTGAAGAATTAGCAAATCCATGTAAATATCCATTTGGAAATGGAGGATTGAACTCACAAAGGAGAAAAAGAATTACACATAGGAAATATTTTCAACAACGTATTTTACATTCCAAGGGTAGATTTGCAAAAGACATAGATTATCTCTTAACGGCTCAATACATAGTAGAAGCTCAAGATGTCCAAGACCAGATTCAAATAGCTGTGCGACAGAGTCAAGGAGAAAAATTCCAAGAAGAAAGGGTTACTGCAGGAATGATGAAATCAAAAGTAAAGATGAATGAGATGATGCGCGCCGGAAAGGCATTCAATTTTCCGAAAAACTCAAGAGGATCACCAGCTTATTGGCAAACAGTTCTTTATGATTTACTAGCTACAGTTAGACAAATAGGAATACCAACGTTCTTCTTAACATTGAGTGCTGCAGACATGAAATGGCCGGAAGTCATACAAAGTATTGGTAAAGAATATGGAATGAATTTAACCGCGGAAGATGTGAAAAACATGAATTTTGAAGAAAAATGCAAATGGTTACGACGTAATCCAGTAACAGCAGCGCGTCAATTTGATTATCGTCTACGTACATATTTCAACGAATTTCTTGGAGGAAAATCAAATCCTCTCGGAAAACTTGAAGATTACTTCATACGCACAGAATTCCAACAAAGGGGATCACCACATGCGCATTGTTTACTGTGGATAAAGGATGCTCCAAAAATTGGCATAAACACAGATGAAGAAGTTGCCACTTTCATTGATAAACACCAGACATGTGAAATTCCAGCAGAAGAAGGCATATTGAAGGATTTAGTACTGTCGTTACAAAAACACAATCATTCTAGCGCATGCAGAAAACGAGGTTCCTGCAGATTCAACTTCCCACACCTACCAAGTAATGACACCTTGATAGCCAAAGAAACAGAAGAGAAAGACCCGAGAAAAGATGAAATTCTTAAAAGAAGACGAATGATTTTGGAAAAAGTAGCAACTACAATGATTACTGAAAACATTGCAGAAAATATCTCTTTAGAAAAACTGCTTGAACAAGCAGGTGTCAGTAAAGAGGAATATCAATGGGCTCTGTCGATCATGAGGTCAGGAAGAAAAATTGTGCTGAAGAGGAAACCGGAAGAACGTTGGATCAATTATTACAACAAGAAAATCCTAGAAACATGGCAGGGAAATATGGATATACAATTTGTAACGGATGTGTACTCCTGTATCATGTACATGACAAGCTACATGTTGAAATCAGAAAGAGCAATGAGTGAACTGTTAAAAAAAGTTGCAAATGATAACAGAGGAGAAGATGTAACCACACAACTAAAAAAGGTAGGTTATGCATTTCTAAATAACAGAGAAGTAAGTGCACAGGAAGCAGCGTATAGATTACTATCGCTTCCCTTGAAAAGAGGAAGCAGAAAGGTAGTGTTTGTCAACACAGCACCCAGACACAGAAGAGTTAGACTATTTAAACCTCAGAATGTAATACAAGAAATGAACAATGATGAAGAAAACATTTTCTGCACATCACTTTTGGATAGGTATGAAGCACGACCGGACTCGATAAATGGAATGTGTCTGGCTGAATTTGCAGCCACATATGTATCAGCAAAAGGGGAAAAGGGAATAGATCATTGTGATCATATCGTCTCCATGGAAGAAGAAAATGATACGCATGAAGACCTCATCATAGACAATTCCACCGAATTCCGATGTGACAGAAACGGATGTGACAGAAACGGAAAAAAAGGAGGTGGCATCTTATGTATAGCAAAGAATGATCTTTTTCCAAAGGACATGAAAACAAATTTTTCAGATTTGGAATACACAAGAGTGACATTGACGAAATATGAAACCAGGGTTGATATCATCACCCTGTACAGACGTCCGACTTTCAATTCTTCAGACTTCATTGACAAGCTTTCTCAATTTCTAGAAACATTAGAAAAAAATGTTTTGACAATTGTACTAGGAGACTTCAACTACAACAGATTAAGTGATCAAGGTGACATTATTCTGAACATCATGCTGAAATACAGATTTCATCAATTTGTTTCCACACCTACCACAGACTATGGCTCACTCCTAGACCATGTATATGTCAACAATTCTGAAAAAGTTTCCACAGATGTAACGGATGCCTACTATTCGGACCATGATGTAATACATGTAGAATTGGATTTATCAAAATAATGATAACAGTCCAGAACCACTTTTTTTTAGAAACTATTTTGAATTTTGTACTCCTGCAGTCTGCATCAAACTTTACTCCAGACATTTTTTTATAGAACTCTTAGAAAAAATTTGATTGATTTTTTATTTCGAACTGTTATGAAATACAATGAACATCCATCATTATTTACCACATTTAGATGATTTTAAAAAGGATAGTAGAATATCAGAAGTTGATATAATTTTTTTTGTGAGAATTTTTCTAGAAGCACATCATGACGTCATAACAACACTTTTGACCATGACCATGTGACCATGTGTCAGCCACGCTGAGGGAGCACGTCAGGAATGTGGAGGAAGAGAGGTCTCAGTGAAAGGCCCGCAGCCAAGAACAATGAAAATGTCAATACAGGCCCGCTACGAGGGCCCGCTACGTTTAGATGGTGATGTAATGACGACATGGATAACAGACCTTTATAACTAATGTGTTGAATATTAGCTTGCTCGACTTTCAGACAAGTATGCCATGTCCTCTTATTTGCACTGCAACAAATGCTGATCTGGTTGATCTAGCCTTATATGTTTGTCCAATCGAAATTTATGCATGCAATAAAGTTGTGATGATGTCATAAATATCACTACTTAAGGTTGAACTCTTGCGATATTTTGATATTGTTAATCTGGTGATCAAAATGTCTACTAGTCAGAAAACAGATGAAAAACAGCGTGATGTGACGATAAATATTCAGAACAGCTCGACGACGAAATTTCGCCCAAAACCTCAATAGTGGAAATTCAACCAATGGACAGGGACGATATAACAAAAACTTAATCAATAATATTCGTCCAATGGCGAATCAGATTCTGATTAACTTTTTTTCACCCAATCCTTTCATCTTTTAAGATCGCATAATGTAATTTTACATAAAAGATCTGTTTTATTTAATATTGTAAGTCACGTTTAACTAAGGATCCACAACTACATTCCTTTTTTTTTATTTTTGTATTATTTTTATTTATTTTTTTTTATTCTGCACTTCTCCAAATCTATTTTTTTTCAACCAATCCTTTTATCTTTTTTGATTGGACAATTGAATTTCGCAAATGTGTGCCTATGACCACTATTTCTTTAATGGTAAATTTTTAATGCCAAATTTTATTTATTTTATTTTTTAGACTTTATTGAATGCATCAACAAATATATTCATTATTTTTACTCATTATTTTTTTTTTCAAACTATTTCACAATTCTATTCGAATATTTGAATGATTTTTTATTTCCAAACGGAAATTGTTAGCCTTTTTTTAAATTGTGAATAATTGACACATATGATATATCGATCTTACACTTCAACCCTTTTTTTTAAGAATGACATCATCTATATCGTCATTGCATCCCGTGTGTGATTAGTGTTTTATATATATTAGAATAATATCATCATTTGCTGAGCCCGGACGGTGGAGACCTGTGCCCCGTAGGGGCACAATCTTATCGTTTATCTCTATTATTTGGACCTGCCACTCCCAGATGCATTGGCCAACAACACTACCACTAAAAATGAATCCCCCTGACCAACAACAAGGTTCTTCACCACCCCCCACCCCACCTTCTCTTCCTCTCACCCACCATCACCACAGGAGCTACCAGAGGCTCTGGTGTCCACCTCATTCATCACCCTAGGTTTGATTCCCCCATGCTTCTACCACGAGGCGGAGAAGAGTGGAGGAGGACTGCCTCCTTCTCTATACCATATATACAGTATATACCTCCCTTCTGTTTTAGTGTGTGAGGGAGACATAGATGCAGCCAGTGGAATTAATTGCTCCCCGTTACTGAAGATCAGCAAGTTTGCTCTGTTGGCGTGCTGATCTGCCATATGGCTGCCCACTAGGTGAACACTTTGATTAATGTTGCCCACACCCCCGTTTTTTCCCCCTTTTCTTCCGCTAATATTTGATTCTGATACAACAGAAGCTACGTCTTACTCTCTCTTCTCTTTCATTCTCTCGACGTCCTCTGGCCCTCGAGTTCGGCCTCTTTCTCTGTCTCTTTTGTCCAGTCTATACTGCCTCGCTCCATGTTTTGCAGGGTAAAATTTAGCTTAACATTACAGTTTCCCTATGCATACAGTTTCTATACACATCCATATGCTTTCACATGTACGCTTGCAGACACGCGTGCGTGCGCGCACACACACACACGCACAGGTGTCTCTCAAGATGCATTTGTGTGACGTTAGCAGTCAGTGAAGCGGTGCGTAGGTTGGAGTATCGGTGAGATAATGGTCACAAAGAAAGGGTGTGTGTGTGTGTGTGTGTGTGTGTGCGTGTGTGTGTGTGTGTGTGTGTGTGTGTGTGTGTGTGTGTGTGTGTGTGTGTGTGTGTGTGTGACTGAGAGAGAGAGAGGGGGGGGTGATCAGAGCTATGGGTAAAGTGTCCTTTGCAGTTGATTAGGCCCCTGGTGTGTCTGCTAGATTTCTCTATTAGCCCCCTCAGCCTCTCTTGTCTTCTCCTGTGAACAGTGAACACTCTCTGGGCCCAGAGGTCTGCACGCAAGCACACACACTGTGACACACACACAAAGAAACACACACACACACACACACACACACACACACACACACACACACACACACACACACACACACATGCACGCACAGACGGGTCGCAGCAGTAACAAGGAGTTGAACAGATGCTGGAGTCACAATATCAATAGCAGTGAGTGCAGGTAATAATGCCTTAGCAGGGTTCAGCCGTGAGACAGCTCTAACTAGAGAGGCAACTCTCAGGTGGAGCATTTGCTATCTGCAAATGCTCCACCTGAGAGAGAGAGTGTTACCATGTAGCAACTTTGTGGCGTGTGTGTGTGTGTGTGTGTGTGTGTGTGTGTGTGTGTGTGTGTGTGTGTGTGTGTGTGTGTGTGTGTGTGTGTGTGTGTGTGTGTGTGTGTGTGTGCGTGTGTGTGTGCGTGTGTGTGTGCCGTGCGTGTGTGCCGTGCGTGCGTGCTGGAGAACAAGGAGCTGCTAATAGTGACGGTGTCATCATCAACCCTGAGATAAAATTAGTCTTACCAGGGGTCACAAGTTCATTTTGCCATATTGTTCCCCTCCCCTATCTCTCTCTCTCTCTCTCTCTCTCTCTCTCGCTCTCTCTCTCTAATGCATGATTCTTACCACATCGTATGCGCAGCAAAATAACCGATCTACAAGTTCACAATGTGACGTGTCGAGACGCACTGTGAGCTTGAAGATCGTCCGCTTTCGCTGCTCGACACTGCACGGCACACATTGCAGACAGTGGCACTATACTAAATCAGGTATAATGAGACGGTGGCACGGAACAGCATGCAGCCGTCCACATCAGGAGCATCTTTTAAGCATCATACCGGTGCTTTGTTTTATGGCACGGCCCTGCTGCTTGCGATTTGGGTCTTTTCAACGTGCCTTGTTAAGTGCTGCCATTCCCCTGCATTTGGATGTGGCCCAGCGGGGCCCCTAGTGAGACCACAGGGCTGGGAATGGGCTCCCCAGCTCCAGCCAGGCGGTGCCCGCGAGGTGCGTCGCTAACCATACCCCCCACTCCCAGCCAGCGACCCACCCACCCACTCCTACTAAATCTCCCTGATTGCCCGGGGTGGCTGTGGCGTGATGGGGGTGTTACCAAGGTGGCGGGCTCTCCAAAGAGGCTGATTGAGATGCAAATGGGGGCCATAACTCAGAGGTAAATGCAGGACCTGAGCTTCCCCCGGCTTCGCCTATTTCCCCCTCACCTCTCTCTCTCTCTCTCTCTCTCTCTCTCTCTCTCTCTCTCTCTCTCTCTCTCTCTCTCTCTCTCTCTCTCTCTCTCTCTCTCTCTCTCTCTCTCTCTCATCTCTTTCTCGTCTCTCTCCATTTACTACAGCATGGGAGGAGGGACCGTTATTGTCTGTGGATAAAGTTAGATATCTGTCACGATGTGAAAGCCGAGGAGAGGAGGGGGAGAGTGTGAGAGCCACACAGCTATGGAGGACGAGAGTTGCACCATCTCCGTTCACTTCACGGGGGCAGCGCTAGAGCCCAGCAGTTACAAAGCCCTACCTAGTCAGGAAGTCGACAGAATGCACTGGACTCTATGGGAGCAAATTTAGCAGATTTCTCATTTCAGTCCGCAGTCCCCAACATCCAACAAGAGACAAGTTAAAAACAACACAAAACATGAAAAGACAGCAAGAACAGAAAGCATCTAAATGACTGGTGATTAAAAAAAAGCTAAGGTGCATCTATATACTGTAGGTAGCAGCAGAAAAATATTAGTGCAAGAATACTGCCTTTCAGTCGTTAGTCGTAGTTGTCATTGTGCAATTCTTTAAAACAGTAACTTGTCGTGTTGCACGCGTACCTAACAGTTCACCTTGTCACTCTGGGGCGCTACAAGGGTCACATGACCAGCGATTGTTTCTTGACCCCTCATCAGTGGCACTCTTGGTCACAGCAAGAGGGTTCAAAGTAGGGAATGGGGTTGGAGATTAGGATTGTTAGACATTATTGAGGGAAATGAACATGCTCAGCTTAAAAAAACAAAACAAATACCGGTACTAAGTGGATAATTGATCTACAAGGTTATCAATTAATTAATTGATCGATAATTTGTATCTCTAGTTCATTCAAAGTGATGTTTATCCGAGGTATGGTTTGCCATTTGCGTAACTCCTGTTATCATATTTTCACTAGTTCAGCACTTTACAATATAACCTACTTTATTTTGGTGTGTGAAAGCAGAATCATGGTTGTAGCGGTTCTAGTTGAACTGGGAAAAAGTTACATGTAGACTTATGTATATTTTTTTTATTAGGATTACAAATGTGCAACTACTGTCAATTTCACTGCACATACGTGCACATGTGTGTTTTGTGATGTTTTTTTGTGTGACTTCAAATGCATGTATGAAATACAGATTACTGGTTGAATTGTGTGTGCACACACGCACATGCGTGCGTGTAGGTTGCATATTACTAGTGCTCAAATCCAATCTATTTGCGTTGTATTTCCACAACATATCTATCTCCATACATTGGGCTGATTGTGGGAGAGAGAGCAGATGGACACAAGGGGACGTCATGGCAGAGGAGGAGGAAAGGAGGTGTAATTGCATAGTCCTTTGCTGAATTGTTCTGTGGATGCAAATTTAAATCCCTCCTATTATTTTAATAATCTGCCTTTTACTGCTTGTGCTCGGATCATTTGTTTGCAAACCAGGTTATTTGGAGAGGGAGGCTCGGGGGTAATTTCATGCTTTGGAGCATTTATATCTATAACTTAATGAGGAAAGGGCCTGTTGTTTCCTGCTAATACACTGCTAGAGGGAAGCAAACTTTTCTTTCTTTTTTTTATTCCCCGTTTAGGGTACTGTTGGAGGGCAATAATGCGGGATTACTCTGACGGAATGGAAGGGGCAGGCCTAGGGGAAGGCTAATGTAGCTTTGTGTGGTAGACCTCCATTAATATAGTTGTTTCATGCAGGGTTCACATCATAATGTGCACAGAGGAACCTTCTTTTTCCCCCCCTCTCTATTTAAAACCAGCTCTGCTCTCGCCGTTGATCAATCCGGTATCTTTACACTATATGTCACTTATGACATAGGATTATTCACAATTTTTTAATGATTCAAATATTGAATGTATATGCATGTGATCTCAATGTGAAATATTGCAGCATAATATGTTGTAAAACATTCTCTTTCTTATTCTCTGGTCCTTTATGGGTAGGCATTGGTGCTGAGAAATGAATGTGCTCTTTTGATTCTTGTGAGATCAAATGAATGATTCATGATTGTCTTAATAGCCTATTTTTTGTATTTTCATAATGTTTACTTGCCCCAGAGTCTCAAGAAGTTTTTAAAATTCTAATTATTTTTAAATTCAAACCTTAATTTATTATATTCAAAAAGTCTTTTTTACCATCAAATATTCTTTTGAATATGGAACATTGGTTATATGTGGCCTTACTGTAAAATCTTGTTAAAAGTGTAAATTCAACTCCTGAATGAACAACTTTAATTTTACAGGTCTAGCTGCTTATATTTTGTCAGAGTTACAAATTGATAAGTTATCTCTTGGAAGTGTGTACAAAATAGAATATATTTTTTCTATATAATATTTGTTTGGCCACTTCAGGAGATGCACAGGGGGTGGGGGGTGGGGGTGATGGGGTGTGCCACAAAACGAAGGTCATCGGGATCGGAATTCAAACCCGCAACACGCTGTCAGGCTGTAATTTCAGCCCTGGACAGCTACGCAAGCAGCCCCGGACTATACCGGTAATCTTGCATATTTCTTTCTTGTTTGACCTATGCTAATTTCTTCTTTACGCTTTAGTCTGTTGAAATCCCCTTCAGGTAGAGGTGCATGTATGGCGACTGGGCCTGTTACTGCACAGACCGTATGCTTTCTGTTAGCGTGAGGACCAGGGTTCAAGCCTGACCCTGGTCAGCGTATTGCGTGTCTCTCCTCACTCTGCCCTTGGTTTCCTGTCTCTCTGAAACCACTGGTTCCCAAACAGCGGGTCGTGACAAATGTGTGAGTCGTGGACACATTTTCATGGGTGTCTTTTTACATTTTCTTTTGTACATTTAGATTTTTAAATTAACTTTAACAATTAACATTTCCAAATAAATTCCCATCATTTTTTTCTCCAGTAATTTCATCATAAAAGTATGAAAGAATTTAGAAAACAAGGTGCTGAAAGTAGTGAAAAGGGTTAAGGGGGCGAAAGTACACAAAACAACGCATTGTGAGCTAGAAGATCGCCTATTTTCACTAGTTTGGGTCTCTGGCAAACATCTAATCTCTCTTTTGGTTCACAGGCTAACATGCTTGAGAACCACTTCTGACCTACCTGGAATATAGCATACACAAATGACCCCCAAATTACCCATAGAACACTGCCTACATGTGGATGTTTATCATATCAAGATCTACAAGTCTCCGTGTCTCCCTGTGCTTATTGTCAGTCCAGACCACGGCCAGGGCAGTGGGGAGTCATCCCATAGCGGCCGGCGTTGCAGGCCTCAACTCAATTTACACACAGCCTTATTGCATTTAGCCAGGAGACAATAGGACAGCCATGGAGAGACGCCGTGCGCACACACTCCTGCAGGACCATCGAGACTTTTAATGTGGTTATCTATTTGACAGTGGAGACTGAGGGACGGAGAGGGAGAAGGTGTCCCCCTACTACGTGCTCTGTTGTCCAATCCCCTCTGTCTTTCTCTCTCTCTTCCTTCCCTCCTTTCTCGCTCACTTACTCACGGACTCCACTACCCCCCCCCTCGGCAAATTGAATCAGAGCGCATGAATTAAAGCAATAACACAATTTGTTTACAAGGCGTCATTTATTCTCTGTCAGGCGGCGGGCGCTCTGTCAACAGTCTGCAGCTTTGCTGACCTGCTGACCCCCGGCGGTGGGTCACGTGACGCATTTATTACGCCGTTCCGCCAGTGTCTTTGAGCCAATTATCAGGTGGCGAGGGGCTAAAGACGCATGATGATGGCGATGAGAATCCTATTATTCAAATGTGTACACATCATAACGGAATGCAAGAGCGCTGCCACATGACCTTATCATGACAGAGGATAAATCATGTAAATAGTAGAACTATCAAGCAACCACAATTGTAATGAATGTACGTTTTTTAGCCTGTGTGTTTAAGTGCTTATATTTTCCATCAGAATCGGAACACTTTTTTTGTTTTCACTTACATTTTTATTTCTTATCTCCAAGCACAGAAACAAAAAAAATTAAAACATCCGCCAAAGAAAAAAAAACAACAACAACAAAAACAACAAGAACATTCATGTCATCATCATCTTATAGTCCACAGATCATATCATATCACTCATGTCTCTCTCTTCCCTTTAGTTCTCACCTTCCATTACCCTCCTTGTATGCTGCCCATTTCCACTAGCAAACCTCTATCTGGTTTTCCTGTAGCCACAGTTTGAAAGTAATTTTTCCATGATGTACTGTAGATGTCCTCAACCAATTCTTGGTTGGTTCGGGGGATCTGTCTGCCCCCATTTCCTAGTAATGGCCTTCTTTCAACTTCCTACCAGACTCTCCAAATACAACCTTTTACAGTCCGTAGTAACATCATATCCCAATGTACTGTATATTGCATCTGTAGAATCAGAAGACATTCTGCATTTGTTTTTTCAGTGACACATCGCTACCTCAGTGTGAATAAATGACTTCATCTGAGAGAAGAAACGATGTGAAGAAGAGAAGAAAGAGCATAATGTTTCTCTCTGTGTCTTTCCAGGGCCTTTAAGCCAAGCCGTGGTGACAGAGGGGGAAATGCAAAGCAGTTTAGACTATTGCCAAACAAAAGAGCTTTTAATCAAAGTGCGTTGCGAGACCCCGCGGAGCCTAAAACACTCCCTCATCGAAATCCCTATTATACACTTTATTCACATCAAAGGCCTCCATGTATCTTAATTACCAGACCTTTTTCCATATTCAATTATATTACGCTTAAGTCTTTGTTGTATATAGAGTGTAAAAGCTATTACAATAACATGGCTTCCTAACCAAATCAAAGCAACTTTTAATTTTGTCATCTCCTGTAGAGCTGTGTGTGTAAATAAGACCCATTTCTATGAATGTAGTGTGTGGGGTTATATCGTCGCCATGCAGCCCCTGCAGATACCGAGATGATACAAGGAAGGCACACAAGACGTTCCAGGAGAAATTAAACTGTGTTAAAACCAGCAAGTTTAGATAAAGCAATCACATTACAGCCTCACACCCGAAACAAACACATTATTATTTCGTACTTGAGAGAGAGAGAGTGGAGCTTTATTGCTGACTCCCGCCAAACAGAAAGTTGTGTATGAAGAGCGTGCAGGGTGGGGGTTGGCGGTAAAGTCTAGTGAGTTCCTCCTGCGACTTTATTGTTATCTAACCAAGACATAATCAGCATCTAAAGTCTCCCCGTGTGCTGGCCGGGGATGGTCCTGGAACACGCCAAAAGCCCCCCCTCCACACGGAATTGCAAAATAAGCTGGGTGTAAATATGTAATTGCCACTGCTTATTCTGAGATCTGAAATATTAGGGAGCAATATGGATCGCATTAAAATCCTGGTTGTTAGGGGTATCGGTTACACTGAAGACATGCAGGAAAATGTGCACCGTCTGCGAAATCTGGTGGGGCGAGAGAGAGAGAGCGAGCGAGGAGGAGATGAGGGAGAAGATAGGAGCAGGAGCGGGTGAGGAAATGGAGAGGAAGAAGAGGCACGCAAGAGAGAGGCAGAAGACGAGAGAGAGAGAGAGAGAGAGAGAGAGAGAGAGAGAGAGAGAGAGAGAGAGAGAGAGAGAGAGAGAGAGAGAGAGAGAGAGAGAGAGAGAGAGAGAGAGAGAGAGAGAGAGAGAGAGAGAGAGAGAGAGAGAGAGAGAGAGAGAGCGTGTGATGAAAATCTCTTGATGTCTTTTTGAGAACATAGACACATTATTTAAATCTCCATCACTTTTTAATGTAAATCTGATCAAATCAGCCCCAGCGTTCTCTTTCAGTCTGTATAAAGAGCAGGAAGGAGGAGGATGGTGATGATGATGAGAGGCAGAGTTTAGAGGTGACATTGTTAGGGGGCTTGAAAGACTGAAATTGGGGGGGAAGGGGGTGGGGGGTGGTTGGGTGGGGGTTCGCATACGCCAGTCCACACCGTACCCCTGAAACACGCAACACATCGTCCACGAACGGCACACACGTGCGCGCCCAGACATGTGGCTGGCCTTTTACCAAGTTTTGCAGGGGAGAACTGTCTGTGCCCGCCGCGACTCTTGTGTATACGTTTTCTCCGGGTGCGTGTGTGCGCCTGCCCTGGCTGCGTGTTTTGTATGTGTGCGCCGCATGGCCGTGTTTGTGTGGAATCTGATATCTGCCTCAGGCCCCCATGGCCCTGCTCTGTCTGCATCCGAAAAGCAAACGCTGCAATTATGATGACCGCCCTGTCCTTTTCATTTCCCATCGCTTTCTTTCTCCCCTTCTCTGTCTGTCTGTCTGTCTGTCTGTCCGTCTATCTATCTGACTCTCTGCCCCTTCTCTTCTGAAAAGGTGGATTAATTCCCCTCTTTCCTCTTTTCTTTCCCCGGACCCGCAGATATATTTGCATTGTTGTAATTGTTGTTTTGTAACGCAGCGTCAGGTTGCTTTGTGTCATGAAACAGGCTCCATAGTAATACTAATACTTTGATTTGATGTGATTTTTAGTTAGATTAAGGCGTGTATAGAAGTGATCACTCCCCCTTGCCGCTCATCACCAGCCCGCTTCAGCGTGGCCTAGATAGATTCTGGTGTTCAAGTGAGTGAAACAACTCTAATGTGCTGATATACAATATCCTCTCTCTCTCTACTTACACCGCTCTTGTCCTGGGAAATGAGTGTGATTTAATTTGTGTTTCTTTTTTACTGGGACTGTTCTCAACAATTTCAGTCGCTGTTTTTTCTTCCTACAGTAATGTGTTGTCACATCAGTCTTTTATCACACTTAGCTTTCCTCACACAGTCGGGTTTAATATTTAATATGTACTGTATGAGAGAGAGGAGAGAGAGAGAGAGAGAGAGAGAGAGAGATTGTTGTTACTATTAGAATCTTTAATCTTCTATCATTCCTTGTCTCTTCTTTCCTTTTTTCTTTTTTAGGGGTAGGGTTTTGTTTTCTTTCTTTTCGTTTCATTTTGTTTTGTTGTGTTAGGTTGCATTTCTTCTTTTCTTTTCTTTTCTGTTCCGTTCCGCTCCGCTCCTCTATTCTCCTCTCCTCTCCTCTCCTCTCCACTCTTTTCTTTTCTTTTCTTTTCTTTTCTTTTCTTTTCTTTTCTTTTCTTTTCTTTTCTTTTCTTTTCTTTTCTTTTCTTTTCTTTTCTTTTCTTTTCTTTTCTTTTCCTCCTCCCCTCCTCTACTCTCCATGTGTGATCATCTCAGCGTGTGTCTGGTGTCTCTCTCCTGTCTCTACACAGATCCCTGCCAGCTCTGAATGAGTGATTGAGCTTTTTAAGGTTGCTTACTAATTCATGTGTTCCGTTCATTATAGTCATTAATGAAGTGTTCATACTCACATGGATACGCCCGCTGACGTGTTAATTTAACGCCACCGTGAACAAATGGTACATTTGTACACTTTTACAGTTACAAATGGATACATTAGGACTGAATATTTTAGATTTTACAATGTGTGGCTGTGATTTTGAGCCCATGTACTGTATACGACCGAGTGTCGTGCACTTGCACATAATGGGCGCAGGCTTTGTGTGTGTGTGTGTGTGTGTGTGTGTGTGTGTGTGTGTGTGTGTGTGTGTGTGTGTGTGTGTGTGTGTGTGTGTGTGTGTGTGTGTGTGTGTGTGTGTGTGTGTGTGTGTGTGTGTGTGTGTCAGTACTTGTGACGTGTCCACGTGGAGAGTAGCAGCACGTAATGTGCTTCATTCTCCATGTTCCTCATCTGGAAAATCATCCCCTGTCCTTCCTTCACCTTTCCCATATCAGCCTTGTGCGCGCCGGCTTGATTTGTAACTTGATTTCAGGAAAGAGGGGGTGAAAAAAAACCTGTAGATTATCCAGCTTTCATTAGGAGGGGGAAAAACCCAGTCCATGTCAGAGAAAGAAGAAATCAATTTAATACAGACTTAACTGGAGGAAATTGCATATTCTGCCTGTATGTGCTGAACAGGCACTTTCTCATTCCCCTCACCAGAGACCTGCCTCCCTATTAATTGCAGACTGTGCGCATGTGAGTGAATGTGTATGCGCGGGTGTTTGTTTGTTTGTGTGTGTGTGTTGCACACATGTGCATGCGGCACTGCTTGCATGTGCGCGCGTGTGTGTGCGTGTGTGCGTGTGTGTGGCAAGATGACGACGCGCAGGGTGTGTGCATTAATTTTGGTATGTGCTGATTGCATGATATGTGTGCTGTCTGTTTGACCCTGTTTGGTCAACCCTTAAACTCTTGAGAGTGTAAAAATGAAACCAAATGGACCCTTGTGGGTTCATGTTTACACTCTCAAGAGTTAGAATATTCACCATCTGAATTATCCCAAGTCTACACAACTAGAGAATGTAGAAGATTAATGGTTAATTTGATCTGTATTGTGGACAAATACAAAAGAAATCTCTAGTTTTGGGTCTGTGTGGCTAAAATGTCATCAAATGGTGGTCTGTGGCTTAAATTCTAAAAAAAATAGTAGGTCCTGGTATAAAAAAGGTGTGTGTGTGTGTGTGTGTGTGTGTGTGTGTGTGTGTGTGTGTGTGTGTGTGTGTGTGTGCGTGTGCGTGTGCGTGCATCTCAGTGTCTTTTGTGAACATGCACATTACAATGTATGTGTCTGTACTTTTTTGTGTCGGGGGGTAGGTATTTATTTTATTCTTTTGCAGGTATGCTGCGCGGCGCACGCACACACCGGTGGGCGGCCACACCTTTCACGTGCGCTGGCTGGCAGCAGTGTGCATGTGTGCAAGAGCGCGTGTGACTTAGCCAGGTGGAGAGGAGATCGGTTGGTATTTATGAACGAACGTCATAATTGTGACAGGATGATATACGACCGGCGTACTCCCATCGTTCCCCCTCCTCTCTTTTCTCTTATTCTTCTTTTTTCTCCTTTTTTCCACACAAAAAGTATATCTATGATAAAATACAGTCTTAAAAAGCTGATGACCAATTTAGTGTGGTGTGGCGAGGACAAGGTCACACACAGTAAAAAGCAAAGAGTCTCGTCCAACTCTTTGGGAGTGTGGAAGCGAAAACCTTTAAGAGTTCAACCAGCACTCTGGATTTTTTAACCCATTAAGGCCTTACAAAATGTCTTTGACAGCTATTGTGAACGCAGTGAGAGAGATTACTGTGTAAGGCAGGCAAAAATGTCTGTGTGCGGGTGCTTCACACTCCACATTTGAGTATGCCTAAATATAGTATGTCCTGTGTGCCTTAATTACTCTACCAGTGTTTTTCAGCCTTTTTCATACCAGGGCCCACTATTTATTCTGCATTTATCCACGGACAACCATTTGTTCATGGATGTTGAGTGTAGTCTCTCAGACCCAAAAGCAAGATTTGTAAGTTTTTGTCCACAATTTAGGAGAGATAAACTGGCAAAATGTTCGTCAATATAACAATTCTTCTACATTTTATAATTGTGTAGATTCTTGAAAACTATGTAATCCAACTCTTGAGAGCGTAAAATAAAACCAAATGGACCCTCAAGAGCTACATATCTATAAGGGTCCATTTAGTTACAAACTGTCCATCATTTAGCTGGGGACCACCTGGAATCCTCTCAGGGACCTCTGTTCATCCCCAGACCACCTGTTGAAAACCCCTGTGCTATATGTATTTTGCTGCAACCATCTAAAAACATTTTGTTCCAGGGATCCACAGTAGCAAAGAAATGGGTGGACCAATACTGTGTCAAAATATGCTCATTCAACCATTTGTGCAAATTCTCCCAACAAGCTCAAACTCAAACAAGTTTAAAATGCCGGTTGGAGTGGGTAAAATGACACACCTGCTTTCCCCCGGTGTTAAGGGGTTAATGTGTAGAGATGCCCCCCCGCCCCCCACACACCTCCAAGGCCCGTTGGTTGTAATCTACAGAGCAAGAAGAGAGAGAGAGAGAGGCTCAAAGTCATTTCTCTAATTGCTTTTCATAAGGTGCCCTCCCCACACGGCGGCCGCGTCTTTCCTGCTCGTTCACTTTCACCGCCGCCGCAGCCATGAATGCCACATACTGTACTGTATGAACGTATATGTCCATCACCCGCACCTGCTGGGTGAAATGCCCGCATTCATACAGTACAAGCAGCCACCAAAAAATGATGCTGGCTTGTATTCGTCATTCATTTTGCTCTTTCTCTCTCTTTCTCTCTTTTTTGATCTAGTCTCCACCAGGCCAAAGCCATGGAAAGTATGGAGGATTTTATATTTTGCCATCATGAGGCTGTTTTCTGCACACTTGTATATATTAGTCGCATAGACTTCTTCCAAATGAATCGATTTCTTCTCATGGATCCACATGATCTCTGTAGTTATGTGATCAAGACGAGTCTGTTGGATTTCTCAGATTCTACACCAATTGTAAAATACAGTAAATAACGTGTCAAAATTATTCCTAAACATTTTGCCAAACATCTCACACACACACTCTTACATGCTCCTAGTGCAGTGGTTTGCAAACCTTTTTCATACTAGGGCCCACTATTTATTCAGATTTTGAGCCACAGAACACCATTTGATGACATTTTAGCCCCACAGAGCCCAAAAGTAAAGAATTATTTTGCTTTTGTCCACAATTCCTGGCTGGATTCCGGAGGACAACAAAGAAGTCAAACATATAGACCAAAACGACCATTAATCTTCATTTTCTAGTTGTGTAGACTTGGGCTAATTCAGATGATTAATATTTTAACTCTTGAGAGTGTAAACATGAGCGTAAAAATGAAAGGGTCCATTTTGGTAAAAATTAAACCAAATGGAGCCTTGCGGGTCCATTTGGTTTCATTTTTACGCTTTCAAAGAGTTACATCTGGTTAACCAACTGTCCATCATTTAGCCTGGGGACCACCTGGAATCCTCTCAGGGACCACCACCATTTTTTCTTTCTACGTTCTGTACTTCAGCGGCACACCTTGTGATGTGTTTCTTCTTTCTCTTTCATGGTCGTCGTCATCATCCTGAAATGTTTTTGCCACCTAAAGACTGCTAAAGGGCCTCCTCCAGGCCCAGGGGGTTAAGTGTTTGTACACGGTAAATCCATCAGTGTTTCTTTAACTCTGAGAGTGTAATTATAAGTAACGGAACCCCAATGGCTTGGTGAGGATGGCGTTTTGATTTCTTAAGTGTTCTTCCATGTCCAGAGAGAAGGGCCTCACCGAGGTGGAGGTGCAGAGGCGAAAGAGGAGTAGCGGGGCGACGGAGAGGAGAGGAGAGGGACCCGATGAGATTGAGAGGGACTGGTGTATTAAGACAGTGTATTATTTGGCAGTTCCACTCACTTGCGTCCATTAGGGGCGGCCGCCGTGCTATTAAAGGGGTCAGCTGTGTGTGTGTGTGTGTGTGTGTGTGTGTGTGTGTGTGTGTGTGTGTGTGTGTGTGTGTGTGTGTGTGTGTGTGTGTGTGTGTGTGTGTGTGTGTGTGTGTGTGTGTGTGTCCGAGGGGCACGTGTGTCCGTTCGGGGGAGACCACTAGAGTGGTCTGGTGTCTTATTGAACAGGATGGGGGGCCTCCCCACTGTCCCCAGCTCTAATACCTCTTCATTTGATTGGATTGGATGGCCCCAGTTCTAATTGTATTACAGTTCCTTCACCTCCACCACCCCCACCCCCCTTTCTCCCTCTCCCCATTTGTCTCTACAGTCTTGACCCTCACACCCCTCACACACGGGCGTGCGCTCGCACACACACACACACACACGCGCACACACACACACACACACACACACACACACACACACACACACACACACACACACACACACACACACACACACACACACACACACACACACACTATGAAAGACCAAGGGAGAAGATGCCCACTGTGGTCAAGTTTGTCAACACACGAACAAGCACAGACTCATGCTTGCATGCCTGCACATGCATGTACGCACACACACACACACACACACACACACACACACACACACACACACACACACACACACACACACACACACACACACACACACACACACACACACTTGTGCGGTCACAGTTATTCTTTTTTTTTTCTCTCCATCCCTCCTCTTTATCAGTTCCTCCTCCCTCCTCCCTTCCCTCCCTGGTGAAAGTCGTAAAGGTCATTGTCATGTTGCAGACAGCTGTTCTCCTGAGTTTGACGGCCGTGGGGGGGTGGTGGTTGGGGGGGCAGGGAGGGGTTCAGGCATCCGACGCCTGCTCCTGCCTCCGACGATAGCGTTGGCGCTGACCTTGGTGTTTTGTGTCATCGTTTCAGTCCTGCTTTCCAGCAGGCGCACGTGCGAGCGAGAGCCAGACACACGGACAGACGTACGTACGGCTGCTCGCGGGTCATGTTTTTCCCCATAGTGTGGAGTGGAGTTTGTACTGTAGAGTTTGTCTTGTGGGTTGTCTACTGTGCTGCAGTTGGCCAACCCTCTGAGAACAAATAAATGCTAGATATACACAAATACGCTGTTTAACAGACGATGGATCTGGATCTGGGTCTATTTTTATGCATGGGTATAGCGAGTGAATATGCCCTCTATTCTTTGTTGTTTGCTACGTGCATTGTGTTTTTAATTCCCCCAAGTCCCTGCAAAACGCTTTCTCAAAGAATTCCATAAACACATGGAGTGCCAAGGATGGCCTTCATAAAACCAAACTATTGAGTGCATGGTTGCTCAGTGTCCTAAGTTCCATCTGTTCTGGAATGCTAGTGTGGTGTAAGCAGGCAGTGACTCGCTGTTTGCTTCATCTTGGTTTGTAATCACAGATTTTGAATCTGATCCTAAAGAAAACAGCCACATCGTCATGGTTATGGTAATTATATTTCGTGTGACAAGGACACTATATGCTATTTAACCAGTTCACTGACCTGTGGTAATTTCTTCCCCTTATGTAATGTAGGCTACAGTCTGTAGGTAGTTATGTACAGTTACTAGGAAGTTGGGTAGAAGGTAGTATAGGTTAGTAAGTTGGAATGTAAGTTGGTGGAATCAGAAGCATAGCGTGATTCGGGCCATGCAGGCCATGGCCCAGAATTAATTTGGTGACCCAGGCTGAGATACAGTAGTCTTGGGCCAAGAATTCAGGGGAACAGACAGACAGACACAATGAGTAGCCTGGTGTTGGGGGAATTTGGGAAAATATACTTGTTCAATAATTTGAACATTGAATATACTTGCATTGTGTAATTTATTCACGTTTGTCTTTCTTGCATTACTTCTTCATTGAATCTTACAATGACTTTATCTCAAAATCTGCAGGCTTAGATATCCGCCTCTACTTGTGTGTGTGTGTACATACGATACATGAACAATATTGGTTCATTAAGGCAATGCAATACGATTCAATGTTTTGAAATCGATACAGCAATAACTTTTTAACAAATCTATTAAATATGTGTGAAATTGTGGATAGTGCAAGTTTTTCAGGGGAAATTTGAATTGATGTAAAAAAAAAAAAACAAAAAAAAACAGTCATCTGGCATATAGATAAACATTGTATTTGAACACATGTTTTCTTTTCTTTTTTTAAACACATTTATTTATTGACTTTAGCAATAAAAATCAGACAGTTAAGATGAACAGTCCTTTTTTTTTTTTTCCAAAAATAAAATAAAATACAAATAATAATTATAATAATGTAATTGACTACAAATATATATATATATATATATATATATATATATATATATATATATATATATATATATATATATATATATATATATATATATATATATATATGTATATATATATATGTATATATATATATATATATATATATATATATATATATATATATATATATATATATATATATATATATATAACATGTTTTCTTTTTAACTTGCTAAATACAATGCACAAATGCTTAGTATCGGTAACAATTTCATACCGATTCAATACCGAATCTTTTCATTGCAAAATCGATATAATGCAAAGTAAAAAAAAATCTGTTTACATAACAATATACTATGGATATTTCAATACTTTAAACCAAATCATTACACCCCTAGTAGGAATACTTTACTGTCTGTGTGCAGGAGTGCAGAATACTGTAGAGGCACTGCAGGTAGAAATGGAATCCATACTGCATGTATGTAGGATAGTTTGGTATGTGTTGTATGGGTGGGGGTGAGAGGGAGGTGAGGTGGTGTATGGGTGGGGGTGAGAGGGGGGTTAGGTATGTGGTGTATGGGTGGGGGTGAGAGGGGGTGAGAGGGGGGTGAGCTGAGCTGGCTGGTGTTGCACACTCAGCGATTACTCCTGGAGTTAACCGGAGAGACTTCGCTGCCTCTCACTTTTCCCTTCGCCCTTGAAGAGACCAGGAGTTGTCAGGACTCCTCATAAAAAGCCCTGAACGATTGCGTCCGCGCCTTTCTCTCTCTTTCTTTCTCTTTCTTTCTTTCTTTCTTCCTCTCTTTCCGTCCTTCACTCTCCCTCACCCTCCCTCTTCTTTTTTTCAACACCCTTTTTCCCCCCTCCTGTCTCTCCTCCCCTCTCTCCTTCCAAAACCTGGCCATCTGTCTAATTGTTCACCTCCATCGCTTTAATGCTTTTTACATGCTTCCAACCCCCCCTCTTTCCAGGCAATAAACTTTATTTTCTTCGCAAGACTTCAATCTGCAGCGTATAGAGGAGGAGGAGGATTGGGGTGGAAGGGGGTGGGGGTTAGGATAGGCTCTGCAGGCAGCCTGCTCACCTCTCTGCTGGATTTGCTCCAGTGCCCCCCCCACCCCAGCACCCCCCAGCCCCTCTCCGGTCTTCCATTACTCTCCATCCATCCCTCCTTCTCTCCTCTCTCCCCTGCATGGTCTCCAGAGAGAGAGAGGGGTGAGGTGGTGAGGAGGTGGGATATGTCCTCCAGGTACTGACACCTGCTCTTATCTTCTCTGCAGGTCCTATGCAGATGGCACCACGGCCAGAGCATGCACACGGACACACACACAGGCACACACACACCCTGTATAGCAGTGTTTTTCAATCCTTTTGATACCAAGGCACACTATTTATTCAGAATTCTAGCCACAGAACACCATTTGATGACATTTTAGCCCCACAGACCCCAAAACTAAAGATTTTGTTTTGCTTTTATCCACAAACAGTCAAACATACAGATTCAAATGACCATTAATCTTCTCCATATAGTTTGTAGACTTGGGCCTAATTCACATGATGAATATTTTAACTCTTGAGAGTTAAAATATTCACACTCTTGAGAATAAAACCATTTGGTTTCATTTTTAGCGCTCTCAAGAATTACTTCTGGCTAACCAACTTTTCATCTGGCTAACCAACTTAGCTGGGGGACCACCTGGAACCCTTTCAAGGACCACTGGTGGTCCCTGGACCACTGGTTTGAAAACCACTGCTGTAGAGATTTCATACTGACCTCCCTTCTGGACGCTAACGGACGTTCTGAGCGGCGAACGGAACTCTACATTTAATTTTTCCTTAACAATATTCAGTTCAGCAGCTCTGCTTTTTACAAGAAAAATCAGTCACGCTTTTTATAACGCATCTTTTCCCCTCCATTTTCATTGTAAAGTTTTCTCGTGAAATCGCTCATCTCTCTCTCTCTCTCTCTCTCTCTCTCTCTCTCTCTCTCTCTCTCTCTCTCTCTCGTCGTGCGCACGGCGGTGTAAGGTGGACGCCGCTTTGCTCTTATTCTCCACATCGGCCCTCATTAAAGCGAACGTGTGCATCTGTGTATTTGCGTATGTATACTGCGTGACATTAGTCCCTGTGTGTGTGCGAGTGTGTGTGCGGTGCGTGTGCACACTCCTCAGACAAGTCATTAAATTAGCCAATCATCTCCTCTCACCTGTGATTACTGCCGTGTGTAGATCATATAAAGCAGGTCCCTTATAATCATATCTACAATAGCCATAATCAGCCCTTTAACGCCATGTAATAGCATCCATATAATGGTATAGAGTAGCATCGAGAGAACAATTCAGGCATAGATAATGGTATGGTAGTGTGGTTTTACCCTTGAGTCACAACGCTGGGTTTGTTGTGTGTGTTGTGTGTGCATGCCTGTGTGCGCAAGTGCGTAAATACACCCAGGAGCAGTTAAGGTGTCTGTAAAACGGCTGAAAAGAGACACATTTCCAATTCGAAGGAGCCATTAACCCTTTCTTGTTGTCTTTGTGCTCGCCACTCCGTGAACGTCCTTGCTGAAGATATCATGTTCAGTTAGCCAGCCGGCTGCAGAAGACGGACGGACGGACAAACGGGCGGGCAGGCAGGCGGGCGGTCGCGCTGAGGGAAGACGCTCCCATATGACTGCTCCCGGGATAGAGATCAGATCTGGGTGGAAAAAAGGAGGGGGTAGAAAAAGCTGACGGAGCGGGAGAGGAGAGTGAAAGAGCGGTAGGGTATAGAGGAGAAGGCCGGGTGTGTGTGTGTGAGGAGCAGCAGAACGCTGAATGCTCTACTGGGGCGTAATGTGAGCTGACAGTGGTCCTCGCGGGACCGCCGGGGAGACGGAGCGTCAGAAGTCGCCCCGGTATTCCCACTGCCAAAATGGCCCGGAATCCCAAGAGCGGTATCTCATTCTCTCTCTTTACTCTCTCTCCCCTTCTCTCTCTCTCTCTCTCTCTCTCTCTCTCTCTCTCTCTCTCTCTCTCTTCTCTCTCTGAACAATAAGTCTGATGGACCATTAGTTGTGAGGAACACTGTTTTGTGCAATAGGTCTGTACCTATTGTACTGTACACCTCTCCTGTGTGTGTGTGTGTGTGTGTGTGTGTGTGTGTGTGTGTGTGTGTCTGTGTCTGTGTCTGTGTTTCGACCTGAGCAGGGGTCGTGTCATGTCGTAAGAGGCAGGTCTAGTGGGGTCCCACAACACACCGTCATTTACAACTCTTGTAAAAGTTTGACTTTCGCTTCTAATTTGTAGATGATGACCTATAGAACAATTTTAGTTCGAGTGGCCCATCTGTAGATGAAAAAAATATGCATTTTTTGCCTAATTTCAAAATTGACCAAAATCGGATTTTTGTTTTTCTTAATAGTCTTTATTTTCTCACAATTGATGTTTTTTCTTTTGCTATATCAAGTCAATACTAACCCAGGAATTAACTGGATTTCAAATATTAATGTTTGGAATATGATATGGAAAAAATGGACGCCCATGTACATCAAATTACTTCAAATGGCACCTAATTTAAATTCTGTTGAACCTAGAAGGATGAAGTTAGTGCCTACCTATCATGAATGAGTAATGGTATAAATTGTAAATAAATAGAAACAATACAGTATTGGGGGGATTAAAGTTAGGCATACCCACTTATAGCCCAGCCTCTATGTGTGAAAATTGCGCACTTTTCAATGAAAGCATGACATTTGGCACAAAGTTAAAGCCTGCCATAAGGAATTGTTTTGGCTATGGGTCTGTGATGACAGCTATGGTGGCCATCATCTGCTGTTATTTTACCAATTCAGCTCATACAACATACAATCTTGATTCTGATGACAAAACGTTTTCAAGGATTATGATTTTTTTTTATAAAATGCTAGATAATAGTCAAATCATCAAAATGTGTAATATTGATGTAGGCAGTAAATCCATGTCTTCTACCCTATATGTGAAAATCAAGTGAGCCCATGAAATCAGCTGACATATTCTTAGTACTCACTCCAACTCAAACCAGCTCTACCCGATTGACCAGTACCCAGTGAGGTCAGAACACCAGTCTGTGTACTTCTAACCAGATCCCCATCCAGATCCAACACCAGTCAGTGTACTTCTAGCCAGATCCCCACCCAGATCCAACACCAGTCTGTGTACTTCTAGCCAGATCCCCACCCAGATGCAACACCAGTCTGTGTACTTCTAGCCAGATCCCCATCCAGATCCAACACCAGTCTGTGTACTTCTAGCCAGATCCCCATCCAGATGCAACACCAGTCTGTGTACTTCTAGCCAGATCCCCATCCAGATCCAACACCAGTCTATGTACTTCTAGCCAGATCCCCACCCAGATCCAACACCAGTCTGTGTACTTCTAGCCAGATCCCCATCCAGATTCAACACCAGCCACACCTAGCCAGATCCCCATCCAGATCCAACACCAGTCTGTGTACTTCTAGCCAGATCCCCACCCAGATCCAACACCAGTCTGTGTACTTCTAGCCAGATCCCCATCCAGATCCAATACCAGTCTGTGTACTTCTAGCCAGATCCCCATCCAGATCCAACACCAGTCTGTGTACTTCTAGCCAGATCCCCATCCAGATGCAACACCAGTCTGTGTACTTCTAGCCAGATCCCCATCCAGATCCAACACCAGTCTATGTACTTCTAGCCAGATCCCCACCCAGATCCAACACCAGTCTGTGTACTTCTAGCCAGATCCCCATCCAGATTCAACACCAGCCACACCTAGCCAGATCCCCATCCAGATCCAACACCAGTCTGTGTACTTCTAGCCAGATCCCCACCCAGATCCAACACCAGTCTGTGTACTTCTAGCCAGATCCCCATCCAGATCCAACACCAGTCTGTGTACTTCTAGCCAGATCCCCATCCAGATCCAACACCAGTCTATGTACTTCTAGCCAGATTCCCATCCAGATCCAACACCAGTCTGTGTACTTCTAGCCAGATCCCCATCCAGATCCAACACCAGTCTGTGTACTTCTAGCCAGATCCCCACCCAGATGCAACACCAGTCTGTGTACTTCTAGCCAGATCCCCACCCAGATCCAACACCAGTCTGTGTACTTCTAGCCAGATCCCCATCCAGATCCAACACCAGTCTGTGTACTTCTAGCCAGATCCCCACCCAGATCCAACTAAAGATCTCAACGGGCCTGAAAATTAAGGCCCGGCCCTACCCGGCCCTAACAGTTCAGGCCCTATCCCATGTGCTGGAAGGCTACGAGCATCTACTTGCCCGTGCACTTTGACTTGCCGTACGGCTTGTACTGTATCTCAGCACTTTAGTTGTGTATTTAAAGTACTGTGTATACGTAAACATGTACTGTGTTTTTTCTTGTACTGTCTCATTGTTTTGTTTTTCTGTTTAGTTGCCCTGTCTTCTTGTGCTGCACACTAATTGCCCTTTAAGGGACTTAAATAAAACTGAACTGAACTGAACTGATAGGTAAATACAGAAAATAACTATTATTCTTACTATAGTAAAATAATTCAATATATATTATTTTTTCATGGGGCCCTAGGCCCTACCCGGCCCTATTGATTAGGATAGATTTTCGGCCCTACCCGGCCCTAAATGTCGGGTCGGGCCTGTTCGGGCTCGGTCCTGGTCGGGTTCGGGCAGAGTTTGAGAACTCTAGATCCAACACCAGTCTGTGTACTTCTAGCCAGATCCCCACCCAGATCCAACACCAGTCTGTGTACTTCTAGCCAGATCCCCACCCAGATCCAACACCAGTCTGTGTACTTCTAGCCAGATCCCATCCAGATCCATAGGCTACAGTAAAAGCTGTCTGGTGAAAACCACTGCTGAAGTGCTGTACCTTCACACACAAGCTAGTTGACAGGAAAATAGTCATACTCAAAGTAGTTATATTGCACCATGGTGACCATTCTTTTTGACTCTCATGTCCTTCTTGAAGATGGTTCGGAATGCATAATGCTTCTCCCCATGAAGACTCAACAACAATGTCAATTGAAGGAGCCTTCACCTCATGATACCTGGTGCTGGTGAGAAACTGTATCCTGTATATAGCCTCCAAAACAAATGCAGACACTTGGCTAGGCTGCCACAGTTTGAAAGGGTCAAGCCCCTAATCCTGATTGCGGCAGTCAACCCCACCTAATCACACAAACTGGGGCCTCCAGATGAGCCAGCAGCCATCTGCACAAGTCTGGGTTAGACCTTGCAGGGCTGAGCTAGAGACTTGGAAAGAAACCTTCAGCAAAGACAATGGCATTGACATAGTTGACATAGCCCCAGAACACTGAGGCCATAAGAAGTGAGGAGAAACTCTGGCTGGAAGCCTTCACCCCACGTCATCCTTTAGACCTCGTCCTTGAAAACGTAGGATTAGTTACCAGAATCAGGATCAGAGAATTTTAATTACTTTTAAAATATCAGCAGGTGGTGGCCATTATGAGAAATATCTACCATGGTCACAGGACAAATGTAAATAGTACCACTGAATTCCTCATCATTGGCAATGTGGTAATATTTACTAAATGACTAAATACTACTTCTGAATGTGAATATGTCATATGTTCAGATTGGATAAGTTACGACAGTCTTATATCATATTTTGGAAGCCCCCCTAATAATCTTTATCTGACTGGCCACTCTAACCAAAATGGTTACCTCACCTAGAATTTAGTATTGAAAGTTAAACTTTTAAAGTTATAAACCGCAACTAAATTTAACATGGAGATGGAAACTCACTTCGGTTTTAGCTAATTTTAGCTTGTTTTGCTTGCTATTTTTGTCGATATACACCAATAATGGATGAAAAAATATATTTTATGTGTAATTAGGTTTAGGTAGCAAATGCTACTCCTGATTGTGAATCCATAGATATCCCATATGTACAGATTGGACAATTTGATCAAAAGTTACAACAGTTTACATGTTTTGGTAGGGTTGGCACCTTGTTACGCCCCCTACAGGCCAAATATTTAATTTGTGTGCGGGCCACTCGAACCAAAATGGTTCTATAGACCCTCACCAACAAATTAGGACTGAAAGTGAAACTTTTACAAGAGTTGTAAATGACATCCACATTTAACATGGAGACGAAACCCCACAGGTCTCCTTTCAGGGCAGTGTGTATGTGTACATAGGTATGTGCATGCATGCACCTTGCAGTGCATGTCTACTGTCCTGAGCGGAGATCAAACGCATGATGAATATTTATCTCCATCTTTGTCTGGTGTAAATGCAGTTATGCATTAAGTTCTTAAGTCATTTATCTTTCTCCTGTTCTCCACACCTATCCTTTCCCTGTCGCTCAACATATGGCGAGAGTGTAGCAGACACACACGCACATGTGCGCACAGATACACACGCGCACATGTGCACACACACACACACACACACACACACACACACACACACACACACACACACACAGGATCTATTGGGCACTTTAATCCGGCACATTTTCAAAACAACACCCCTTGCTGGAAGTATGGCTGTAATGACGCAGTTGCCATAGCATGTCAAAATCATTAAGCAAATCTGCAATGGCGACTGTTTACCATGGGGCTGCTACTGCAAGCAGGTTTATCTATGGAGCACGGATCGAGTTCCTGTTGCCGGAGTAGAGACATCGCCATCGTATGGCTTAAAGTCCCTATTACTGCATACATACATGTATGCAATAATACATGTATGCAATGATGCATGTATGCATACATTAACTTAAAGCAGTGGTTTTCAACCAGTGGTCCGGGGACCACCAGTGGTCCTTGAGAGAGTTCTAGGTGGTCCCCAGCTAAATGATGGAACGTTGGTTAACCAGATGTAACTTTTTGAGAGCATAAAAATGAAACCAAATGGACCCGTCCATTTGGTTTCATTTTTACGCTCTCAACAGTTAAAATATTTATCTGAATCAACCCAAGTCTACACAACTGAGAATGTAGAAGAATAATAGTCATTTTGATCTACAGTACGTTTGACTGTTTTGTTTCACAAATCCACCCTGGTATTGTGGACAAAAGTAAAAGCAAAATAAATCTTTAGTTTTGGGGTCTGTGGGCCTAAAATGTCATCAAATGGTGATCCGTGGATCAAATTCTATATAAATGAATACGTTGAAAACCGCTGCCTTAAAGTCTTAACCCTAACCCAGGAAATTATACCCCCAACACCCCATCACCTTTCGATAGAAAACATTCGCTTTATAGAACAGGCTTGGCTTGCTGAAATGTATGGAGCGGGTTATGTGACAAATATGACTGCCATAATATACTGTACATCAAGTTTTAGATTTGATTCAATAAAAACCTTACACCGTATAACTTTAAAAACAGGAGGAGCTGGAGTCAGAAAAAAGGATAATGAAAAATGTTAAATCTAATAATGTGATTTAAATAGCTGAGTGAATGGTTCCATGCCTACACATGTACTGATGATAACCTTTACTCTGTCCACAGCACAAGGCCAGAGTGGAGGCCATGATGTGTGACCTGGCGTCTCTCCGCAGCGTCAGGGAGTTTGCAGACTCCTTCAAGGCCAAGAAACTGTGAGTGTGATATACCTTTTTACCTTCTCCTCTCATCCACACCCTGTTATCGACCTCCATGTTGTCCTTTTGACTCTTCTGTGTTGTAAGATGATGAAGAGAGCAGCAGGTGGTTTGTTCTGTTGTCTAAGTAAGAGGATCTCTGCGGCTCTGACAGAGAGAAAGACAGAAGTCTATGTAGACTCTGTCTACAAAATGTACATGACAATTACAACTACTGGTGAAAACATCTTTTCACATTGTATAAGAGTTGCAGAGTTTGACGAATGGATACGGTTTCCTATTTCCATACAGTAAGAAAACTTCCAGTATGAAAATTCCCTTTAATATACACAGTGAGACCTTGCAGTAATGTTCCTTTCTGTACACAATCAACACAGAGATCATCATATAAAAAATAAACCCTAAAAAGAAAGTAAACTCTGCAAGTAAACCTTATGACCCTAGATTATTACACAAAGATTAACATGACGTCAGGCCTCCAATTCATCAGGAGATAACTATTAACTACCCTATAGGGGTGAGGTATTGACTGTAAATATATCAGATCTGAACATTCAGAACCAGTGACCGACTTAATTTGAAAGAATAAAGAAATACAGGTTTTCAGGAGATATATTCTTTCTTTATTAAATATTATCAGCAAATAATATTTGTATATATTTGTGTAGGCCTAGTTTTTTTTACTTGATGGATTAGTCTGAATAAGCATTACTGTATTGTGTTATATTTTGTTGTACAAGGTTGATAAAACTTTAATGGTGATATAATATTTACGAAAGGTTTTAAAAAAGTTTTAACTAATCAGCTGCGGTCACATCGCCCGGAGACTTCATGTGCCTTTTCACTTTCTCTCAGAATGGAAAACAAATGCATAGACGAAAACAAGATTCATTAAGAACAAGGAATTTTAATGTAAATTAATTGTTTCTTCAGACAAATTCCGCTAAAAGCCGTGCCGCGTAATTGCTTGGCACTGCATGTTATTCTGGCCATTAGTTCTCACGTACGCCACGCTCAAGGGACATGCACACTGTCACTGATGGACACCATATGGAGCAGGGCCCAGCAGCAAACCGTGTGTGTGTGTGTGTGTGTGTGTGTGTGTGTGTGTGTGTGTGTGTGTGTGTGTGTGTGTGTGTGTGTGTGTGTGTGTGTGTGTGTGTGTGTGTGTGTGTGTGTGTGTGTGTGTGTGTGTGTGTGTGTGTGTGTGTGTGTGTGTGTGTGTGTGCGTGCACGTGAGTGTATGTGTGTGCACGCATAATGACATTGGCTGAGCAGACCAACAGACCCCGTATAGCACACATTTTGCGGCGGTCAGCTCTTATGGCTTGTGTCTTGCGTCTCCTATCCAGTCATGCAGTTGCTGTTTGTCTTTTCCTTTTTTTGGGTGGGTGGGGGTCATCTCTTCTGTCATCCTTACTGCTCATTTTCTCACAGGTCTAGGCTGTGTGTGTGTGTGTGTGTGTGTGTGTCTGTGTGTGTGTGTGTGTGTGTGTGTGTGTGTGTGTGTGTGTGTGTGTGTGTGTGTGTGTGTGTGTGTCTGTGTGTGTGTGTGTGTGTGTGTGTGTGTGTGTGTGTGTGTGTGTGTGTGTGTATGCGAGGGGAAGCCCTAGGGGAAAGGTAGGGCAGTCATTGCCCGTGGCAGCCTCGGGGCAGGGTATGGTCACCCGGGCCACGTGTCTTGGGCCACAGCCAAACTTCACGGTGGCTTCCCTGACTTTATACCCCTATATAGCTTCCTTCCTTCCCTTCTGTCCTCCTCCCCCATCTCTCTCTCTCTCTCTCTCTCTCTCTCTCTCTCTAATCTCATCAGTCTCTACATCCTCGCTCGTCCCTCATAGGCCACTTACAGGAGGCTCTGCCAGCAGTTTAACCTCACACAGTAACTTTCACCTCTGTTTGATGTCTTAATGTGCCTTCTGGTTGCTGTTGGACAGAAACCATGCATGTATATGTATACTACTGTATGAACACATTTCCATATTTTATTTTTTTTCAGTGGAAAAAAAAGAAAAAATAGGCACACTCAAATCTGATCTGTGCACAATGAGATTTAAATGTGGAATGCGGAACCTATTTTTTTTTTTCACTTTTGTCACTCTATGACTCCAACGCCTCACTAGAGCATTTGCAGCAGATGAGCAGTGGTTTTCCTATTACACTGATTTTCATTTTTCCCATAAATGAGTGGATGCTTAATTCGCTGTGTCACTCAGTAATAGTGCTCTCATAGCGGATCGACCGACGATCAACGCATCACATCATCATTCGTCGAGAGTAGGGATGTGAAAAAAGTCAGAAATCGACACGATTGTCGACACGTGTTTACGGCGACACAAAAAAGTACAAGTCGACAAATCGCCTCTTTTTTCTTTTTTTATATTAATGATTTTTATTTTGTATTCTTTGTCATTTCTTGTTTAAAACGTTATAACGTTACTGTTTTCAAGGGAAGAGAATTGCTTATTTCGGGTATTATTACTATCACTGTACCGAGGACATGTCTGTGCTGTGCACGTCTGTGCTGCGTCGTCGTCCTCCTCATCCTCCTCCTTCCCCCCGCAGTCTGTCTCAAAGAACGCCGCTATGATCGCTTATTTGCTTATTTTTTGGAACCACGGCACAAACACCTAAAGTTCACCACCGACGCGATGAGAGGAGCCGTTTGTGAACATGTCACTGCTTTCTTGTCAAATTTCGAGCTCCAAAGCTTGAGTCTTTGGAGCGGGGCGTGCGCTCAAACTTGAAGATGTTTTCTCCCTCTCTCTCTCTCTCTCTCTTTGCCGGCTTTTGTCAGGCCCGGATATAAAATTTCACAATTGGGTGGGGGCAGGCGAAAAGTTTATGCGGCCACTCTGTTATATTTAGTTTAGGGGGCATTCCCCCCTGTGCACAGCCTTTTATCCGTCTCTACAAATGCGACAAAAAAAAAAAGAAAGCAAGAAAGAAGGCAATCACGGACGCTCTTTCCCCTCCCTCGACCCTCGTGGATTATATATGGATTATATCTTTGATAAAATACTGCGAAAGGTACACAGTGACAGTAGCCTAATTTAAGATCGATTCTCTCAGAACACATACACAGCTGCGTTGTGAGCCGTATGGCAACATTTTGCGTTGGGTCCCGCGGGCGCCGCGGGCAAAAATAAAAAAATAAATAAAAAAAATCGACGACATATCGATAATGGGCCTCGACGTGTCGAAATTCCAAATATGTGTCGATTAACATCCCTAGTCAAGAGATTGTTGATCTGTACAGTGCTCCTGACCTGTACTGATCTGTACTTTTTCTATTTTGAAAGGGACAGTGGCTGTCTGTCTGTCTGTGGGGCTTGTAAATATTTAACCTAGAGAAATATTCTGAACAAGAGCTTTAGTCTTATTCTCTGGCTAAAAAAAAATAAGTTTGTTGGCTCCATTGCGATGGGTCCCTTTTTTCCATTTCCTGAACAGGAAGCGTTTTTTTCCACTGACAGTGACACTTTGCAACCTATAGGTGTACCTCTGTTTCTCTTTCTTTTAAGACATTTTCTCAGTCTCTGTCTAGCTTTCTCTCTTTCTCTCTCTCACTCTCTCTTTCTCTGTCTGTCTCTCTGTTCTCTCTCTACCTCTGTATTTTGGCAAGGTTGTATTTCTTCATTAGCTGTGCTGTTGGGGGGTGTGGGGGTGTGGGTTGGGGAGTCCCAGGGGACGTCAGAGTACATTAATTCTCATCAGAAGGCGAGCGTAGCAGAGTGGAGGCTGGGAGCTCTGAGCTGTGAATGGCGCTGGGCAGCTGTCTGACTCTACCACCACTCTATTACTGCACGTATGTCTTCAGGCATAACACACACACACACACACACATGCTCCTAAACACTTGCGTATGTGCACAGCGTACACGGCATATACGCATTCATGTGCAGACACCCACATATGCACATGGCGTGCTGTGACACTCGGTTTTAAAGGGGAACTCCACCCATTTTCAACATTTTAATATATCATTAATATACCTTAGAGATGTTATGTGGACATGATGGAAAAAGCTCCCCCAATTCGGTATTTCCTAAAAATGAAAAAATCTGAAAAAAACATTAACATGGTGAAATACATCTGATGGCATCATCAAGATGTATTTCACCATGTTAATGATTTTTCTTTCAGACCCCTTTTTCCAGAGAGGGTACAAATGGAACCAAAGGGACCCGCTAGGGTCCATTTGGTTCACATTTGTATCCTCTCAGGAAATTTTTGAAAATGGGTGGAATTCCCCTTTAAGTAGGCAAACACAATATGTACAGTATACACATTGAAATGTATACGGACGCAAATGTGTGTGTTGTTCACACAGACAGACATGCACACAATGAATATCTACAGCGCATGCACGCAGACGCAGGCGCGCAGTCGTGCGCACACGCACAGTAATGCTCCACCAGCGTGTCATTGACAGCTGAAAGGTAATCAGAGTCTTTTTCCTTTCTTGCTGTCGTTTTTCACCTCCGTGCTTTTTAAGTGTTTCAGTCGGTGGCTTTCATGCTGCTTTGTGTTCCATTGACCCCATTCTGCTTTTAATTGCCTCTATCCTATGAAATGAAATTACGCTGGGTATTGATATTGTTGAATGCGGCGCAATTTCATCAGGGCGTAAATTGATAGAGGACACAGCGGTGCTGACATGAACACACACACACCCCGGGTAACGTTCCGTAATTAACACGTTGTGCAATTAAAACGAGAAGAAAGAAAATGTTACTTTGCCCTTTTTGTCCGTAATTTTTTTAGGGCCACGTTTATCCTGTCATAATTTTAAACGTATTACGTTTAATAGATAATCTACTCTGTCAGCAGTATGTGCATGCAGGCATTCCAGGTCAAATGACACCATGGCTTTGATTTGTTTTTAAGTGAGCAGCTACGTATATTAGGGTGTGTGTGTGTGTGTGTGTGTGTGTGTGTGTGTGTGTGTGTGTGTGTGTGTGTGTGTGTGTGTGTGTGTGTGTGTGTGTGTGTGTGTGTGTGTGTGTGTGTGTGTGTGTGTGCGCGCGCGCTTGATACAGAGAGAAAGCTAGAGAAAAAAATAAAGGAGAACTAAGATCTGAGTGTGACCCCGAGCTACCCTTTTAACTCAATAGCAGTGTCTACAGTGCTCGCATTTGTATTTGTGTGTGTGTGTGCGTGTGCGTGTGCATGTGCGTGTGTGTGTGTGTGTGTGCGCTTGTGCCTGCCTGCCAGTGCCTGTTTCCCAGTGGACAATAAAGTGCAGTGTTAATGACCGCGCGTTGAGCCGAAGCTCACACAGGCAATCTCCTCCCGCTGGCCTGCATCATCACAGAGGTCAGGGGTCTCACCTGGAGGGGCTTATTTAAAGTAAACGTATAAACCCATGTCTCCCCGTTTGGTAGTTAACGCCCTCGTTTGACCGGCGCTGAGATTGCGCGCCGTAGCGCGACGGCCCGCGCGAGGCCCCCTAATGTGGAGACGGGGGGGACGACGGGCCTATTAAAGACATTCATTAGCCCCTGTGCTTATGAGAGAGGGGCTAACTGGTGGGCAGTTGAATTAACAGGCCTTTTACATTACAAGCGGACTCACCGGAGGCCCATCTGCTACTGCTGCTGTGTGTGTGTGTGGGGGGGGTCTCCTTACCTGCTGGCAAACACAAAACATTGGTTGTGTGTTCCCATTTTTATTATTTCTGTATTTATTTTGAAGGTAGTGGTTCACTTTGCAGAGTAGAAATCAATGAAAATAAACAGCACCATTCAGATAAGGTTGGGGCTAGTAGAGAGCTCTGTGGTGACATCAGAGTGCCTGTAACAGAAGTGAATTCTTCCGTACATTTTCCTCATAGACTTTTCAAAAGTATTTTTATAAAGACGTTTACGCCGTGAACAAAGCCAACTCAGGCTGTGGCAAATCATGACAACAAACAAATGTTTGAGCCTAAGAAAATCATTGGAAAGAAGTAGTTTACAACACTTTTTGATTGTTTTCCTTCTCTATAATTATTTGTTTGTTCCAAAATATTGTTGTTTGTTGTCATGAGTTGGCAGTGGTTTCCAGGCTTATTCCAGACTTTTACCATAATACTGTATGTTTTGTTATGATTTGTACTTTATTCATTTCACATTTTTATTGAGACAGAAAAAACAAGCACAAAAAACAAAAGTAAATAAAGATAATCAAACACAAGTCTAGCAGCAGTACTCCACGCCCCCCACTCCCAGAAATCAAGTTCTCCATATTGTTCACTGATGCAGGGTCCACTCAGAGCCAGGACCGTCATCAGAGTCCTGATACATACTGTACATGTGATGGTATCCCCACTTAAGCAATCTATATGACATTGGACAAGTGGCCACTTACAAGCAAATTTTGCTTGTAAGTGGCCACTTGTCCAAGTGAGGAGTACTAGAGGGACGGTGCGGGTGCAGACGAGGCTTCCCAGTCTTTAACCAGAAGCCTCTTTCCCTGCCATAATAGCAGTCTGTATCCACTCAGCTAAAGGAGGAGCAACATTTCAGGGCAGGGTCACCAAGAATAAACAAAATGGGTGAGAATGGAATGTTTAGGCCTGATAGTAGGCATTTTAAGATAGCCCTCGCTGCGACTTTGACATGACGAGGAAGTGGCCGTGCTCCATCACTGTCACCATAGAAGGCCAAGAAAGCAGGTGATGCTGACAGGATCCACCCCTTTCACTGGCGTCTATGGTTTCCATGGTGACACTCCTCTGCAGCGTACCTCTCGTCCACGTTGTTAACAAGATGCCAAAAGATGAGTTTTGCTGGTAGGAAGCTGCGTTTTATATCGAGCACCAAATCATTTGTCCTACGTTGCACTTCGGAGGGATCTTAAAATCACTACTCTCTCCCGTCTTTCATGTATAGTAGTCCAATAGGCTTGGATTTTGGGGACACCCCTAGAGCATATGAACCAATTTACCACCTCTATCTTGACAACTCCAGCATCAAGCCCTTCAGTCAGAGTCTAAACAATCTTGATGGTGTGGTGTCCAGTACACTCTATTTATCCATTCCTAAGAATTTTATCACAGTCAATATGTGAAATAGTAATTCCCAAATCTCCTTTCCCATGGTAGCTTGGATGCAAATTGACTGGTCAGTGGAGTCTAGAAGCATGGAATAGTAAGCAGAGGCCTCATGACCCATTCCAAATATTTTATAGATTATTTCCACTGTGTCAGTTTGGGGAGGGGTGATGTAGTAGATGTCTCAATACTGTATGTTTCTGAGAAACACAACAGCAACATTGGGTGCATTCCTATTAGGACATGACAAACACACACACGCACGCACGCACGCACGCACGCACGCACACACACACACACACACACACACATCTTGTGAGACCAGCTATTTTCCCAGAAGAGATAGTTTTTAGTGTAGACTGAAAAATGAAGGTGCCTAGTACAGACCTCTGGGGGACGATGGTCAATGAATGAAGTATATTGGGTTCAAAGTGCTTAACATTTCGAATAATTCTTTGAATGGTTTTTCAGAGCTCTGACTTTCCTTTTTTAATATACTACATATATATAAGTTGAGTTTGTCTGCCGTTAGGTGTATAGTCACAGGTCAAATAGGACATATTTCCCCCATAAGAAGCCTTCTAGCTGTACTATCTAACACAGTAGTATATTTCTTTTTCTTTCTTTCTTTTTGGGGAGTGGGGGGGGGGGGGGGGGATTGAGCTGTGGGCGGGTAGTAAATTTGAATATTTGACTGGTGCAGTGTGTTCCATTGATAATGTGCTGAGGTCGGCACTACCACCAGCACAGTCTCTGCGAGTTGACTCGCGACTTGCTTTTGTGCTCTTTAATGAACCCTGTGTGTTAGGAGGCCTGAAGGTGATCGTACAGTACACTCCTCTGTAATAGCATGGGATGGCTCATTATAGCACGGCATAACAATTCACACATTAATTTTCCAGCATCCAGTTTTTAATTAATCCAGTAGGCAGTCTTAAACACAGGGTACACAAATTGCCTTCGGCCCTCATAATTAATTCTAATGGAAGAAATTAAAAATTGGTGGGGTGTGTTTGGATTCTTCGCCTGTGTTATAACCGTGGGTTTTCGAGCTCGCTGGAGCGGCGCTGTCACCGACAAGGACCTCTCTCTCTCTCTCTCTCTCTCTCTCTCTCTCTCTCTCTCTCTCTCTCTCTCTCTCTCTCTCTTCCCCTCTCTCTCTCTCTCTCTCTCTCTCTCTCTCTCTCTCTCTCTCTCTCTCTCTCTCTCTCTCTCTCTCTCTCTCTCTCTCTCTCTCTCTCTCTCTCTCTCTCTCTCTCTCTCTCTCTCTCTCTCTCTCTCTCCTCTCTCTCTCTCTCTCTCTCTCTCTCTCTCTCTCTCTCTCTCTCTCTCTCTCTCTCTATCTCGCTGCCCTGACCAATCCCTGCATTCTCTGCTCACAGGCATAATGGCAGAGCGAATGCCACCTCGTCGTAAGATGTTGTTGGCCATGAAAACGGGGGAGTGCCGTCTGTCTACGTGTTAAACATATGTCTTATAGCTTCTGAACGATGTCAGTTACCACAGATATCAGTGTTATGTATCTATGGTACTTACTGTATGTATTTCACACTTGGGATTCCTCTTCTTCTCATCACCATTCTCCCCTCACCACCACCACCGCCACCGCTGCCTCCCTTCTGAGTGAAAAGCAGCTAGGGTTAAGACTATAAGCTTCAAGTATGGAGACTTCTGCACATAAAGAGTCCCACAGTGCATCAACAACGGAGAATAATCTCCGTCATCCGGCCCCATTCTAGACAAAGGTTTGAGCGCTGATAACTCCTGATCTAAATCGATCTCTAATCTAATCAAAGCGTTCGTTTTTGACAGACCATAGAGGCCCCATTGTTAGTCGTGGTAGGAAGTATATGACCTCCTTTTGTTCCAGATCGTTGGTTCTTTATTTTGGCTGCTGCACATCTGCTATGAAGCCTGGTGATGTCATGTGCGTCTGATACTCGGTCCTGATAGAAACAATGGCGGCACACTGATTTAATGGTTTCGCAATAATGCTGGGCTGGCAGCTTAAAGTGTTAAGAACATTCAGTGTGTCGTTTCCATTGGCTTCTGCCCATGCCTGCTTCACATGGATGGTTGGTGGTTACATGGAAGGGGGGTACCACACCAGAGGTGTGGTATTAGGATATACTATTTGTTCAATTGAATTAAATTCATTCCACACATCAAGTTTAGAACACATAGGGTGTTGTGCCAATGAAAAAAAAGTGTAACGCAGAAACCTGTGGCCTGTTAAATGATGTTACCAAAGGTGCACATGGGCTGTGTGGTGACGTCATCAAGTTGTGTTTCACCATGTTAATGACTTTTTTCAGACCTCCATTTCTATCATGTCCACACTACATCTCTAAGGTATATTAACGAAATAGTAAAATGTTGAAAATGGGTGGAATAATTCCCCTTTAAACAAGAGTCATATATCCTTAAAGTGAATTTAAAGACTACAGTACATAGAAAAATACCATGTACCCCTCTATGTTGTATTGACTTGTTTGTGTGTCTCTCTCTCCTCCATACAGCCCCTTACACATCCTGGTGTGTAATGCAGGTGTGTGTACTCAGCCCTGGCGCCTGACGGAGGACAGCCTGGAGTCCACCTTCCAGATCTGTCACCTGGGACACTTCCTTCTGGTCAGGTGTCTGCAGGACGTACTGCGGCGCTCCGCCCCGGCCCGCGTGGTGGTGGTGTCTTCAGAGTCCCACAGGTACATTATACTCTATAGTGGTCTTCAGAGTCCCACAGGTACATTATACTCTATAGTGGTCTTCAGAGTCCCACAGGTACATTATACTCTATAGTGGTCTTCAGAGTCCCACAGGTACATTATACTCTATAGTGGTCTTCAGAGTCCCACAGGTACATTATACTCTATAGTGGTCTTCAGAGTCCCACAGGTACATTATCCTCTTCATTCACTGGTTTTCAGCCCTTTTCATATCAAGGTCTATTATTCCTTGCGCATTTGTATTCATTTCCACAATTCCCGTCTGGATTTCGGAAAAAAACAAACAAACCATTACCATGACCATTAATCTTGGGCTAATTCAGATGATGAATATTTTAACTCTTGACAGTGTAAACTGAAACCAAATGGACCCTCAAGCGTCCATTTGGTTTCATTTTTACACTCAACTGGTTAACCAACTTTTTATCATTTAGCCTGGGGACCACCTGGAATCCTTTCAGGGACCACTGGTGGTTCCCGAACCACCTGTTGAAAACCCCTGAAATAGACCAGTAAATGTTGTTTTGGCCACTCACCACCTACTTTACTATTTACTTGACAATATTGTGGTTTAACCTGCCCCTTGTTCCCCCAACATTCTGCCATTTATGAATCCCAGTGTTGTAGACCTTAGGTCTACTACAAAAAGTGCCTCTAACATAGTTTTTTTTTGTAGTGTAACCATACAGCTCCAGTCATGCAGTGACAGGAGCTACGTTTGCTAGTTTTCCCTCTGCGGACTGATAGATCAGACTTACTGCATGTTGTCAAACATGACAGCCTCACTCACCGAAAACTCATTTCCTACCATGAGCTGTCAGCACGCATTAAAACCTATCATCCACATGATGGATGGACTTATCAACGAAAAAATAAAATAAATAAAAAATAAAATCCTTTCATCAACTATTGGCTCTTTTCTCTCCGTCCACCTACCCCCTCTCTCCCCCAAAGAATCGGCCACCCGCCTCCCTTCCTTCATTCACGTTCTATGATATATATATCGCTCTCTTGATGAGCTGTCTCTCACACAGCACCCGTCTGCTGGCTGGGTTTCTGTTTTTGCCTGTCATACAGGCAGGCAGACCTTCCCCAGCCCGTGGGCCGTGGTGGGTCATGTGCATGAGAGGTGGAGAGTGGGTGTGTGCACGGACAGACATTGATCCCGGGCTTCAGACAGCCAGACAGCCGATCGGAGTGATTGATTTGTAGCCGAGCAGAGTGACCTGAGACGGTGGGGGTGGGGGCATAGGCAGAGTTATTCTAGCAGATCAAATCGGCCGGGCGATATTACAAGAGCCCTCTGTTGAGTTATGTTATACAGGCTGCCATGCATGAGAGAACAGGAGCAGAGCAAGGGGGTCGGGCATGGCCAGGCTCATATTCACACAGGGTCACAGCAGCGCTTATGGGACTCATATTGTACCATTGTAGGACACATGAGAGCCGGGCGGGGGCGGGATTAAGAAGCAACCTGAAAGTGAATATTGACTATGTATGATTGATTGATGAATCGCTGTCTGAAGAACGAAGCTGATAGTTGTGTGTTTCTGGCTCGGCCATTGTACAATTGCCTGCAAAGCAAAGACGTTTTGTTTTGCAGTATATCGTTGGGGTTAGAGTGTCGGCCCTGAGGCTGGAAGGCCAGGGTTCGATTCCTGGCCGGGTCATACCAAAGCCTCTAAAAATGGGACCCAATGGTCCCTGCGACATACTAGCGTCATGTCCAGGGGGTGTACTTGTACATCAAGCTGCCTCACGCTACAGAAACAGGAAATAGCCTCCTGACCGATGTGGCCTCAATGGCTCAGCCGGGTCTCATGACATCACAGCCTGGCAAGGCTACTTACTTACTAACTGTATATACACTAGTTGTCTCTAATGAGAGAGAGGGAGCCGTGCAAATGGGGAAGCATTATCCAATAAGTTATGCAATAGCATGATTGTACCGTAGTCAGAGACTCTGGGCAGGGACTTTATTCCTGCACCAGAATGGAGCTTTTTTATTGTTGTTTTTGTTTTTCAGAAATTCGCAAATGGTAGTAAACCGCTTCATTCCCATTCCAATTACTATTCTGCATTGACCCGGCAGTGACTTTCTCAGAGTGAAGTATGGGTATAAGGTTTCCAAAAATCTGTGTTCAAACACTTGGCACTGGGCGTGCTCCTTAGTGGTCTTGTTTGCACAGACTCAAATATTGGATACATACTGATAGGTATGGTTGAAAACCAAGAGATTTGCCTGGATTATTTTCTTGGATGTATTAAATAACCTACTCAATCAAATTTAACAGATTTAATATGTAAAAAAAAAAAACATGCACTTTTAGAATTGGGCCATGTTGTTAGGTATCGGCATAATTAAATTGAAAATGCACTTTGTAGTTTATTTTCAGCTATTTCTATTTATTTAGTATTTAGCCTGACTTCAGTCTGAATTGTCATTTCGTTTCACTTCATTATTCAGACTGAAGTCCCTCTCTGCCACAGCAGTTTCTAGGATGGGCGTTATCAGCAGAAGTCTTAACGGTGATTGGTTCAGCACTGTGAAGTGTGAAGTGAGTGACAGGGCTGTTGGCCAATCAGGTTCTGGGATTGAATTTCCTATCCGAACAAATGGTCCCAAAGGCAGGGAAGTCAGTCCTTGAATCACAGGGAAAAAATAATCTAGTATATTTTAAGGTGCTGATTCAGGGCTGAGCAGGCAGAAATTATGTTTAACCAGAATTGCGTGCATATGAGATGGCGGTAGCTGTTGTCCATCATACTGTAGCATACGGCTTTGCCATTGTCCTTTGTCCGATATCCTATAGTATTTACAGTATATTCTACTACCTGGACCAAGAGTCCAGGTTGACACCCCTAACCGAGCGTTCCGTCTCCTTCTTACCAGAGATGCCCACGAGTCTCGATGCTCGAGTCGGAGTCGAGTCGGAGTCTTTGGCTTCGGAGTCGAGTCGGAGTCTTTGGCTTCGGAGTCGAGTCGAGTCGAGTCGAAGTCTTTGGCTTCGGAGTCGGAGTCGAGTCGGAGTCTTTAGCTTTGGAGTCGGAGTCGAGTCGCGAGTCTCTGACCTCGAGTCGAGTCGCGAGTCTTTTTTAAAATGTAGCCTGAATACAAAACTATCATCCGACGGATTGCACAATGCTACAACACAGCCACATAGACACGGCGCCGGCGGTCTCAGACTAGTACTCAGTATAAATATGACCACGTTAGGAAAGGGTGAACAAATGTACTCACAAATGCTTGCTTATCACGTTCGAAGTTCCACAACTGCAACGGATTTATCGTCAGAGAGGAAAGTTATATCCACAGTGATTGATTGATTGATTCATTAGAAGAGGGTCCCCAACGTCGGAAATATTAAACATGTATTTTGCATCATCACCATCAGTCTGTGTGGAATCAGGTTCCAAGCCCAGGAACACTTACTTGGTTGATTTATAATCCATTTAGTCTGTTGTTTATAATACTAAAAGCGAGCATAACTTTAGCCAACTAAACAACCGGGAAGCAGCAGAGCCGTAATGGAGAGTTACGCAAACTGCGTTCGTGTCATGGGGCATGCATGCCTATAGCTCTTATTTGCGCCAGCCTCGTTGAAAACAATGCATTACCAACTCCAGTTTGTCTCTATTCGGGCTGCGTGAACAGCGCTTGGTGTCTGACTCCTCAATGTCGCAACCATTGAGTTAGAAAATGTCGCAACTCGTCTTCTACTATGGCTCTGTTGCTTTGTGGCAGTGACGTTGTTACTGTCGTAAACACGCTATGGCCAAAGGAGCGAATACATTACCCATAGTATTCTGAATTGAAGTACGATAAATAAAATTCAGATATGGTCCTATAGTCCTAACAGTATAGTCCCTGTACTAGTACAGATAGTGTTGAAATCTACTCATTTATTTCTACTCATCTACTCATTTTTCTTAACATTAGCAATTGCTAATAGAGAGCTCTGCAAACTGTGTTCGTGTCGCAACTCTTCTACTAGATAGCTCTCCAGCTGCACCTGTGTTCCATGGTTACCATGACAACCCGTATTACTCCCCTACGAACTCAAATCACGGCGACAATGGCTCCGACGCGCGCTCCGATCCAAAAACTTGAGATTACAAATGTGCCATCCTCACTCAGTTTTCAAGCGATTGTTTTAATTCCAACTTGTCAATACAGTGTATAATTTATATATTTTATATTTTCATTGGGTAAAGGTATAGGCCATGTTTTTTTTCATCAAACAATATGAAGATAGATAATGTCGTCCTTTTTATTCACGCAGCTTAGAGACACGTGCGCTGGCAGTCAATCATGCCTGAATCTGGGCCAGATCAAGCAACGCTGCCTATAGTATTAAATGAAAAAGTCAATCACTTTGCCTGCTATGTACTTTGTCATACCTTTTTAATTTTGCACTAAAAACATGTTCAGCGAAATCCCCCGTTTATAGCGTGTGCACGTGTGGTACTGCACGAGAACTCCTGCAGTACCAAAACTCTGTTTTCCTTTGCGCGCGGGGGTTGACAGGAAAAAAGGACAATAGATTTTTTTGTGGGTACAAAAAATAATGCAAGACTCTTAAAGACTCGAGGAGTCATTGAGAGTCATTGAGCTCGAGTCCGAGTCGAGTCAGCGTCATTAGGGACGGAGTCCGAGTCGAGTCCCGAGTCCCATTTTGCCGACTCGAGTCGGATCCGAGTCAGAGTCTTCAACTCGAGTCGCCATCTCTGCTTCTTACTGACCACTGAGCCTGGTGGTATGACCTGCACCTGATGATGCCATTGCCGTCCACATTCAGAGCTTGGACCACTTAGCAGATCCTCCTGCTCCCTACTTTCTTACCTCACGTTTTCTTTCCTTCTTCCCCGGGTCACCCTCTCTCCCCATCCTCCATTCTCCCTTCTCTTCCCTATAATCACTATAGCGGCCCTATAAACCCCTCAAAGACAGGCTTAGGCAGGACCAGAGGGAGTCGGTTACACACCCACACAGAATAGAGAGAGGAGGGAGGAGGGGGATATATTTTTTTTTCTTAAATAGACAATATATCTGGCATCACATCTTCCATTCTGTCCACCTCATTCCAGACCTATATTACATCCGTTGAACTCGCTCCCTTTTTTGTTTGTGCGTCATCTTGCTTCTCTTTCCCAATTTTCCTCCCCGTTTCTTTTTCTTTCGCTTTTTTTCACTTAGCCTCGCCTCACAAAGCAGCGGCTGACCCCTGACCTGCCCGCATATTATTTTCCCTAAGCTGCTTGTCCCGTTGGTAAAGCCACTGACCTACAGGGGACGAAGAGAGATGGACAGACAGGGTGTAATGGCTGGACATTTTATCAGTTCCCACACACAGAGCTTACTGTGGAATTGGCTCTGTACAGGTTCACCACCATGCACTCCTACAGCACTGAGCCTCTCTCTCTCTCTCTCTCACACACACACACACACACACACACACACACACACACACACACACACACACACACACACACACACACACACACACACACACACACACACACACACACACACACACACACACACACACACACAGTAGATGATATCCTTTACCAAATAACCTCAGACTGATCCGTGTGTCAACTCCCTGCTGTTATGGAGAGGTTAGGGCATCTTTATCGATCAATGTGCATCTTCCTGTGAAATTTTGTCATTCATATGTGCCATCTTAGGAATGATTTTAAAGACATACAGTATGATGTAATAAAGTGTTAAGCATTAAATGTCCATAGACTGGCAGCAATTGATTGATTGATTGATTTAACAGTTTATAGAAAGGGCGCACTTCAATGAAAGCACAACTCAATATGCGAGTATCTATCGGATATCGGCATCAGATGACGATACTGACAAAATTAACTTATCAGTATCGATCGGTATCTATATTCACGTCTCTGATACACCTCTGATACCTCTGATTGAGTAGGACGGAAACCTACACTAATAGTGTTTTGTACTTACAATTTTTGCTATCTAGTAAAATATTGGATATCAGGAGTGTACCGGTTAAAAATAATATTAAATTGAGTTGGAATGGGAAAAAATGGTATCGTCCCATCCTCCACCATTTTCAATTAATTAAAACAAGAACCATCAGAACAGGTGTAGCACTTGTTCAACATTCTGATGGTAGTTATATAGATGGCTGCAGAACCAGATATACAGTACCAGACACCAGATATACTGTGTAGTACAAGCTCTCTGCATTGGGTAGTGATGTGACAACACAAGTGGGCGGTTTTAGATCAGCTACTCTCACATTTTAATCTATTCCAATTGGCTTGAAAACATTTTCCAATCTTGCCTATACTGACATGCCGCAAATAGGGACGCCTAGTTGAAAGTCGTTAACCAACTCGCAGCACTGCCCCCCCCCCCACCGCCCCACCACACACACACACACACACACACACACACACACACACACACACACACACACACACACACACACACACACACTGTACGCACATTTGGCATTCAGGCAGTTGATTTATCAACCCCCTACTTGCTAAAGCAGTTCTGAAGTTCCAGCACATGAAATGAAAAGCCCGCAGATGTTGTAATTTAGCCAAGCAAGGATGTAGCGAGAGGCGACAGTAAACAAGAAGCAGCTCGCTTGTAAAATCACAACAAGGAAACCAGGTGACATTTTGATTGGTTGTTTTCTAATGACTGGATTAATGTGTAGAATGTGTTCTGGTGGTTTCTCTCTCTTTCTCTCTCTCTCTTTTTCTCTCTCTCACTCACTCTGTCTCTCCTCTTCTTTCACTCACGTGCCCATACGCACGCACGCACACACGCAGGCACAGGAAGCGGCGTGCACGTTGGCTGTGTTATTTTGTGAGTGCATAATAACACAAAGAGCGGTGTAATGTTTAAGGGGCCTTGTCAAACATCTGGAGTTTAACAGCTCTGTCGCAGGCAATTAAAGAACATCATGTCACGTCTTTGATTTGTATGCAGCCGCACATCTGCCGTTACAACACACAGCCACGCGCACGCACACTTCCCTTCATGCACATTTAATCTTCACGCACACACACGCACGCACGCACACGCACACACACACACAGGTTCCCGGTTCGATTCCAGGCTCCTCTGTGTTAATGTCCTTGAGCACGACACTGAACACTGAATTGCTCCCCAGTGAGCCTAGCGTGGTGTATGCCGTCGGTGTGTGTGTGTGTGTGGGTGTGTGTGTGTGTGTGCGCGCGTGCGTGTGTGTGTGTGTGCATGTGTGTGAGTGGCTGAATGTAATGCACATTGTAAAGTAAGCTTTGGATAAAGGCGCTATATAAATGTACCATTTATCATTTACACTCAAACTCAATGGTTCCCAAACCTTTTAGCACAAGACGCAACATGGGAATTTGATGTCTCCCAGGGATCCAAACTAGTGAACATTTTAGTTCTGTGGGCGTCGGCTGGCCCAGTGTTGCAGGTTCTTCACTGTAACTATCTATAAAGAAAGCAGAGCGTGCGCAGCTAAGCGATCGGTCTACGGTCGACCGGTTTAAGTGATGCCCCTGGAAACCTTTGAACTTGGTTTGAAAGCCACTGCTCTTAACCCACTGTGGATCCTTCTGTCTTCCCGTCCAGGTTCACTGACCTGTTGGACTCGTGCGGTGGAGTGGACCTGTCCTCTCTATCCCCCGCGCAGAAGGACTACTGGTCCATGCTGGCCTACAACCGCGCCAAGCTCTGCAACGTCCTCTTCAGCAACGAGCTGCACCGCCGCCTGTCGCCCTACGGCGTGGTCTCCAACGCCGTGCATCCTGGGAACATGATGTACACCGCCATCCACCGCAGCTGGTGGCTGATGAGCCTGCTCTTCTCCCTGGCCAGACCCTTCACCAAGTCTATGGTAGGAAAAAACAGCTTTTTGTCTACCCCAGTGGTTTTCAACCAGTGGTCCAGGGACCACCAGTGGGCCTTGAGAGGGTTCCAGGTGGACCCCAGGCTAAATGATGGAAAGTTGGTTAACCAGATTTAACTCTTTGAGAGCATAAACATTGTGGACAAGAATTCTTTAGTTTTGGGTCTGTGGGGCTAAAACCTCCTCAAATGGTGGTGCGTGCTCAAATGCAGAATAAATAGTGGGCCCTAGTATCAAAAAGGTTGAAAACCACTGGTCTACCCTACCACAAACCACCTACAAAACACACATTCTGGATGAAGGAGCTGCACTACCCAGAGCCTGTGTGCTCTTCTAGGGCTGGGCGATATGGACAAACTCAAACTTCACTGTATTTCTGACCTAAAATACCTCAGTATGAATATTGTGAAGATAATACATTTATTGTTTTTTTTTCCCGAAATAATTTGAAAGTATAAAACAAATAGGTTTGCATGATTAAAACCAGGAATGCAATATTCCAAATATTCTAAAAAAATGGTATCCTGTCTCACATAACAATACCATTATGGTATCGAAATATTGCCCAGCCCTATAACATCTTCAGTTAAGTTATTTTTTTTACCGCGCCAGTCGATTCCTTAATGTCACAGAGTACATGTTAATGACCCCGGCAGCTTACAGAATGATTCACTTACTGCCATTTTAAGGACTTGGATTACTGCCATTCGGTGGCTTTTTGCCACTGTATTTTCTGCAGACAGCGCGGTATTATTCTGAACTGTCAAAGAAGTCACCGCGCTGCATTGCCATCATCTCCTGCCTGAAGTTTCTGAGCATGACGAGCCAACCTTCCTCAGCCTGTAGTGCGTGTTAGTCTTGGCACCAGACAAACAGCGACGGGGACCAGGAGAGCTATAGGGGAGGGAGGATGTGCGGAGCACAGAGAGGGCTCAGCGAGAGAGAGAGATCCCTGGGCTTCACAGATAGAGTGATAGAGGTCCGCTTTCCCCTTCCTGCTGCGTTGCGTCTCTGTTTATTTAACTCTGAGAGGCCGTTCCCCCACTCAGGGCTCCAGCAGACAAGGGTAGGCGTTATTCCAGATCCTGCACACTATTAGGTTACAGTAATGTACAGTACAAACTTGTGTCTCTGCAGCACTTATCCCTCCGACTATATGCAATCTATAAGTTAGTCATACAGCCAAGCTTCCTGTGACAGATTTCTTTTTTAATATATAGCCTTGCCCTCCGGCAGGAGAATCCATTACTCTGTGTTTTGGAGATGCGTTATCGCTGGGTCATATTCGTTGCATTACAGGGTGACACAGCCTCCTTTGTGCTGTGTGTCCCCATATGCAGGCCTGTCTTAGGGCCAGGGGACACAGAGTGCAGTACAGCACAGGCTATCCTATACTGCTTTTGCATGTTTTCTTCATTCCGCAGCCATAGACACACACATGCCCCAGATGTTCAGCTCGAGGGATGCGTGCTGCTGCTGTGCGTTGCTGTCATGGCAGTGTTATACATGTACATGGGCACATGTTGAGATTCAGTTCACAACAACAGTATTGTTGTCTTCTTCATTGAGATCGGACATAAGATAGCCGGGATGTTTGGCAGATAATGAGGAACAGTTGCGTTGCAGATGATAGGAGGACCATCCTGTGCATTTGATATTGTTTGTGTACCAGAAAGGGCTCTATTCCTCGCTATGAAAATGTAGAGATTTGATTGTCTAATGTCTATATACTTGAATGCTGATTGTCTGCTACTGAGTTGTGATCAAACTGGACATTTGTCTTGCATTTTTGTTCTCCATTAAGCTAAGAGGAAATCTATGCTTGTCCAGTGACAATATTGCAGTATGAACTCCAGGCTGTATACTTGTCATACTACCAAAATTGCACCAAAGTCTAAAACGGAAAACGGACAGGTCTCAGCGGAAGAGCACTAGATGTTATATTGTATTAACACAGCATACAGATCAGTTAAAATAATGTTTTATTCATTCAAATAAGTTCTGGATTGCAGCTTTAAGGGATCACTGTTTTAAGATCAACTTACGGCGCCCGTTGATGCTCACTCTCATTCTTATCCTTAGATTGAAATCGCCTCGACAGTTTAGCGTGAAGACAAATGTAAAGACGCGTATCCGCACAGTACAGTGCAAGAGTGTATGCACACCGTTGCCATGCGAGACGTGTGAGTGCATGTGCGCGTGCACGTGCGAGAGCCGTGCGCCCGCGGGGTTAACGTCCTCGCACACTTCGGTTATGAACTATAAAACCCAACACTGTGATTTATCCGCCGCTATATTGCGTCCTCCTGCTCTGCGAGACTTTTCAACGGCTGGCACCATTTCTACCCTTTAGGCTCCACGGCCCCTTAATATATGCTTTAGTTTGACTATTACATCTTTCCATTAGCCACTCTTCATACTTTATCAATTTAGTGTTTGCACTGAAGGGAGAACGTGACGTGTTGAGCGGCAGTATGCTGGGGTTTTTTAGTGGAGGGTTGTTCTGATCCATCATGTTTGACAGACACAAGGCCTCGGGCCGTCATTTGTCTCTGCTCCCGCCGACACGGGGATGAGAGATTAGATGAACCACTCCTCAGCAGCGCACTTTCACAAAAAATGCCACGCTGAACATTTCCTCAATTTGTCTGTTCCTCTTTCTTTCCCCGGCCGCCGTCGCCATTCCCTGGCATGCACGTCATCGCTAGCTGTTTTTTTTTTTTCTTATTTTTTTCACACCCTTCTACTTCTTACCTCCCACACACACACACACACACACACACACACACACACACACACACACACACACACACACACACACACACACACACACACACACACACACACACACACACACACACACACACACACACACACAACCTATTATACAGACAGTTGTGTTTTTCACATAGACTTCCAATTCAGTCACATTCAATGTTATTTCAGATTGATCCAAATATGTGCCTGAATGACTGAATGATGCACCACCAAAGTTGAAAATAGCAACAATGTTTCATAGACTTGTTTGCTATAATGTTCACATGTTTTTTCGCCTATATTTTATTTTATTTATTTTTGCTGAACTTTCACCTCTTGTCACATGCCCAGATTAGAGAATACAATTATTTAGTTTTACCCTGGAGTGGTTGATAGCCCTGCGTTTCGGGTGGGTGTCTGCGCTACAGGAGGTCTGCTTGTGATTGGTGGTGTTATGTGTATTGTGGAGACGAATGGAAATATTGGCCGCTCCACCTCCGAAATGTGGCAATGTCTTTTTACACATGGGTTAATTAAAAGTAGTGTGGATGTTAGTAAATATTAAAGGACAAAGGTATAGCTAGTAATTAAATTCTTAGCATGCTGACACAGCTATTAGCTAACCCTTATGTCTGATAACATCCACATACACACGCATGTGCACGCACGCGCGCGCACACACACACACACACACACACACACACACACACACACACACACACACACACACACACACACACACACTCACACACACACACTGAGAGACACAGAAACACCCACACGCATGCAGCGGCACACCCTTAAGCTGAGCATTTGCTCTTATTTAAATGGGAGGTTGATAAGGGCCCCCCTGAAAGTCTAACGTTACCCTCTTTAGATTCCCTCTGCTCCTCTCTCTGCTTCTGCCCCCACATTAAGGGCTTTAATAAAACAGTGATATTATTTCAGTTATTGGTTGCGGGGTTATGAAGATGGTATCGTTTTAATTGCTTGTGCACGCTTGCGGGATCCACGGAGATTGTTCTGGGATGCAAACATAAGCAGAATGTCGACTCCAAAAAAACAATCACTGAGAACCCCCCCACCCCCCTCCTCCCCTCTCTCCCCCCTCTGCGTCTTCTAATGCATCCCATGCAAATAACCAACCGCTCATTTAAAGCAAAGCTTTGATTTATCGGTGCACAGGTGGGGTGATAAACAGTGGTAGGCCTTCGCTTCAATGCATGCAGGCATACAGGCCTGCATGCATAGGAAAACGCACGCCTTCACAACTGAAGTATACCTGGAGTTAGATTGTGGCTTTTCTAAACTTTCATTTTCAAAATTGTAGAAAATCGTTTTTCTTTTTTTTTTTTCATCTTTCCATGATATGATCTTGTTGTATTCATTCATTCCATCTGCTCGCACTTCAATCAATGTTATTTTGATGTGACGTATCTATCTTTCGCTATTATATTTTTTCCCCCAATTTGTTTTTGTACAGTATTCTAAGTGGCCTATTTTGCACCAATCCTTACCACTTAATGTTTTTGCTATTTTTTACTATTTTGTAAAACATTTTAAAATATGTTCAGCCCACTTACACTTACTGTACACATTGTGAGCTTGTATAGCTAAGTGAACAATTAAAAAAAAATCAAAATAGTAAAACATTTTTTTAAAGTTTTGGATAAGGGATAAGGGCTGGCACAAGATATAGCCCTCAATGTATTTTGATTCCCTCCTTCTTTTGTGTGTAGTTGTGAGGGGTAAAAAAAAACTTTATCTATTAGCATGGAGCGCGGCCCACTCTTCCCATTGATGCACAGAGCAGATTCCATTTTGCTGAGTTGAGAAAAGGCATCTATAAAGAGCCATGACATTTTAATCAAGCAGACTATCTCTTTACTAACATCATGTTCTCCTCCCCGCGCCTTCATCTACTTATCAGAGATGTGGAGATGGACCCCCCTTCTCTAGTTCAGCGCCTTCAGAGCGAGACTTTTCCCCCTGTCTGATTAGTGTTGCGATTATCTGCATTGTATGGCCGTGTGTGTGTGTGTGTGTGTGTGTGTGTGTGTGTGTGTGTGTGTGTGTGTGTGTGTGTGTGTGTGTGTGTGTGTGTGTGTGTGTGTGTGTGTGTGTGTGTGTGTGTGTGTGTGTGTGTGCGTGTGTGCGTGTGTGTGCAAGCTAAACAGCACTCTTATCTCAGCGCTGTGATTTGGCTGCAGCAGGCTAATACTCATACTGTAAATGGAATGGAGAGTATTGTGTGATTTAATGTTTCACAGGTAATGCGTTTTTTTTGGGGGAAGGCCCCATTACAATAATGGGCCCATGCGGAGACCATTGGTGTACTGTAGATGTTATTACACTCTCTACGCTACGGACGAATATCCAAGCTGGACAATGTCGTGTATGAATTAATGTATATGGTATCGCATGGGAGGGAGGGAGGGAGCAAGGGAGTGAGGGAGGGGTGGAAGGAAGGAGGGAGGTAGTGTTGGGGACCGTAAGGTAATGAATTTCCACGAATATTGCTGGGTTGCTCGTACGGTTAGACCTTTGGCAAGTTGTCATTGCCTCGTTACACCGCGCCATTGACCCTGTGACATTTTGTTGACTGACTGATTGTTCCCTCAAGTCTCCGTCTTACCCTGAGGCTCCCCGCCGGTCGGTCGGTCGGACGGACGGACAGCCATGGGATCGGCTCATGGCCTTCACATCCATATACCTTTAACTATAGGCAGAGACAGCGCCGTGCTGAATTGAGATCAGTGTGCGCTGGTGTAATAGCGCCACAGTGCTCCATCATCCAACTGGAATGAATGGTCAGGAAGAAGTGTGTGTGCGTACCGTACGCGTGTGCATGCGTGTGCGCAGAGGGAGGCGATTGTGGGCACACCACGCCTGAGGGGCTCCTCTGGTCCAATAAGACGCCTGAGCCCACCTCCCCCCTGTCCTCCCCCAAGGGGGGGCGTTTCCATCAGCCTCCTCCTCTCCTCTGGTCCCCTGTATGCTCCTCAGCGTTTTAGTGTGATTATTTTACCCGGGATCCTGCCCCGGGCGCCAGCCCACCTTTTTACATATGCACAGGCTGAACTTTTGACCAGGCCCCCGTGCAGCAGTCAGCGGCTGTATTAGAGGAACCGCTTGTTCAGGGCAGGCGCCAGGGAGCCAGTCCTCAGCACCTCCTCCTCCTCCTCCTCCTCTGTGGGTCTAGTAGCAGACCTCCGTCCCTGTTCCCCCCACGGGATTAACCCCACAGACACATCGGCATTACCATAAAACACGCGGACAGATACATACTGTAGAGTGTGTGTGTGTGTGTGTGTGTGTGTGTGTGTGTGTGTGTGTGTGTGTGTGTGTGTGTGTGCGCGTGTGCGTGCGTGCGTGCGTGCGTGTGTCAGTGTGTGTCAGTGAGTGTGTGTGTGTGTGTGTCTGTATCTTCAGAGTAAATATACCTCGGAGTTGGTAAAAGTGGGTATATTAATTATTATTATTATTATTATTATTATTATTATTATACAGTATATATATACAGTACATACATAGTACAGTATATATATAGACTCGATTTTGTACAATCAGGTAGAATGAACCCTGCTACATTGTATTGGATCAACTGAAACTGATCTTTGTGGTGAGGGTCTCTCTTCTGATGGGATGAAATTGTTGTTCCTCCACCTAAAAATGTATTTTCTGTTTAGTAAAGAGCTGGAGAGATGATGGAGAGATGATTCCCCTGTGCTGCAGAACAAAAAATCTACACATTACCAATGATTACCATCGGACTATAGAGCCTTGACTGTTTAACAAAAGTTGTTTTTTGTTTTTGTGTGTGTGCGTATGTGTGTACGTGTGCAAGCACCCGAGTGCATGTGTGCGCACATCCCCGGTACAACCTAACAGTGTTGTGTGTGTGCATGTTGCTCAGTCATGTGGAGCGGCACAGGGCCAGAGGTCTCAGACTCCCTCCCCCTCCCCACTGCTCCTCTGTGGGGTTAGATGAGCTGCCAGCCCTGCTGTAATAGAGTCCTCCTGGATGATTAGGAGCTACAATACACACTCCCAGCTCTCCACGCAGTCATGACCCCAGTGTTCTTTTAAACAGACTTTCTCAACAAAAATGAAATAAATGAAAAAAATAATCTTTTAGGTTTTCAAAAGAACAGACCTGAAAGGATCTATAACACGAAATTTAACTTTTTGTTTCTTTCTTGGGTGTTTTTGGCTGCTCCCACGTGTGTCTTCTATCCCCACAAAGAACCGATTTTGAACAATCAGGCTGTTTAATGGAGGTTGCTCTCAGGAACAGCTCATCTGATTTTCTCCTTGTGATGATGTCATCAGTGCAACCTGCTAGGCCATATTTCCTCTTCTTCAGTCTTCATTTCCTAATTTGCATTTCCACTTTGTTTACAATGTCCACCATAGTTTATTTTCCAAGCTTGCATTGAATGGAAACAAACCTGGTTTTATCTAGCATTGGAATTATAATGACTCAAATATTAAATAATGTGCATATCAGCGCCCCCACCACCTCAGGACATTGGGCTATGCAGCTAAACTGCTTTCAAAGTCCATAAAGAAATGACTGGTTACATCAGAGTGGTGATTGAGGCTTAGAGCATGAGAAATAAGCTTTAGGTTTATATAGAATATGATATTAAGTATTAAAAACAATTTTAGAAATGTATGTTTTCGCTTTAAAACTCAAAATTGTGACTTGCTTTACCTACATCTGCCATTTTTGAAGAACTGTGAAAATCTTGTCTACATTCACAAGCCTATAATAATATTACGGGCATTATACTGTAGCTAGGTATTAAGGCCCTCATTTATCAACGTGGTGTACACCCAAAAAATGGACGCAGAGCGTGCGTAGAGCAGAATTCTCTGATTGTTCGACATTTATCATTCCCACCATGAACTTGAAGTTGATCCTACGTCCGCACAAAACCCACATCAGGTCGGGAGCTATCGTAGGATTTGTCCTTGCCTGTTTTTCTGTCCTAAACAAGCGGAGCAGCATTGTCTGAACTGCTTTAAGGTATCTAAAGTTATCTATTCACTCCTATAAAACCTAAAAAATGATACAGAAAAAATATATATAGGTTTGGAAAGGCATATATAGGCTATGCGAGATGACATGCCTAATCCCGGTGGGGAAAAAAAGAAAATAAAAGCCACTTTTATTTGTGACAAATACATGCACAGCATGACTATTTAAAATGATATTATATGCTACGTTAGTATATCGTTCGCCTCAGTCACTCAGATAAACTGCAGACCTACAGTAGGCTGCTTGCGAGAGCAAGCAGCCTACTGCCTGGTTTGTTGGCTACAACGGTCTGCACGAAGGATAGAAAGCTTGAGGGGGAGAGAGGGGGGGCTGCGCTCTTCCTAAAAATGCGTGGATTTAATCCTACTACAGAATACAAACCTGTAGCCTATTCCATTCACTGCGATGTAATAAAAAAAAAGGTCCTATAGGCCAGTAGTTTTCATTCAATGTGGTCCGAGGACCACCAGTGGTTCTTGAGAGGGTTCCAGGTGGTCCCCAGGCTAAGTTGGTTAACCAGATGAAAAGTTGGTTTAGCCAGATGTAACTCTTGAGAGGTGGAAAGTTTTTATTCATTCATTTTTTTCTCCCCCATCACCATGGTTGCTGGTCGTATTGCAGTTGTTCATGTCGCAAACAAACAGAGGAGCGGCCTGTTTCCAAGGGCATGTCAGATTTATAATTGTAGGAAGGAAATTAAGAAGGAATCAGCTGTTTGCGATCGCTTGATATATGCCGTGTGGACTTGTGTCGTGTGGGGTTAGGGTCCACATGCCGTGTGGACCAAAACCCATGTTGAAATTTGGGGACGAATTTGCGCTCCTTTGATAAATGATGGCCTAAGTGTCTTACCCTTGAGAGTAAAACTCTAGAGAGTTAAACTTTCTCTCTCACTCTCACTCTCTCTCTCTCTCTCTCTCTCTCTCTCTCTCTCTCTCTCTCTCTCTCTCTCTCTCTCTCTCTGTCTCTCTCTCTCTCTGTCTCTCTCGCTCTGTCTCTCTCTCTCTCTCTCTCTCGGGACATAATATTTTAGCTAAAGCTGAATCAGTTTACAGTGTAGGAGAACAATGACGCAACAAAAGCCGCTGATGCAGGAATCAGCTTATGGTCCTTCACATCTACAACAAATATGATCAGTATGATTGCTGATGAGCGTGTTTTCTTCTGTGGTATTGATATACGTGTGTGTGTGTGTGTGTGTGTGTGTGTGTGTGTGTGTGTGTGTGTGTGTGTGTGTGTGTGTGTGTGTGTGTGTGTGTGTGTGTGTGTGTGTGTGTGTGTGTGTGTGTGTGTGTGTGTGTGTGTGTGTGCGCGCGCGCGTGTGAGGTAGGTAGTGTGATGTGGGTGGGATGGATAAAAGCATACAATTTACAATTTACAATTTACAATTTAGGCATTTAGCAGACGCTCTTAATCCAGAGCGACTTACAATGGTGAAAAGTTTACAATTTAATCTGGATTTACACTACATTTTACAACATACAATGAAGCGCTAAAAACATTGTCATACATTGGGCAACCTATATAAGTCATTGCAGCAAGTACTGTGGGTTGGTATATAATACAAGTGCTATGGGTTGAGATGGAGTCTGAAGAGGTGTGTCTTAAGACTGCGGCGGAAGATAGGTAGTGAGTCTGAGGTCCTGATTGCAGGGGGAAGTTCATTCCATAGTTTTGGGGCCAGGAGGGAGAAGAGCTTGGGGCGCGTGGAGCGTTGTCCAGGCGTTTTTAGTGGGGCTACTGCCAGCTTCCCAGTGTCGGCTGATCGGAGTGCGCGGGAGGGCTTGTAGGGTTTTATGAGGCCACTGAGGTAAGGTGCAGTCAAACCTTTGGTTGCTTTGAATGCAAGCGTGAGAGTTTTGAACACTGTGCGTGCAGCGACTGGAGCCAATGGAGGGAGCATACAATGGAGGGAGCATACAATCCCATTTGGCTTTATTGACATGTGTGTTCCTGCCCAATCCTGTTACTGGGATTATTGTCCATGGAGATACCATTTCATTAAAGAAAACACACACACACACACACACACACACACACACACACACACACACACACACACACACACACACACACACACACACACAGTACACACAGTACACACATGCAAACGGTGAGTGAATAGAGATGGCCCGAGGCCTGGTTATGCGCTCCATTGCACAGGGAAACTGTGTAAATGGTTTATTGTGGATGAGTTGATGTGATGGAGAGCGTGTCTGGATCAATAAAGAACCAATCAAACGCTGACAGTCTGCTTCCAGGCCAGCCATTCACCACTCCATCGCCTGCCTGCATGCGTGTATGCATGGCTGTGCCACCGCATACACGCATTGGTGTGAAGGAAACCCCTAAACAACACTGAACACTGTGGCCAAATGGACATGGCTTTGATTCTTGCATTTGTAACTGTAGTTTTTTTTACACCTTGAGGTGACTTGACTAAACACTACAGTGTTTACTGTATTTTATATCCAAAACTAAACATTTTATGGATATATTTTATCAATATGAAATGTTTATTATTCATTTTGCATTTCATTATTACACACTTTCAAATGCAATTTTGTGTGCATGTATTTAAACACATCACATGTTGCAGAGATTTAAGGCTCAGTCATACTCCAGGTTGAAGAGACTCGCGGTGAAGGAGTTTCACCCTGGTGTAGTTTTTTAAGGCTTCACCCTGGATCATACATACTCCAGGGTGAATCCTTAAAAACTACACTGCGGTAAAACCCTTTCACTGCGAGTCACTTCACCCTGGAGTTGACTGATCCTTTAGTGTATCTCTCTGAAAGAGGTATACTAGGCAACCCTTCCCCCCTTGAATGTCTTTGATTAAAATAGCCGATCTACAAGCTCACGTGTCACTTTGAGCTGCTATTTTCACAGAATGTTTGACGATTTATAAACACCAGTGTACAAACTGTCTGTGATTGATGCAGTTTGTTTCTGTGCCGTTATTGCTGAATGCACACTGCACTGTACAACACCTCGACAGTCCATTGTTTTTGTAGTTTTCCAGGTAGCTTCTAACATTGCTCCTGTGTTATAAAGTAACACCAACAAGAGTGTACTATTAGAAATAGTTAGGGGTAGGGGAGAATAGTGCTCTATCTCTCTTTCCTTCTCTCTTTCTCTGTGTCTCTCTCTCTCTCTCTCTCTCTCTCTCTCTCTCTCTCTCTCTCTCTCTCTCTCTCGCTGTCTCTCTCTCTCGCTGTCTCTCTCTCTCGCTGTCTCTCTCTCTCGCTGTCTCTCTCTCTCGCTGTCTCTCTCGCTGTCTCTCTCGCTGTCTCTCTCTCTCTCTCTCTCTCTCTCTCTCTCTCTCTCTCTCTCTCTCTCTCTCTCTCTCTCTCTCTCTCTCTCTCTCTCTCTCTCTCTCTCGTCTCTCTCCCTCTCCCCCCAGTGCCAGACACCTCAGGGAGGCCATTAGGATGTCTCCCCAGCCGGGGCGGGGGTGTGTCAGGCCTGCAGTCTGAGTCGGGTGCTGGCCTAAATTACCCCCCGAGCCACAGGTCAGACCTGGCTAGACCCCATGGCAGCCCTGGGACCCCCGGCCCTCTAATAGGAGGGATCAGACCAGGCCAAAGTGGCCAGAAGCAGACCTGGACACAACCACACAGCAGTTATAACCCCTCCAACATCAAGTCATGTGGCAGTGTGTGTTCAGAGCACTTTAAAGTGCTTATAACATAGTGTACATTCCCTAAACTTGTTTTTAATACTCAATATATTGAATATGTCCCTTGAGATCATCTGGGCTTTGAAAGCAGTTTTAGCTACAATACCACAGTGTCCTGAGGCAATGGGGCCACTGATATGCAGTTTATTTAATACTGGATGAATAGATAAAAACAGGCTTGTTTCCTTTCCATGACAGCTTGGAAAATCAACAATGGTGGACGTAGTAAACAAAATGGAAATGCACATTTGGAACTGAAGATTGAATTAGAGGATTTCTACAGGATTTATACCTAAAGTAGGGTACATTGATGTCATCCCGATGAGGACAGAATCAGACAAGCTGCTCCTGAGGGTGATTTACATTAAAGCTCCAATATGGTATGAAATCATGATTCAAAATGTGTTATTTGTGGGGCTAGGAAACACAGACGGGAGCACCAAAAGCACAAAAGAAACAGAAAAAGTTATTTATATTATTTATTCCCTCACCCCCTCAAAGGCCTAGTTTATGCTCTGTTGTACAAACATGTCCAGTAGCAAAAATAGCAGATCTGCAAGCTCTGACCACATTGCAGATGCGACGTGCTGTAAACTTTAGGTAAGGCACCAGCCTGTAACTAAGTACAGTATATGCATATACTGTAAGTCAGGTACAAGACTGTAAGTCAGGTACAAGACTGTAAGTCAGGTATAAGACTGTAAGTCAGGTACAATACTATAAGTCAGACACAAGACCTCCACAATCCCTGCCTCTCTCCTATCACCCCTAGAGCCCTCCACCCCAGTGACCCGTCCACCATGTGGAGAGGGAGGTAAACCATCACCTACCACCCCCTCACCCACCCTTCCACCGTGACACGGCGCTGATGGACTATTTTTCAAATTGATTTAAAAAAAAAAAGAATGTACATAAGCAGCCCCGATCCCCGAGCCCAGATTACCTATTGATTTTTAATATGAAAAGCTCATTATATAAGCAGGAACTCGCAACACAAAAAGCTAGCCAACCTTTGCATAAATCCTTTAATTGAATTTCCAGAGCCTGTGGTTCTACATTTTTTTAATTAAATCCATTTCTTTCTCTTTTTTTTCCTTTTCCCTATTTTTTTCCCCATTGCTTTTTTTAAGGGTTTGCTATGTAATTTGCATGCTGTGAAGTGGGTGCTGTCCCAGATAAAGTACCATTGATCCTTATTAAGGCTCACCTCTGGGCGCGCTGAAAACCAACCGCAGAAATTAAATGTGCTCGTGGTGCATATACTTATTGCCCGCATGATAGGATTAGAGAGAGAGAGAGAGAGAGAGAGAGAGAGAGGGGAGTGATGTGGGGGGTTAAGAGGTGGGTTGAGAAAGAGACGGGGGGGGATTATTAATGGTTGTTCATATTAATGTCATATTTCACCTTTCCTTCTCTGGGGTGTGCTCATGAAGAGCGTGTTTATAAATACAGTTTGGCCCGGGTTGTTACTTTGGTTTCACGTCAAAACCCACAGGTCCCCCGGCCGTCTGCCGGCGGGGCGGGGGAGGTGGAGTGGGAGTGGGGGTGAGGGGTGGCACTCTGGTGTTTTCACTGGCTGGCATTGGGGACGCGGCTTCATATTAAATATTTAGGTTAATTGCCACCGCAATGCTAACCGGCGCTTGCCCCCTCCTGCGTTTGTTCCCATGGGCGGGTCCAAGTAGTGTTTTAATAATAATGAGCTATGGTTGTTGTCTTTGCTAACATTTAACCTTTTTTATTTTTCTCCTGTGCTGCTGATAAGGGATATAATTACTGCTGATGTCATGTGATGGCAGGTGTCCAATAGGTCCTCGTTATGCGCCGGTGGTAATCACTGATTGGTCAAAGGAGAAATAGTCCCTGCTGCCCGAGGTCGATGCTACCAAATGCTCTTGTAAAACTTTCTCTGTGCCCACCCCCCCCCAGTTTTGTGTTTAAAATATTAAAAAGTATTCAACCTTTCCAAGGTTTTCAAATGATTCCTGAGAGAACAACTATATGATGTTATGTACCGCTATCCGTAAATGTTATGTATTATACTCTAGAATCAAACCTAGATCCATTGCAAGAGAGACTACAGAGCCTTTGGGCAATTTCTCATCTTTGTTTCCTTACGGCGGGTTCAGGCCGGAGCGTCCCAGGTCTCACTGTTATAGTATAGTTGAGGTCTAGAACGCAACGTCTAGATCTAGAATGCGATGTCTAGAGTGACTCCCCCTACAGGTAGTGATTCGAGAATGCCTTATCAGGGCTTGACACTAACACTTGCCCGCAAGGGTCCATTTGGTTTCATTTTTACGTTCTCAAGAGTTACATCTGGTTAACCAACTTAACTGGGGACCACCTGGAACCTGGGGCGCAAGTGACCATGACCTGAGGGCAAGTAGAACCTGACTTGCACTTGCTCGATGGGCAAGTGCCTCGGAGACCTTAGTGTCAACCCCTGCTTATCTTATGGCTCAAATAAAGTGGTATGAGAACTTCGAACCCTTGGAATGAGATTCCCCCTCTCCCCCAAGGCCAGGGGCTATATGGCGTTGGAGTTCACCTTCCGGTGCATTGTCGTGATGTCACGCTGTTGCAACGTCACCCTTGGCAACACATAGGTTCAATTTGACATTGGTTGTTCAGTTTGATCCACAAGTTGAGAAAACAGGCTTGAAAGGTTCCTTTATGTTGATTCTAACACTACACCTATAGCTACATATTTAAGCACTTATTTCATATTTACGTTTATGTTGAATTCAGCTCTGATAATTACTTCAGAAAAACTGTAGTATGTGAGGAGTTGGCTTGTGCTATTAACTTTCGCACAAATGAACTGTTATTTTCTCCCAATGACTCAACCTCAGTCACAAGCAGTCACATTTCTGCTGTTCATCCAACAGTCACATGGGGTGATATTGTGTATATGAGCTTCAGGCAGTACTGGTGGTAAACCAGTGATTGTCCTACCCGAAACGAGGATATACTGTACCGGTAAATACAATGTTGAAGGGACTTGGACACCACCTGCAACCACTGCTTTCATATTAACATGCTACAGTATGTCATATATTTTACTATCTATACCATAAAGGTTGGTCAAAATTGATGTTTTGATCATTTTCACTCGCTCACGTGTGCACACATGCATGCATGCATGCACGCACGCACATAGGCATGCACGCACACACATACAGAAGGGAGTGTGTGCCTTCCTTTTAAAAAATACATATTTTATTCATCTGATGTTCTGTGTGTTTGAATATATGGGCCTATCATGTTATTACATGTTTATCCGTTCAGCTAAGGATGAAAGTGTTGATGAGAAAATATTAAATTATTAATTAAAATAAGTTAATGTGCTTTAAAAATAAATTCTGTTCTTTGTGTGTGTGTGTGTGTGTGTGTGTGTGTGTGTGTGTGTGTGTGCGTGCGCGTGCGTGTGCGCGCGTGCGTGCGTGCGTGTGTATTTGTACGCGCGCGTGGGCCTGCGTTTTTTTTTGTGCGTGTGCGTGCACATGTGTGTGGGTGGACAGTGACATTTGTCCTGAGCTTGTACCGTGGTGCTAGCCAACCAAACAGGCCCTGCGTGTGTGTGTGTGTGTGTGTGTGTGTGTGTGTGTGTGTGTGTGTGTGTGTGTGTGTGTGTGTGTGTGTGTGTGTGTGTGTGTGTGTGTGTGTGTGTGTGTGTGTGTGTGTGTGTGTGTGTGTGTGTGTGTGTGGTTGTATGCAGACTGTGGTGCGGATCGATGGGGATTAACCTCTGACCCCGGCCACATACTTATAGCCCAGTCCTCCCTGCTCACACATCCCTCATCAGTTTCACTTAAACACTGCACCTCACTCAATAAGGCACCGTGCGCTAATTCATTTCAAAGACGGAGAGGAGGCCCCTATCGCAGACCTCTACACACACACACACACACACACACACACACACACACACACACACACACACACACACACACACACACACACACACACACACACACACACACACACACAATAGAGAAATGGGGTTTAAATGCCGTTTCTAACCACTTAAAGCCCAAGGCACCCCCAGGGGGTTATACGTTCCTTTTTCTCTTGCACCTTTTCCTTGCTGAATGTGAAGACATTCGGCAGCAAAGGTCGTCGAGATCGGGAGTTGAACCCGCAGGGTTCGACAAGTTATCTGGCTGTGCAGATAACTTGTCTAGACGGTTGAGCTGACTGCCCGGGCCGCCGAATGCCATATTGTGCTGAATGAGGGCTGGCAGTGGCCAGGGGATAAAGCCGAATACAAAACCACATTGGTATTGGTTCTGTAGTTCGATCCCTCGCTCACCCAGAGTTAGTGTCGAAGTGTCCTTGAGCAAGGCTCCGAAGCCCTAATTGCTCCTGAGTTGCAGGTTGGTTTCCTCCACCATTGGTGTATCAATGGGTGAATGATTTTCACTGAATGGAATGCACAATCCCACTACCAGGATCAGAATAGGATCAACCTAGTGTCTGGTTGATAGGGCCGAGCCTACCAGTTGCCTCCATCACATTTCATCCATTATTCCATCACATTTCAGCCAACTTATGCTCATTAAGGATCATTCACAGCGTCCTCAAACAGCGATGTGCACCTATGGTAACATCATTCTACAGGCCACACCATAGTGTGCAGCACTCCAATGTGCAGCAATGTGTGTCTCTGGCTGACTGACTGGGTCTGTCCGTCGGGAATAGCGTTCATTCACCACCAAGTGTCACTGCCGTGCAGCCAAAATGTAATGTAAAACGCATTGGTTAAAACACTGTATGAATAAATATAAATATGTTTATTATTTTCCGTTTAATGTTTACCTATTTTTAGGCAGAACCAGAATAGGGTTCAGGAATGAACAGTCCCTTACAGTATGTTGATGCAAGAAAGACGTGTTCAACTTGTGAGTCTAATTATTCTCGGAGTGAGTATACTGTAGGTTTATGAATGTGGATGCAGATTGGACATAAACACAAACATACAAATGGATGAGTTCACAGTGGTGAGTTCTTAAGTCTAAGCTATTCCATTCATTACCTTGAAGTGTCTCTCATAATGCATATGGCTCACACAGCGCGCACCAAATAGTTTTTCTTGCTTTCTTGCTTTCTTGCTTTCTTGCTTTCTTGCTTTCTTGCTTTCTGTCTTGCTTTCTTTCTTGCTTTCACTCTTTCACTCTTTCTTTCTTTCACTCTTTCGTGAAGTATTGACATGAGGTCTGACTGATCAGTCTGATGTCTCTCTATCTAGCGCACACCAATGCACATGTGACACTGTGTTCATGTGCATGCGTGTGTGTGTGTGTGTGTGTGTGTGTGTGTGTGTGTGTGTGTGTGTGTGTGTGTGTGTGTGTGTGTGTGTGTGTGTGTGTGTGTGTGTGTGTGTGTGTGTGTGTGTGTGTGTGTGTGTGTGTGTGTGTGTGTGTGTGTGTGTGTGTGTGTGTGTGTGTGTGTGTGTGTGTGTGTGTGTGTGTGTGTGTGTGTGCTGAGCGGTGCAGAGTCAGCACTATGTGCTGCAGGTATTGACCCAGGTCTGTCCTCTGCTCTGACTGGGCTTGGCTCTTGTCCCTCACTTGTCATCTCTCTCTGTCTCTCTCTCTCCCTCTTTCAGCCAGCGTGTCACTGTGAACAAATGTTGTTCTGGGTCCACACCATTGTGTTTCATGCATGTGAAACAACATGTCTTCTAAAGCCTGGTCATGTTTCTGTGTCAGTAATATTTCATGTCAAGCAACCCCAAAATCATCTGTATGGTCGCCGACCGGCATCTAAAAATTTGTAGTTCCAGGGACCCCCTCCTGAATCAAAATATTACCGTTAAAACATTCACTGTGACACAATAGTAAAAAATTTGTGCCACATTTTTATGATAAAAAAAAAGCTAAAGTACAACCTAATATCAAAATGCGCACAAAATGGGCTAAGTGTAATTTGATATACTGTATAAATAGTATTTAATAGTATTTACATACCGTATTTACATACCGTATACAGTAGTATACGTATATAGTTTTTTGTGCTTTTGAACAGTATATCAAACTGGGGTGTTAAAAGGCAACTACAGGCTGTTGTGAGGTGAGAGACATGCCACACAGAGACCTCTGGAGTTCAGTCTTAAAAGGTATAATAGATCTTTCAGTCTTCCTTGTGTTAATGGTGCACTGAGCATCCATGTTTCTAACACATGCAGGCACTTCCATTCAAAGGGCTTTGTTGCCATGAGAGAACACAATACAACAGTACAATACAATCAATACAAAGTATGCACAGTTGAAAGTTAGAATCTTCAATAAATCAATTTCTATGTACCAAGTTCACTTGACGCAAGAATACACACAATGATTAGTCTCTCTCACACATGCACATACACACACACAAACACACACACTATTCCAAGACCAAGGGAAAAGCGTGAGGGGTGAAAGGTCATATGCAACATAATATAGGAGGGCACACTTTCTCTCCTCTGAGAACAAGCGGCTCTACATTCCCTCTATTTTCACATTGAACATGTGATTCCCTTTTACATTTGGGATATTTTTCTTTCTTTTTTCCATGTGTTTGGTCTATAGTCTTTGTGAAGAGATGTGGCACCTTGTTGTGTTGGCTGTTGGGACTCGATACACCTCCATTCACCTTGTATCATTTCCATGAATGGATCATAATCTAATCAATCAGACTAAAACAGCTTGTTTACTCTACCCCCCCCCCCCCCCCCCCCCCACACACACACACACACACACACACACACACACATACATACCGCCCACACACACTTGCACATATGCAGGCAGCCTCTTAGATGCAGGTCATTGCAGTAGTGGGGACCCCCCTCCACCCCCCATGGTATAGGCCACTCTATGTGTTATTGATCGTGTTGCTGTTGCATGTTGTGCTCAATCATGTGTTCCATGCGTCTCATGCTGTCCTATCCCACCTGGCCCATTAGATTAGGCTAATGCATTCAGCCATTGATTAGTCATTACACTGGGACCCCACCGCCCCCCACCCCGTTCCTTCGCCTATACAGTATACCTTCTTTTCACTGCCACTTGACCCGTTCAAACCCCTGCTTCTGTACTGCCACCTCGTCTCAACATGTGGCTGCATGCTGTAGCGCATACCATGCCCAGGCTTCTCAACCTGGGAGTCCCCACATATATATTTTCCCCAGGTGTCCCCAGTGTCTTCTATTGCGCTACTGGTGCCCCTTTATCAGGGCCAGATCTAGGCATGAGCATGGGGGGGCAATGCCCCCCTAAATGCTCTGACTGCCCCACCAAACATGATGGCATGCAAACAACCCATTATTTGAAGCATATTTAAAATGAAAGTGCTTAACAGTATCTTTAAAATGATTTGAAACACTATGCTACTAACTAACTACAATTGTGGCACCACGAAACCAACTTCATTTCATCATTCAAAGCAGAAAATTCTCTGAGTCAGACCTGTAGCTTCATGCATGCTGCGTATCTGTTGTGAAATGTTACATCTGGCCCTGCCCTTGATGCCCCCTTGATGGCCACTATGATACACCGCCACCCCCGTTCACTTCCACTATATAAAGCGTCACTTTTATCCTTCCAGTTCATCACACAGGGTGTAGTAATGACGGCACCAGACAGTGTTACCATTAGCTGATACTGTTTGGCTGTTGCCCACAAACAGTTGGGTGCCTGCAGCCGTGCAAGAGAGGTTTACAATAGACATTTGAAAATAGGCTGTGTGCCGGGGCAGCATGCTCAGCATTGGATGCCTTTCATAAAATGGTACTTTTAATACCTCCGTTGTAGAAGTAAACAGAGTCGGATTTACAAATCACATCATCACAGGATGAGGAGCACTGACAGCAGTGATTGATACAGTATATAGTGTTATCTATAGGGTTATCTACGGCTGCAAATGTACATAGCAGCGTGAGGTACCTATAGATTAGCTATAGCATGTATATGGTTGTACAATTTGGAACATAGAAATGCGGAGAAAAGGTTAAATAACTTTAAAGACCATTTTAATCTCTCAAAAAAGGAAAGGAAAGACAAAAGACATTACTGCATTAAAACTGTAAAAGCTGATGATTGGTCAAATTGTCAGATAATATAAAAAGGTGTGGTGTGGAAACAGCAGATCTACAAGCTCACAACGTGTGAGGCGTGCATCTCAGGGTGTCTGAGAAGCCCTGCTGTATACTGTTATCGGTGATCAGTATTACGGTGCTTACTACAGTTATAGGTTCACACGGGGTCAGCGGCTGCCCTATGATATTCAATAGCGATAGGGTCTCCTCCTCCGCCGCCATGCGTTTCCTAATCACATGCAACAGGGAGCTATAGATCCCATAGCGTTGCACGCAGTGCTGCTTTATAGCCTGGCATTGATGAAGATATTTAGCTTGAATGACTCTGCTCGATTGAACTGTTTGTGTGTTTGGGTCTTTATAAGCCTCAGACAGAGCCCTCAGTCTATTTCACTATAGAGCAGTGGTTTTCAACCAGTGGTCCAGGGACCACCAGTTGTCCTTGAGAGGTGGCCCAGGTGGTCCTCAGGCTCTTTGAGAGTGTAAAAACCTTGGCTTACCTTTCGGGTCCATTTGGTTTCATGTTACACTCTCAAGAATTAGAATGAATTAGAAAGAAGTAGTAAGAGTTAAGGGTCATTTTGATCTGAAGGTTTGACAGCTTTGTTTCCTCAAATCCAGCCAATTGTGGACGAAAACAAAATACATTTTTGGGGTCTGTGGGGCCAAAATGTCATCAAATGGTGGTCCGTGGCTCAAATGCTGTTTATGGGCCCTGGTATCAAAAAGGTTGAAAACCACTGCTATAGAGTATGCATTGGGGGTTCAGCATTTTGCCCATAATGGCAAGTTTAAGATCGCCCTCTCCCTGTGACTTGGACATGACGAGGAAGTAGGGCTGCTCCACTGCAGTCGCCACAGAAGCCCAACATACTGTAGTTATGAAAGGAAAGGACAGAAGACAGGCTTCAGCGGCCGCAAGGCCGAGTCATCACTGGCGTGCACAGAGAGTTTCAAGGGCAGGTGCTCAAATGTAACCAGGAGGGCACGGAAAATTGAGTTTTGGGGGGTTAAAAACGCATAGAAAACAGCACTTCAGCATCTTTTTGCTCTTTTAAAAAGGGCATGTTGGTCCAGAGAGGGCCACTAGGGGGTGCTCAAACCCCACTTGACGTCTATGTATGCACGCCTATGCGAGTCATCTTAAAGTCCCCATTACCTGACCCGTCTTAAAGAGTCATCTTAAAGTCCCCATTACCTGACCCGTCTTAAAGAGTCATCTTAAAGTCCCCATTACCTGACCCATCTTAAAGAGTCATCTTAAAGTCCCCATTACCTGACCCATCTTAAAGAGTCATCTTAAAGTCCCCATTACCTGACCCATCTTAAAGAGTCATCTTAAAGTCCCCATTACCTGACCCGTCTTAAAGAGTCATCTTAAAGTCCCCATTACCTGACCCGTCCAACTTTCAAAGAGTGACCCTGACCAGGCCTGCCCTGGGCAGAATAGCTGGACCACATGGCTGTTTAAGATGGAGGGAGCGGCCTCTCTCTCTCTCTCTCTCTCTCTCTCTCTCTCTCTCTCTCTCTCTCTCTCTCTCTCTCTCTCTCTCTCTCTCTCTCTCTGCTCCGTCTGACCGGCCAATGTCAGGACTATCACCTTGAGAGCCTCACTTAGGAAATAATAAGTCCCCCCTCCTCGTCTCCCCCTCACACTCTATCTCTCTCTTCACTCTTACCCCCACCCTCCCTCCCTCCTCCAACTGCCCCCGCTCCTCTCTTATACCTCCACGCGCGCCCCCACCCCTTCTTTACCTCCTCCTTGTCCCTGTTGTATTGAATTCGGCTGTGAGCAATAGCTGTTTTAGGGACAGACAGGACCATTGATGTTTGTGCGTGTGTGCGTGTGCGTGTGTGTGTGTGTGTGTGTGTGTGTGTGTGTGTGTGTGTGTGTGTGTGTGTGTGTGTGTGTGTGTGTGTGTGTGTGTGTGTGTGTGTGTGTGTGTGTGTGTCTGAGTGCGTGCATGTATTCCGGGCGCGTACCACCAACAGGCGGGTCTAAGTGATGGGGGATAGATGTGCTTATTGGATATGAGCTGGCTACTCCGTGGCTCTGCATTAAATTGGTATTGAATAGGAAATTAATGATTGGATAATTCCATCGATGTTTCTGGTATTGAACATATAAACAAAATGTTCTTTTGAAGCATTGTGTGGGTGTTCCACTCCTGGGAGACAGGGTGGGGGGCGGAGGGGTAGTCCCACTCGTGCTTAAGAAAGAATAAGTCCATGTTAAGTCCATAGTGTATTGGAAAAGAGAGAGGGAGAGAGAGAGAGAGGGAGAGCGAGCAGATCGATGCGGACTCGGCACTCCGAGACGCACTTGAATTGTATTATTTCCTTTCAGATTTCTGCCCGCACATATCCATCTTCGCGCGGGGCGATGACATATTTGATACGAATTGCCAGCGTTGTCATGAAGACAGATCTGAATTCATTGAGCAGTTCTATAAAGTGAATTTATATCGCCTTTATCGCTGTTAGCAATACAGCGAACATAAGGGATTGTAGTGATGCCGTTGTCTTTGATAAAAAGGATGCATGTGTTGGTGTTATAGTCCTTTACATCTCAAAGGCTTTGTTTACGCTCAGGTCTATAGGACAATGTGAAAACGTCCTATTGGCTATTCACGCCGCGTCATACGAGGAAGTGTAATTGAATCTTAACTGTTCCACCTTCTTCTCCCCATGTCTTTTCCTCTCCACCTTGAATCGCACAACTAACACTCTATTGTTGATGCCACCTAAATCTTCCCGAATCAAAGAATTCCAACTTTCCCAAAGTGGGCGATGCTTGTCGGCTACAGAGACAGATCAAAGGGATGAGAGAGAGAGACGGGCGGCGAGTGTGAGTGGAGGAAACTTGTTTAATTAAAAGGAAGCGACGGAGGGGTGGGGGGGTGGGGTGGGGGGTGTGGAGAGATGTTCTTTGATGCGTGCTCTGGATGCACCGTATATGTTATGTGGTTATTACGCACGATTTTGCTTAAGCGATTCCAAGCAGGAGAAGATAGAGGGAAGGAAGGAAGGAAGGAAGGAAGGAAGGAAGGAAGGAAGGAAGGAAGGAAGGAAGGAAGGAAGGAAGGAAGGAAGGAAGGAAGGAAGGAAGGAAGGAAGGAAGGAAAGGTGGAAGGAAAGGTGGAAGGAAAGGGAGGGCGGGCGTGTGTGCAGGAACGGCGAGGAAAGGAAAGGAAAGGAGTGAGCTTGATGAAGTTTCTGATTATCCTTACCTCTGGCACCGGGAGAAGAATTACTGAATGCCATTTGGGTCAGTGCGCTTTATGGAACTACATTTATGAAATACATCTCTCTTTCTCTCTCTCTCTTTCTCTCTCTCTCTCTGTCTGTATCTCTCCCTTTCTCCCTCTCTCTTTTTCTAATTGGAGATGCAATAAAGGTGTGTGGGGTCAGTGCTTCTTCAAGGTGAGGCCTCATGCGTGTCTCACTCTAATGTTCTTCCTCCAGACAGACACACGTGCAGGGCGGCGACACACCGTATAGTTCCTGGTCGCTTCCAGTCCCACATATATATACCGTACGTATGGGGACTCACTTCGTTCCTCTATTAACAGCAACGCCACCCCCCAGACACCACACACAACCTCTATACCACGACAATTCACACCGTATGCCACTCGAAGACGTACACGTACTCTATGTGTGACACACTAACTCACTAACCATCCACCAGCTACTCTCCAATGTCCTTGTGGTGCCAGGCGGAGTCAGACAGAGGGCACGCCGTGGGTGAATTCTTGGAGACAGAGTTCTGCCAACGCGACCAGCAGGAGAGACACCTGCCAAGAGTGCCAACGCCTCCAGAGGAATGGAGAGGGAGAGAGAGGGAGAGAGAGAGAGAGAGAGAGAGAGAGAGAGAGAGAGAGAGAGGTAGAGAGAGAGAGAGGTAGAGAGGGAGAGAGAGGGGGAGAGAGAGAGAGAGAGAGAGGGAGAGGGAGAGAGAGAGAGGTAGAGAGAGAGAGAGAGAGAGAGAGAGAGGGAGAGAGAGGGGAAGAGAGAGAGAGAGAGAGAGAGAGAGAGAGAGAGAGAGAGAGAGAGAGAGAGAGAGAGAGACAGAGACAGAGACAGAGACAGAGAGAGGGAGAGAGAGAGGAAGAGAGAGAGAGAAAGAAAGAGAGAGAGATGCTGGGTGAAGAAGGAGTCCATCAAAGTGACTCAAAGGAAAGAAAGTCTTTGTGCAATTAGATGAAACAAAAATCTGAATTTGAGCCACAGACCACCATTTGATGTTATTATAGCCCCACAGACCTAAAACTAAAGATTTATTTTGCTTTTGTCTGCAATACCCGACTGGATTTTGGAAACAAAACAGTCAAACATACAGATCAAAATGAACATTATTCTTCTACATTATCTGGTTGTGTAGACTTGGGCAAATTCAGATGATGAATATTTTAACTCTTATGTAAACTCTCATTTTACACACTAGTGTAAAATTAAACCAAATTCATTTTACACTAGGTTTTATTTTTTGGTTTTATTTTTACGCTCTCAAAGAGTTACATCAGGTAAACCAACTTTACATCATTTAGCCCGAGGACCATCTGGAATGCCCTCAAGGACCACTAGTGGTCCCCGGACCACTGGTTGAAGACCACTGTTTTAAAGCATTAGCTCGCTTTAGCTATTGAAAAATAGCAGATCTACAAGTTTGTAACACGCCACGGGTGGTGTGCTATGAGCATGTAGGTCTGCGTTTTTTGAAAAATCGTGAAAATGTGGCGCAAATATTGAAATATTCAGTCATAGCCAGCGTTTTTCTTAACTCAAATGTTTTGCTTCTGGGGAGTCAGTGGCCATTTAGAGATGACTTTCGGGGGGCCTTGGTATGAAACATTGAGGACCACTGACACAGAAACTTTTCAGAAAACGGTTAGGATTTAGAAGACATTGTAGAAGCAGTTGTCATGTCAAAATGGGTTAAGTACTGTAGTTGCTGGTTGCTTCTATCCATTATCTGCCCCCAAAAGTTCCTGATACCATAGCAGCTTCTTTTGTCTTTGGAACAGCAGTAGCCCAGTACCACTCTAGGCCAGTAGGGGTCATTGCAGTTCAACTGACTGAGCTGCAGCTTGTGCGGAGACTGTGTGTGTGTCTGTCTGTGTGTGTGTGCTGAAGACAGCAGCATTCACTTTGTTTTGTTCTTGTTTCACTACCCCTGTTATTGCGAGAGCTCGTTTGACTGTATGGAATTTGCACGATAGGTTGTATTCATCTCAATGCACTCAATTTGCCATCATTTTCTCCTTCTGTTGTCCTGGTGTCTGACATGGGGCAGCAGCACGGCAGTGGGATGCTTTTACCGTATAGTGTTGAAGGTTCAGGGGGTCATTTCATGTGGGTTTGCTTTACAATGCACTCCACTTATACTGTGCAGTTAATACTAATGGTACAGAGGCTGAGGTGGAGGTCTGGAGGTCTGTTGTTGTGTAGTAGCCTGGAGCTCTATCTGGATATCATGATTGTACATCAAACCTGCAGAATGAGACAGTTGTACAGTCAGAACTAAGTCAAAGGCAAGATTGAGAATGTTACAGTTTACAATGTAAACTTTTTTTCAAGAGAGGAATAGCCAAAGCTGATTTTAAGATACGGCCAGGTTGGAGTTTAAGTTAAGCCATAGCACTCGCAGTAGTACTTGCCTTAGCCATGACCTCCTACAGGCATATGGAAAGTCTAAACTTATGTCGACTTAGATTGCAGTTCATGTAGACTCATAGCATTTCATGTAAACATTGCAAGAAATGTAATTTTTACATATCTCATTTGTATGATTCAAGTGAGATGTTTTCTCTGTACGGCTATATGATGCATTACCATGCTTCTCTTTTGTTCATATTTATTGTAAGGAGGGTCTGCTAAAAGCGCTATACATTGTAAATTGGGATCGAGTTTAACTAGCTTCTATTATATGCGTCATTTATACATTATGTATAGTTACGTCCGGCTCTGGGTGACCGTAAAAGTAACAGGAGATCTGAAAGCTCACAATGCAGTTCAAGGAAAAGCTCACATTGTGAGCTTGTAGATGGGCAACTTTTGGTGCAATCCCATGCAGGACTTTATAGGGTTAGGGTTCACATGGCAAAGAACATGGCATTCATAAATTGTGTGTGTGTGTGGGGGGGGGGGGGGGGGGGGGGGGGGGGGGGGGGGGGGGGGGGGGGGGGGGTGGGGGGGGGGGGGGGGTGTGCGTGCGTGCGTGCGTGCATGCGATCTGCGTGTGTGCATGTGATCTGTGTGCGTGCATGCCCTGCACATGTATGGGTTGAAATGTGTGAGCGCATGGTGCCAGCCTGCTCCTTCCCTCCATCACTGGCCGCTGTGTCTAATTGATTTAACACACAGACTGGTGATTTAGCGTCCAATATGAAGAGGGCTTAGCACTCTCTCTCTTCTGCTCACAGGGAGACTTGCCTCCAGGTATTGTCTGAGAAACCATTCTTGAGGAATTAATTGCGGAGTCTATTCCCCTTTAAAACCTTCCCTTGCCGAGGCTCCGGTGTAAAGAGGGGAGAGAGAGAGTCCCGTCTTCCTGTGTGTGTGTGTGTGTGTGTGTGTGTGTGTGTGTGTGTGTGTGTGTGTGTGTGTGTGTGTGTGTGTGTGTGTGTGTGTGTGTGTGTGCCCACGCGTTTCCTCTCCAAGGAGCTCTGTTTATACTGGGACTTGTCATAATTCAATTGGACGAACATTCTGAATTGGTCAACGTGCCAAAAAAAAAAACACCTTTGTTTTCCTAGTCATTTATTGTCAACAAAGGCAGCTGTGCAGGTTGAATCTATTTGAAACCCCACTAATTTAGAAATCATTGCTGTCGGCCAGAAACCTTGTATCTCTTACAAATTCTCTTTCACGAATTAATGTTTTACATTTCATCGTGTGACAGTGTCATGGCAAAGTTGTGAAAATAGATATTAGCTAATAGATTGATAATCTATTTCACATGCTCACCACATGTCTTGGTGCGACACGTAGATTTGCTATTTTCATTTATTTATTTACATTTTAAGCTGTCGTGAGATGCCCAAAATATAGTAGAACACCGCAGTAGAAAAGGTTCTACGTCTCTTGGTTGTTTATTTATAAATAATATCACCAATTAAAAGTATTATGTGTGCATGTGTGTGTGTACTGTATATACTGTATATTAAAGACCAGTGGTCACATCAGTGTGTGTCCCTTCTACCAGTGGTCATATCGGTAAAAAAAGGTCAATTTTCATTCTGGCTAAAAACAAACTATATTGGTTGCAAATTCGTTATCTGTGGCTGTATACCTCTATTGCAGTGGTTTTCAACCTTTTTATACCAAGGCCCACTATTTATTCAGCATTTGAGCCATGCACATACCACCATTTAAGGACATTTTAGCCCCACGGACCACAAAGCTAAAGATTTCTTATGCTTTTGTCCACAATTTGGATTTGGGAAACAAAACAGGCAAATATACAACTAATTCAGATTATATACTGTATATTTTAACTCTTGCGTGTAAACATGAAAACAAATTTTGTTTTGGTTTCATTTTTACACTCTCAAGAGTTACCTGTGGTTAACCAACTTTTCATCTGGTTAACCAGCTTAGCTGGGGGACCACCTGGAACCCTCTCAGGGACCACTGGTGGTCCCCGGACCACCGGTTGCAAACCCCTGCTCTATTGTATCGGTCATATCCCAAAAAGTAGCGATCCTGGACACAAAAGGTTTCCACCCAAGAGTGAAGAAACTGTGAATTCTCAGCGACCATCACGCCTCTCTCACAAGCTAACATCACCCTCTCTCACTCACAGGGGCGGATGTAACATTTCCCAATTGGGGGCAGGAGAAAATTCTATGGGGACGTCCCCATACCATTTTCTTTTATTAGGCAAGTATAAGCATCAATAATAACGCAGCATGTATAAAGCTAAAGGTCTGACTCTGACTCTGTTTTCAATGATGAAATGCTGTTGGTTTAGTGGTGCCACAGGTGTAGTCAGTTAGTAGCAGTAGTAGTGGTTCAAATCATTTTAAATATAAGCACTTTGATTTGAAATATCTTTGTTTGTTTTGCATGCCATCATGTTTGGTGCATGGGGCAGTCTGGGCATTTAGTGGGGCATTGCCCCCCCCCATGCCTAGAACCACCCCTGCTCCTCACCTTAGTTGGTGTGCACGCAGGACGCCTGTGTGCACGCAGAACGCCCGTACGTGTGCACGCCACCGATTGCCATTGACCTCCAGAGGATGAATATTAGATGAAGCAGCAGCCAATATGTGCATAGCTGAGTTCAGGACAGCAACGATTTTAATGGCAGCCAGCAGCCATTAACAGTATATCTGAAAATAGACAGAGGATTTTCCATAGATCATTAATGACGGGAAATCCATCCCTCTTTCCCTCCCTCCATCTGTCTATATATCTCTTCTCTCGCTCCCATCGTCTATTTATCTGCCCCCCCCCCAAACTTTTTTTTTATTTGTGCATGCGGTATATATTTCATCTGCGCACCATTTTGCATCCTTCTCACAGACAAAGCTGGTCTAAACGCGCCATTTAAAATGCGAGGTGTTGTGATGTTTTTGAATGGAAGCCGACTAAATGTCTTTAGTATATAATCCACGTCCCCTCCTCCCATATTCCTTGTTATTCTAGTTTAGTGCTGTAATCAAGCAGGGCTTGCCAATAAAGTTTATTGTACGGAGCTAAGTGTCAATATCACACACACACCCAGGGCAAAGAGGTCCCTTTAATTAGAATAGGAGAGAGCAGGGGGGCGACGTTGTGTGTGTGTGTGTGTGTGTGTGTGTGTGTTGTGTGTGTGTGTGTGTGGCGTGTGTGCGTGTGTGTGTGTGTGTGTGTGTCTGTGAGCGCGCGCACGTGCGCACATGCACGCATGCACGCATGTGTGCGTGGCTGGGTGTGTTTGTGTGTCTGCACACATACAGGACATGATGGAATTTCTCAGTGATATTAACCATCATAGACACTAAAACACCAGTCTCAAACGCAGTTCTCTCTTTGGGGAAAAGCAACATTGTGTGAATGAATGGAAATATTACACGCACGCCCCGAAAAATAAATGGGGAAGAAGTCATAAATGTGACACTAACATTAAAAACTTCACTGCTTTTATGAACCGATCAATTCCCAGGTTTACTTGCCTAGCGAGCCTATAGATGTTTTGGAATCGGCGTTGAATCCCAGCAAACAATAATCCCTGCTATATGAAGTATTGATTAGTCCGAGTCCCTCTATGTCTGCTTTTATTAAACGCAGCATTGTAAAGGTCTTTATGATGCTGCTCCAACCCAGCCGGGAGAAAAGTTTTCACAAAGTGCCGCAGCATGCCTATACCAGCGCCGCCTGGAACCCTGGATATAGTCTTTCCTTGCTGTATACAGTTCAACGAGGCGGCGCCATGACTAATCACCAACCTTTAGTTTACTTTAAATATCACATCGGGCGCAATACAAACATTTTTGGCGGCTGTTCCAATTCAGGAGTGCAACTCGTGCATCTTTGGCTCGCTAGTCTGCGAGATTAGAGGCCATTCCTCACCACCCGCCCTCCCTCTCCTTCCCCTCCTTGTCGCTGCACACTCTATTTTCCCATTAGGTCATTTGCAAACGGGGTCCTTTTTAATATGTAGCTCCGTGTTACCGATAGGAATCCTTTTGAGCGAGAGGGCAAGACGTCGGAATTGAAAACACCCTCCTCCTCCCACTCTTAAAACGCTCGGGCACTCGTGCAACGGCAGGCGGGCGGCGAGCGGGGACGGGCGAGGGGAGGGGAGGGGAGGCAAGGCGGGCCCCCGCCTTCAATCAAACGGTAAAACACAAAAACCATTTCCCCATTACAATGTGGAGAGATTAAAGACAGATTAAAACGTATGGGAACGCCGGCACCGATGCCGGCCGCAGATAGTGCATATTCATTATGACACTCCCTCTATACGCCGACGACACGCAGCGCGCCGCGGCGAGAGAGAGAGGTGAGGGGCACGAACGGAGCAGAACAGAGGGGGAAAGGGGACGACAAAACACGGGGCGAGGGAGAGAGAGAGTGAGGGTGTGTGTGAGAGCGAGAGAGAGAGAGAGAGAGAGAGAGAGAGAGAGAGAGAGGAGAGAGCAGATGGAGGAGTAATTTGCGTGGGATGTGGAAGATGGGGAAACATGGCTGCGTGTCAGCGCTGAGCGATGCCTCCCCTTCTGAAAGAAATCAATTTGGGGCGGGTACGGGGACGCCGTGCATACAATAATTGAATATTACTGCTTACCATCTCGCTCACATGCGGCGCCCTGCTCTCTGCACTGCGCCGCATCCATGTGAACCGCATCATGGAGGGGAGTGAATTAGGCGCTCTGCAACGGCGGGGTAGATAGGGGGATAGGGGGCAAAAGTATATTGAAGAGGTTCAATTACAGATAATAAGTTGATACACCCCAAATAATCTCCTCAAATAACATGCACAGACAGTGCAGGAGGGGAATTATATCTGTCTGTCTGCTTGCCTCCCTGCCTGCCTGTCTGTCTGTCTGCCTACCTGTCTCCCTGTCTGTCTGCCTGCATGTCGGCCGGTCTGTCTGTCTGTGGGTGAATCCAGGCCCTGACCTATCAGATCCATCAGTCCTGTCTGGGCCACATGGCATGATCAATAATCACAACTGTTAATCAATGGGCTTTTAAATAAGCATCGACCCTGCTTACAAGGTTAGCCTCGTTTATTGGTTTACATTGGGCTAAGTAACGCAATCAACCAGTCATAAGAGGAGATGTCTTCAAAACAGATGAAAAGCTACAGACAGGGCTTCTCTCTTTTTCTTTCTCTCTCTCTCTCTCTCTCTCTCTCTCTCTCTCTCTCTCTCTCTCTCTCTCTCTCTCTCTCTCTCTCTCTCTCTCACGCAGGTGCGCGCGCGCACACACACACACACACACACACACACTCCTTGTCTTGTTGCCTTGATCAGGTCGATTAGTATGGGAAATGTATGGTTGTTGTTTAATATTGTAAGTTGACTATGCTTAGGAGATTCCTATATTTTTGTACCACTGTGCAACTCCTAATCCTCTCTGACAGTCTTACTCAATTACACTAAAAAAACCTGAACATTGAACTTTGGAACAGTAGATGTTTTCTGTGGGGTTTGGAAGGCCTTTGAGTTGAAAATGAAAACAGGCAGAACAGTGAAAAGAGTGACATCTGCTGGAAAATGCCATTGACCTCAATGGGACTAGCAGAATGTGACATCACATTCAGATCAGAGCACAACTCCACAGCCAGTTGTTCTCATGTTGGATGCCCAGCCAAGCCATAGACTCTATGGCTTGGCTGTGGAGAGTTTGAATCCTCTATGGCATAGAGGATTCAAATTCCAAATACTCCAGGAACCTTACCCCTGGATCACCAGTACCCTGCAATGACTTATAATGTATGGCATGTTTTTTTTGCCTGGCGCGGGAATGTATTGCATGCGATCCCTACATTTATCAGTGTAGAAAAAAATGTATTTTCAATGTATTGGATTGACCACAAGTTGCATTTCCTGGTTGTCTGGTGTTGTTACTGGGAAGTCAGACGTCAAGAACTTTCACAGAAAAGAGAGTTAGAATCTCAAGGGGAAACTGTACTGGATTGTCTGGTTGAGTCATCATTATAAGGAAATGTGTCCATAATCAGTCGCATGTGTCTTCTCGCTCATAAAGTACATACAGTAAGTTACAATGAAGGAAGTGTAATGTTTTCCACCACACCATGCCCAATTGCCCATATACCCCTCTTTCAACACAACAGTGGTCCTCAGGTTGATTCACAGTCATGGTGGTGGTCCCTGGACCCTGGTTCATAATCAGTTTAAAGCCCATGTTGTATGGCACTGAAAGAGGTAGCTTGTTTATAGGTCTTCTGCTAGATACACAAATAGACAGACAGACAGATAAGCACACATCCCCCTGTCTGCCTATCTGTTATCTGTCCAAAGCTAATCTCGTATCTGCGTATCAATGTGATTTCATATCGAACCTTTCATATCTTTCTTTCTTTGTGTATTTTTCTTACACATACTTTTGTTTTCATGTATTACAACGTACATTACTGGTATGTACAACCCCCTACAGTAAAACGTGTAGTATTAATGGTGCTGCCTGGATTGTTCTGTGCACCAGTATCCTGTAATGACCTCACACAAAGCTAACACAATTTCCCTTTTGAGCTATTATGATTTGTGTCATATTTCCACATGATTCCTCTCCACAACTACTCATTAATTCATCTAAATAACAACAGAGTGTGTTCTGTCTAACTATCGTTTAATCATCTCCTAACACAACTAGCATATATCATTATAGATGATCAGGAAACACTTAATTAGGATAATTACTCATTAATCCTCTCCCACAGCCCTTTCAAAGTCTGTGTGTGTGTGTGTGTGTGTGTGTGTGTGTGTGTGTGTGTGTGTGTGTGTGTGTGTGTGTGTGTGTGTGTGTGTGTGTGTGTGTGTGTGTGTGTGTGTGTGTGTGTGTGTGTGTGTGTGTGTGTGTGTGAACTAAGAATCGTTCTACGCAAGCATGCAGTGCTGTGTGTGTGTTCTTGTGGGTTCATATGCATGGAGCATCATCCAGTCTGGGTTGTAGTAATATTCGTCACTGTCTGATTTAGTGTAGTGAGGCTGCCATAGCAGGCCTGGGATCCACTGCATTTGTCTCCATTTCTTAATGGTATTTCAACAGCTCTCGTACCACCAGCCGTTTCTCATTTTAATGACCAGAGAAATTACTGTGTGCGAGATTGTGTGTGTGTGTGTGTGTGCGTGTGTGTGTGTGTGTGTGTGTGTGTGTGTGTGTGTGTGTGTGTGTGTGTGTGTGTGTGTGTGGTGTGCGTGTGCGTGCGTGCGTGTGCGTGTGCGTGCGTGCGTGCGTGCGTGCGCGAGTGTGTGCCTGCTTGCGTGCCTGCATATGTGCACAATGTGTGCTTGCATGTCCCTGGCCCATACATTTTAGTGTACACTGTATATGCCTGTGTATGCGCATGTACATGTATATACAGTGCATGCATGTACAGTTATGACTGTTTTGTGTGTGTGTGCGTGCGTGCGTGCGTGCGCGCGTGTGTATGTGTGTGCTTGCACAAGCTTGGTGTTCATCCTTGGGTGTGCACTTGCATTTGTCGTCGGCTACCCAGGTAGAACTAGATTAATTAAGCTATATTTTAGCAAAGACAAAACAACAAAGGCAATCATTCAAATTTGCGCTGCAGCTCTGATAGCTGTGATGTTGACTGGTGGCCGTGAAAAGCGGCCGCTCCTGACGCTATAGAAAATGGGTTATACTCTTTTACATCGCTCCAACACACGTGCACGGGTCGCACGCAAGCACACGCGCACGCTGTCTGTCTCTCTCACTCCCTCCCTCAGACACACAGACAGTGGTGCGGTTCCTACAAGGTCTGACAATTACATGAGAGGCTTTTAATCAATCTGGAATGCAGCTTAGAGGGGCGAGCGATGGCTGAGGAGAGAAGAGGGGGAGGGGGAAGAGTGATTATTCACTCAATCTTTATCTCTCTCCCTCTCACTTCCACTTCCATTGCCTCTCTTTCCCCCTGCGATGTCGTCCATCCCAGACTATTGAAACAAGCGATCTCTCCTCCTCTGTCTGCATGTTTGACTATTAGCTTACATGCACCGAGGGAGCACTGCTCACCTTTCCCAATTTCTCCCAAACTCCCACTCCCCCAATTCATTCCCTGCTTGCTCTACTCCTTGCTATAACTATTAGCAGATATGCTCCTTGCACGGGAGGCTGATGAATATTTCAGTAGCCGCAGGGAGGGGCTCTGTAGAGTCCTCTTCCTGCACTCCCAACACAAATAATGGACCGGACTGGACACAGAGTTATCCATTGTACAACTTCTCTCTGAACTGTATAGTTTACTGCATCCACACTTTAGCGCACGGCCAAGTGCATACAAAATCAGGGTTAAATTTACAGTGGATTTCATTGTGGATGTGAGCGACTGGCCCCATGGTGTCCACGATGCACCTGGAAACCATTCAGGCTCTGTAGCACGGTGAGCTGTGTGCAACAATGAAGTGGTGTCCTATTTTCAGTTTTGCCATGAGTACAATGGAAGGACTTGAGAGTAGAAAAGCTCTCCACATCATATACAGAAATTACAATGAGAACACATGAGGGAAAGGAGCATAACAACATCATACTGTTTGATTTCATAATTATAAAGGAGCCATGTTCTTTTATTGATTATCAAACTTCATTAGTCACAAAATGTAAGCAGCAGAGAAGTATAGTAAAGCATTTTAAGGTAAAAGGATAACGCAAAAAAAGTGGTGGAAACTCATACCAAACAGTGTAATGACCTTTTCTTTTATTGTTTTAATGAATGATGGTGTAGGCCCTAGAGGCCATCTAGGGCAAGGCCTACATTTAGAGAGCACAACAGAGAGTTGCTATTGTGTGATTCTACGCACCTTAGATTACTCAATGCCAGCGTTACAATCGCAATAGCTAAACTTGAATAGAATTTAGACCATCATTTTTAGGGATTTGTGTTCCTCACCAGTAATCACAATTGGCCAGTCATTTCATTTCCATTTGTGCACAGTGGCTTGCTTTAGCACATTATTAAATGTCTCTTTTAGGGTACTAATGTCCGCAATTATTTCAGCTTGGCAAAACTTTTAATGGTAGCAAACTTTGCATCTGAAAGTGTTGCTTTGAGAGCGAGTAAGAGCAATTTGTGCCACTGTCACGGTTGCCTTGTCCCCCATCCCCAAACAGGTTGGGCTGTGTGAAGGCTATTCTGTATGTTAATTTCATGGCGTTCTCAACCGCCTTCAAATGCTATTCTGCAGCTCTACAACTCTAATGAAGAGTTTGAAGAAAGGGCTATTGATATGAAACGATAATTTATAGAGCGCGACTGCTACTCCACTTCTTGGATTGAATCCACCCAGAGTCTACACTGGCCTGAAATTGAAGTCTTTTACACGCTGTCAAACCTAGGTGAACCCCATGTCCAATGACAACCACTGGGACAATATTGTAAACTTTTTTTTTGCTCACAATCACAAAGAAATAATTTTCTATAAATTATTTTACCGATATAATCTATATTATGATTGTCCTTGTGGTCTTCATAAGGGCTAAACTGTTACCTACAAGATAATACAATAATACAGACATACAGAAAAAAGTCATAATAATTATACAGAATACACTAAAACTGCACTCTGTCGACTACGAACTTGCATCTTGCACACATGTAGGCCATACATGGCCCACGTGCAATGCAAAAGTTCCTGGAGATAATACTCATGACAATACTTTTGATAATACTTATAAACCTTTCAGGGGAACTCCACCCATTTTCAACATTTTAATATGTCATTAATGTAGCTTAGAGATGTTGTGTGGACATGATAAAAAGGTCCCCCCATTCTTTGTTTCCAAGAAATGGAGGTCTAAAGAAATTGATGATGTCATAGCGGGTAATCCATTAACATGGTGAAATACATCTTGATGACATCATCAAGATGTATTTCACATATTAAAATATTTCACAGATTAAAATGTTGAGTTCCCCTTTAATTCACCATTAGATTAGCTAATACAGCCTATAGAAATGTGTTCCGGCAGCAGTCCAACCGACCAACCGGTCTCTCTGCTCGTGCAGGTAAAAAGTAAACACCTTATGAGTGAGAAGCAACCGCAGGGCGCGGGAAATAACAGACAAAATTATTCACTGTAAATCTGACAATGTACACATGCACACGCACACACACACACGAGCGCACACACACATGCGTGCACATGCACTGAGCGTATAATGTTTTTGTAGTGTGAGGCAGCTTATAGTACAAGTGTGGATATGACGCCAGTAGTCGCAGGGACTTACCCCCAATCCAGGCCTTTTATGCTGAGTGCCAGGACATTGGGTCCTGTTTTTATAGTGTTTATTATGACTGGTCAGGGAGCGAACCACAAAACCCCAGTCTCACACTGTCTACACAATGCCCCTGTAGATATCAATAAAAACAAACACCTGTTAATCTTAATAATTGCATATATCAAGTAGCCTATTATGCCTAACAGTGCAGACTGTGGCGTACTTCATGATCTCCATATGGTCATTCAACAATCACAACAAAAACCTTTTCACTGGCATGTCCATGTTGTGATATGCGATGAGGGCTGAAGTTGGGCTTGGCATATGCGTACAGTACGTCCAGGGACTTTCACTAAATCTTTCCACCATATCTTGCCCATGGAAATAACAAAGTCTCTGTAATATAAACATACTTGCTGGGTTCTTAGTACGTGTTAGAATGTTAGATGTTTTTGTACTGTGACGGCAACTGTTCTTTTGACAGTGTTTTTTTCTTTTCCTTTTTTCATTGTGTCTTTGGCTGTGTTGTTTTGGTTCCGTGCAACACGCAGCGATGACAGATGGTTTAGTGGCCAGTCTTTACTGTAAAACATTCCTTTCATATGTCCGCTGATGTGTTTTATTGGTTGTCTTCTCAAGTATTATCTGGAAAGGAAGAAAGTCAGTCTATGTGGAGGAAGCCACTCCCCCTCCCCCTTCAGTATCTTTCTGTTTTATGGCTCTGCTGGCCTTATAGCATAAGTCATACTTTAAGCCTTTATTCCAGCCTCACAGATAAATTGTCAACAACAGTAAATGTTGCCCACATGCTCCTCTATTCCCACGTTGCCTCTGTTTGCTGCTGCTCTCTGCGTAGCCTAGTTTCACTCTGAAACGTAGTTAGCGTTTGTTTATGGTGAGTGCATATAAGGCCATTGTAACAGACGCCAGTGTCATTTTAATGAACCACAACGTGCTCATGTTCACCATGAGAACACTACACCTGCTTGGAGCATATGTACCTCCTGATGGGCCCAGTCAACCATCTCTGCAGCTTGGTCATGATGGATGGATGGATGGATGGATGGACGGGTGGACGGGTGGACGGGTGGACGGGTGGACGAACAGTTGGACAGAGGCATGGTCACTTCGATAGACAGTATAGACATGCAGGCACATAAAGGTATTTTTGTGTATGTACACTAGCCTCGCGTAGCCATCCTTCATCTGCCAAGAACAACAAGAAGGCAATGCAGTGAAAAAACAGCAGCATAGAAATTACATTTGATAATTACAGTACATGCATCATTACAACAGTAATCTAACAAGTCAAGTTCTAATTTCTGGTAGCTACTGGGTAAGTGATATCTGTAAGGTGAAATGTTGAACAATTAATAGTTCTGCACCTTCTGCTTAATGGGAGGAGATTGAAGAGGTGGTGTGCAGGGTGAGATTTATCAGATATGATTTTATTTGCTGTTCTGATTATTCGAGAGACAGCGAAATCCATTTGCGTCCATTTCGACGGCTGTCGCGACGGTTTTATAACCCACCATTTTCCATAAGAGTCATAACCGTTTTGCCTACTAAACCTAACTCTAAACTTAACCCCTGTCAACCGTAATGCAAAACGATCGTGACTGTTATGCAAAATGGTTGCGGCTGTAATGCAAAATGGTCGTGGCGGTTATATAAATGTCAGGACAGCCGTCATGGTAACAAATTGATTTCGCCCCTTCTGGATTATTCTAGTGGAAATTAAAGACAGGAAAGTGATCCAATGATTGTTGATCATTGGATGCATGATATTGCCCCAGCCAAGGTACAAATCTGGCCCTTCTAAAATGTGGGAGGACCAAGCAGATTTGTCTGGACCAGGCTATAACCAACCATGGCCCATTCTGCAAATATTGGGAGGGACATTGCAGAAAAAACAAACCTAATACTGGGAGGGACGAGACTAATATCCACGCAGTGGTATCAGTATCACAACCTCCCTGAACTTAATGTAACGATTAAGAGACATTCTCATCTTTAAAATGACATTTAATCTCTCTCTCTCTCTCTCTCTCTTCTCTCTCTCTCTCTCTCTCTCTCTCTCTCTCTCTCTCTCTCTCTCTCTCTCTCTCTCTCTCACACACAGTATATTTTAGCTGTTGACTGAACCAACCCCTCTTCCTCCGCTTCTTTCTCACTTACCATTTCACCCTTCTCTCCATAATATTGTACAGTATACAAGGTGCGTGTATGTGTGTGCGTGCATGTGCGTGCGTGTGCGCATGCTAATCTTTAGATGAGGGGCTGGTAGTTAAATCATGATGCATAGTCCAGGGTTGCTCTGGCCACTGTCATTAATCAGCATGGGGCGGGGGACATATCTGCTTTTTATCCATCTCTTAAATCAGTCACTGCAGCTATCGGCAGCCCTCCCTCTGCTCTCCTCTCCTCCCCTGCCCTCCCTCCCTCCCTCCTTCCCTCTCTGCCGCCCCTCCTCTATCCCAGCCTGGCCCCCCCGCAGCCCCCCCCACCCCCGCGGCCCGCTGATTGAAGTGGCATTGTTTGGGAGACAAGCAGTGCTCAATCAATAGGCAGTCTCACTAAATTACCGTTTGCATGAAAAATGAACGGCCGACCAACCTGCCGCTGTTCAGCAGGGGATGTTCCGTGTGCTGGGTGTGCGTGGATGTGTGTGTGTCGGTGGGTGGTACATAGGAGGACGTGTGTTTGCGTGTGATAGACGGAATAGCTGAGTATATAGTCAGTGCGTGCGTGTGTGTGTGTGGGAAGGGGAAGACGTAGTGCATAGGTGAGAGGCGCGCACAGTGTGCATCTTTTCTCCACCACTGTAGCGTGCACAGCTTTTTGGTCGACCACACTTTACAGCGCGGCGTAACGTTCCAACCATCCACGCGGTGGAGGTTTTGCAGAGAGAAACAGGAGCCCACGCGGGGGTTTTCCTGGTCAAGCAGTCAAGTATTGATCAAGGCTTGTTAAGGACCTCTTGTCTAGGTTTTTGGCCTCCTATCCAACACCGTGCGACCCTCACCCCTCACCCTTCACCCTGACCCCCCCTGCTTGTCTGCTTGGCTTTGACTCTCTGCTGGGATCTATGTCTCCGCTGGAGGAGGGGGATTTCCCGGATAGATAGGAGTGTGTGTGTGTTGTGCGTGCATATGTGCACATGGCTCTGTGTGCATGCATGTGGCTGTGTCTCCACATAGGTGGGTGTGAACATGTGTAGTGATTTGGTGTCAGGAAATGGATTTTCCTGAGTGTGCGTGCATGCAAACATACGTATGTACTGTGTGTGTGTGTGTGTGTGTGTGTAGGATTGCAGGTCTCAGGTAGGCTGGAGTGAGGTCTCAGCCTCTATGTCTGTCTGTGCTCCGCTCTGACCTCTGGCTATTAATCATCCCCACATCCGTGTTTACCCTCAGTTCAGCTCTCCAGCACACCAGGCACCTAGAGGGGCAATTAGAGAGGAACCAACGCCCCAGCACACTGGATAACCCTCCTCTAGTGTGTGTGTGTGTGTCTCTCTCTCCTGCTCTCCCTCCCTCACACACACACACACACACACACACACACACACACACACACACACACACACACACACACACACACACACACACACACACACACACACAAAACCGAGCGAGCAGCAGAACCTAGGCTCACCCTCGGATGCTGTTATGATGTTTTTATTTACAGTAAAAGCATCGTTGTCGGTATTACAAGTGGCCTTCCTCGCCAACGCTATTTTATTTGTTTATTTTATTTTTGTTGTTTTGCCTACATACTCTATATATCTCTTTGCTTAACAGGATCTGCACACATTCGTTTCAATGCACGTGTGTGTGTGTGTGTGTGTGTGTGTGTGTGTTGTGTGTGTGTGTGTGTGTGGTGTGTGTGTGTGTGTGTGTGTGTGTGTGTGTGTGTGTGTGTGTGTGTGTGTGTGTGTGTGTGTGTGCGGTGCGTCTCTCTCCCACCCCCACGGGGGCAGAGTGAACATGCATTAGTATAAGTTGTGTGGGGTGGGTGCGTCTCCTCCACTGTACATATGGTAATGGATGGTGTGTTTGGAACATGTCATCCACCTCATCATGTAAAAGCCTTCCTGAACAGGAGGGGGAGCACAGAGGGCTGGCAGGTAGGCATTAGGCAATATAATGGCCTCTATTTTTACACCGCGCGCGCTGCAACACCGCTGAAGAGGCCGCGCTGGCGCGCTTATGAAGCTTTCACTGAAAAAATGGAAAAAAGAGAGCAGACACAGGGGCCGGCCGGCCTTTGTAAGTGGGCAAGTGAGAGTGAAGCAGCTTTTTTTTCTCCAATCGGTTTGCCGGAGGTGTACTTGGATTACCGTACTATACTAAATGTTTATATGTACGATATACTTGGTTAAAAACTATTTTGGGGACTGGAAGTTAGGCTTGCAATTAGCAATGTTCAGCTTAGACTTTTGTGGTTAGGGTTGAAGTTTTTCCTGATTTAAGCTTAGTTGTTGTATTCTGGCAACAGAAAATAGCTGAGCTTGTACAGCTGCTGTTCTTCTGTTACAGTATAATGTTGAGCTATGGTCGATGCTGTCATCACAACAATATACGCATACAAAGATTACAAACCTGTTTTGTGCACATATGTATCTGAATTGGTCGCGCATCACCTCACAGAACAGATCTACAAGTTCACAAAGTGCCGCTCTGTGATATGCTGTGGTGCTTGTAAACGTGCAACGTTCAACTACTGCGTCCGTTGATCTTGTGTGTGTGTGTGTGTGTGTGTGTGTGTGTGTGTGTGTGTGTGTGTGTGTGTGTGTGTGTGTGTGTGTGTGTGTGTGTGTGTGTGTGTGTGTGTGTGTGTATGTGGTGTACTGGTGCCCGTGCATGTGCAGTTTGTGCACATTTGATGTGCGCGTTAGTTGTTTATTAACTGAGCCAATAATGAGCATTCCAGCAGTGATGTGTAATCCATGCCGTTTTTATTGCTGGGATTGATCAGGCTGGTGGAGAGAGAGTTCCTTTTAATGGCTGCTGGGCTCATCTCTCACCATCTGGGCACTGCATGGTGGTTCTCTCTTACTGAAGAACCTTTCATATCCCCACACCAAAGACTAGATGAGAGAAAACAATCTGGCACACAGTAGGAGATAGAAGTTTAAGGCGCAGCACTGTACCTTTTGTTTTATCTTTGGGCCATATAGTGTAGCCCTGGGCTGTTCCTCTCCTTGTGCATGTATACAGTACTGTGGCAGCAGAGTTGTATCATGATGAAGGGA
>CM076969.1:47239879-47247379 GCA_039105355.1 Benthosema pterotum | reverse complement strand
GCTTGCAAATCCCATATACAGTATTTCAGTGGAGTTTATCAGCAGATAACCATTTTTATAGTAACCATTGCCTGCGTTCATTGCAGCTCAAAAGGCTTCTAATTCCCCGAGAAAAATGAAGAAGGGTTGGGGGTGTAACTGAAGTCATAAAATCTAAAATAAAAACGAAAAGAATAAAAACATACTGTAATCTACTGTATAGGTGATGTCATGACGGGTTAGCCACAATACAGTGGGGCTGTAAAGCAGGGGTTTTCAACAGGTGGTCCAGGGACCACCAGTGGTCCTTGAGAGGTGGTCCCCATGCTAAATGATGGAAAGTTGGCTAACCAGATGTAACTCTTGAGAATGTAAAAACGAAACCAAATGGACCATAGCGGGTCCAATTGGTTTAATTTTCACACCCTCAAGAGTTAAAATATTCATCATCTTAATTAGCACCACTTAAACAAGAAGTCTACACTGTTTTGTTTGCAGTATCCAGCCTGGAATTGTGGGGGAAAAATTTAATTTTAGGTCTTTGGTGTGACAATGTAATCAAATGGTGGTCCGTGGCTCAAATGCTGAATAAGTGGTGGTCCCTGGAGTCCAAAAGGTTGAAACCCCCTGCTGTAAAGGGACTGTGTTGTTGTACAGAGTGTTCTTGAACAGTACAGAAGCTTCAGGCGCTGCACTTTCCAAGGGTGTGTTCCAGGCATCGCATTAATAAAACCAATCAGAGTGAATCAATGGCACCTGCAGTGTGTGGCACGGATCACAAGAGTTGGCTTTGTTCCTGCTTCTGCTTAGAATCATTGCAGTCGGAATCACCTTAGCCAAATGTCTCCTCATATACCCAATAGACAGACGTGATATCTTGACATAATTCATTTTTACATGCAGCATGACACAGTAGGAACTTACTCCGTGTTGAGCCCAGAGCACACATTACTGAATGCTTGGAGGATGGATTCTTAATGTAGATGACAAGAGGCTTATTGGTAATGATTATTGATTGTTCAAATGATTTTTGGAAGAATCACAGAGATATTTGGCGGTGGCTTTTTCATTTTCCACAATATCGGTGGTTGTTATTACTTGCACTATAAAACTTTACTATATTTTGCACTATGAAACAAATGACATTGCAATGGTGGAAGCTGTTTGACCCAGAGTAGGAATGGCGTATTCGGCCATTGGCCTTTGAGTTGTGCTACACGAAAGGACCACCTCAGTGTGGCCTTCATTGTCTGCCTTGAGACCGGGAGGTCGTGGGTTCGATCACCCGGCCAGGTCATACCAATGCCTCCCTGCACTATCAAGGGTTGAATCAGGGGTAAGTCCCTGCGACAAACTAGCGTTGTGTCCATTCAGTGTACTTGTACATCAACCTGCCTCACAGTACAGAATCAGGAGATACGGGCACATAGCTTGGCAATGCTTAGTACAGGAAAGGCCATGGGTTCACCCCGATACTTTATGTAAGGTCCGTCCACTGTGGTGCATGAAGGTGCACTGACAATTCCACGGCAATCTGGACAGCAGTTGTTGAGACATCTTGTTTGTAAGGTAGAGTGTCTGATGTATACAGACCGAATGACATTATCGTCTTTAAAGCCCTGCCGCTCGCGAGGTTAACACCTCGTTGTTACAGCACGCGTACATTCACAGACACAAACATTCCTCCACACTAATTATCACAGTTTATTGACTGTGTCCTCTGTGCACATTTGTGCTCGTCCGCCTTGAGGGGCTGCGTGAGAAAGGTGATTGGATGGGAGGGAGCCGGGGAGGGGGGGGGGGGGTATTGCAGACGTACACAAATACACTGTGAGGAGGGGAGTGGCAGCAGGGAATGGTGGCGCCGAGTACTCAAAGCGTCCTTCATGTAATTTAAATGCAATTATCAATCGCCAAGCACCCACAAAGTACCCTATCACGCATGGCCCCTCCCCAGCACTTTGCACTGCTGTGAATAACATGGGCGTTCTCTTCATCCATATAGTCACTGGCCTGAGCATCAGTATAGTCTTTCCTTCTGGGCACCCCCATGTCTTGTCCCGAATGCCTGGCTCTTGCCCCAATCTCTCTCTCTCTTTCTCTCTCTCTCTCTCTCTCTCTCTCTCTCTCTCTCTCTCTCTCTCTCACTCACTCTCACTCACTCACTCACTCACTCACTCACTCACTCTCACTCATCTCACTCACACACACACACTCACACACACACACACACACACACACACATAACCCCTCTTTTATATTGGACATTATTCCACTGGCAGAGCGCAGAGGAAAAGAAGGGATGAGAGAAGGGGGTAGAGGAGGGGGAAGGGGGAGTTTTGGTGGGGTGGCAAGGGAAGAGAGGAGGGGAACTTTTAATAGCACACCTGAATAGAGGGTGTCATATAATCAATGCATACAGGCCCGCATTACAGGCTGTCAGTGAGAGTCCATCTCTCTCTCTCTCTCTCTCTCTCTCTCACACACACACACACACACACACACACACACACACACACACACACACACACACACACACACACACACACACACACACACACACACACACACACACACACACACACACACACACACACAGCGGAGGAGGAGGAGGAGAGAGAATGGGATATTAACTCTTGTGAAAGGGAGGGACGCGTATCAGCGCAGCGGTCTGAAATTAAATGGCCTGCTCTAAAAGAGATGAGGCCAAAAACGAGACGCCTTTTGACTCAAAGAGATACGCGACGTGCACGTGTTCCACACAGTGTTTACCACACCCTACAGAGTGGGGCCTGCCGGTGGGGGCAACTGGAATGGGCAGGAAAATACAAAACCTATTAAATATTACCAGTAGGCCTATTATATAAATAATATTAAATAATATGACTGGGTAGGCCGGTCCCTCAAAGTCTGGGAGCCATCCCATTTGGACTGAGCTTTAGTGTAGGCTAGATGCAGACTTTTGGACTGGTTCTACTTGAGCTGTGACTGAAGTCACCTCTCAAGTACTTCACAATTTAAACATTTAGCAGACTAAATCCAGAGCGACTTATAGTAAGATAGAACAAATATAAAGTAAACAGTGTACATTAGATGCTATTATAGCAGGGGGTTTCAACCTTTTTGATACCAGGGCCCACCATTTCTTCAGAATTTGAGCCACGGACCACCATTTGATGACCGCTTAGTCGCACAGGCCCCAAAACTAAAGATTTATTTTGCTTTTGTCCACAATTCCAGGCTGGATTTGTGAAACAACACATACAGATGACCATTAATCTTCCAGTTGTGTAGACTTATGGGCTAATTAAGATGATTAATATTTTAAAGAGTTACATCTGGTTAACCAACTTAGCTGGGGACCACCTGGCACCCTGTCAGGGACCACTGGTGGTCCCCGGTCCACCGGTTGAAAACCCCTGTATTATAGTGCTATGTCTACTTAAAATGCTAAGCTACATAAGCTGAGATTTTGCATAAGCCTGTGGGGTAATCAGGTCTAGGGCAAGTGCTATGGGCCATGGTGGGTTTTCAGACTGCAGTGGTAGATTGGGACTGATGCTGCAGTTCTGATTGTAATGACAAGTGCATTCCATACGTAGTTTGGAGCCAGGCACAATGTACTTCCAACGTCCCTGTGTTGGCTGTGTGTGTGTGTTCGTGTGTATGTGTTACATGCGTGCGCACACGTGCGGTTATTGATCTGATCAGAGATGTAAGGTTCCACCTGGCCTCTTCATCTGTAGAAATGTAGTCAGAGAGCTATTTCAAACACAAGAAGTTCCCATAAGAAGTTTGTGCTTTTTTATGTGTATGTGTGTGTCTGTGTTTGTGTGTGCACGTGCATGTTTGTATGTGCGTGTTTAAATGCTGCCGTCAGCAGACTGTAATCCCTCAGAGTCCCATGTTTGTGTTTGTGTGTGTGCACGCACGCATGCAAGTGTGTGCATGTGCACGCATCATGTTTGTGTTAGTCCATTCCTCCTAGTGTGGAAAATGCCGGACTGTGTGTGTGTGTGTGCGTGTGCGTACGTGCGTGTGCGTACGTGCACGTGCGTAAGTGTGTAAGTGTGTGTGTGTGTGTGTGTGTGTGTGTGTGTGTGTGTACTGTACGCCTGTGCACACACACGCGTGTGTGTGTGTGAGCGATGTTCAGCGGAATGCCCTTTGATACAGAGAACACTTTAGAAATGCAATTTCCTTCTCCCTTCTGTGTACGGCGTGTATTCATGTTGGGTTTATTAGAATATGAAAGTGTTGCGCCGCACTGCCCGGGTTAGAGGCTCTGCCTCTGTGTCCCCCCTCAACCCCCTCACCCCCCCCCCCCCCCCCCCCCCCCCCCCCCCCCCCCCCCCCCCCCCCTGCCCCGTGCCTCCCCTCCCTCTCCTCCGTTCTCTCTGTCTCCGCTCCGTCTCTGCTCCGTCTCCCTGGCTGGCTCATGCATTAGAGATGAAGGGCTGGAGAGTCCAACGGCAGGGAAATGCACCATTCTAAACACTATGGACACGTGTCTCACTGCAACGCTCACTGGCCAGCTCTAGGGGGAAGGGTGTGAGTGTGAGACTTGTCTTCTGAACCGCACAACTTTTTCTTTTGAGTTTCTTTTTGTAGCCTGTCCTTCCTTTGCGATTGCAGTTGGGAGTCTGGAAACAAGCAGTTTTGCCACTGCACAACCATCCCTGTGTGTGTGTGTGTGTGTGTGTGTGTGTGTGTGTGTGTGTGTGTGTGTGTGTGTGTGTGTGTGTGTGTGTGTGTGTGTGTGTGTGTGTGTGTGTGTGTGTGTGTGTGTGTGTGTGTGCGTGCGTGCGTGTGTGCGTGTGTGTGTTGAAACTGTTGAAACTGTGCATGCATGTACACTCCTAGAGGACAGGGAAGAACCTTTTTGATGATCCAAACATCATCGAAATCGTACACATTAGCTCTATGATAATCTGACCAGTGGTTCTCAAACCTTTACACAACTGTATTTCATGGCAGAACTTTTTTTGCTGACCCCATATCTTTTTCTAGCACAATTTCAAAGTGGAAACACAGAATGTGTAAATAGCTAATAATCACATGCAGTATTGAGCCTCTACAGTATAAATAAGTGCTCACAGATGGAAGCGTATTAAGTCAACTGTAGGTGCATGGCATGTGTTCTTGTTGATGACCAGTCAGCCCGCACATCAACTCAACATCCCACTGTGTTTGTGCAAATTATACTTTCTCCTTTTCTGCTGCCATTTGTCATTTGAAACAGAGGCTCATACCTGGCACCTCCGAATGGCTCCATGAATAAGTGTAGCATGCAGGCACACACGCCATACTTGTGTGTGCGCACACACACAAAGTACCAGTAAGTGAGTGAGAGAATGATACAAAGAGGGAGAAAGGGTGTGCGTATGTTTTGCACGCACACATGCATGCATGTGTCCTGCACCTATTCACAGAGCCATTTGGCAATGGCATGGTATAGAGTGTAGCCTCTGTTTCTACAGTGGTTATACACACAGACAGAAGGGACTTGTTTGAGGTTGTTCCCAGGAGAGAGAGGAGAGGAGAGGAGAGGAGGGGAGGGGAGGGGAGAGGAGAGGAGAGGAGAGGAGAGGAGAGGAGGAGAGGAGAGGAGAGGAGAGGGAGGTGGAGGGAGGTGAGAGGAGAGGAGAGGAGAGGAGAGGAGAGGAGAGGAGAGGAGAGGAGAGGAGAGGAGAGGCACAAAGAGGGGTGGGTGGCTGTTCCTCCCACAGCGAGGGAAGCGGTCAGCTCTCGGGCGAAGGGAAGGGACATGCTGAGGAAGAATCCTCCTTCTCTCACCCATCGTGAGACTGATAAGACACACTGGTCACCTCATTATAAAGATAATTCACATTTAACAATTTCAAGTACAGTATACTTTGTGTGATATGATATGAACGTTTTTCTGTTTCTTTCCCCGCATATACCGACATATGACGAGCGAGTAAACTACTCTGGATCTACAGTCACTGTTTGCTTGCTTTCTTGTTTCTCTGATACAAAAATATCTGAAATATTAGCCTGTTATATTAGCCTGTTTTCAGGCTAGAAAACCCCAAGATTCATCCTTATACAAATGTAACAAAATGCACTACAGGTGCATTTGTACCAGTGCATTCATGTATCTGAATTTTCAGGGTCTTATTTACGTTGTGCAAGCGGTCAGCGGTCGAGATGGCTTGGATCCTCCATGATTCTGTGAGCCTGTGTTTCAGCTCTACACTGCCTGTATATTCCCTTCTCATGATATTCTCTCAGAATGGCTTTCTCAGATCCCGTCTGATAGCTGATAGGTGGTCCCCCTCCACCACCTCCTAGCCCACTGGCCAGGGGCTAATGTTCACTAGCCGCCCGTCCAGACAGGGGCACTCCTCTGACCCCTGACCCCAGCCCCCCTCCCTCCCCCAGAAGACCCCTCCCCCACCCGCTAGGGTCAACCCACAGAGGACAAGGCCTATAGGAGAAGATTAATGGAAGTACCTGCTCACTACTGCTGGGGCAGGTGTGTGTGTGTGTGTGTGTGTGTGTGTGTGTGTGTGTGTGTGTGTGTGTGTGTGTGTGTGTGTTGTGTGCGTGTGTGCGTGCGTGCGTGTGTGTGTGTGTAAAGCAATGACAACATTACCGAATGCAGTGTAATAACAATATTACTGCATGCAGTGAAACTTTAAAAAATCCTGTTTTGGATACAATCATGCACACTCTCTTCCTCTCCTCTCTCTCTCTCTCTCTCTCTCTCTCTCTCTCTCTCTCTCTCTCTCTCTCTCTCTCTCTCTCTCTCTCTCTCTCTCTCTCTCTCTCACCCTCTGCCTTAGTCTCTCTCTCATCCTCTCTCTGTCTCCCAATTCAATTCAATTCTCCCCTTCTCTCTCACACATTCTATCTCTACCCCCCCTTCTCTGTTTCATTCCCCCCTCCCTCCCCCTCTCCCATTCTCCTCATGTGTGTGTGTGTGTGTGCGTACAGTGTGTGTGTGCGTGTCCGTGTGTGCATGTGTGTGCATGCGTGCGCATGAAGAGTGCTGGTTCAGCAAGGTCTTCTGTTCATTCTCAAGGTGTCCTCCCTGTGCCGGCTCCCTTCCTTTTCTGAAGGCCCCTTTTAATGGATTGGTCTGATATACCTTCCAAATGGAGCACTTTGAGCGTTAATTCGCTTTCTGATAAAGATCCCCACCAACCACCACCCCCCACCCCTCCTGCACCCCAACACACACACACACACACACACACACACACACACACACACACACACACACACACACACACACACACACACACACACACACGCTTTTTTTTACTTTCTTTTCTATAAGTCTCCCCCCCTGATATGAGGTACACAAGGAAGGGCAGATGAGCACAAAATCCTCCCTCTGTGTCGGGCCGGCTGGGAAAATGGACCGTGGTGAAAAGGGAATCAATTGGATCCCCCATTCATGTGTGAGTGAGTGGGGAGTGGGGGGCGCCTTGTGTGTATGTGTGTGTGTGTGTGTGTGTGTGTGTGTGTGTGTGTGTGTGTGTGTGTTCATGC
>CM076969.1:47222379-47234879 GCA_039105355.1 Benthosema pterotum | reverse complement strand
TTTTGAAAACGGGCGCCCGTTTTCAAAAGCGGGCGCCCGTTTTCACAAACGGGCGCCCTTTTCAAAAGGTTATGGTTAGGGTTAGGTTAGGTTTAGGCATAGGTTTACTGAGGTTAAGTTTAGGGTTAGAGTTAGGTTTAGGCATAGCCTAGTTTGTGAAAACGGGCGCCCGCTTTTGAAAACGGGCGCCCGCGGGCGAGGTCGCTTTTGGATTTCGCTGGCTCTCGTCCTCAGTCTTCATGCTAGCTGACATTGTCTCTGTGATGCAGTTGTCAGTGTCTTGTTTGGTGCTCTCATGTGTGTCTTCTGTCCCCACAAATAACCAAATTTGAACAATTAGGCTTTTATGTGATATAGGTGTTTTAATGGAAACAGCTTGTTTGATTTTGAGTAGGGATGTCCCAATACAGTATCGGTATCGGGTAAATATCGGCAAATACTGTATCGGTATCAGAAAAGTATCAGTACTGGCCATATCGCTGTTGGCAAATATGGCAGTCTACCCATAGATCTGACACAGGGGTAAGGGGTTGACACTATGGCAGACATGTGGAATTTGCTTTGGAGTTTCCCGAGTGCACATTTGAGTGAGGAGTCTGCTTTTCCCCGTTGGTGGACTTCATATAAGAACTTCTTTTTTTGTATTATTACATACAGTGTGTATATACTATTTTCTGGTATTGGTATTTGTTATGGGTATCGGCTAACACAGAAATTGTGGTATCGGGATAGGATCAGAAATGAAAAAAGTGGATTGGGACATCCCTAATTTTGAGCTCATAATGATGTCATCAATGCACACTGTATAATTCCTCCTCTTCTTCAATCTTCAGTTCCAAATTTGCACTTCCAATGTTTACAATGTCAAGCATTGTTGATTTTCCAAGCTGGCATGGAATGGAAACAAGCCTGGTTTTATCTATGGTCAGTATTATAATGACTCAAATATGAGATAATCTGCATATCAGGGCCATTATCAGTACATTGTGGTATACTGCACCTACAGTAAGAAGACAAAGCATAAATGATCCTTTAGCCTCTTGGTTCCCCTGCAGGCCCCCCTGCATTCACTCAGTCCAATCAGAGCTCCCCATGCAGTTCCCTGCGCGGTACGCTGTGTGCCTTCATGTGCATTTGGCTCTGAGAGGAGGAGAGCATTCAGATGACGGTCAATAGCCCAGACAGCGGGGCTCTGTCAATATTTAGACAGTACCACAGTGTTGTAAAATGAACCAATACACAGCGGATGGAGGATCCTCACTGGATTAATGATGCCTGACTGACTGTCTGCCTCAGACGCTGTAGCGGAGATGAAGATGTTATTTACCTCTCACTCTCTGTGTCTCTGTGTCTCTGTCTCCCCCCACTCCCTCCCTCTCTCTCTCTCTCTCTCTCTCTCTCTCTCTCTCTCTCTCTCTCTCTCTCTCTCTCTCTCTCTCTCTCTCTCTCTCTCTCTCTCTCTCTCTCCATTTTCATTCACGCGTGCCCATTTGCTTGTGCACGTTCCTTCATTCCACCGTTCGTACACGTTCGGAGGGCTGCTCCTGTGTAGTTTTCGCGCGATCGATAAGTCTATGTTCAGTTAAAGAGGAATCTGATTCCAATAGAATAACACCCTGGCTTTGTTCACTTCACAGTGCTGCCTCTTATCCCGCGCCGCCTCGCGCTTCACTACCCCACCGTATGTTCCTTATGTTGCAGTGCACCGCTCTGCTAGGGCGACGTGCGCACAGCGTCCAGCGGTGGGATCGCTGAAGTGCTGAGAGAGAGAGAGTCAGTCGCAGGGGATACCGCCATCGATTCCAGGCCCACTTCAACCAGAATAGTCATATTAAAATGACCGTCATGAAAGTGGCCCTCTCACTCAGTGTTGCCAACTGCCAAAATCCAAAATGCACTAGTGGCACTTCCAAAATCCACTAGAATGCGCTAGAGCAGTGGTTTTCAACCATTTTCATAACAGGGCCCACTATTTATTCTGGTTTTTAACCAAGGACTATCATTTGGTGTTGAGTTTAACTAATTTAGGAGAGATAACTGGCAAAATGTTGGTCAAAATAGCAATTCTTCTACATTTTGTAAATGCGTAGATTCTTGAATATAATTCAGAATTAATTAAATATACAGTAATCTAACTCTTGAGAGTGTAAAAAAAAACCAAATGGACCACATGGACCAAGGGTCCATTTGGTTTCATTTAACAATTTCAAGAGTTACAGATCTATAAGGGTTCATTTGGTTACCAATGGTCCTTTCTAGGAGGGAAGGAGGACTCTCTCATAGGAGGGAAAATGGTGAAAAACGAGGGTTTTATCTCTGGCGTCTGTAGGTCAACCAATTTTGCCCCAACTCACCAGCAAAAAAGAACTAGATTTTCCACAGGGAGTTTTTCACAAATTTTGGCGCTGGGGGGGTCTGGAAAAAAAGCAAAATATAGCGACAAATGCGCCAAGTTGGCAACACTGTGCTCACTTGAGCTGAATAAATAAAAGAACTCGCCAAGACTGACACTGCTAAAGTTGCTTGTGCATCTGTGAGCGCTGCCGGTTCCCTGTACTGTATTGTACAGCGACGCGGCGGTGGCCCCTACGTGACTCTTCCCAAATGGCCGGCATAATCACCACGCCGCCATCCACTATAATGGAATGCGACGATTAGCGGCTCTTGTCGCTATATAGGCTAATGGACCTGACACTTCTGTTGAGTGTTTGGGGGGGGGGGTGCAGGCGGTGCATTGTGGGATGGCCCTGAATGACTGGATGGAAGGGAGAAAGGCTTACTGGGGCTTACAACATGTCTCCTACAACTCCTCCTCTTCCTCCTGCAAACCCGCCTCCCGCTACTGGCTCCTCAAATGTCAAGTCGTTTGTCAGTTGGGGAAAATCGCATTCCATGACTATCATTACAGAGTGGTTGATGGGAGTAAAATATGGACCCTAGGGGGGAATTGTTGCTAATCACACACGCCCACGTACACACACTACACACACACACACACACACACACACACACACACACACACACACACACACACACACACCACACACACAACACACACACACACACACACACACACACACAGTCACACACACACATGACAGCACAGAGCACCCTAACCATAACCCAACCCTAAGAAGTTGTATTGTTTATAGCTGTAACCTGCCACATACTGTATGTCGGCAGCCACGGCTTAGTTTTAAATGGCTGTTCTACTTCTACCATGAATTTAAAATCAAATGTATCATATGCATGTTGCCGTTTAATAGCTTTTTATACAGTCTGTCTAAACAGCCACTCAGATAATTATTTTTCGTATTTTCTCGGTATGCTACAGTATTTGGGTGCAGTACCAGACATATCCACAAAACAAGCCCGCCCCTCAACATCCCTCCTCACTGCTTCCCCTGCCCACCTCATTGTTATTTCCTGTCTCATTACAATATACATGACCTGCTTGCTTTCAGTTGGTTTCATTGGGCTTCTCTGAGAGGGGGTGTGGATGCCATGCATACTAATTACAGACATGCATGCATACTTTGGAAAAATAAAAACCAATGAAAAAAAAAAACATGAAAACAATGAAATCATGTTTACACTCTCAAGGCCCTATTTGGATTGTCTTATGTCAAAACTTGGAGGTGTGGCAAATCTGTTTGGCCAAATCAGCCAAACAGCTTTGCCACACCTCCAAGTTATCTGATACTTAAGACAATCAAAATAAATAGAGAATGTAGAAGATTAATGGTCACTTTGATCTGTGTGTTTAACTGTTTTATTACCCGAATCTAGCCTGGAATTGTGAACCAAAGCAAAAATAAATCTTCAGTTTTGGGATCTGTGTGGCTAAAATGCCCTCAAATGGTGGTCCGCGGCTCAAATTCCGAATAAATAGTGGGCCCTGCTATCAAAAAGGTTGAAAACCACTGGTCTAGTGGACAGAGGGAGAGTTGAAATAATGGAGAAAAGAAGCAGTGGGTCAATCTGTGCCACATCTAATATAATGTGTAGTGTTCACACATGCTCTGTCTCTCTCTCTCTCTCTCTCTCTCTCTCTCTCTCTCTCTCTCTCTCTCTCTCTCTCTCTCTCTCTCTCTCTCTGTGTCTCTGTGTCTCTCTGTGTCTCTCTGTGTCTCTCTCTCTCTCTCTCTCTCTCTCTCTCTCTCTCTCTCTCTCTCTCTCTCTCTCTCTCTCTCTCTCTCTCTCTCTCTCTCTCTCTCTCTCGGTTGATGTCAGAGCGCAGCTCCGACGCGTTTCCCCGCCACACTATCTCCGTGTTCCACACACCCCAGCCTCCGTGGAACAGATTAAATGAACACAATGATTCTTTAATCAGATAACCCATGCTCCGAATAGATTAACCTTCCTAACGCAGGTTCTGTCCCCGCGCTGCTCTCCTCTCCTCTCCTCCTCTCCTTATCCTCTCCTGTCCTCCTCCTCCTCCTCCATCCAACGACAGAGTGTAAGGTCTATACAAAAACTTTAATCTTCATTACCTGCTTTGATTTCTCCGCTGCAGGAAGAAATGCATAATTTACATCCTTTGAAGTCGCTCCACTATTAACTGACAACATGTTACCTTTAATCTTGAGGGCCCCTGGAACATTAAATATTTAGTCATTTACCGAACAAAGGAGGGCCCGGGTGATGCCTTCTTCCCTTCTTTGACTTTCGCTGTCATGTGTGCTCAATGTCCCCAGTAAGAACTAAAGAAGCAATTAATTTTTAGGGGGGACGAGAACCAGCTATTTTCTTTCTTCTTCTTCTTTTTTTTAACTGAAGTACAGGTAACTTCCAACTTGTTTTTGCACTTTTAACCTTGTTATTTCATCCTGCCGAGAACAGAGAGAGAGAGAGGGTTGGTTGGGGCTTAAAAGTAAAGTGCTTCCGTTTGCAAAAGCAGATACAGTAGGCCTACAGGTGACCGGAAGGCTAACTCGCTAACGTACGCGCTCCATAGAGCATGGCGGGTGCGCACGTGTGCGTGTATGCGTGTGTGTGTGTGTGTGTGCGCGTTGTCAGTCACTCTGTCTGTCCTCCCTGTCTTGGATGGTTTAGTGGGAGTATACCGTTGATCCCGACTGATTAGTTGTTTCCTCATGTTGGTTCAAACATGTGAAAGGATTGCAGGATGAAACCTCTGCCGTCTCCATCAGTGTGTGTGTGTGTACTGTACACACACAGTGTATCTAAGTAAGAGCATCTGCACATGATTGTGTGTCTGCGTGTGTCCTATTTGGGTGCTGTCCAAGACCCCCCCCCCCCCACACACACACACACATGCACACATGCACTGCTGTGCCTGAGTGCGAGTTTCAGCTGTGTGTTCTTTCTCATCACAGATAAAACAATGACACTGATCCATCCATCTCCTGCAGGTAATCCTTTTTGTAGAAATCACTTTTCTCTGTCTCTCTCTCTCTCTCTCTCTCTCTCTCTCTCTCTCTCTCTCTCTCTCTCTCTCTCTCTCTCTCTCTCTCTTGTGTTCCTTCTCCTCCGTCAGAATGGACATCTTCCAAACCTTTAGCTCAAAACAGCCCGTTGCTGACTGCAGAGACGCAAAGGAAAACCAAACCAAATATCTTGTAATGGACCGGTACATTTTAAACATTTTATAAATAACAAGAACATTATTATTAATATCTTCATCATGGTTTAAGTCTGGTTTTTGTGTGGATAGCACACCTCATTGGATTGCCGACAGACAGACAGTGTGCCCTATCGCGCTGCAGCGGTTTTGTTGTGTAATTCCTCAATGGGCTCTCCGAAGGAAAATTAGACAATTACCCAGACTCATAATGTTGTTCCACTCCTCCAATCCCAGCCCCTCCCTCCCTGGGCCCTCCCCTCATCTCCCCCTCTCTGCCTTTTATGATTAATTACTCTCTGAACATCACATGCCGGTTGAACAGAAACATAAGTGCAAGGCGCCGTAATTGTGTGTCTCTGTTAATGAGTGTTGATACAGTATAGTCTCTCTCTCTCTCTCTCTCTCTCTCTCTCTCTCTCTCTCTCTCTCTCTCTCTCTCTCTCTCTCTCTGAAACAAACACGCACACACACATATACACACACACACAAGCACACATGCGTGTTTGTGCGCATGCAAGCGATTTCTCCTCTTGTTTTCCCCCATCCCTGTGTCTCTCCTCTCTCGATCTTTCCTATCTTTTGTCCCTTCCCGTCTTTCATATGGTGAGGTGTGTGTGTGTGTGTGTGTGTGTGTGTGTGTGTGTGTGTGTGTGTGTGTGTGTGTGTGTGTGTGTGTGTGTGTGTGTGTGTGTGTGTGTGTGTGTGTGTGTGTGTGTGTGTGTGTGTGTGTGTGTGTGTGTGTGTGTGTGTGCGCCGTGCGTGCGTGCGTGCGTGCGTGCGCGTGAGGGGGAGAGAGAGAGAGAGAGAGAGAGAGAGTACCCGTGAGCAGTGCATGTTGAGGTTCCACTAGATTGGTGATTCATTTTACAGTGGTATTACTGTATTGTATGTTATACAGTATATTCTCCACAGACTCTTTAGATAAGAGCCTCCTCGATTTGCGTAACATGCACTGAACCCAGCACGCCTCTAATCTGCATGTTAGAACAGGGATAACTAGCTAACTTCTGTGTGTGTGTGTGTGTGTGTGTGTGTGTGTGTGTGTGTGTGTGTGTGTGTGTGTGTGTGTGTGTGTGTGTGTGTGTGTGTGTGTGTGTGTGTGTGTGTGTGCCCCCCTTCACTCCCCCTCTCTCTGTCTCTGCCATTTCATGTAGGGCCGATACGGATCAGTGAGTATATTATCACAGAGGGTAAGGGGTTGTATTATCAGAGTGGATGGTATTATTGGCTGTGTGTGTGCGTATGTGTGTCTTTGTATGCAGACTATGACGCACATACATGCTTTGAGTGTGTCTGCGAGCAGGTGTGTGTCATTGTGTGCATGAGTGTGCATGTCTGAGAGTGCCGTGTGTTCAAACGGACTGTCAAAATGGCCTCACAAAAGGTACGGACAAAATCACCACAAGCAATTGTGTCTTTCTGTAAAATATCTGGAGACGATTGTGTGTTTGTTTGTTTGTCGTCACCTATAGATATTATGCAGAGAAATTACGAGGGGAGGCATGGGTGGTGGTGGGTACAGTATGTGGGGACCAGGGAAATTGACCGAGCTTGAAGGAACACAAATTATGTCCCATAGGAAGCTGCACTATAATGCAAACTGTACTAGACAGGGTGGTGTGGGGGTGTAGTTGATACACTGGACTGCCAATCACTCACTATACATTACAAACACCTCTCCCTATACTCTTCCATAAAGGCTTTGATTTCTGGCCCATGTTCTAATAGGTACTTAAATGGGAATTCCACCCATTTTGCTACAGTTTGCTATGTGATTAACATACTGTACCTTAGGGATATTGTGTGGACGTAATAAAAATGTTCTCCCTTTCTGTGTTTTCTAGAAATGGAAGTCTGAAAAAAAAATCATTAACATGGTGAAAGACATCATCAAGTTGTGTTAGACCATGTTAATGTTTTTTTTCTGTTAGGACCTCTTTTTTTCTGAGAGCGTACACATGTGAATCAAATGCACCCTAGGCCTGGCTTTGTCCCTCTGTGTTTACACCTCTCACTGTGTTTAGCATATCAACAGGTGGCGCTGTTTCACCAATACAGAGTACACACACACAGCACCACTCAGTCCACACCAAATTTTCTTTTTCTTCTTTTTTGTGTTTCTATGTGTTTTTTCCTTATAGTTTGTTTATTTTTTCCCCTTCTTCTGGGGGGTTTGGTTATTCTATGGCTCCTTTTTTTCCTGATGGTTTAATGTTTTCCCCACATTGTTTTATAATAGCTTTCTTTCCTTTCTTTGTACTCATACGTTAGTCGTTGTTTCCCCTCCTCCTCCCATGTTTCCTGATGGGTTGGTTTCTGCTACTTTGCTACAGTGATGAAGTCTGGTCATAAGAGCCATTGATCCAAAGACAAGCTGCCTTGACTGATTGCTGGGAGGAAACACTGGCATTGTGTGTGTGTGCATGCGCATGTGCTTGTGTGTGTGGGTGTAAAAGGAGGCAAAGCAAGTATTAGTCTGATGAAGTCATACAGGAAATCAATGCAGTATTGAGAGGAGAAAAATGCCCTGCCCAGGGGTGGCTGCATGCACAGACACACACATATGACACACACACACACACACACACACACACACACACACACACACACACACACACACACACACACACACACACACACACACACACACACACACACACGATAATGAGACATAGTCTAATGTCTGTGCTGTGAGGGAGAGACAGACAAAAGGCTTGAGAGTGAAAAATTACGCAGCTAATGTGTCAAGTTCAAGTGTGGAGTTAAACACGTTCATGTACTGCAGTGAGTGTGTAAGAAACGGAGCTGTTATACTGTACATAGTGGTTTTCAATGGGTGCTCCGGGGACCACCAGTGGTCCTTTAGAGGGTTCCAGGTGGTCCCCAGGCTATGATGATGATTGGAAGTTGGTTAACCAGATGTAACTCTTTGAGAGCGTAAACATGAATGGGTCCATTTGGTTTCAGGTTTACAGCACTCTCAAAGAGTTAAAATATTCATCATCTGAATTAGCCCAAGTCTACACAACTAGAGAATGTAGAAGATTAATGGTCAGTCATTTTGATCTGTATGTTTGACTGTTTTGTTTTCTCCAAAATCCAGCCTGGAATTGTGGACAAAAACAAAAGAAATCTAGTTTTAGTAATTTTAGTAATCTAGTAATCTAGCTAAAATGTCATCAAATGGTGGTCCGTGGCTCAAATTCCGACTAAATAGTGGGCCCTGGGATGAAAAAGGTTGAAAAGCACTGCTGTAGACAACCATTGTGGATGTTGTTTCAGTGAGGAAGCACCTTGGAGACGGCTGTTCCTCCCTGTACAGACCATTGAGATGAGACTTGTCTCACTATACGTACTGTACGTACATAAGTGCACTTCAGAGTATAGGTTTCTGTGTGTGTGTGTGTGTGTGTGTGTGTGTGTGTGTGTGTGTGTGTGTGTGTGTGTGTGTGTGTGTGTGTGTGTGTGTGTGTGTGTGTGTGTGTGTGTGTGTGTGTGTGTGTGTGTGTGTGTGTGTGTGTGTGTGTGTGTGTGTATATCATGAGGTGCACATGCAGGCCAGTGATCGGAGGGAGAGCTGCTGTTTAATAATGTATGTGGACCAGAGACAGGGCCCTATAGATGGAGATGGACTGGGCGACTGAGACATCAGACACACAGACGTGTGTGTGTGCAGGTGCATGCACACACACACACACACACACACACCACACACGCACACACACACACACACACACACACACACACACACACACACACACACACACACACACACACACACACACACACAGCATGCCCATGCTAGTACACACACCCCAAGCTGCATGTAAACACACTAACATTTGTTCACAAACACATAAACACGCATGCACGTAGGCACGCGCGCACACACACGTGCACACACGCTGCGGGTACACTGAACCACACGTACCAAGTATAATCTTGTTTTCCCTTTTTCTCTCACTCAGACACACACACACACACACACACACACACACACACACACACACACACACACACACACACACACACACACACACACACACACACACACACACACACACACACACACACAGGCAGTCCATCTTACAGCCCGTGCTTCTCTTGATCTCCACTCCGGCCACATCAATTCTTAATAAAGCCGGGGCCCGGACTGATTACTAAAGATTATTCCACTGTTTATTCTGATCAATAGAGCATTTCTATCCCTACAGGCCCCGCATGGAGATGTTTGAAGGAGGGAGGGAATAGAAGAGAGGGAACGAGAGAGGGAGAGGGAGAAAGAAAAGAAAGAATGAGGAGTGGAGTGGTGGAGGTTAGAGCTCTGAAGGGAAGTTGAGTAGATCCTGTAGCCTCAGGGTTAAGGCTGTGGAACAGAAAAATCCCCCATGTTAATTTAACCATGGGAATGTACAAATGGAACCAAGCGGACCCCTCTAGCCCCCCACTGTGTGTATGTACGGGTCGGGGGGCTGTCCACTCGCTGTGGACTGGATATTAATTTCACTGACCAAGTGGTAGGCAGAGGTCCTCTATAAAGACCATCAGTCACGGCGCTAAGCTACTCAACACCTATTACTATGGTAATCTATACCCCAGGCCTCTGCTGAGAGTCTGTGTGTGTGTGTGTGTGTGTGTGTGTGTGTGTGAGTCTGTGTGTGTGTGTGTGTGTGTGAGTGTGTGTGTGTGTGTGTGTGTGTGTGTGTGTGTGTGTGTGTGTGTGTGTGTGTGTGTGTGTGTGTGTGTGTGTGTGTGTGTGTGTGTGTGTGTGTGTGTGTGTGTGTGTGTTGTGTGTGTGTGCCATGTATGCGTGCATACATATTAAAATCCTCAGTGTCAATTTATCCATTTAATTCATTTAGGGCAGGAGTGAATGCCCTTTGGTGTTCTCAGCATTATGTTGTGATTTAGCTGTTGGAAAATTGTGAAAAGCTGGCGAAAATCTTTGAATGTTCTTTCACAGCCAGCGTTTTTTAACTCAAATGTTTTGCTACATACAGTACAGTATTTTCAGACGGGGGTCGGTGGCAACGTACAGAGGATTTCGGGGTTCCTTGTCGTGAAGTATTATAAGGAGAACTGACATAGAAATAATGAGGTTTTTCGGAAAACTAAGTTGGTTAACTGGATGTAACTCTTTGAGAGCGTAAAAATACACTTTTAAAATATTCATCGCCTGAATTAGCCCAAGTCTACACAAACAAGAGAATGTAGAAGATTAGTGCTCATTCTGATCTGTATGTTTGACTGTTTTGTTTCTGAGATTCAGCCTGACATTTTGTAGAATCAGTTCTAAGGTCAAAGCGTACCAAAAATGGGCCCAAAATGGACCTGTAAGGGTCCGTTTATGTGGCTCAGTGCCACATGACCACCGGGGGTTTCTCTCCTTTTCACCCTATATACTAGCAGTGTTGTGTGTTAGTCAGTCAGAGCAGCAGAGGTGCAGCCCATTAGGCCGACAGTATGGGCTAATGATGAATGTAATCTGGCCTGGGCTGCGCCTGAACGCTGCTGCTATACAGCACTGCCTCCATGGCGATGGTGTCAGGTGTCAGGTAGTTATGAAGGCGAGGAGGGAGGGATGGAGGGAGGGAGGGAGGGATGGAGGGAGGATGGCAGCCCTCCGGTGTATCAGGTTGTGGCTCCTGCCTCCTCCTCCTCCCCCTCCCTCCCTCCAAGGCGACGACGGGAGTGACAGGACACAGTGTCAGGGCTGTTATCACCGTGTTTGTTTCCACTCTTCACATTACCGGCCGGCGAACACTGAGGGAACACTGGTAGGTTTACAGATACAAGAGAGCAGCACAGAGACCCTCCACCACCCACCCACCCACCCACCTTCATTCAGGGGTAATCCTCACTGAACTTCACTTGACTTCACTCTGTTTCTCTGAAGTTATCGTTGCATATAAGCTTCTGGCATGTAGTTTTACTTGTTGTCTCGGACTTGCACTAATCCCCCACTTTTTGAGTTTTCTTATTTTTTACTCATCACTTTCTCTGACAACCATGCAGCCAAATCTCTACCCCCCCCCCCCCCCTCTCTCTCTCTCTCTCTCTCTCTCTCTCTCTGGCTGTCTGGGTCTCTCTCCCACCTCTAGTCCAGCCAGGTGATATTGACAGGTGTCATTGCTGCTTAGATTTCGCTGTCTTCCGGATGCACAGCGTCACTGGCAGAGAGCCTGTATAGAGTAGATCACACAAGGTCAGACAGAGAAGAAGAAAAAACAATAATAGAAAGATGGAGGAGAGGAATAAAAAACTAGACACGTACATATTATCTCTGTTCTTGCCACACCTGAGATTGGCTGTTTACAGATTCACCTTCTGTCCTGGCGGATGTGTTTGCAAAGTTCTAGTTTGCTTGTAGACACAGTCATTTAATTTTGAGAATAGTCAAATGGACCACTTGTTCAACCAAGACGGCTTGGTTAAAGGGGAACTCCGCCCATTTTCAACATTTTACTATGTCATTGATGTACCTTCGAGGTGTTGGGTGGATATGATAAAAAAGTTCCCCCATTCTGTGTTCCCAAGATGGAGGTCGGAAGAAAATCACTAACATGGTGAAACATCTTGATAACATCATCAAGATGTATTTTCACCATGTTAATGGATTTCTTTAGATTTCTTTTTTCTGTGACCGTACAAATGAACCCGTTAGGGTTCATTTGGTTGCATTTGGTTATACGCTCTCAGAAAAAAAAAGAAAATGGGTGGAATTCCCCTTTAAGTTTAACAATATTACTGCTACAGTATTACACTATATCATTTATGAGCAGCAAAATTTGTTCCTAACTTTCCATGTCTTTGCAATGTTTTTTTGTATATTGTTGCTGTTCAGTTGGAACTGGATGAATAAAGCCAAACAGCAAAAATATTCCCATGGTCCGACAACATCAAGGCTGATTTT
>CM076969.1:47179879-47212379 GCA_039105355.1 Benthosema pterotum | reverse complement strand
CATTCTAGTGCATTTTGGAAGTGACACTAGTGCATTTTGGATTTTGGAAGTTGGCAACAGTGAAGGCACGCCCCTCGCAACTGCAGTGTACACAACCATAGCCACATACGCTATCTCTGTTTCAACGTGGATTTTGCAAAAACGGTCTGAGAGACTGTCTGAGTAAAAACAACGTGTGGTGGCCGCACTATCCCCGGCCACGATCGTTAACAGAGTTATGTATGTACTCCCTTACGAGAGTGTTTAATATGGTAATTCCCACGGCCACTCTTCTATGCAAGTCTATGCAAGTCAGTGGGAACCCGATGAGATGTTCTCCTAATGACGCGCCATATCAACTCGTAACTTTCCGGCGTGATTGGCCAGTGCTTCGGGGGTTGGACCACCTTTCTTCTGATAGCCCCCAGAGCAAATACACACCAAGTATTGTTGTATTGGCAAATGTGTTTGTAATTATGACACAATTTGATTGGGAAAAGTAGTGCAAAACAGGTTACTTACACTTTAATATCTCCCTTGGCAAAGGCAGGGGGGTTCTGTCTTTGTTGCCCCAGCAGTTTTCCTTACCATGCGGGAGATCTGGGTTCAGATCCTAGAGGGGGGCGACTTGAGAATTGCTGTACAATTAACGCAAACCTTTGATTGAATTTGTGCTGTATGGTAATTACCATTAAAGCATAATGAATGTGAGATACGTACTGTAAGCAGAAGCTATAACACACAGTCCATACATGCGTGGTGTTTGGGGGGGAAATCCTTTTCAACTACTCACTCATCCGTTTGGTTATTAGGTCGGTTTCACGTCCAAACGGACAAAACAAACAACACACACACACACACACACACACACACACACACACACACACACACACACACACACACACACACACACACACACACACACCAAACGACTTCAGCTCCCGTAGGAATAGCAGCCAGCGAGGCTCGCACCATACATCCGACGGAGGCGCACTGTACACAGATGCACGCGCTTGCGCCCCTGTGTGTTTAAGCACTAAATCATTCATATCTCCCCCTGCTTTCACTTTAATTGGCCCCTCTTTCCATATTTGCCAGGGTGCCACCCCCTCCCTCCCTCTCTGCCCCCCCCCCCACACACACACACACCACCACCACAACGCCTCATCCATCCATCGCTACCCCCCGTCTCCCCCTCCTCCCCACGCTGCTCTCAACTTGACCCTAATTGATGGTAATGAGTGCAAGCTGTAGTACTCTCTCTTCCCTGTATCCCTCCCTCTCTCTCTCCATTTCTCTCTGTTCTTACTCTCTCTTTCTCTCTCTCTCTCTTTGTGTGCAGTTGCGTTGGAGCCGCCTCTGTCTGTGAGCACAGCTGCATAGAGGGTCTGTACCGTATATTGTCCAGGACATTGGCAATTTGGCTGTTTCTAAAAGGCCTTAAGTGCTGTTAGCAATAATATTATCCCACATTGGGGAGGCGTCTCTTAAATGAGTGAAACGAGCTGCGGGCAGCTCTGTCCAGCGCTGCTTATTGGGAGACTACTGGATATCTTCTTTCTGGTGACATTTCTCCTCTGTGTGGGCCTGTGGACCTGATATTTTATCACTTTAATAGTGATTTAATGTAATGTTATAGACTATTCCAAATCATCACATGTTGGTTCTTGCAACAGGGTCAGTGTTGTATAGTGTTGTATATGTATACATATACAACCTTTATGCATCTGTGCAGTTGGCAGGCGGACTTGATCGCCTTACAGAACTACAGTATTTCAGTCTGACCCCATCTTCCAGACGTGGTTTTTGACATCAGAACAGCAAAGGTTGTGCACCTGTACTCCTCTGTGGGATGGCAGCTGTATGCATGTGTGGGTGGGTGGGTGGACCCTGCCATGACTGCTTGCCCACTGACAGGTCCATTCTTGTCCTGGACCTCCTGCTTGTGATGCAGCTAGGCATGCATGCTCCATCTCTGTCTGTCCAAGCCTTCATCCCCCACAACTCTGTCCCTACTTGGTCACTGTGTTTGTCAAACAGCAGAGAGGTTAGGGCCAGTGTTGCCAACTGCACTGCCAAAATCCAAAATGCACTAGAATGTGCTAGATGCCTAGAAGGAGTATATAAACATCAAAATGACCATTAATCTTCTACATTCTCTAGTTGTGTATACTTGGGCTAATTCACGTGATGAGTACTTGAATAACTCTTGAGATTGTAAAAATGAAACCAAATGGACCAGCAAGAGTCCATTTGGGTTTATTTTTACACTGTTACATCTGTTTAAACAACTGTCCATGAAGCACTAGATATTCAACCAAGTGCTTTTCACTAATTTTGGCACTAGGGAGGTCTGGAAAAAAGCTTAAATATAGCGACAAATGCGCCAAGTTTGCAACCCTGGTTAGGGGTCAGTTTCACTGCAAACTTAAACACAATTCCGCCTTCCTCTCAGTACCTCTCTAACTAAAGGTTCCCAAACCTTTTCATTTCAAAGAAACCAAAATTAACAGTGATCTAGCAGTGACATTCACTGCACCGTTTACCATTTTTCATTTCAAAAATCCACAGTTTGGCTTGAATTATGCTCATTCCGTCCCCTGTTTCTATCCCCCAATGTATATTGTAAAATCAATGTAAACATGGTTAAGTGTACCAATGGGACTAGAAACACAGACACTTAAAGGGTCCATTTTGTTCCTTACTATCATTCCGCTGGGGACCTCCTGGAACTCCCTCAAGGACCCCTATGTGGGCCCCAGACTGTACCTAAAGTACATGTAGAACATGTTTACTTTTCTACCTCAACCACATACACTAGGGGTTTTCAACCATTAATCTTCTAGTTGTGTAGATTTAGGACTAATTCACATGATGAATATTTTAACTCTTGAGAGTGTAATTTCTTTTTTTTTTTTTACGTTCTCAAGAGTTACTTCTGGTTAAACAACTTCGCTGGGGACCACCTGGAACCCTCTCAAGGACCACTGGTGGTCCCCGGACCACCTGTTGAAAACCCCTGACATACACCACATGTTTACTTACATTACATACCTAAAGTCCTTGGACCACATGTATATTTGCCCGCGACTGTCATTATGTGTGTTTGTATCATTTGTTCGTTCGTCATGCCCCTGGTGTGCAAAGGCCTTGACAGCAAGGCCTTTCAGCAAATGCATCCTCTGAGTTACAAACAGAGACGCCATTTTTCTTTGCTTTAGGATATTAAAATGATTAAACACCGTGTCAGGGCCTAAATATCAATCTCCGCCTCCGTGTAACCAACACTAAAGAGATTGGCCGATACATGGCGCGCGCACACACACACACACACACACACACGCACACACACACACACACACACACGCACACACACGCACACACACACTTTATGCATGCAAGTACACGCACAGAAGTGTTTACATACACCTGAACACACAAACACATTTGCGCCCATCAACACATGAACACACATACACGCACGCACACACACACACACAGACACACACACACACACACACACACACACACACACACACACACGCTCATAACCATGTTGTAACATTAATATTGTGGGGGTGTTTTAGCAGTATAAAGAATGAACCATGACATCCCATAGATGACATATTGCCAGGGGGTTCACACAGCTCCCTTAATACCAGGCCATTTACATGCATGGCAGTGTACTCGCATCCACTCACTTACACTAAGATCAATGGGTGTGTCCGCCGTGTAGCACGAATACATAGTAGCTTTATGCTTTAGCTTTAAACCCTTAACCACCACCCCAACTTAACATCCATCAGAAGTAAGAGCAACATAATAATCTCATCACCTGCATTTTTTGGTTGTGGGACGCCACTCCTGTGCCGGGACTGGCGGATTTACGGCGGCTGACACTTGATTTATATGGCTGGGGTCAATGGGATAATTTGACTGATGTGGAGGTGGTATTTACATTAGGTCCAGTGATCGTCAGGGTTTCCAGTGACAGGTCAATATGGCTGAGAGCACTCAGTCTCAGCCCTGCCATTGATCCATTGACTTATGGATTAATGGGAACACCGATGATAGCCCTCATAGAATGCTAATGACACGTGCGTGCACACATACACACAGGTTTTCGACCTCTAAGCTTCTAAGCCACACACACACAGGCGCACATACACACACGCACATACACACAAACACACACAAACACCCACAGAGTCCCAGACAGGCAGGTTTTGACCTCTAAGCTCCAAAGCCTAAGGTGAGCCTAACAGGACAGAGGTGACATGTCGGGGTGACATGTCGGGGCGTGAGACAGTCTGCCATCGACCTGTCACTGGGGTGTCTCATCCCCCTTTGTGTTTCATATGTGGTGTGTAATGTCTAGATCAGGGGGTTTCAACCTTTTTGTTCAGTACTTGAGCCAGAGATCACCATTTGATGACATTTTCACAGTTTTGTCCACAATTCCAGGCTGGATTTTCTCAGACATAGTAATTAAATCAAAATGACCATTAATCTTCTACATTCACTAATTGTGTAGACTTCTTAATTAAGTGCTACTAATTTAGATCATGAATGATTTAACTCTTCATGAAACCAGATGGATCCACAAGGGTCTATTTGGTTTCATGGTTACGCTCTCAAGAGTTACATCTGGCTAACCAACTTAGCTGGGGGACCACTAGGAACCCTCTCAAGGACCACTGGTGGTCCCCGCACCACTGGTTGAAAACCACTGGTCTAGATACATTCGAGTTCAGATAGTTTGCTTCCTTCCTAGCCCAGCTGAATTGTCAGCAGCCATTCCCTACACCCCTGTTGTTCATATGCAACGCTAAGTTTGCAGTTAATCCGTTGGATGTTTCTTGAGATATGCGAACTAAAGACAGGCAGGGATGTTGCAAAACTATAATAGGATTGCTTATATTTCACACTAATCTGTTTTCTGAGTTCCCAGAAGTTATTGCATAACAACGTGGCGGGTGAACTTCACTACGGAACACTACACTGTTAGGGTTCAGGGGGTGACATGCAACAAAGGTCTGCCAGGCTTAGGGATTCAAACCTGCAACTCTTTGTCAGAAGTGAGAACCTGTGGATGCTTTAAACACTGGGCTTTTGGTGGCCCCATCACATTTGTCCGACAACATGACTTCTGATGATATATCAATTACGTAACATTGGATATTGAGACAATGCTAATATTATTTGACCCTATGTATAGTTTTATGCAGCAGTGTTGCCAGCCCTACATGCAAATGTCAGTTACAGTCTTAATGAGTGATAAATTTATACTGAACTGTAGACAGGCAACTAAAGATCTTTAACTCTTGAGAATGTGAAATAATTATGCTCTCAGGAAATCATCATTAAACATCAACATTAGGCTACTTCATTAACAAGACATCTACACCAATGTTTTTCAACCCGTGGTCTGGGGAGCACCAGTGGTCCTTGAAGGGGTTCCTAAATGATGGAATGTTGGCTAACCAGATGTACCAAATGGACCTTACCAGATCCATTTGGTTTCATGTTTACGCTCTCAAGAGTCATGTGAATTATCCCATGTCTACACAGAATGTAGAAGATTAATCGCCATTTTGATCTGTATGTTTGACAAATGGTCGTCCGTGGCTCAAATTCTGAATGAATAGTGGCCCTGGGGTGAAAAAGGCTGAAAACCACTGATCTACAAAATTTGAAAATGTTATTTGTTATTGTTATTTTTGATTGTTTGCCTTGTTAGGCAAACCGTTGAGTTCTCTGATGCACTCGTCCTGCCATACTGTAGCTGTGCACAAGGACTTGCAGTGAGTCCAACCATATACTATAGGCTTTGACCTGTTCTGGTTCCAACATCGTCCCCTGCTGTCATAAACACAAAAGACTATATAGCTGCAGATGACATTGGCCAGGGAGCGTAAAGTTGAGTGTATATGGCACTCAAGAAATTGGAGGTGATGGCGGGGGCTGCTGCTGATGGCTGCATGCTGTACTCCTACACAGCCCACAGAGCTAACATGCATGCTTGGAAGAAAAAAGGTGACTGTGGCTGTGCACGTTCCAGCCAGGTCCTGATGAGATGGGCCGTAAGATCGATAGATCTGAAAGAGGTGCAGGCACGCAAGTGCCCTGCCCCCCTTTACTCGCACGCACACACAGACACACACAGACACACACACGCACAGAGAGTCAAGTCACCCGCCCATCCCCCTGTCTTCACCTGTCTGCAGGGGTAAACACATGCATTTAAATCAGCCGCGAGGTGCCGTGGTAACAAAGACAAATGATGTTGTATGTAATATTTTTCTATTAACATAAAGTAATATAAAGTGAAGGGCAGCGGTGTATGCGGGGAGTTAGAGGCTAATGTCCCGTATCAGATGTGGACAATGTCAGGGCTGCATACTGAGCAGGCCGGTGTCCTTCCCTCCCTCCCTCCCGCTGTGTGTGTGTGTGTGTGTGTGTGTGTGTGTGTGTGTGTGTGTGTGTGTGTGTGTGTGTGTGTGTGTGTGTGTGTGTGTGTGTGTGTGTGTGTGTGTGTGTGTGTGTGTGTGTGTGTGTGTGTGTGTGTCTACCTGCTCCTTCAGGGGGATATAGAAGGCTGTGACACGCTGAGCTGCCAACAGTCTTATTATTCCCTCTGCTTTATTAACCCCACTGCCCCCCTCACTGCCCTCACCCTCCCACTCTTCTGCTTTGGATCAGTTTTTCCTGTATCTGGACATGGGGAGATTTTCATGCACTCACTCTGTAGTTGTTGACCCAATGCGCACGCACACGCATGCACACACACACACACGCACACACACACTTGTGTCTCCTGGATTATGTGCACATTCAAAACAGGTGGAACCCATGGGCTGTTGACTGACATCTAACAAACGCTTCCAAACGGCAACACTAGTTCATAACATGTCTGCAGTGGATTTTTATGAAGCAAAAAACTTTGAGGCTAGAAAGAGGAAGGTTTTGTTACAACTGCAGTAAGTTTGATGTTGTGTAATACAATCGGATAGGACTTTTCTGTTTGGCTGAATGGGCTGTCATGGGAAGTTGCACCTTGTTAGCTTAGCACCTCACCATTAACTTACATGGTAATATGGCCCCTTGTGAATAAGCTCAATACTACCGGTACATTTTGAATATTGTCACCTTTACTTAGTGTGTCTCCATATTATGTTGACTTTTTATGGATTAATGTTTTGGTATTAACACTGCTGTGGATGGTTTCTACAGCAGTTTACAGTATAGAGCTTTGAACATGCATTCTTCTGTCAGGCATTTGTATATAACAGGATTTAGCCTCAGTGGGTTGTTTGTACACTACTGTACTATACAGTAGGACACTTGTTGTCCTAAACAGTGTGTCAGACTCGGGACCCATTTGTTGGTCAAAAAAAAAAGTGAAAGAAGTGGCACTGGGACATTCCTAATAATTATCATATATATTTATCAAATATCATATTTTTTCAAATAGTCTGTGTGTTTATTTTAAAAGAAAAAAGAAAAATTAATCGCCAGAATGACCCAATATCGCCCATATATCGTATCGTCATCCATGTATCATGATACGTACCGAAACGCTGTTAAAATGTATTGTTACGTATATATATATATATATATATATATATATATATATATATATATATATATATATATATATATATATATATATATATATACGTATTGTCCCGAATATAAGACGACTCGTTTATAAGACGACCCTCATTTTTCAAGACCCATTTACAGAAAAAAGAACATTGAATGTCAAATTGTATAGCCCCTGAATATAAGACGACTCCATTTTTGGGGTATTTCCATTGGGGAAAAAAACATAGCCTTATATTCAGGCCAATAGGGTATATATATATATATATATATATATATATATATATATATATATATATATATATATATATATATATATATATATATATATATATATATATATATATATATTAGGGATGTTGAATGATTAAAATTTTTAATCAAATTAATCACAGCTTCAAAATTAATTTAATCATGATTAATCACCATTCGAACTATGTCCAAAATATGCATGTTTTCCGAAAAAAACAACAGAATCTGTGAAAAAAAATAACCATATATCTTTAAAATATTTATCAAAATAGGCGATCTACAAGCCCTCAATGCTTGTAGATCCTCCAGCTATACTCTATGGCTCTGGTTACAGGGAGACACAGCTATAAGTCTCCGTAAAACCCTGCTCTACCCATTTCTTTCAATGAGAAAATGCTCAGTGGGTTGAGTGAGTGTGCACATGAGTTAATTGCGTTAAAATTTTTAATCAGATTAATCAACAAAATTAATTTAATCCCATTAATTAACTATTTTCAACAGCCTTAATATATATATATATATATACACTCAACAAAAATATAAACGCAACACTTTCAATGGCTATGTGAAGTTGCTGGATATTAGTGGGAACTGGTACACACTGTAAAAATGGTAATAACACAATATTACCACATTATTACCATTTCGACAGTGCATACCAGTTCCCACTAATATCCAGCAACTTCACATAGCCATTGAAGAGGAGTGGAGCAACATTCCACAGGCCACAATTGACAATCAGATAAACTCTATGCGAAGAAGATGTGTTGCACTACATGAGGCAAATGGTGGTCACACCAGATACTGACTGGTTCGGAGGCCCATACACCCAATAAGGCAAAAGAAAATTGCACATTTCAGGGTGTCTTTTTATTGTGGAGAGTCTGAGGTACACCTGTGCACTAATCATGATGTCACATCTGCATCTTAATGTGGCACACCTGTGAGGTGGGATGGATTATCTTAACAGAGCATAAGTGCTCAATATCACACATTTAGGCAGATTTGTGAACAGTGTTTGAGAGAAATGGTTATATTGTATATCTGGAATGAATATTAGGGCTTTAAGTCCATTCCCTGAAAAATGGGAGCAAAAACAAAAGTGTTGCGTTTATATTTTTGTTGAGTGTATATATATATATATATATATATATATATATATATATATATATATATATATATATATATATATATGTGTGTGTGTGTGTGTGTGTGTGTGTGTGTGTGTGTGTGTGTGTGTGTGTGTGTGTGTGTGTGTGTGTGTGTGTGTGTGTGTGTGAGAGAGAAAGAAACAGTACTCTGTGACATACAGTAGAGTACAAGAGTACACTAGTACATTACAGTATACTGTGTGTGTGTTTATGCGTGCACGCATACGCGCGGTGATGAATGCAGTACACATGCATAGTGACAGCCCCACTACTGATACCTGATGCACTATTCATCTGTCCATGTACCATTACACACTGGTACATCTCTGCTCCCCTCCCACTCCACTTACTGTGCTGTTCACCTTTCACTGTCATCCTCATTTTTAGGTGTGTGTGTGTGTGTGTGTGTGTGTGTGTGTGTGTGTGTGTGTGTGTGTGTGTGTGTGTGTGTGTGTGTGTGTGTGTGTGTGTGTGTGTGTGTGTGTGTGTGTGTGTGTGTGTGTGTGTGTGTGTGTGCGCGCGCGCGTGCGTGCGCGCGTGCGTGTGTGCTGGTGATGGCTGGCTTGTGTTAAAGCTGGGACAGTGTTTCTTTTAGTAAAGGTTAAATTGTATATAGAGAGAGTTCAACTTACAGGAGGGATTCAGGCATTTAGAGGTTAGGTATAAAATGTATATATATTTATACAGTACTTACTTACTTACGCCTATCGCCCAGTTTTGGGCATAGGCCACGAACAAGAGCTCTCCAGGCATCCCGGTCCTGGGCCATCCTCTCCAGCTACAGCTATACAGTATATACCGGTATAAGAGGTCTTCACAGGTCACAAAAAATCCATCCGAAAAATGAAATAAATCTGTGCAATATCGCCGAACCTTGACATTCTTTTCCGATTCTGAATTGTATCGAGATTTCTTTCAAATGGCGACGTCAAGCCTGAATAATGTAGTTGACGTATTGACCAGTTAGTGGGAGAGAGACCCAGACAGACTGATAGACAGAGAGGGAGGCTCTGTGTTGTAGGCTCTAGCCTACTTAAGGAGAGATGGTGTATGATGGTGGCATGTGGCATGTATGGATTGAAATAAACACACAATCAACAGTTTTAGCAGATCTGCATCTTGTCGGAATGGAATATTAACAAATCAGAAGGCATTACACTCAATAAATATAAAACAGCTTCTTTTTTCCACATGTGAGGAGGAGGATGCATTACGAGACAGCATGCTTTAAACTTTCTCATATTAACTTGCATTGAGCTTTCACCTCGTTTAGGCCAACAGTACTGTTTTTGGGGTCTGTGATGTAATGTATTCTAGAATTAAACACCAGTGATATTACAACCAGCGCAATGCAGCAGCTGAGCGTCCTTTTACCTCTGTGTCTTTCCACACAGAGCAGCACATCGTGTGGAGACGGAGACAATCACATTCCAGATATTTTACTATTTTTACTGTCACTGCATTTAAATTGTTTTATTAAAACAAAACAAACATTACAACCCACAGTTGAATGGGTGTTCTCAGAACACCCATTCTACTGTGTAAAACCCGATTGTATCCCAGAACACTGTTCTGGGATACAATCGGGTTTTACACATAATGATTGACAGGGCTGTGTTCTGAGGGGTATGTGTCCGATTTCGACTCCATCCGAGTGACTTTGTTAAAACACGTTGTCGCTGTCGGATCCAACGGGTCTCGGACGGGTTCGTTTTTTCCGCATACAGAACCCCTGTGAAGACCTCTAATATACTGTATGTACCTGTACAAAGAGATTGGCAGGACTTTGTAGTCATATATAAATGGTAAGAAGCTGTTTTTGAAGTCCTTACACAGGTAAGTACGGCCACATATTGTGCACATTCAGCCGTCTCTAATGTTATCAACCCATAATCACCATTATGCTCATTATCAGACCCTGCAATGGATCAATATGGACATCTCCTGCATGCTGTGTATAGTATAGGTGATCATTAAACACACAATTGAAATTACTGCTGCCTAAGAGTTATTGTTGCTATACAACAACTTCACCTAATGTTTAGTTACATGGTTAAGACTGGGGTTAATTTTAGGGGTAGAATTAGGGGAATGGAGGCACAGTGGTTAGTGCTGTCGCCTCACAGCTAGAAGATCCTGGGTTTGATTCCCGCTGTGCTGGTGGTGTGTCTCCTCCTCTGCATCATCAGTGCCCATACCCGGGGTTGAGGAAAGGGCCTTTCTGTGTGAAGTTTGCATGTTCTCCCTGTGTCACCTAGGGTAGATACTCACAAAAGCATGCAGTAATCCTGGGCTCTAAACTGCCTCCCTCTGGCCAGCCGAGGTGCCTGATGGAGGGGACAGGAACTGGTTGGAATAACGTGTTGCTGCTACGTCCAACCAGGGAAACTCCCCCCTGTCAGGTGAAAAGAAGGCAGCTTGAAGGGCAGGTTCCTTGCGTTGAAGCAGTCATGAGGTAAGTCCGCTGCCTCCCCAGGCTGGCAGAGGGTGTGTAGAGCCCAGGATCACATTAGGAATTGGGACAAAATCAAATACAAAGTCGGGTTACAAAATCATGGGATAAAATAATGATTATTATTAGATTTAGGGTTAGAGTTCGTAATAGATTCAACAATGCCAGGCAAAAAAAAGTCAATATCCAGGCAGGCAATGTATTGGTTCCATGGCACTGACTTGATAAGGGCTGATGAGATTAAATCTTCTGATAACATTGAAACCGCCAGCACATTTAACTGTAAATAGATGCCTGCGCAGGTTTTTGGGTTCATAGGCCTATATGCACGTTGCTGTGTGCACGTGTGCGTGTGTGTGTGTGTGTGTGTGTGTGTGTGTGTGTGTGTGTGTGTGTGTGTGTGTGTGTGTGTGTGTGTGTGTGTGTGTGTGTGTGTGTGTGCGCGTGTGCGTGTGCGTGTGCGTGCGTGCACATCAGCATGTGTTGTTGTGTTTGTCTCATTATTCTATCTCTATAAGGTGGGATAGAGAGCTGGTCTGTCTGAGCCTGGTAGGCCTGTGCTTTGGATCCACTGTAATCTACTATAAGACACTGCTGTGTCTGAGAGCCCTGCACAATGCCTGCTCAGTCAGCACTTATTCACAATAATATATCCACGTCCAAGCTTACACACACACGCGCACACACACACGGACACACGCACACACAGACACGCCTGTACATACAGGCAAAAGACAAGCAGAACCATACAGCATGGGTGCATCCATAGCTGCAGAACCGCGCACACACACACTCAAATACCCACCCATTTGGACTTGTGTATACACACATGCTAGTGCATAAGTAACACGCAGACAAACACACATTGGACCCAGGCAGGGGGATTTGGGGAGAAGTGAGCGAATGGTTTCAGGTCAGCAGCTTGATTCCACCAGCAGGATGCTGCGTCAGCACCAACAGCAGGGTAGGATGTGTCCAGGACAGCTTAAACTCGCTTTCTTTCTTTCTCGCTCTCTCTACTCTCTCTCAATCTCACACACACACACACACACACACACACACACACACACACACACACACACACACACACACACACACACACACACACACACACATTTGATAAATACTTATTCCTGTATTCATTTGGATGTTTATGCTGTTTTTAATTTCACACCACACACTTTGATTTAGAGTTTTTCCCTTCATTTTCTAAAGCAGTGGTTTTCAACCTTTTTGGCACCAAGGCCCACTATTTCTTCAGCATTTGAGCCACGGACCACCATTTGAGGACATTTTAGCCCCACAGACCCCAAAACTAAAGATTTCTTTTGGTTTTGTTCACAATAACAGGCTGGATTTGCGAAACAAACCAGGCAAACATAGATCAAAAATTACCATTAATCTTCTACATTATCTGATTGTGTAGACTTGGGCTAATTCAGATGACGGAAATTTTAACTCCTGAGAACGTAAACATGAAACCAAATGGACCCTTGCGAGTCCATAAAAATTTTCTCTAAGAGTTACATCTGGTTAACCAACTCCATCATTTAGCTGGCGACCACCTGGAACCCTCTCAAGGACCGCTGCTGGTCCCCGGACCACTGGTTGAAAACCACTGTTCTAAAGCCATACTGTATATCGGTGAGTGACATTAACAAGTACTTATTAGGAGTACATACAACGATAGTGTTGACACAGTTGAGACATTGCATTAATCTCCAGTTTAGTGAGTGCGATAGGGTATCTGTGCCGACTGTCGTGTAGGCTTTCAACATGTCTTTGTTGAATATAACCCACGTCTGGATCAAACATGAATATTCATTCATTAGACTGAAGAGATGTTATAGCACAGGGAAGGAAGAAATGTCTAGAGGGCTCTCTCTTTATCCTTCCCTTTCTCTGTCTCTCTCTCTCTCTCTCTCTCTCTCTCTCTCTCTCTCTCTCTCTCTCTCTCTCTCTCTCTCTCTCCGTCGAACGCTCCCCTCTCACTCGTCCTCCATTTCCTCTCCTTGCATCTCAAACTTCAAGGGGCGGCAGCTAATTTAAGATTTTATAAATGATTAATTCAATATTGATGAATATTTTAAGCCGCGTAATAAATGACTTTGTATCTATTTAGCATTACATATTCTTTCATTTCTGTGATGTGTGTGAGTTATCTTTTTCATGTACAGTGTGTTCTATCAAAGGGGCAAAACTGTTGCTATTACTGCAGTGTTCTGTACCCTCTGAGAGATGATGAGGCTACACGCCTTTAATGTGTTGAACAATTAAACTAATGTTATCTCTGACATCAGATACACACGTTGTTTACAGTGCATGTAGAAACACTGATTGGCTGCTTGTTGTTGTATATTATTATGCACATATTAATCATGCTCTATTTATTTATTTATTTATTTTGCTCTCTCTTTTTGTACTCCCTTGTCTTTGAGTCGTTTGAGTGTTTTTCCTTATTATGCTGTTATTAATAGGGATGTCCCAATCATGTATTCTCTTGCTCCAGATTCGATGAACGATCATTTGATTTTGAGTATCTTCCCATACCGTTTTCCCCCCATCGAAATACCACTATCTATGGGTTTATTTCCAATTATTTCAATAACAATAATAGTAATCACCGCTGTCTGCTCTGGTATCAATCGGTGGAATTTTGCTCGTGATGCAGTCAAAAATCCTTGTAAGGATCTAAATGGAGGATGCTTTTCTCAAAAGAATGGATTATTAAAAAACAGCATGGGAAGATTTTATTTTGTATGGATTCCAATGGAGTGGAGGGGGACGTTAGCAATCCGTGAACCGCCGGCCGCTCGTTTATATATAGTAGTGCTGTATAGTTGGACTAATTCTGGCCTTCGAACGTTCGCTGGGAATTATAGGGCGAGCTTCGAAGGTTCGCTTAAAAAAAAAGCAGCATGGTACCCCCCCCCCCCCCCCCACGCCCCCCGCGCGGCGCGCGTCTACTAACTATTAACATCGTGGATGTTGCCATCGGTAGATACGTTTTCTACTGCCCTGAGATGTGATTGACATCTGTGAATACACCAGTCATGACACCGCTCTCCTTTTCTCTCCTTTCTGATGAGACTGATCCGACAGCCACGGGTACATGCTGTTTGGATTGCCAATACATGCTGTCCATCGGCTCGTTTAATTATTTGTTTGCTGTGAACGACTACGTGTCTATTATTGTATGTAGGCCTATAGGCTTAAGCCTGCTGCCCACCAGCCTGCTATGGTGGTCAATGAACCATAACACCAACCTTAACCAAAGGCTGGTTTAATTATTTGTTTGCTGTGAACGACTACGTGTCTATTATTGTATGTATAGGCTTAAGCCTGCTGCCCACCAGCCTGCTCTGGTGGTCAGTGAACCACAAGACCAACCGCTCAGCGTGCAGCTCTATAGAGTACAGACGGAGTTGCGCAAACTCCGTTCACTTCCTAGAGCCAGTCTAATGGCGGATCGCCTACATAGACTTCTATTGAGAATGGGACACCTTCAGTGAAAACAATACATTTCTAACTGCAGTAACAGCGCGTTTCACAGCGAGTTTCTGACCCCTCAATGTCGCAGATCTACTAGATGGGGGGAAAAGTTAAATAAATAAATAAATGCGAATGGTTCGGCATCATTAATATTCGTTCGCGTGGCGACCTTAGCGAGCGAATGGTTCGAATCCCGAGCTTCGGTATACAGCCCTAATATATAGTACATAAAAAAGTAGATGTACTGTACATATACGCAGCTCTGGTGTCACCCGGGTGATGGCGCTAGAGCCGCGCCCGTGCGGTTTTAGCAATAAGCGCGTTAAGGTTACAGTTATGGTTAGAATTAGTGCCATTGTGGCCACACGCCAGTAAGACACGCAGCATCTTACTGGTATTATGTTTTTTTTTTTCTTTTACGTGTGTCATTTCTTCCTCGTGTCTATTTTTACTGTCACTGCAACCTCCGTCATACAGGAAGTGCCCGGCTGATCTCAGAGAGGCTGATGGGAGTGTTAAATCGATCTGGGAGCAATGGATCTTGTGTGCAAGTGTGCTATTGATCCCTCCACCCTCTCTCGTCATTGTGATTATCTCCAGCATGAATAGATTACTGATGCCTGATGAGCAGCCATCATAGAGAGAGAGATGTGTGACTCTCCTGTGTTAATGAAGATGGTTTAAAAACCTGCCGGTTTCTCTTGTTTCTGTTTCAGACAGTATGCTACCAAGCCACACCATGCGTGTGCCTTTATATGGAAGAAAAATAAAACATCTTGCTGGGCCATTATAGAGTGAGTTGGGTATTGTCCATGTCTTGATAAGCTCTACACAGTAAAATTATCAGTGTTAATGTATCCATTTGGTTAGTTTTCCAACTCTTGAGTGTAGTAAAAGGGGTAATTCACTACCCAAAATGCCTTTCTATTTCCTATCGATTGCTCCCCCCAAAGGAGACGTGAATTCCTGGATATTTTGGGCGCATTCCTAATCCAATAATTTGATTTAGTTCCCTGTGGAGACACAAAGGCTCTCCTTTGTGTCTTCAATTATTAACTTGGGAATGAAATAATAATCCTTGAATGCAAGGCTTCATGGGGTTGCCAAAATATATTGACTCGTAGGGGAGTTTTTTTTTTTTTTTTTTTCATGAAACTGACATCATCATACGAGAGTCAAAACAACCTTCTCCCATGGAGAGCTGAATGAGCACATTTGTGACTCAAATACAAGTTTTATTTGCCCAAAAATTACAAAAATGATGTTTTGTTTTCCTGTCTCTGTTCCCATTTTATGGTATCATATCAGCTAGAACACTTTGGTTGGTTTCCTCATTCAGTGGCTTCGGTGTACGTCTGTGGTTAGATTGTCTTACCGTATCCAGCAGCACAGGCACAGGGTCCACCCAGTGATGTGGACGACCCCGGTGTGGGTGATTTGACGGCCCTGTACCCCTCCTCTCACCAAGGGGAGGGGGGGTGACGCCGCTGATGTGTGACCGCGTGTCGGCCGTGTGACATCAGCGACGTCTGATTTACTAAGAGGACAAAAAGCATCAGAGTAGAACCTCACCACACATCCCTCACTCTGTCAGAGCGATATAGACCCTCCTCTCTCCATCCATCAGAGAGAGAGAGGGAGGGAGGGAGAGAGAGACACAGAGAATGGACCCTCATCTGTCCACTTTTAGGATATGGCTCAGGGGTCTCCAATCTGTCTGTATTTCTGAGTCAACGTTTTACTCTTTGTGTTGTGCACACGTATATGCAAGAAGTATAGCCTGACTCGGAAAACTCTCCAATCCCCCTCAGTAACAAGATGTGCACGTGCACACACTCTACACTGGGGGGAAGTGCAACAGCACATACACCAAGGTCCACCCCCACTCGATCCTGATTGGAGGAAACCTCCTCTCATCCTGATTGGATGAAAGTCCTTTTTTCCCCATGAAAGCCCAAACTGAAACTATTTTTTTTTTTTACCCCCAGGGGCTCACTGGGGAGTAAAAATGAACAATCTTGAATTAAGTGAAATCACTTATTATAACTTTAATGACATGTTATTACAAAACCTGTTTGCACACCTGGACTGGTTTCTTATAGACACACCTTTGGGAACCACTTCTCTACTGTAGTGTGTATGTTTTGTATAATTCCCCTGAGGTTTACATCTCTGCTTCTTCGCTATATAGTGGTGTGTGTGTGTGTGTGTGCGTGTGCGTGCGTGTGCGCGTGTGTGTGTGTGCGCGCGCTGCAGTGTGTGTCGTGTGTCGTGTGTGTGGGGGGGGGTGCGTGCATGTGTATGCGTGCGTGTGTGTTGCAGTGTGTGTCATGTGTGCACAGTAATACGCGTGTGTTCACAGCGCACAACATGCCCTTGTGCTGTAAGTAGGTGTATCTTAATCAATAGCCATATGATTATCCATGTAGGGGAGCTATGAATGATTTAAAACAGGGGCACATACCGCACGGGGTGACGGATGTTTGCTTTTCACTTTGAGCTTACTGTCAATAATTAATGCAGGGGATTAATCTGTCAACATCTTCACACGGGGGAAGGACACAACAATAGTGATCTGTGCGTGCGCACAGATTCCCCGCGAGAGCTTGGGCCGCGTGGGTGTCATGGCGGCGGTACCATAGGTGCTCTGACAGCGTTATTATGGCCATCAAGGCGAGGACATGATGGCAGCTTTCATACTGGAGGCAGGTATTGACGATGGGAGCGGCCCTCCGCGCCCCATCCATCGCCCTGCAAACCGGTACATACAGATTCCACCCCAGCAGCATGCCTGAAGCCGTCAATGAGCGGCACGCTCGCCAGCGGCGGATCTAGGCATGGGCTTGGGGGGGGGGCAATGCCCCCTAAATACCCAGTCTGCCCCCCAAACACGATGCCATGCAAAACAACCCAAGATATTTCAAATTAAAGTGCTTACATTTAAAATGATGTGAAACAATACTACTGCTACTAACTAACTACAGCTGTGTCACCACTAAAACCAACAGCATTTCTTCACTGAAAACAGAAAACTCTCTGAGTCAGACCTTTAGCTTTATGCATGCTGCGTGTCTGTTGCAACTTCAACAACAACTGATGTTATTATTGATCCTTTACTTGACTAATAAAAGTCTTGTAACTGAAAATGGTATGGGTGTGGCTTCATCGCTCATGGCGCAAATTCAGCGACACAGGCGATGAAGCCGCCCCCATACCATTTTCTCTTGCCCCTCCAACATGTTCTCTTGCCCCCCCCCCCCCAAATGGGACATGTTACATCTGCCCCTGGCGCTCGCCACAACACAATGATTACCGATAGCTCCATATATACGGTTGTGTGTATTAGACCTGTACCATGCGTGCTTGTACCTATATACACACACATACATACACACCCCACCGCCGTCCCAGACGGAGTGACTTTTCCTTGGTTATATCCCTGCTGTGACCCTGCCGAACTTCTACAAAGTCAAATACTGTACATTAGTTAACGTTGGAAGAGAAGTTTAGCTATTCAGGGATCCGGTGCGGCGCCCCCCCATACAGCCGTATCCTCCTTACCCTCTATGTGTGTGTGTGTGTGTGTGTGTGTGTGTGTGTGTGTGTGTGTGTGTGTGTGTGTGTGTCTGTGTGTGTGTGTGTGTGTGTGTGTGAAGGAGAGGCCTATCTTTTCCGCTATCATTTCCTGAATGACCTCTGCTATCATGCTATGATGGATTGTATTGGGCTCATAGACATTAATTTTCCTGAACCAGGCAAAAAAAGAGAGAGATAGAAAAAAAAGAGCAGCTTTACACTCGCAGGAAGAGCATGTTGGTACAAGGGTGATTCCATAAAACAACAACAGCTAAGATACACCGAGCTGCACAACCGCTTGGGAGAGCCTCTCTCTCTCTCTCTCTCTCTCTCTCTCTCTCTCTCTCTCTCTCTCTCTCTCTCTCTCTCTCTCTCTCTCACACACACAATGTCTCTCAGTTTGATTCATAGAGCAAGCAAATACATTAGAATGCAGATAATGTCAAGTGCATCAATAATAATGTCTACCTGCGTCTGTCTCCCACACACACTGCATCGATGCATCCCTCTGTCTTTCTTGCCCTCTCTCTCCTCTTCTCACTTCCTCTCGCTCTCTGAGGTGTAATCAAGTACCTTTGCTTATGTCAGTTTACAGTGTGTCGGTATTCATTCCTGAGCTGGCATGCGCACGCTTGTGTGTGCGTGTGTGTGTGCTTGTTTGCGTGTGTGCGTGTGCGTGTGCGTGTGTGTGTGTGTGTGTGTGTGTGTGTGGGGTGCCCAGGTAGTGCTGCAGCTGCTGTCTCAGTGGTCCTGTCTTCTCATTAAGGCAGGTAATGAGCTCCGTCACATCCCCCGCTCTGGGTCACCCCACTGGAGAGAGAGAGAGGGAGAGAGAGGGAGAGAGAGGGAGAGAGAGAGAGGGAGAGAGAGGGAGAGAAAGGGAGAGGGGGTTAGAGAATGGCAATGAATAGAAGCAAAGCAGGGGAAGGGGGGGGGCAGAAAGAGGCCAAGTCAAAAAAGAGAAAGCAGGAGGGGTGAGGGATAAAGGGGTGAGAGAGGAGAGTGGATTAGACGAGGGAGGGCAAGAGACACAGAAATTTTATGGTATGTACAGAGAGGGAGAGAGGGAGAGAGAGAGGACAATACAATACAGTAATCATGGCACTTGACTGGTGTTCCACATGAGTGGAGCAACTTTGGGCTGCTCCCTGTTTGGAAGGTCTGTCTGTCTGTCTCTCTCTCTCTCTGCTTAGAGAGACGCTCTACCTGGGAGGAGAGGTGTTCAGGACTATATTATGAGAGATAGAGTGTGTATGTGGGTGGGTATACAGTATATGGGGTAAAATCAAGAGATAGGCAAAGCGAGGGGCGTCTTTAAAAGCACGGGGGGGGGGGGGGGGGGCTGGAGGGAGAGGAAAGTGTTAGGCGGGAGGGAGAGTTAGAGAGTGAGGGAGAGAGAGAGGTGGGGTGGTGGTGGGGGGGAGTTGTCTTGTCAAGCAGTTCATCATTGTGTCCCTTGTGACTGTGTTTGTGGCCTGGCCTCGCTGTAGCTATAATAAGACATAAATAAGGAACACCAGCACCTTATCTACACACTGGTCCCCATCTCTCTCTCTCTCCCCCTCCCTCCCCCTCTGTTCCCTTCTTTCTTTTCCTCTGTTGTTCGGTCGTTGGTCTTTCTCACGCTCTCGCTTTCCTATTCACGTCTTTCCTCCCTCGCTTGCTCACTCGCTCCGGCCCGCACACTCTTTTCCCCTGCCCACCGCCTCCTCCTCCTCCTCTATTTCTGTCACACACACACACACACACACACACACACACACACACACACACACACACACACACACACACACACACACACACACACACACACACACACACACACACACACACACACACACACACACACACAGAGGCAGGCAGGCGGTGCAGGAGCGTTAGAGTTTGTCCTAAGAAGCGTGTCACCACAGCGCCATGTTCCAGCCATCGCCACTATCTGATGACCTCTGCATGGGATGAATGCAGAACCCACACAGTGCTCTCCCTCTGAGAGACTGTCAAATCCACCAGCGACTATAGACCTGATCTCCACCCGCTCGGCGGCCAGTTTGTTACTGGTTGCGACTAATTTACTGGTCATGGCTATATACTGTAGGTGCTTGTGATCGTGACTAGTAAGCAACTAGGCAGTTGCAACCTGGTTGCAACTGTATACTTCCTTATAGTCGCGGGTAGCTTATGCTAGGTTGGGGAAACCCTATAAGCTAGTGCTTTTCAACCTTTTTGATCCAAGGGCCCAGTATTTATTCAGCATTTGAGCCACAGACCCAAAACTAAACATTTCTTTGTGTTTTGTCCACAATTCCAGGATGGATTTTCGCAAACAAAACAGTCAAACATACAGATCAAAAGGGCCATTAATCTTCTACATTCTCTAATTGTGTAGACTTCTTAAGTGGTGCTAATTTAGATAATGAGTATTATAACTCTTGAGAGTTATAATAAACCATTTTCATGTTTACGCTCTCAAGAGTTGCATCTGGCTATAACCAACTTGTTCTCTGTCCAGGCCAACATGAATCTATCTCTAACAATAAGCACAGAGTAGTGCATGTTCACCCACCTGGCTGTCCCACAGAGCCCAGGAGGTGCAGGACAAGGTTACCCTGTCCCCTCCTGCCCTCGCGCACCAGTTCTGTTGAACTGTCCCCTTGTCTAGAAGCTATAGTTGACTAGTAAGCCAGTGGTTGTGATATGGTCTCTCATGGTCCTGTATAGGTACTATAGGTAGTACACAGTAACACTCTGATTATTGAGTGGTTCATTGTACTAATGTACTAGTCTACATTTTGGGATTTCCATACTGTGGAACAGCAATTCTCTCTGGCATTTTTCTTTTCAACTAATGCAAATCATTTCAAATATTCAATGCGTCGTTGCATAGCAATGTGTGTCCATATGTGTTTCCCTATACGTGTCCTTGCATTGTCCGAACATCAAATTAAGCTGCAATGCGGTAACATTTTTTCGACCGTTACGGACATGGACTCACCCAAGCTATGCAGTCTTCATGTCCTGGGGATACTACAACAAAGTGCAGAGCACAGTACTATACAGTAGCTATAACAATTAACAAATAATGTATAGTTGCCCCACTCGCCACTCGGTTCACACCAGTGTGATATTTTGGTCTTTCGGTGGATGTTTTTCATGGTTATATGTCCCTTTTGGGTTACAAACACTGCAACTGTTGCGTACTTTGGTGGTCTTCTTGTGTGCGTGGGTGTGTGTGTGCGTGCATACAAGTGTGTGTCTGTGTGTGAGTGTGTGTGTCCATGCACGCTCATGCGTTGATTAAACTCCTCTCCAGTCAAAGTGGAGTTATTAATGTGTGTGTGCATTAGCAGGATGCTGGGCCTTCATTGGGGACTCAGGCCTCTGTTGATTACATATTGCCTTTGTTTACCCAAGTTAACACCGCTTGCCTCATTGTGTCAGGCTTGTGTGTGTGTGTGTGTGTGTGTGTGTGTGTGTGTGTGTGTGTGTGTGTGTGTGTGTGTGTGTGTGTGTGTGTGTTGTGTGTGTGTGTGTGTGTGTGTGTGTGTGTGTTGTGTGTGTGTGTGTGTGTGTGTGTGTGTGTGTGTGTGTGTGTGTTAATGAAAAAGGGAGAGCAGGACCTCTGGAGAATGAAGCTTTTGCAGGGGCTTTGGTTGGTCCTGCATCATTACCCTGACTGCAGACAAAGCCTACTTATGTCTCTCTGCCTCCCCTCCCTGCTCTCTCTCTCTGACACACACACACACACACACACACACACACACACACACACAACACACACACACACACACACACACACACACACACACAGGCGCGCGCGCACACGCAGCGTGTCAACACAGGCCAAGAGAGACCTGTGCAGGGGAGAATAGAATGGAGAAAAAAGGGGGAGGTGAGAGAGAGAGAGAGAGAGAGAGAGAGAGAGAGAGAGAGAACAGAATGGAGAATAGATTTATGAAATGAAGCATTTCAAACGGCACTATCTTCCCTCTGTGAGAAACACCTTCCATACATCACCACACAGCAGCGGAAAATAGAGCATTTGTTAGGGATCTGTGTGTGTGTGCATGCGCTGCTGTGCCTGTGCCGGTGTGTTTGTGCGTGCGCGCGTACGTGCACGCGTGCACATGCATTTGTTAGGAAGAGAGATAGTCTTTTAATCTCCATGAAGCGAGTGTGGTGGAATGCATCGTCGCAGGTGACATGAGCGCCTGCCTGCCTGCGCCGCCCGCCCCGCGCGTACGGGGAGGAGTGACTGCGCACCGCGCTGCACTGCACTCAGCCTATAGCTTGCCTCTCGCGCGCGCAGCGCTAAAACACACGTGCGGGTTTGTCAGATACCTTCCCTGCCCTCCCACGGGGCATCTTTTACAGATAGCATGATATAAAAAGAGACAGATAGGGTTAGAGAACAAGAAGCAGGAAGGAGAAGAAAATAATAGAAACAGGGAGGGAAGCTAGAGAGAGAGAGAGAGAGAGAGCTGAGTACTGTACGGCTCAGGGGGATCTCTGTCTGGGTCAGAGACAGGGGCGTCGGAGAGAGAGAGAGAGAGAGAGAGAGAGAGAGAGAGAGAGAGTAGAAAGACAAGAGAGCGAGGGAAGAGGAGAGTTTTACCTCAGGTGAGTTGTTCTGTAAGCGAACGCTGATCTGCCCCGATCCTGTCACCAGGAGGAACGCCGGGTCGACTGCACTGAGAATACAAACAGCACCTAGCCAAGCACACACACACACACACACACACACACACACACACACACACACACACACACACACACACACACCACACACACACACGTGTCTCTTCCCGAGCCACTTCTCGGCGTCGACAGTGGAAGCCGGCGGTGGTGGTGAACTATTCACCTGGCTTCGCTGTGCACATTGAGAGCTTATTAAGTGTGTTTGCCCACCATAGAAAAGGCCAGTGGTGTAATTTACACACGGCCGTCGTCACACAGTGGCCCCTCCTCGCACTCTGTCTCCTTAACACATCTTAGACTCCTATCTAACAGTCTAAAGTCCTCTCTGAATGAGACAATTAGCGCTCCCAGACAAGGCCACACAGCAGTCAATGGCCTGGGAATGGCGGTAGCAGAAAGAGAGAGAGAGGATGGGAGAGAGATAACGGATCGGTGTGAGAGATTTTTAGAATGGACTGTAAGAAGCTACAGCCGAAACGTTAAAAAGAGCAGAGCGTAGAGAGAGAGAGGGTGGGGAGGGGGAAGGACTATTATGAGTCGGACAATAAAATGCCATTAGATTGGGAGGAAATTGAAAGGATAGAAAGACGGAGCATGTGTTGAACAGCAGACTGATTTCATGAACCGCTGCGTCCCCTTCATGCTCTCATCGCTGACTGTCTAGAGGTGCAGGAAGGACAACGGAGGGGAAGGAAGCATCTCCACTGGTTTTTGAATGCATAATTTTGGAGTTTTGGGCGTGCATGTGAATGAAATCCAGAGCAAAGAATGATCCACATAAGCCCATATACTGCCTGCATCATATGCCAATAGAGCTCACAACGTAATGATGTTGTTGATCTGATGTCTTTACTATTCTAGAATATATTTTGAATATTTAAAAAAAAAAAAAAAAAAGAAAAAAAACATGCCTGTGTCCGTCCATCCTACTACGAAACAGCTTTTGGTTGGTTTTCACAATGAACTCACTATGTTGTGCAGCCACACACACACACACACACACACACACACACACACACACACACACTCACACTCACACTCACACTCACACTCACACTCACACTCACACTCACACACACACACACACACACACACACACAACACACACACACTCTCTCTCTCACACACACACACACATATTAACTATACTGTATAGATGGTGATTTGAGACTGTACAGGTCTGTGGCTGGGTCAGTTTGTCTATTAAAGCACAAATGATGAATAGAAAGTCGCTGACACCGCTATATGACTGCGTAACCTGTCCACACGACATACACACTCTCTTGACAGAGGGGGGTATATGTAGGACGCAGCCACATTAAAGGGGTTGCCGTTTAATTGAGACCCGCATTATGGCCTCATACGTCTTCGGATCATGTAAACTAAAGGGACGGTGGGCTGAGTAATGCATGCATGACACACACACACACACACACACACACACACACACACACACACACCGCCATGTTTTATGAACGGTAGAGAGAGTGTTCTATAAAGAGGCGTCATAGCAGGGGCAGCTACCGGGGCGGATGTAACATTTCCCAATTGGGGGGGCAGGCGAAAATGGCATGGGGGCGGCTTCATCGCCCGTGTCGCTTCGCGCCACGGGTGATGAAGTCGCACCCATACCATTTTCAGGTACAGGACTTTTATTAGGCAAGTAAAGCATCAATAACAATAACATCAGTTGTTGTTGAAGTTGCAACAGACACGCAGCATGCATAAAGCTAAAGTTCTGACTGAGAGAGTTTTCTGTTTTCAATGATGAAATGCTCTTGGTTTAGTGGTGACACAGCTGTAGTTAGTTAGAAGCAGTAGTAGTAGTGTTTCAAATCATTTTAAATATACACAGTTTAATTTGAAATATCTTGGGTTGTTTTGCATGTCATTGTGTTTGGTTGGTGCAGTCTGGGAATTTTGCGGGGCATAGCCCCCCCCCCCCCCAAATGGGGGGAGGGGGCTATGCCTAGATCCGCCCCTGGGCAACTACAGGCCGGTACGTCACACTTAAAGTTCCCACTGTGTAATTGGTGAGCGGAGTTGTGTTTGTCAGCCTGTGATTCATGGCACCGAGGGCCATCCCCATGTCACCTGGGAATGGGCCTGATGCAGATTACCAAACCAGGGGCTGAACTCAATACATGTTTTGTTGTGCAAATGTTTGCCCAACAACGCAAAAAGATTTTGTGCACTTGTTTATTTATTTACTTCACCATACATACACCCTGTGACCGGGACAACATGATAGATTACCAGATATAAAGAATTTGCAGAAGGCGGAAGGCAGGCAGGGGTATGAGATGGTTAAGTTGTGAATAGGGAGTGAGGGGAGGCAGTGAAGGCGACGGAGCAAGGAGGGCTGTATCAGATGAATGGAGAGAGAGAGAGGCTGAAGGAAGAGATGAGGTTGGGGATGGAGGGATATGGAGATGGTTATGGAAAGATGGAGAGAGCGCTGTAGAGGTGGTGTGTATTTGTAGTGGAGTCCCAGCTGTTATCTCCCTGGGGGTTCAAACAGCTGTCATACACTGTAATGGTCGTGCACGTATAGGCACACACACACACACACACACACACACACACACACACACACACACACACACACACACACACACACACACACACACACACACACACACAACACACACACTCGCTTTGTTCTCTAACCCTATATCTATATGCCTCACTTATATTTCCATCCGTCCCTGTTTTACCATTCATTCTGTGTTGTTTTTCATTTTTTGCTTTTCTTTCGTAGCCCCATGTGTGTTCAGCCGCTGTCTCTATATCTGCCCTGTCTTTAATTTCATTCTTCTGTTGTCTGCACCCACCCCCATCTCAGCTATACCCTATAGACCAGTGGTTTTCAACTGTTTTGACACCAGGGCCCACTAATTTATTCAGCATTTGAGCCACGGACCACCATCTGAGGACATTTTAGCCCCACAGACCCCAAAACTAAAGATCTATTTTGCTTTTGTCCAATACCAGACTGGATTTGGGAAACAAAATCATATAGATCATACAGATTGGGCTAATTCAGATGATGCATATTTTAACTTGAGAGGGATATTTTAACTTGAGAGCGTAAAAATGGACCCGCAAGTGTCCATTTGGTTTCATTTTTATGCTCTCAAAGAGTTACATCTGGTTAACTGTCCATCATTTAGCCTGGGGACCACCTGGAACCCTCTCAAGGACCACTGGTGGTCCCCAGAGCCCAGTCTAGGGCTGGTTGAAAACCAGCCTGATAGACAGAGACAGAGAGATGGAGGGATGGGGAGAGTTGACACTGTTCTGGGTGGCTTGTGCAGAGCTATTTGAACACATGCCTTCATGTGTCTGTCTGTATCCAGCTGCATGTTCTGCATATTCCAGACTGCCCCCCCCCAGGCCCCCAAAAACCCATATGGTTGTAGTCCTGAGGGTGGTATACACTAGTTACTTGTGCGAGCAGAGCCAGCACAAGCGCTGTTTTCAGTTTGCGGTTGGTCGGAGGGTGAACCGCTGTTTAAAAACACTGATTGGCTCGTTTAGTTGATGATGTAATGGTGATGTAATTAAAGGGACTTCGCCCTGAATTTAAAATGCAATTTATTATATAAATGTTGCCCTTTAATACCTCCAATGAAGCCCAAATCACCACTCAGATCATTTGTCATCTCTCAGGATGTTATTCCAAGCCATTTCAGCTGCAGTACCCAAAATGTCCACACTTAGGGGGCGCCCTCGCCCCCCTGTCCTCCTTACCTCGATGGGAGGGGCCCGTCAAATGGTTGGCAATCGTCAGAGTGCAGTTCTCGTCTCTTTTTCTGTGACTGTTAGAGAAAGCTTTCCCTGAAGATAGCCGTTCCACAAGCTCAGAACACGACGCGTTGCCTTGTGAGCTTGTTGATTCCCATTTTCGGCTAAAGCCATACAGATGCTGAGTTTGAAGTGGTTTATTATTTCGTTCACTCTATTCTCTTCCCGCCAGCTTGTCATCTCCAACTCAACACCTCCTACGTCTGCTTCCTCTGCTTCCTACTCTTCCTCCTCTCTGTCTCTTATAGTGGCATGTATCTGAGGACCTATACTACTACCCTGCCAGACAGGGATGGATTAACCCACTTCACTTTCACATAATGTTATCGTAACATAAATCAAAAATGTTAATCTATTTTATTTGTGTGAGGACCCACTGTATAGTGGGGTCCTTCTTACCACTGTGGAGGATACTCCCCCATCGTTTGCCCCGTGCCCCCATCCTCTGTCTCCTTGTATCCCACCACCCTGTTCCTCTGGCTCTGTCTCCTTGTACCCCACCACCCTGTTCCTCTGGCTCTGTCTCCTTGTACCCCACCACCCTGTTCCTCTGGCTCTGTCTCCTTGTACCCCACCACCCTGTTCCCTCATCCTCTGTCTCCTTGTACCCCACCACCCTGTTCCTCTGGCTCTGTCTCCTTGTACCCCACCACCCTGTTCCTCTGGCTCTGTCTCCTTGTACCCCACCACCCTGTTCCTCCATCTGTTATTCTTCAGCTTTGGATGAATCTTGTTGTCCTCTTACAGTTGTACATCGTGGCCTAACCCACAAACACAAAATATGGCCACTGTAGATTTATTCAGAATAGAGATGTAGCGTGACCCCTCCCCCCCAATAAATAAATAATAAAATAAAAAAAAACAACACTCCCAAAGACATCTTGTGTACCACAGGGAGGGCGATGTGTTGGAAAGGAGTGTAGTGTTTCTATATGCTCCGCCACAACGGGTTCAGACAAAGACAGAGAGAAAGAGAGAGAGTTGGGGCTTATGGAGGGGTGGGCGGCTTACAGTGTGACACCCAGACACCAAAGCCCAACCCCCCATACACACACACACACACACACACACACACACACACACACACACACACACACACACACACACACACACACACACACACACTGACACACACAGAGGACGTGGACGAGACCATGCATGAGCAGAATACAAGGTTGTGCATGGCGGCGGCGGTCAGACGAGGTTGGATGGAGAGCATTTGTTGTGGAGGTGCGATTCTGGATACTGTGGGGATCTGACAGGATAGAGAGGGATCAGTGGAGAGGTGACCATGTTAGGTGTGTGTGTGTGTGTGTGTGTGTGTGTGTGTGTGTGTGTGTGTGTGTGTGTGTGTGTGTGTGTGTGTGTGTGTTGTGTGTGTGTGTGTGTGTGTGTGTGTGTGTGTGTGTGTGTGTGTGTGTGTGTGTGTAAGGGGGGGGGGCATGAGGAAAGAGTGATTATGGTGGGTCTGGGCTGCCAGGCCTGATAAATGACTAATCAGGAGAGCCGGTGCCCTCAGGTCCCTCCCAGGACCATGAGCACCACAGGCTTATCACACACACACACACACACACACACACACACACACACACACACACACACAACACCACACACACACCACACACACACACACACACACACACACACACCACACCACACATGCATGCGCACACACACTCTCATTCTCACATGTGTGTGCACTCAGAGACAGACAGGCACATTCTGACACGTGCAGACTGTAAACGCACACAATCTCAGACAGACTGGCACGCAACACACACACACACACACACACACACACACACACACACACACACACACACACACACACACACACACACACAACACACCACACACACACACACCCACGCTCTTCACACTTGTACCCAGAGCAAGAAGGAGAGAGGGAGAGAGACAAAAGAGAGAGATAGAGAGAAGAGGAGAAAGGCTTGAATCCGCAGCTTAGCTATCCTGCTGCACCACTGAGCTCAAGAGAGCAGTTATGGATCCACCTCTCTCTCTCTCTCTCTCTCTCTCTCTCTCTCTCTCTCTCTCTCTCTCTCTCTCTCTCTCCTCTCTCTCTCTCTCTCTCTCTCTCTCTCTCACCTCTCTGACTCCGTGCTCCAGGCATAATAGTGTGTCAAGGCTCAGAATAAGAGCAGGTCAGCGTGTCAACATATACGATACAGTTTGTTCCAATCCAAACAGACCATTTGGAAAGGTGCTGCTCGCTACAGTTAAAGAAGAAGGACTCGGCGTATCGCATGAGTGCACATTTCAGGGGAATATATTTACTGTAAGTGGTGTGCATGGGTGTTTTATAAGACCATTACCTGGCTGTATACAGCAACCTGCAAAAGTTCAGGTGTTGTACACGCACATGAATGTGGCCTTTTGAGGAATTCTAATGGGATGGCATCACGCATCATCAGTCGAACGCCTGAGAAATGCCTTCTGAATGCATTTGTTTTAGAAAACGGAAGCACTCAACCCTGTGAATTAGAACAGCAGAGTAAAGTGGTGAAAGAAATATTATGGATAAATGGATAATTATATATATTAAAGTCTTCACCTATGAGAAAAGATCCATTTTGTTCCATTTAAGTTGCACACTCTTCAGAGTTAAAATATAACAAATTTTGAATGGGTACATACAGTAGCTGATGACAAGGACTGAATGGAGAATGGGGAAAGAAGAGAGAAAGCTTAGGGAGAATGATTGTAAAAGGCGTGCATGATGAAGGGTGCGTCTTCAACGGCCCATCAAGTAGCCAGTTGGGTCAGGTCCATCTTGGTGGCAGTGTTGCCAACTGCCAAAATCCAAAATGCACTAGTGGCACTTCCAAAAAGCACTAGAATGCGCTAGAGCAGTGGGTTTTCAACCATTTTCATACCAGGGCCCACTATTTAGTCTGAATTTCATCCACGGAGGACCATCATTTGATGTTGAGTTTAGACTCGCTGACTAATTTAGTAGAAATAACTGGCAAAATGTTGGTCAGAATGGCAATTCTTGATTCTTGAAAATTAGATAATTCAGAGGGTTGAATATGATTTAATATGAAACCAAACGGACCCGAAAGGGTCTGTTTAGTTTAATTTTACGATCTCAAGAGTTACAGATCTAGAAGGGTCCATTTGGTTACCAATGGTCCTTTCTAGGAACGAAGGAGGACTCTATCATGGTGAAAAACAAGGGTTTTATCTCTGGCACCTTTCAACCAATTTTGCCCCAACTCACAAGCAAAAATGCATCAGATTTTCCGCCAGGAGTTTTTCATTAATTTTGGCGTAAGGGGGGTCTGGAAAAAAGCTAAATATAGCGACAAATGCGCCAAGTTGGCAACACTGCTTGGTGGTTCTCAAACATAGCCACAAGGCTATTGCAAGTGAGCCACCAATTGATTGGCAAAACACTCATTATGTGCTAATGACAACATTTATCATGTTTGATGACTTATTCATCTTTTATTCAGAAAACTTCAGAACCCTTTTATCTCACATTATTTTCCCACATTGATCAAAGTGGTGGGTGTTCACGGCTCATAACTAAAGTGTCACTGCCTCGCAGTTACAAGATTAATATTTTATGTGACAATCCGGTTCAGGGGTCATGATTTATTCTCCTTCAAAAGAAAAGATAGCTCTGAAAACAGTTAACAGTTATTAAAGTCTGGCAGTCAGTGATCATGTGCAAAGATGTAAAGAAAATACATTTCCTTCTTTCAAAACTTAAATAAGTTCATCCACTGTGATACAGATAAATACAAATGATGTGATGGTTCCATGGAGCCCAGGCAGAACACAATTGATCGATCTGACAATGCAAACACTCATCTGACCACTTGATGGGTGTACCGCGAAGGCTTTTGAGAATTACAAGTGGGCTCTTGTCCAAAAAAGTGTCTCTTTGATGCACCTAATGGTGAGAGCATGCATGCAGTGCTGGGTGGACGTGTGTAGTCTGATACTCGCCTCTTCAGACTGCATTTTAGCCCCTAGCACTTGTAATTCAATCCAATTCTATTCTATTCAAAGGGCTTTATTGGCATGAGAAAGCATACGTTTACATTGCCAAACCAAAAAGACAATACAACAGTACAATCAAGACAAAAAAGATGTATGTGAAAGTCAGAATCTTCACTTAATCACTTTCTGTGTTGCAAGATCACTCAATGAGCACTAGCTTTGACAACCTTAGTTACATTGTAGACAAAGACTATTTTAGGTACCATTTTATATACTCATAGGCTTCACTGCTCAGGCAGATGCTAGGTTCTTCTTAGCTTGCTTATGATTCTTGAGGACTATTTCTGTGTATTTGTTGTATTGTGCTGTTCTTGCTTACTGTTAATCGCCTGCGGATTAATGCTAAATGCCTAAATAGTAAATAGTGGTAGAACGGGGAGCAGTAGAACGTGGAAACACAAGAAGAGCATAGAGGAGAGAGAGGGAGAAGAATAAAGCCGAGCGCAGAGAGAGAGAGAGAGAGAGAGAGAGACAGAGAGACGGATGGGACTGCAGTCTCCGTGGGATTCTCCACAAGGACAGCCAAGCCGTTCCCCCTGTCCCCTTGTACCTTTATGTCCCTCCATGTCCCTTTATGTCCCACTGTGTGTCCCTGGACACAAAGTCACTCTCTGAGCTGGAGCGTCTCTGTGATTGTGTATGAACAAGCTGTGTTTCTTTTACTCCTGTGACCGGATGGGTTGGATATAGCCGTGTGTGTGTGTGTTGTGTTGTGTGTGTGTGTGTGTGTGTTGGGGCTGAAAGTTAAACATTAACCTACAGATGCTGGGTGTGTGTTCCCTCCCTTAGGGCCAGAGGACCAGACCTACAGTATACTGTACAGCACATTGTTCTATGCTGCTCTAATGTCTTTGTTCTGCTGTTTTTGTTTGTTTGTTGTTTGCATTACTACTTGATATCTAATGAAACCTTCCCTCTCTTTTTTTATCTTTTACATGTTTCGGCACCTGAAATGGACATTTCAACCAAAAAAGGTATGTTGCCCTTTTCCTTGTCCTATTCCTTATCGAGCGCCGCAGGTCCGCCCCCTCGCCTGTTTCCTGAAGAGATTTTCCCATTCATTTTCCTCATAGACTTTTCAAAAATGAATTATGTAAAGATGAGTACGCCACAGACAAAGACAAGACGGACAACAAACACAATATTCTGGACCGAACTAATTATTAAAAGAAGAAAAACAACATTAAAATGTGCTGTTTTTTTGTTGCTGTTTTTTTTTTTTTTTTTCGTCTTGCTAATGATTTGTTAAGCTCGAAATATTCAATATGTTTGATGATTTGTCACAACCCTAGTCGGCTTTGTCCGAGGCATAAACGTCTTCATATGAATTTCTTTTGAAAAGTCTACGAGGAAAAATGTTATCTATCTCTGATTTAAGCTACGTGGCCACTCACAGGCAGCAGTCCGACTCGGGGGGGGAAGAGGGGGGGGGGGCTGTCGCTCTTTCTCTAAAATTGCGTTG
>CM076969.1:47136667-47179379 GCA_039105355.1 Benthosema pterotum | reverse complement strand
GGGGCGGGGGGCAGGAGTGAGAGGGAGGGGGGCGGGCAGGAGGAGAATGGTATGGGGGCGGCTTCATCTCACCCATTAACCATTTTCGGTTACAGGGACTTATATTAGGCAATTAAGCATCAATAATAACGTCAGTTGTTGTTTTGAAGTTGCAACAGACATGCATAAAGCTAAAGGTCTGACTCAGAGAGTTTTCTGTTTTCAATGATGAAATGCTGTTGGTTTAGTGGTGCCACAGCTGTAGTTAGTTAGTATAGCAGTAGTAGTGTTTCAAATCATTTTAAATATCTTGGGTTGTTTTGCATGCCATCATGTTTGGTGACTGGGCAGACTGGGCGTTTATGGGGGCATTGCCCCCCCATGCCCATACTTAGATACGCCCCTGCGCGGAGAGGGGAGGGGGGTGGTGGTTTGGAATTCAGGCCCAATCTGCAGGTTTAATATCCCTGTCAGGTTCCATTCCAGAGCTGTTTACCTTGCACATTTGATCAAGGATAGACTGACGCAAATGGAGGCTTCTGGAAACCTTTATACTGTCTGTCCATTCGTGGGTTCATTGATTTACCTCTAAATGGACCCAAAGCTTCGTTCTTAATCGCTCACTTTGGGCAAACAGAGAGACCATTCCGTTTTTTCCCCTCCTAAATGCCAAAGTTTTTTCCTTTTCCTTAATTGGTGCACTTTGTGTTTGGCTCCTATAAACGTTCTTTGGTGTTGTGTTACGTTTGACGTTAATCTGTAATGAACGATCTCAGTCTGTGTGACATGTGACAGTGGCAGAAGACATGTCAGACAACCTAATTGAGCCTGCTAATAGATCTGTGTGCCCAGTTGGCCATTTTAGCCATTTGGCACAGGGCACTGTAAATTCACCTAATTAGATCCTCCCTCTTCTCCTCCCTCTCTCTCTCTCCCCCCATCTCTCTCTCTCCTCTCTCTCTCTCTTTCCCCCCACCCCCCCCCCCCCCCCCCCCCCCCCCCCCCCCCCCCCCCCCCCCCCCCCCCCCCCCCCCCCCACCCCCCCCCCCCCCCCCCCCCTCCCCCCCCCCCCTGGACCCCATCTTCCCTGTCACCACTTGGGCAGGGGTTTTTTTTGCAAATGACAAGGCCTGTTCTGCTGGCTTCAGCATCGACTCGACCACACCGCATACCACTCAGGGACGGATCTAGGTTTAGGTATGTGGGGGGCAATATCCCCCTAAATGGCCTGACTGCCCCACCAAACATGGTAGCATGCAAGACAACCCAAGATATTTCAAATTAAAATGCCTATATTTAAAATAAGTTGAAACACTGTACTACTGCTACTAACTAACTACAGTTCTGGCAACTTTAATCCAACAGCATTTCATCATTGACAACAGAAAACTCTCTGAGTCAGACCTTTAGCTTTATGCATGCTGCGTGTCTGTTGCAACTTCAACAACAACTGATGTTATTATTGATGCTTTACTTGCCTAATAAAAGTCCTCTAACCGAAAATGGTATGGGTGCAACTTGAAGCCGCACCCATACCATTTTCTCCTGCCCCCCCAATTGGGAAATGTTACATCCGCCCCTGATATCGCTCTGTGCCCAACTCTCTCTCTCACCTCCCCTGTGTCATAATTAGACCTCAGAGCTCATGTTTGCTTAATAATGTAATACAGAACACCTGCATTTCTCGTCTGTGTTCTGGTATCTACAGTATAGCACACAGTGCACACTCTCTAGCCTAATCTATTCCAATAGTTTACCAAAAAAGTTCCTTTTCTTTTTTCCCCCCTCCATACTGGGCCTGATTTCATTATTGTAAATTGTCTCCCCTCACAAAGCACAGCGGTGGTTAAAGCCACCATGCAGGCCCACCCACCCCCGCGCCAAACCTCCTCCCACTCGCTCTGTTCCCCTAAAAGGTTTAAGTGTTTGTGTGTGTGTATATTTTGTGTGTGCGTGGGTGTGTGTGTGTGTGTGTCACGGGGTGTCAGTGTCAGGGCTAATGGTCTCTAGCGGGGGCGCCGGGGCCCGAAGATTTATGCCACAAATTAGTCAAATGTGATCAAACAGCAACCCAGTTAATCATGCAGGACCCGCGTTTGTCCCCGCTTTATCTGCAGGCATAATTATAGACACCCGTTCCCGTGACAGGCCCGGCGGGCCGGCGGCGTGCACGCAGGGCCCCCGCGGGGTGATATCGGAGGGGATGTGGTGGTGGTGGTGGTGGGGGGTGTTAGGGAACCGGGGTGCGCCTCGCCATGTTGTCACGGTGATGAATGTCTTCGGGGTGCATGGGGGGTGGGGGTGTGTGTTTTAAACATGTATGTACTTATAGAGCCGTGTGAGTTATACTTGGTCGCCGCGCGCTGGCTATACAGTAGCTGATCTCCAAGCTCTCAGTGCGTCTGCAGAGTGACATGACACGAGCTTGTAGATCGACTGTATTCTGCACCTACGACCAACGCAGTGCGCAACTAAGTATAAATCGTTTTGGTTTTATACACACACATGCACGGTCAACACACACACACACACACACACACAACACACACAGACACACACTCACAGTGAGTGAAGGCGTCGTGCGCAGCCTAAACTGCAGCCGTATATACAATCTCGCTGCTAGATGAGAAACTGGCTTTATCCAAATGAATATTAGTGTGTGTGTGTGTGTGTGTGTTTGTGTGTGTGTGTTGTGTGTGTGTGTGTGTGTTGTGTGTGTGTGTGTGTGTGTGTGTGTGTGTGTGTGTGTGTGTGTGTGTGTGTGTGTGCGAGGTGGGGGCCCCCCACCACCTCCCCTTCCTCATTCCACTCACCACCAGCCGTTACAATTTAAAGCACTTTGAGCATTAAGAACAGCGGTCTCCATAAATCCAATGCATCATACGACTCCAATTCATTACGTGTTAAGTGTTGACTGGTGGAAACACGCTCAATCGCTCACACTCTCCACAAACAACACACACACACACACACACACACACACACACACACACACACACACACACACACACACACACACATGCACGAGCACAAGAGCATGCATGTGCAATCCCGTGCACACTGGGGGGGTTATATGCAGGAATGTGAATCATCTGGTGGTATTCTGTTATTCCAGGCCATTACCATGTGCCAGGCTGGGGAGAGATCCAGTGACGTGTGGCAAGGCTTTGTGATTGGAGTGGATCTTCTCTCTCTCTCTCACTGTATCTCTGTATCTCTCTCTCTCTCTCTCTCTCTCTCTCTCTCTCTCTCTCTCTCTCTCTCTCTCTCTCTCTCTCTCTCTCTCTCTCTCCTCTCTCTCTCTCTCTGACAGCCATTTTAAACACACCGTTTATGCAGCGCTTTTAATATCAATAAGGGAAGCAGGCTGGCAAGACAGGCAGTTTCTTACACACTCATACACGGCACATATACTGCAAACACACACTCATGCACGTGTGGTGTGCATGCACACACACACACACACACACACACACACACCACACACACACACACACACACACACACACACACACACACACACACACACACTGAATATATTGTATTGATACGCACATACATAGTACCATATACTGATACACACCTAAATGCACGCACATATACAGTACAGTCATGCATGCTGCAGCTACTTTACTACTCACACACAATGTGTGCACAACACATATACACACACACACACACACACACACACACACAACACACACACACACACACAACACACACACACACACACACACCACACACACACACTGTGCACGTGCACACTGGGTGACACACGCACACGCGGCCTGGCTGGAAATCAGCTGCCTCCATCTCCCTGCTATGACAGGGTGTGGTAATTATGTCTGTGTGGGGAGAGAGGGTGCAGGGTGTTTGCTGGGTGAAAAATGATAATGGGGCGATTTTTAAGTGCCATATCTTTCCGGCGCGGGTAATGAAAAGTACTTTTAATCCGGTTTGGAGGAACGGAGGGGTGGAGGGAGAGGTGGAGCTGCAGGCAGGCGGAGGAAGCAAGGAGAGGAGAGGGGTCTGTTGTGATGGGAGGAGAGGAGGGAGGAGGAGAGGAGTGGGGGGAGTGGGGGGGCTCTGGGGGGGGGCTTGGGGGGGTGGGTTGGGGGGGGATGGAGGGAGCCGAGGTGAGAGAGAGAGAGAGAGAGAGAGAGTCCCACGTGGAGAAGGAAGGGGAGAGAGGAGGAAATGAGGCGCAGAGCACAGGTTCCAAGGCAGCAGCACCTTGAAGTGTGTGTGTCGTGTGTGTGTGTGTGTGTGTGTGTGTGTGTGTGGTGTGTGTGTGGTGTGATGTGTGTGTGTGTGTGTGTGTGTGTGTGTGTGTGTGTGTGTGTGTGTGCGGGCATGCTGCGTGTGCGCACGAATGAGTGGATGCATCCTGCTTGCTGCGTGTGTGTTCATGCACTTGCAACATGCATGCACTCACTCAGTGTTTGTGTGAGCATGCCAGGGGAACGCCTAAGCCTTGGCATTGAGCTCAGCAATTAGAATAATTAAGAGGGAATGTGCAAGCCCTTATACTGTAGTTCTCTCTCTCTCTCTCTCTCTCTCTCCTCTCTTCTCTCTCTCTCTCTCTCTCTCTCTCTCTCTCCTATCCCCTTGCCAGCTGTAAATATGGAGGCTGTCAGAGAGCGCTATGCCAGTAACGTCAGGTTAACACACACAAGTGGTTTTGTTAGAAGACCACACATGCGTCACGCGCACGTGCGTTCCGTGCAAGCAGTGCAGACAGAGAGAGAGAGAAAAGAGAGAATCCTGGATGTGTCATCTCTAATTTGTTAACAAGTGTGCGACAGCTTGTGCGTGGCACAACGCACATGGACAGAACCTATGCGTTCTCACCAATCCAAGCCTTCTCTATCCTAATTACTAACCCTTCTGTCCTAAACATAAATAAATAAGTAAAAAAAAACAGCCAGAGAGAACAGGTGTGTTTGTCTGCATGCATTCACATGGGCAGGCCACGTACAGCATGTGTGCGTCTCTGCATGCAAACGCTTTGCATCGTGTCTATTTGCATGCATATAGTCCTAAATCTGTGGGTATTTGAGGGTGCATGCGGTCTTGTTTGTACTGTATATTTGTGTTTGTATTTTTTAGGGTGTGTGTGCGTGTCTGCGTGTCTGCGTGCAGGTGAGTGTGGTGCGTGTGTGTTTGTGTGTGTGTGTGTGTGTGTGTGGTGTGTGTGTGTGTGTGTTGTGTGTGTGTGTGTGTGTGTGTGGGTGTGTGTGTGTGTGTGTTGTGTGTGTGTGTGTGTGTGTGAGTTCACTAATGACTTCACACCCCATTAGTCCCTTTGCTTGATATGTCACACTTCATTATGTACTTAGATCAGTGGTGCATGAACCTGGAAAACGCTGTGTGTGTGTGTGTGTGTGTGTGTGTGTGTGTGTGTGTGTGTGTGTGTGTGTGTGTGTGTGTGTGTGTTGTGTGTGTGTGTGTGTGTGTGTGTGTGTGTGTGTGTGTGTGTGTGTGTGTGTGTTGTGTGTGTGTTGTGTGTGTGTGTGTGTGTGTGTGTTGTTGTGTGTGTGTGTGTGTGTGTTTCCAAGCCGAATCATAGCTCTGCAAGCCCTCGTTCCCGCCATGCATGGCAGAGTCACAGTTACTGTAAACTTCTACCTATTTCTGTGGACTGACATTTTTCCCATTTTTTAAACTGAAATGATATTCCAGTCTACTTGGTAAAACATTGGGGTAATAAACATTGAATACACAGTAAATGTGTAAAGTGTTGCATGTAGCGGTAGTATGTACTGGTACTGTGTTGTAGGTTGTTGTTCGTTGTGCAAGTTTCCACCCGAATGTATTTGTTATTGTCTCTCTATTTTTGCCAAAAAACAAGATATATAGTTATTTTACTACTATTTTTGCTATGATGCTGCAGCTGTTTGCCTGCAGACAACTCTTGCTTCATCCTGCAGACGATCCAGAGACGATCATGAAAACAAAACATTCGTCAGGCTCAGGACAGGCGGTGCTAATGTCTGAGGAGGAGGTTGTGTGGGGTGAGGCAGCGTTTTAGCCAATCACAGCAAGGCACTGTCCAGCAGTTTCATAATGAGCCAATAGAGTGGAGGTGAGGTGGAGTTAGATTCTGTTTTCAAACAATTCTGTTTACAAACACAGTGTTTGCACACACTAAAGTTGCCTTTATCACCTTTAAGATCATGGAAGACGGTATAGCTGCAGGATTAAACCACATAATGCCTTTAGTTTGGACTATCCCTTTCCTGGGTTGAAATAGACAAGCATTTGAAAAAAAAAATAATAAAAATAGCTGATTATGGCTGTGAGCTCTCTTAGTTCTGCTTTTTCTGCCATTTGATGGAACAGTGAACACTATAGGGTTTAAATGCTTAATGACTGAGACCGATAGCTTCACCCCCCCCCCCCCCCCCCCCAAAAAAAAATGACATAACATAACATAAAATCTTCATTCATAAAATGAAGATCATCATTTCATAAAATGAAATGATGAAAATGTTCCGTGCAAGAACAATTTAACTGGCAATTTCATAATCATTTAAGAGACCCATTTGAAGCTTTGCTATGTGGCCCAACTTTATAGGAGGTGGTGGTGGTGCGCCCACTGGCCATGAAAGTCACTGGGAAGTTGACTTCTGTATGCACAACGCCGCGGCAAGAAATTAATGCCCCTCCCTGGTTAAATTGATATATTTTTCTATTCTGGTTAAATCTACTTAACATTTCTAATGCAGGCGTGATGTATGGAGGCTTTATCTGTCTTTGTAATTCACAAGATCTCTTGTGAGTGTTTCATAGATCAATTACTCCCGCAATTGTCCATACATTTATTCCACGGCATAAGCATGCCTTTGTATATCTGAATCCATCATAAAACCCTACACTGTGTGCATGTGCGTGCGCACATGTGTGTGCGTGACTACATGTGCGTTTCTGTATGCGTGGCCATCAGTCGCAAACTGAGAGAGAGAGAAAATATGCATGTTTGTGTATGAGAATAAATGTGCGACACGCACACATTTTGCTCCTGCGTGTGCGACGTGCATGGTGGTGACTTTGCGCGCCTATATGGCGTCCATGCGTGTGCGCGTGCACGCAGCATGTATGTGATATGTTTTAATTCGTGGTGAACAGACAGCGGTGCCACCAGGCAGCTTAGATTTATCTGAGGGTGTTTATCTTAATTCCCCTCAGTCCCTCTCAGTCCTGCCATCCATTACCTGTCTGAGGAGGCTGCGCGCTCTCTGGGGCCACATATAACCCCCCTATGCACCGTGCATGCACCACACACGCAGACACGCACCCCCACACACGCACACACATACACACATCAGGGCTGGATTTAGCCAGCCCTACTAGGGTGGGCTGCATGAATGGCAGGGCGGGTAACTCCCAAAGTTTTTCATATGAAGCAGTGGTTTTCAATCTTTTTGACACCAGGGCCCGCTATTTATTCGGTATTTGAGCCACCATTTTGCTTTTGTCCACAAAATAGTCAAAGATACAGATCAAAATGACTATTAATCTTCCACATTATGTAGTTGTGTAGAATTCAGATGCTGACTCTTTTAACTCTTGAGAGCTTAAAAAATGAAACCAAATGGACCCTTGTGGGTCCATTTGGTTTCATTTTTACGCTCTCAAATAGTTATATCTAGTTAACAGACTTTCCACCATTTAGCTGGGGACCACCTAGCTGGAACTCTCTCAAGGACCACTGGTGGTCCCCAGATCACTGGTTGAAAACCACTCATATTACCTTTCCGTGGGTGGGCTGGAGGCACATTTGGATGTGCTCTGCCCACCCTGCCCCCTCTAGATCCGGCCCTGATTCACGTTCATGCATGCCACACAAGTGCATGCAGTTTTACCTTGGTGCTGAAAATAAGATATGACTATCTGAGAATCCACATGTGTGTGTGTGTGTGTGTGTGTGTGCGTGTGCGTGTGTGTGTGCGTGTGTGTGTGTGTGTGTGTGTGTGTGTGTGTGTGTGTGTGTTGTGTTTGCGCACATGCGTGTGTGTGTGTGTGTGTGTGTGTGTGTGTGTGTGTGTGTGTGGTGTGTGTGTGTGTGTGTGTGTGTGTGTGTGTGTGTGTGTGTGTGTGTGTGTGTATGTTGTGTGGCCCAGCAGCAGCAGCGTGTGACTAACTGCCTGTGTCTTTGTGAGTTTGGTATGCATAGTTACCTTTGGCTTATGGAGAAGATGATGTTTTCACAGCGCTGCGTGTCCGTGACCTTGGGCGATGTCACCGCCTCTGTGTAATGCAATCATCTCCACCCCCCCCCCCCACACACACACACATCAAAGGCAACACATAAACAGATAGATGCTAATAGATGCTACGCTACGCGCTGACCTGTCAGGGGGGGTGGGGGTGGGCCGCGTGGCCCCCCATGTGTCGCGTTGTGCGACACAACACCTTCATCTCACTCGCCGCTGTACACCGGTCAGATGAGGCCTCTTTGCACTTGGTAAGAAAGTTAATTTATGGGGTGCCCGCTGCCCAAGTGGTCAGGGTGCATGTCACGTACAGCCAGGTCGTTTTTCAACCTCCACCGAGGTCGCGACCAATGCTCAAAGTGGTAGCGACCGATTGTAACTGTGACGACCGATAGTTATAGATCAGAAACCCCACCGACCGTTTTCTCCAAACCATCGCAACCTTTTTCATCAGTGGTAACTAAAACCTAACCCTAACCTTAGCTCTGAACGTAACCTCAGTAAAAGCTATGCCTCAACCTATCCAAACCCCCGACTGATTGTAAAACGCTTGACACAGCTTTAGGAATGTTGTGACCGGGGCAGGTGCAGTGTATGCACGTGTGAATGGGTGAATGCAATGCACAATGTAAAATGCCTTGGATAAAGACACTGTATAAATACAACAATTTACCATTTAACAAGAGCTTGTGACTGAATTATAATTACATTGGATCAATTGGAATTGATGGTGCTTAATTCAGTTTCCTGAAAAGTGACGTTTTTGGACATACAAGGTTTATCCACCAGACAGTGACCATATGTGCTATACCAGGCGTCGGCAACCTAGGGCACGCGTGCCAACGTTGGCACGCCGGGTGGCATCGGCTGGCACGCGGCCAGATTCTGGAAGACGTTTTTTTTCCCCCTTTGGTAATAAAAATAAGTGCATTCAGCATTTCTCTTCAATGTGCATGTTACAAAATAAAGTTATCTGCACTAAGGCTTTAAACCGAAAATGCGATTTGAAACCATGTCATTAGCGATTATTCATTAATTTAATCAATATTCAACGGAGCGACTCTGATCCAGTTGACACTTCTGTGCTGCGCGCAGCCCTGCCCAGTCACTCAGTGTGCCTGCAGTGCCCCTCTGCTCTGTGCACGTGTGCAGAGCAGTGGAGCAAGTTGTTTTGCTCCCAAACAGTAAAAAGTCGCGTCGGTGGCTGGCTGGTTGCTGGCCAGCGCATGTCGTCTGTCCCGCGGACCCCCCGTCATGTCAACCTAACCAGACAACATCCACGCTGAAATTATTGCGTTTCGACTGGTGTATGGCTTCACTTTAGCCTCCCTCCTCCCTCTCCCTGCCTGTTGAATATTATTAGCAATGAGGCTAGCTTGTAGCTTGTGTGTGCTGCTGCTGCTGCTGCTGCTGCGTGCGTGCGTGTGTGTGTGTGTGTCGAAGCGGGGTAGTTTGAGGGTGGCCAGATATCCTCGTTTCTGTGGGACAGTCACAGGGTGACCCGAAGTCCTTCTTTGCATGGGACAGTCTCTCATTTCAAAGACTTTTCAATCCCACAAATTGAGACCCTGTCCCACATTTTGACTGACAGACTACAGTGGTCAATTGCCCCAATTGCCCCCCTTATGTTTTCTGTTATAAAGTTTTCTCACTGTCTCTTTTCATGCAAGATATGTTTTAAGCCTGTTAAAATAACAGGAGAAATACATACTAAGTATGAATAAATAACAAAATGATGGCTGGGCACTTTTAAGACTATTGACATGAGGCATTTTTAATACCCACCATAATGTGTTGCTACCCTGCAATTAAATGTCCCTCTCAAGTAATACTTCTGTCCCTCAGATGTTTTGGTCACCTTAAGTCTGATCAATCTATTGTGATAGAAAAATATCTACCAGTCTGCCTGTTCTGATAAGAAATAAAACAAGGCCTAATAATCACATAACTGCAGTAAATGGCCATTGAATATGTGATGACCGTGAAAATGCACTATTTATTGACTATAAGGGCATTTATAGTCATTTTTTTTTTACTGTGGCACTCGGAGTGTCAAGGAAAAAAATCATGGCACTTCATGTCAAAAAGGTTGCCTACCCCTGTGCTATACAACACACACACACACACACACACACACACACACACACACACACACACGCACGCACACACAGAGATCTCAAATAACAATTGCGTCCGTGCGTGTGCATGCGTAGGACGCCATCACACTACTGTACATTACCCCCCGCGTGGAGTGTGACAGGCCATCGTGAGTCTACGGTCCTCTCTCTCTCTCTCTCTCTCTCCCTCTCTCTCTCCCCTCCCACCGCATGTTTGTCTTTAGGGTCCTCTAAGCTCCTGCCCCCCTGCTGACCTCTGACCCTTGGTCCTGTCAGCCCGACAGACACCCAGTGCCAAGCTGACAGCTCCCCAAGCCCACTGACCCCAATGAGAGAGAGAGAGCTATCTGTGACCAGGGTCCATGCACTGTTGAAGGCAGCACAATGTGCTCCCACTGAGTCCAACGGTTGTACCTGTCCCAGAGAGGTCAACACCATGGAGAGAGGATTCAGTTAAAGGATCACTTCACCACTTTTCATATAAAAGGTCCTCACTAATGATAATGATAAAATCATTGTTTTTTAGATTTTCTTTTCAAACAATAATTATTATTTAAAAAATACATTCCGATTTTTATTATCAGGATAACGATGGCTTCCATTTTTACATTTCAACTTTTCGGGAATAGAAAGGCTGCAGATTCTCTATCGATAATGTCACTGAAAGACGGGTTTCTGAACTGCCCATAGCCTTCTTGTGAGACACTGACCGAGTAGAAAAAATAGTGCTATTTTATTAGTGAGGACCTATTATTTGAAGATACATTAAGAGGGTAACATAAAACTTTTGGTCAGACGAGAGTGAGGGTAGAAAGAGAGGATGAAAAGGTGAGAAGAACGAGAAGAAAGGAACTGAGAGAGTGTGGGGGAGGTGGTGGTGGTGGTGGTGGTGGGGGTGGAGGTGTGATGGGTGGGTGGGTGGGTGCGCAGACTGCGCACGTAGTGAGGAATGGGACGAGAGGACAAACGTCACTGAACCCATGGCTAGTGGAGGTCAGACTCTGCCTGAGGAGACAGGGGGGCCCCAAGATTAGCCCCCCACGCTAATGGCCTTTAGAGACACACTCGTACGCATGCACACACGCGCAGACACACGCTCACACACACACACACACACACACACACGCGCGCACGCACGCACGCACGCGCACGCGCGCACACACACACACACACACACACACAGCTCCATCCAATGCCGTAGGGACACAGACCTGGTGAGAGCCCCGGCCCTGACTCTCATATCCTATTTATACATCCTTGTCCAGTACATTACAATCCTATTTAGCGGGCCCTGCTTTTCTACACAATCCTATTTATGGGACCCCCCCAACCCCCTTTCCCCTTTCTTCTTACTCTCCTCCAATCCTATTCTGGTGTGTCCCCCCGTCCAACAGGGGCGGATCTAGGCATAGGCATGGGGGGGGCAACGCCCCCCTAAATGGCCAGTCTGCCCCACCAAAAACGATGGCATGCAAAACAACCCAAGATATATCAGTGCTCATATTTAAGTGTTTGAAACACTACTGAAAATGGTATGGGTGCGGCTTCATTGCCCGTGGCGCGAAGAAGGCGATGAAGCTGCCCCCTTACCATTTTCTTCTGCCCCCCCAATTGAGAAATGTTACATCCGCCCCTGCCTTCCAAGCTCCCCTCCCATATGCAGGTACCATCTATCCTACAGGCTGCCTTTTGGGGGCTGTGTGTGTGTGCTGAGGTTTACATGAGTGCGTGCGTGCGTGCGCGTGTGTGTGTGTGTGTGTGAGAGAGAGAGAGAGAGTGATTTGTGCATTAATGTAACTGTGAAATTGCAGTGTGTCAGCCCATTGCTCAGCAGGGCTAAGTGAGTGGCCGTTCTTGTTACTGGGTGTTATTTCTTTTGGTAGTCGTTTTGTTTCGTTTTTTCCTTTTAGAATTGACCTGGCCTCATTACCCCGCCGTGTCCTGCAGGCTAACACCGTAAAACCCTCAGCGGTCATTTATCCTCCGACAGTGTGGGAAAACATAACAAAAACCAGACCCTTATACTTCAAAAAGAAGGGATTAAAAAAGGAAGGTAGCACATCTAGAATTTTTAAATGAATGGCATTACTTCACATTTCCATTTGTTTGTGGGTTCATGGGGCGACTGTGGCTCAGGAGGTAGAGCAGGTCGTCCAATGATCCGTGGGTCGGCGGTTCGAATCCCGGCTCCTCCCGTCTACATGTTGAAGTGTCTTCCGGCAAGACACTGAACCTCCCAAATTGCTCCTGATGTGCTGGTTAATGCCTTGCATGGTTTCTTCCATCATCGTTGTGTGAATGGGTGAGTGTAAGGCACACCTGTAAAGCGTCTTGGGTAAAGGCGCTACACTATATAAATGCACCATTTCCCATTTATTTACCATTTATGGGTACATTAAAAAGGAACGCTTACGTGTTTCGGCTATGAGCCTTCATCAGACCCTTACATACGTTCCGTGCTGTCACCTCACAGCTAGAAGGTCTTGGGTTCGATTCCCGCTAGGGACACTGTGGGTGCCGGTGGTGTGTCTCCTCCTCCACGTTATCAGTGCTCATACCCGAGGTGGAATTGGTCAAAGGGCCTTTCTGTGTGGAGTTTGCATGTTCTCCCCGTGTCAAGGTAACCTCACAAAAACATGCAGTAATCCTGGGCTCTAAACTGCCTCCCCCTGGTCAGGTGGAGCGCCTGATGGAGGGGACAGGAATTGGTTGGGAAAAATGTGTTCCTTTCACACGCTATGTCCAACCAGGGAAACTCCCTCCTGCCAGATGAAAATGAAGCAGCTTGGACTCCTCATACATGCGGCCAGTCCACTGCCAGTCCGCTGCCTCCCAAGTTTGGTGGATGGCTGTGGCGTCACTATGGGTATAGGTGCAATACACACTGCGAGTTGGGCAACACGCCAAGGGGGTCAACAAATCACAATTTTCTTGACGCTTAACAAGGAGTGGCTGTGTTTGTGTCCTCACAAACGGTGAGAATGGATGATTTCCATAAGGAAACACAGCACTCTTGTCGTGAGGGGGGCAACACAAACATCATATGAGTAGGGCAACCAAATGGTCAGCTACATCCCTGGTGGATGGTAGAGCACCACCACATTAGGTCATTTGCACTGGGTGAAAAAAAGAGGGGTAAAACAAAATCATGGGGATTATGCTGGTTCCGTTTCAGCTATGAGCCTTCGTCAGACTCTTAAAGACATTATGAGCCCAAAGTGTTGAGCATGGAGTAATAGAAGTTGCTTGCCCTTTACCACCACGTCTTCTGTCGACTGATGCAACCCGAGCTCAGATCTCACAGCGCACACACACACACACACACACACACACACACACACACACACACACACACACACACACACACACACACACACACGCACCTATCCATAAGTAAAGATGAGTGTCCGTGTCTGGTCACATCTCCACGTGGCCTGGGTGACGGGCCTCTTATCCCCCACATTAGTGTGTTTAAACAGGACAAAGTACCTGTCCGCACCAAGGCCCCCGTCCCTGCCCGTCTCCCCTCCGCCTCGCCATGCCGCTGCCCGTCACTCATCCAGCCTCATGAAAGCCCTCCCAATTCTGTTTGAAGGTGCTAGATGAAAGAGGGACGGGAGTCAGGGACCCTGTTGGCCTGACAGGCTGGATTACAGCTGGTTGAGGCGTTGGAGGGGGGGGGGGGGGGCTAGGGGGCTGGAGTAAGGGGGGGAGGGAGGATGTTCCTGCCTAACTGGATTAGTCAAAAGGGGGGTTGAAGGGTGAGCATGTGGAAGAGGGGGTGAGGGTCTGTGCCCATGGTCGTGTTATCTGAGCCTGGTGCGAGGAGGGGTCTAACGCCTGCCGGACACCCTGTATAACCGCTCCGCCCCCACCCCCACCCCCTCTCCTTCCTCATCGCCACGTTTTTTTCACGTCTGAGAGACGAGAATATAGTGATGAGCCAGCAGGAAGTCAAACTTCACACGCAGAAACACCTTCTGATGAAACACAGGGCCGGTCAGACACAGACAGACACAGAGAGAGAGAGAGAGAGAGAGACCACCGGAGCACAAGGTTAAACAAGTCTAGTGTGCCTGTGCACACTCCCCTACTCTCATACCTTAAGGCACGTTGGTTAGACTCCGGGCCAATAATCTGTTGACATTGAGCCTGAGTCATGGGGGCCAAAACAACAAAACAGTGTGATATATGGACCCTGTTTTATCCAAAGCCATCGGTGGAGTGAAATAGTGTGTGGCTGAGTTAAATTTATTAATCATTCAATTAACTAAATGTTCTTTCTTGGTCTGGTTTTCAGATGAATGGACTGTCAGTCTCTAATGCAGTCAGACTCTCGGCACCACCTCAGGAGAAGGAACTTTAATTCTCGCAATGCTTTCATTTCTCCTGCCCTCTTCTCCTCCTCTCTCTAACGCAGGCAGAGGTGGACTTAGCCCTGGTTCAAACAAGAGCCTTTTTGGTTCTGAATCCTAGGCCACCCAATATCGGTGTTTCACTGATATATACAAGAAAGAAAAATCCAAACAAGAAGAAATCCAAAACCTTTAAATCAAGTTGTAAAACATTTCCCTTCAGATCAGCCAATATACAGCTAAGCTGGCAGACCCACTCCCAATCTACCGCCTGAGAACTCACTCAACTCAGCTCTTCAAACTCCATCTTAGCCCATGGCACTTAACTCTAACCTCGATGACCTTCATGTGTAGGCCTATGTCATTTATATTAGCTTCCTTATGATTCTTGATGATATGTTGTTTGTTTGATTGATTACCTACTGTAACCTACACTACCGTGTTGCTCTTGATTAGGCTACTGTAAATTGCTCTGGAATAAGAACGTCTGTTAAATACCTAAATTGCTGCTATTTACAAAGTCGCTAAATCATAAGACCTATTGATATAAAATAAACACAAACTTTATTTGATTTAAGCACCCTATAAAGATATGTAGTTCTTCACCCCACATAACAACATAGTTATTGGGGCAGCTGTGGCTCATGACGTAGATCACGTCATCCTATGATCCGTGGGTTTGAGTCCCAGCTTCTCCTGTCTACATGTAGAAGTGTCCTTGGGCAAGACACTGAACTCCAAATTGCTCCCAATGTGTTGGTTGTGCCTTCCATGCTTTCCACTTCAATCGGTGTATGAATGGGTGAATGTAATGCACTTTGTAATGACAGACAAACCAACATGTGGACTGTTTTAATACTGTCGTAATGAAGCGACTGACAGACTGATAAATCGTTATTGTCATATGAACGCACCACCTTTTTTCTTCAGTGGCTCTTGAGGCAAACATTATTTTTGCACTATTCATCTATTACTATATTATTGTAGTCCCTCGCACTTTTGAGAGATCTACGCACTGAGACCGGTAAACTGGAGAGCCATTAAAATAAGCTTCCAGCTAGTCCACGGCACTGGCAAAGCAAAGTGAGATTTCTGCCGTCCTAGTCGACAGAATGTGCTGTTTGGCAAACAAACATGCAAGCGGCTGAGTTGCTTTCATTTACTTATCATCACTGTAAGCGTGTGTACAAACTGCTTAGCGGCCGTCATCTGGGCGTATGGCAGCGCTGTCGTCGCATGCAGGCCTTCCTTAGCACAGACAGGAGGATGTTTAATGAACACACCAGCTCACTGCACAGGGAAATAAAGAGATTCATTTAAAATAACATTTCATTTTCGGCGCGTGTGTGTGTGTGTGTGTGTGTGTGTGCGTGTGTGTGCGTGCGTGCGCGTGAGTAGGGATCCCCACAACAACAGATTGAATCTAAAACCATGCCACCTATTGTTTCTCTGTTATGCAGATTCTGCATAGTGCTATCTATATTTGGTCTCAGTTCTGTTTCAGCATCTTTATCTTGTATGCCAGGGGTTTTCAGGTGGTCCTGGGACCACCAGTGGTTCCTGAGAGGATTCCAGGTGATCCCAGCTAAATGGAAAGTTGTTTAAGCAGATGTAACTCTTTGAGAGCGTAAACATGAAACCAAATGGACCCTTGCGGGTCCATTTGGTTTCATGTTTACACTCACAAAAGATAAAATATTCATTCATATCAAATTCATGTAAATTAGCCGCCCAAGTCTACACAACTAGAGAATTTAGAATGTAGAATGTGTTTTGGAATTGTGGAAAAAAACTAAAGAAATCTTTAGTTTTGGGTCTGAGGGGTGAAACTATCATCAAATGGTGATCCGTAGCACAAATGCTGAAATAAATAAATAAATAAATAGTGGGCCCTAGTATGAAAAAGGTTGAAAACCACTGTTGTATTCAAATATGCTATTGTCCCAGAATGACATCTACAGGTTTAGGCCTTATATAGCAGTATGTTGTTGGACCGCGCCTCACTGGGATATGACGGAGTATACATTTGACTTAAAGGTCTCTCTTTCTCTCTATTAGTCTTTGTCTCTTTGTCTGTTTCTCAGTGTGTCTCCTCTCCCTCTGATAGGGTCTTCCCGGGTGTCTTTGGGGCCGGCTGGTAAAGACAGTCGGGGGCACTCGATCGTATCAGACTATCAGGCCGGTTGAACCATAAATTACCTGCAGCTAACAAAGCGTGCGGCTGTAACCATTACACAGGCTGTCAAAGTCACCCCTGGCCCACACTATAGCAAGGCTAACGCTTCTCTACTGTCTTAAGGCATTGCTAGGGTGAGATTGTGTAGCATTCTCAGATGGTGAGAGGCGAATATTCACAAAGCTAAAACTTAACCACGTAAGACCTTTATACTTGGTCACATGATAAATGGCAAAAGACACAACACAGCTTTGACCATGTTCTAAATGTTTTAGCATTTTCGTCTATGTGGCAGTGAAATGTCCAAAAGAGTGACAAAGGGTTAAAAGCGAATCATTAATCATTTCATAAGACATTTGTGCTTATACCCATAGCACTTTAAAGGAGAATTCCACCCTAGAAGGCTTTCTTATCTTCATTTTCATTTTTCTATTTCCCAAAGGAGTGATCCAGTTGTTAATTTGTGGAGAAAAAACACCTTATTCCCTGTCTCTCCAATCCCACCCTAGGTTTAGGATGGGGCTAAGGGATGTTGTTCAAAAATCCACCTATTCCCTTCGCTCCAAAATGCTCCAAAAACCATGCCCCCATCTCCTCAAACCTTGGCTGAACCAAAAGTGAAAGTGTGAGTGTCAACACACCATTGACATGGTGGAGAGACGATATACAGCATACAAACAATTGCTTTTTGGAGTGCCTTTGAACAACACTCCATGCTCCATTCGAAGCTTATTAGTTGTTATTTCATAAAATCCCAACTGGTACCACTATTTTGGAAATAAACCAACTGGAAATACATGTAAGAAAGCCTTCTAGGGCGGAATTCCCCTTTATTTTCTCCCCAGCACAGATTAGGCGTGTTGCTGTAGCATGTAGTGTGCAGGATGGAGAGTTTCCCAGCGGCTCCCCAGTCCTCCCTGCTGTATGCGTGAGGCTGTGTCACTGGCTAATTGAGAGCGTGTTTTGTGCTGCAGCCATGCCCCGGAGGTTAGTGTTAGCGCGCACACACACCGTCGCAGGACAAATGAGAATACACTCCGCCATCTGCCCAAGAGAGACACTCCCTTGCCCTTTCCCTGTCCCTGTACCTTTGCCCCCCCCCCCCCCACCCCCTCCTCACCTTTTTTCCTCCCCCTCTTTTTCTTTTTGTCTCATTCTTATTCCTTCCTTCACTCAACAGCTCCCACTTATACTGTATATTTACACCTTCTCCTCTCTCCTTTCTTTAGCCTTCATCTTCTACGAAACCCTCCCTAGTCCCTATAATAGGGAAGTCCCGTTCACGTTTTGATTTGTTTTTTCTCCCAATCCACGATTCCAATCACTTTATTTTGAGCATCTGCCGATACAGACTTTTAACGATCTGATATATACTGTAGTATGATTGTTTACAACATATCACAATAGTACAGTACCATGATAATCCCTGATAATAGGGATGTCCCGTTCATTTGAAAATGTTGTGATAGGACCCGAATTCCAAACACCCGATCTGACCCAATTTACAACTCTCTTCTCTTCTCTTCTCTTCTCTTCTCTTCTCTTCTCTTCTCTTCTCTTCTCTTCTCTTCTCTTCTCTTCTCTTCTCTTCTCTTCTCTTCTCTTCTCTTCTCTTCTCTTCTCTTCTCTTCTCTTCTCTTCTCTTTCTCTTTCTTCCATTGTTTGTGCTACTTTGTGTTTGTGTGTGTGCAATGTACAATTTACAGTTTAGGCGCACATACTGTGTGCGTGCGTGCGTGCGTGCGTGCGTGCGTGCGTGCGTGCGTGCGAGTGCGTGCGTGCGTGGCGTGCGTGCGTGCGTGCGTATTACACACGTGTACATACGTGTGTGTGTTCTAGATGTGGGAGGCTCAGTGTCATGATATTCCAGTGTTGTGGCGGGCGCGGTGCTCCGATCGCAGACTTCCATATAGCCACTTGGCGGGCAGTGCGTTCCGTGGGGGCTGACACCGAAGGTGACCCCCTGGTCGGTAACCTTGGAGACCAACTTTATTAAAATGAATTTGAGTCGAGGGGCCGTCCTGACAGCAGCATAATTACATCGCAGAGCATCAGCACTAATTTATGCAGCCTGCATTCAACCGGTCAGGAGTGCCGAGATGGGGTCAGCCTGGACACACACCACTGTTGCACGTACGCATGCACACAACACACACACACACACACACACACACCACACACACACACACACACACACACACACACACACACACACACACACACACACACACACATGCACGCTGCACGCTGTTGAAGAGAACACTCACACATGGCCATAAACAAACACACACAATCACATCAGCATGCCAATACTTAATAATAAATATAAGGCCTGTTGCATACCTAGATGTTGTTTTGCATGGGAGGACTGAAATGTTCCTAGCTAGAGGTGTTGTGTGTGTGTGTGTGTGTGTGTGTGTGTGTGTGTGTGTGTGTGTGTGTGTGTGTGTGTGTTGTGTGTGGTGTGTGTGTGTGTGTGTGTGTGTGTGTGTGTGTGTGTGTGTGTGTGTGTGTGTGTGTGTGGTGTGTATTCATCAAACTAAACTAGAACAGTGTCCTCAAGGTTGGGTGCAGGCAGGGAGTTTTCGTTGAGAACCTTTCCAGCAACCAAAGACTCTTGAAACTCTTTTCTTCATGAAATTAATGAAACATTTTGGTAATTGTGCTTTTTTAGTTTTTTTTTGTAATGTTTTCTATTTTTCCTTTTTAGGTAGGCTATCCAACTAATAATTAGCTAAATATAAGACCCAGGTGCCCCACATGGGTCCCAACCCAGTGTTTGGAAACACCTGCTCTAGACCAACTCTCTACTACAGTGACTAATGACATTAGTGACACATTAAGCAAATATCATCCTCACAGATTAATGTCTCAGTTCTTACATATTGGAAAGGGCAGATGTTGAATGCATGAAGCGCCAGGCAGGAAGACCTCACAGTGTTAACCTATAGGGCACTGGTCCTCAAAGTGGAGTCCTGGGAGACCCCCAGGGGTCCTTGAAGCAGGGGGTTCCAGGGGGTCCATCCCATGCAGCTAAATAATTAATACCAAGTGGACCATGATCTGTAACTCTGAGTGTGCAAATGGAATGGGTCCCTTTGGTTGCGATGGGGTCCTAGAAATTCAAAAGTTTGAGAACCTCTGCCAAAAACTGCATTCAGACCTAGAGAGCAGTGTAATTACATACATATTGGTTGAACCCATCAATCTGCTTGCTCACAACACATGCTACGAATGGATGGTTGAGTAGTATCTAACCAGCAGTTCCAAACTGCAACACAGAATCACCCACAAGGACACACATGACTTTTCTGTGTGGACGCACTTTGTACCTTTCCATTAACTTAGATGGTAAGATGGCCGTGTGTGAATATGGTCCATGCTGATTGGCTGTCAGGATTGGATTTTTTCAGCCAGGTCAGCGCTCACTTTGCTCTTGTATTGACTTTGAAGTGTTTGAAGCGACTGGTAACAATCTCTCTTTGGCTCTGAATTCACCTCTAGGGGAACCCTATCTTCCTGTGATGTCTGAACTGTTCTGGTGTTTTCACTAGGGCTGCAATGATTAATCGATGAATCGTAATCAAATCGATAATACAATTAGTTGTTTATCATAGGTGTTTTCTCACTTACCTGTAACTATACAGTATGTCCAGTGAGAACTTAACTAAACTAAATAGCATTTCTCTTCGCTTACAATCTGATGATAGTTGCACATGCACAGTAGGCCTAGTGACTGCTAAATATGTTCCTTTTGGTCTTTAGACCGACGTGTATATATTTGTTTTATCAAATGTATACAGTCCGAATACGCCTAAAGACATCATGTGTTGCTTTATTAAAATGTAGTGTATTTAGTTTGTCTATTAATTGAAGTGTTTTTTAAATGAATTGCGTTAAAACATGCTTAAAAGAACCTGATTAATCGGTTATTCATTGAAATAATTGGCTGACGAATTGACTATGAAAATAATGGTTAGTTGCAGGCCTAGTGTTGACCTCTATGACCTGTCCATGGAGACAGCAGCTGACCTGCTTGGTGTGAAGGGACTAACAGAGGAAGGAGGACGCAGGGTGGACGGAGGACGTTACGGCAGGAAAGGGGGAAGGAGGTGAAGTTAGGGGGTGAAGTGTGGTGTGTGTGTGTGTGTGTGTGTGTGTGTGTGGTGTGTGTGTGTGTGTGTGTGTGTGTGTGTGTGTGTGTGTGTGTGTGTGTGTATGTTTGTGTGTGTGTGTGTGTGTGTGTGTGTGTGTGTGTGTGTGTGTGTGTTGTGGGGGGGGGGGGGGGTTAAAGGGGCTGTCGCGGATATAAGTCACTGCTGGAGTCTCTCTGCTGTAGCCGTGGTGACCAAGGCACACTAATCTATCCCATTAGCAGGCCTTTGCGACTCTCTCATAATGTTACCGCTAGCTGCTCTCCTGTGACATGTCCTATAGTGTGTGTGTGTGTGTGTGTGTGTGTGTGTGTGTGTGTGGTGTGTGTGTGTGTGTGTGTGTGTGTTGTGTGTGTGTGTGTGTGTGTGTGTGTGTGTGTGTGTGTGTGTGAAAGAGAGAGAGAAAGAGAGAAATTGTATGTGCGCGTGTGTGGACGTGTGCAGGCGTGTAGATGTAAGGGAGTGTGAATATGAGAGAATGCCTTTGCACGGTGCATGCGTGTGTGCGTGCACGTGTGAGCGTAATGACAGTTCTGCTAGTTGCTCTCCTGTGAAAATGACACGTTCCTGCCAAATTAATATCATTACTATCAGAGTTTAATGGGCCAGCGCTGCCTTCTTATTTAAAAGAGAACATCCCTCCCTCGACCTCCACCACCACGGAACACGAGGGGGAGGGAGGAGAGAGACAGAGAGAGAGAGAGACACACAGAGAGAGAGAGAGACAGAGATAGAGAGAGAGAAAGAGAGCGGTTAAACGAGGAGGACAGACATTGTAAGAGTCTGCTGTTCATTCTTTCTACAAACTGTAACTGTTCTAAAATAGGGCCAAAGAGAGAGATTAACGTTAAGAAAAAATGACAGTGAAGCTCTCGCACTTGCAGCTGAAACCTACTTTTCTGTTGTTCTTTTTTTTGCATCCAGTTGGGATTACATAGTGTTATTATTCATTGTTTTTATACAGCCAATGGGTGCAATTCCCGATCGCTGTGGTGTAGCAGGGGGCGGGGCGCCATTCGAAACACGCCACTTAGAAACACCTCCATTTCGAAGCATCCCCATTCCGAAGCCCCCCCATTTCGAAATAATGTGATTTCGGAATGGTGATGTTTTCCCATTTTACTAAAGACATCGCCATTCCGAACGCAACCAATCCCCCCCAGCCCCCCCCCCCGCTGCCCCCAAGCCCCTCTCTCTCGCCCCCCCCAGCAACGCGCACGCCCCTCTCTCCGTCTGCTGCTCTATCGCCCCGACCGAATCCCCCCCCCCCCTGTTTATTTATTCATTTCGTAAAGTCTACAGATATAGAGTCTTAGAGCCTTATTAAAGTTGCACATAGGCTCCTCACTGTATGTCACGCTATACCAATGTATACCACATGTAATGTTCCCGACATGAAGCTGTGTCCGTAATGTGTTCAGTACAGTGTCCAACAACACAGCCACGTGTTGCTGTTTACAGCTGAGCTGACAGACAGACAGGCAGGCAGGCGGACGGACGGACGCACAGACCTAAAATCGGGATCTAAAATGCACGCGCGGCTGTGCCAACGCTCAGTTACACACGCCTTTTCACACCAGGGCCCAATATTTTTTCACGGACCACCATTTGCCACGGACCACCATTTGGTGTCGACTTCAGTCTCTCATTCTCTCAGACCCAAAACTAAGGATTTTCAAATTTTGGTCCACAATTTAGGAAATAACTGGTAAAACGTTGGTCAAAATGACAATTCTACTGCATTTCGTTCTTGAAAATTAATTAGGCCCAATTCAGATGTTTAAATAGCCTATAATTTCACTCTTGAGAGCGTGAAGATCTATAAGTGTTCATTTGGCAACTGTCCATCATTTAGCTGGGGACCACCTGGAATCCTCTCAGGGACCACTGGTGGTCCCCGGACAACTCGTTAAAAACCACCGCACTAACAGATCGCATTTCGTTAAGGCTGTACAGCGCGTCTCTCTCTCTCTCTCTCTCTCTCTCTCTCTCTCTCTCTCTCTCTCTCTCTCTCTCTCTCACTCACACACACAAATAAATAGAACTACTATGTCATTCAACATAGTTCTATTTTATCACTGCACTGTGAGAGGATCAATAAGGTCCCTGGCCTGTGACTCAAATAGTAGGCATTATTTGGAGGCCTATTTGGCTATTATTTGGACATTTTATTTTCTTCTCAATATTGGGGTGGCACTCATAGGCCTATAGGCTCGCTATAATAATGATCAATCAAATTATTTACCTTATGAGGATCAGATTCTTATTACATTTGTCCGAGGAGAGCAGAGGTTTTTCTCCTGCTCAGTGCACTGACAGCACGCATTCGGCTACCTATCAGCATGTTGTATTAGGCCTAATTCAATCATTGCAAAAGCCGTTGTGTAACTTTACATTGAGACCCCAGGCCCAGGTGGGATAAATACCTTTATATATCCTATAGGGATATTCCTCTTCTTCATACCGGTACAATGTGCCATGAAATGAAAGTAGCTGTCGATCTTTTTCCATAATGCAGGTGCAATCAATCTGTATAACGAGCCGTCCAGCAGTGTTGCGCACTAACGGCTATAATGCTCGCATCCTCTGGGTCAGGGGCGCAATCCTGCGTCCGTGCTCATGGGGCTGAAAAAAAAACATCAACCCCGCCTCCCTGCCCCCCCCCCCCCCCCCCCCCGGCCCCCCCTCCTAACAACAACTCCATCTGTTAATTATGTGTTCTGACTAATTGCTTTCAATTTTAAAGCAATTAGTTAGAACACATAATTAACTAAATTAGACAGTCTTTTCATATAAACCCTGCAATACACCAGTATACTTTAAAGGTAGGGGAAGAGATTTGAAATTCATGGTGTAGTACCAGCCTGGTGCACTAGGGGCCCCCAAAAGTAGCTACACTATGTGAACCTGCTGCTCTCTCCTGATTGGAGGAGAATTGTGGTGACCTGGGGAACTTTTATTAGCTCCTCTGCTAACGTGGGGGGGGGAAACTCCATATGTGGTTTCCACACCTTATAATAGAGCATTTTAACAGAAAAAAAATATTTTTTTGGGTGATATCTGACAAAAGTGAAATCACTTCCCCTACCTTTAAAGTTTAAAATACATTTTAAATACATTTTAAAGTTTAAAATACATAACAAAAGTACACTGGCATATTGCAGGGTTTTTATAGTTAACTAAAACTAACTAACTTGTTAGTTTTATAGTTAACTATAAAAAAAACCCTGCAATACGCCAGTATACTTTAAAGTTTAAAATACATTTTAAAGTTTAAAATACATGACAAAAGTACACTGGCGCATTGCAGGGTTTTTTTTCGTTAGTTTTAGTTAAAGATGAAGTGCCATGATTTTTTTTTACCCTAAAACATGATCATCAGGTATTAATGTTATATGAAATGTAAGATTTTTTCCCAAAAAGTGTACAGTGTTTGTTAAACTGTCATTTTTATGATTCCATCCTACCAGTTCATTAAGTATGCCTGGTTTGCCTGGTGGGTGGTGATGGGTGGAGATCCACCTGAACTGAAGCCACACCCACAGGTTTAGTTGCATGATAAAGGGGAGGAGTTAGAGGAGGGGCTGAGCACATGATGTCACTATATTGCAGTTTTTTTCATTGGCACGTTTGGCTGGAGAGGTTCAACCCCCAGGAAGAAACCCTAAATACAAAGGGAAGACATCATTGCACATAAAAAAACACACCAATGGGTCTATTTACATACTGTCACCTCTTAAACATGTACAAAATTGGAAAAAATACAAAAATCACGGCACCCCCACTTTAACTATAAAAACCCTGCAATACACCAGTATACTTGTGTTTTGTATTTTAAAGTTTAAAAAAATACTAAACTAAATAAAAACTAAATAACTAAATGTAAGCACAACACTGTGCCCTAGCTTAAATTTATACACGATACCCTACAGGTAAACAAAAGACTGATTAGCATTGATGGCCCTGTTGCCTATAGGTGACGTCAATACACAATAGGCAAGTCTCCACCCCCGAAACCTAGGCCCTGATGTGTGAACAGGCGCAGAGAATCTGTGGGGTGGGGGTGGGGGGCTCGGGGAGCCCCCACAAAGATTGCGCGCCTGCTCTGGGTGAGTTTTAACGTGGTCAACGGTTCTTCCAGCTATGCCCATTTGTGAGCCCATTCTGTCTCAGACAGACTCCTACACCTACATGCATGATTGTGAGTGCAGTGCATTCAGGGACTGAAGTTGCATATAGCTATGTTCGTTGCTGTCGCTGCGCTGCTTATACCAGAGCAAGCGGTGGTGGTGGTGGTGCTGCTGCTGCTGCTTACAGTATACATTATACAGTCTAGCCGGATTGTTTTCTATTTATTCCCATTCACTTTATTTTCTACATAATTTGGCAGGCCGCGGTTCTCAACCTTTTTAGTGTCTTTTATCCGCATGTGGGATTGAGAGGCTTTACGCTCGACATTTCCAAAATGAGCGTGCACGCACGCACAGCTAGAGGAAAATGTGACATGTGCGGTCAACAGAGTAGACAAACAGACAGACAAAATAGCTGTTAAAACAGCATCGATTTTCAACTGATATTCTTCTTCACTCGGCCCTGCTTTGCGCTATTTGATTGTGGCGCGCGTAGACGAGGGTGAGCAGGGAGAGAGAGAGAGAGAGAGAGAGAGAGAGAGAGAGAGAGACAGACAGAGAGAGAGAGAGAGAGAGAGAGAGAGAGACACAGAGAGAGAGAGAGAGAGACACAGAGAGAGAGAGAGAGGGGGGGGGGGGGGCGAGCGACTGGCGAGACAGAGTAATGATTAAAAAAAAAAGGCAATGAATAATAATATATTCGGAATGGCGTGGTCTTTAAAAAAAAGAAAAACCATCGCCATTTCGAAGTGGTATAATTCGAAATAGCAGTGTTTCGGAATGGTGATGTGTGGCCTTCGGAAAGGCAGTGTCTTTTTTTCCACGGAGAAAACCCCGCCATTCCGATCAATGGAAGTGAACGATCGGAATGGCGGGGCTTCGGAATGGCGACGTGTAACCGGTGTAGCATGGTGTAAGTCCTCTCATTGGCTGCATGGCAGCAAATCAGGTTTGGGGCTGTGCTCATTGGCTGCATGGCAGCGAATCATGTCTGGGGCCTTGAGGTAGGCCCGAAAGCCTATACCACCAGGCCTGGGCCTGGGCCTACCAAATAATTATCCATAATAATTAAAACCAGTCATCAAGAGCTTCAACTCATGATGAACAAAGCCGGGGAGTACAGTAACATTTTTAATTGGGGGGGTCAGGTGATTTCTGGACATTTTGACTTGCAGGTTTTAATTATTCTGGGTAATTATTTGGTAAGCTCAGGACCAAGGCTGGTGGTATAGGCTTTCAGCCTACCCCAAGGCCCCAGGCCTGATTTGCTGCCATGCAGCCAGTGAGAAAACTTACACCCTGCCTGCTACACCACAGCGAACTGAGAATTGCAGCCAATGTCAGTCAATTGCCCCCACAAAAAATAAATAAATAATAAGAGCCAACATATCAGTTTATTCAGCTTTTGTGGGCCCGGCATGGCTTAAGAAAAACAACGACAGAAAGGCCAGTCTCGGGGTTGAACCTCACCCAGTTGTAATGTTAATTCATATAGGAGTTTATTGTAAGTCTAATTGTTGGAGCTGAAGCGACAGGGCTGCATGGGAGCATGGCGGAGTGACGGCGGATATCACCGCCCTGCTGTTTACCATAACAAAAAGCCCGTGAATGATCGCATTATGTCTGACATGTTAGGATGCTCCCCGCGCATTGTGCTTAAAATAATAAAATAAATAAATGAAATTGGAGGCGGCCCTGAAGGCGTTTTCGTGTCGGTTCTTTCCCATTCTTTTCTTTTCTTCCCATTATTCTTTGCATTGCGTTTTGTTATTCTATACATTCTTTTGTGTAATAATATACCATTCGCGGGGAAAAACACAGTTTTGGTCTTTAGTGTTTTTTTTCTTTTGCCTTGTATTTTTCATTTTTCTCCTGCGTTCCTGTACTGTAGGTGGTTTAACTGTGTATAATATGTGCAGTCTGTCAGGGTGTCATTCTTCACTTGGATTCAGAGCGGTGATAATGAGTTCATTTGGAAACACTCTGTGGGCTACCTGCACACGGACGCACTGCCGTGATGGTGCAAGTGGCGCGCACACGTGCACCCACGTGTGTGTGTGTTTGCACGCATGTCGGCATACCATATGCAGTACAGTACAGTAGTATAGCACACATGTGGGTGTACAACTCAAGACAGGGGGAAATGTGAGCTTCTGCACGTGTGACGTTTGTGTGTGTGTGCCTGCACGCATGCACGTGTGTGTGTGTGTGTGCGCGCGCGGATGTGACGTGTGCATGTGAATTTGTCAGGCTGCCGCAGGAGACCAATTAGCTGGTGCATCAGTGAGAAGGTGAGCACACACACACACACACACACACACACACACACACACACACACACACACACACACACACACACACACACACACACACACACCACACACACACACACCTTATTACGCCAGCTCATCACACACGCTCGCACAACCGACACACCAGACAGCGTTGCGGGGCTGATAATAGAGCTATAGTGACACGTACAGTGCATTGACCATATGGAATAATGACTTCAGCGTGTCAAACTGTCCAACTTGAGTCACCGCCGTGCGTTACTTCAACCATCCAGGTGTTAACCAACTTACACCCCCCCCACCACCAAAAAAATTGCCTATCTGTATGTTGCCATATCTGCGTTGGTGGAATGGATGTCGTGTTTGGTATATTACCGTATGTGCCGCATTTGAAGCTCTCTTTCCCCCTTTCCTTCCACACATAAACGCTCCTCTGCCTCGCACCGTGCAGGGATATATGGCGACGATGCTGGCCTGGATGGAACATTTCCCAATTGGGGACAGGGGCAGGAGAAAATGGTATGGGTGCGGCTTCATCGCCCATGGCGCAAAGCGACACAGGCGATGGAAGTCGCACCCATACCATTTTCAGTTACAGGACTTATATATTAGGCAAGTAAGCATCAATAATAACATTATAGTTGTTGTTGAAGCTGCAACAGACACGCAGCATAAAGCTAAAGGTTTGACTCAGAGAGTTTCTGTTTTGAATGATGAAATGCTGTTGGTTTAGTGGTGCCACAATTGTGGTTAGTCAGTAGCAGTGGTAGTGTTTCAAATTATTTTAATTATTAAGCACTTTAATTTGAAATATCTTTGAAATTTGGGTTGTTTGCATGGTGGTGCAGTCAGTCATTGTCCCACCAATGCCCATGCCTAGATCCGTCTCCTCTGGGTTGATTTACCCCAAAAGTGCGAGGCGCGCCGTGGCCACGCCACCACCAGCCCCGTCGGGTATAAGAGCGTGGGGGTAAAGGATAGGAGCGGATCACGGCCAATAAAGCAAGCCGCGGCCCTCTTCATGTATAATTCAGCTTCTTTTATGGTGGTCCCTGCACCCATATGGGACGCGCTAAAGGAAGACAGAGGCCAGAGAAAAGCCCTGTTAAAAGATAATCCCTCAGCCGGAGTCCCGCTCCCTTTACGGCCGCCTCTTTAATGAATAGGTGTCCAATAAGGCCTTTTATTGTCTTAGCATATGTTGCTTTTATTAGGGGAAAATAATTAGGTTGTGCGGATCACCTCGGAAGTCCTCTCGCCAAAGATAAAAATGAGATAGTTTCACAGTCGCTGCGCTAGTCCTTCTGACTTCCACCGTCGTTTTCCTCTTGGCTGCCTTGTGTCCTATATCGCTCTCTCCCTCTCCTCTCCTCTCCTCTCCTCTCCTCTCCTCTCCTCTCCTCTCCTCTCCTCTCCTCTCCTCTCCTCTCCTCTCCTCTCCTCTCCTCTCCTCTCCTCTCCTCTCCTCTCCTCTCCTCTCCTCTCCTCTCTTAATGATTCCCCTCTCTCATTCCCTGTTGTCTCCCCGTGTTTCCCTGCTCTCTTCCTCTCTTGTCTCTCTGCTGCTAGCCCCATTCCCATTTCCTGCTCCATTGTTCCCTGGAACATGCACGCCTTAAATGTATGCAGGCAGGTCAGCGTTGGACTGCACACCACACACACAAACACACATACAGCATATATGCACAGGCATGCATGCGTGCATGCATACACATGTAGACATGCGTACGTGTGTGTGCGCGCGCACACACACACACACACACACACACATGATGACTGACACTCGGTTGATCTTATCTGGTGCAAAAGGGGGAGAGGGGTTGTGAGAGGATGAGGGGACTGCAGTGCTTTGTGTATTGTTACTGTCATTCTGGCATAGTTTATCCTCTTCTCTCTCTCTCTTCCACTCTCTCCCTCTGTCTCTCTCTCTCTGTCTCTTTCTGTTTCCACATGTCCGCTGTGTTTGCCGTGTGATGTGCAAACGTGAGAAAAGAGTCATCTGTCGTAATGTGTGTCTGGAAGAAGAGATATCCGTTTCACTTCCTACTCCCTGTATGATCAGTTGAATTCCTCTGATCTCAACTGCAGGGTCCTGTATTTATATTGCTGTTTTTTCGAGCTGTCGATGCCCAACCAAAATTGGCCAATCTATATAAGCTATAATCTAGGTATACGGGGATGGAGGGAGACATATGGCAGCGGGGGGGGAGCTCACGCTTTCAGATCAAGTGGAACTACATGGCGATGTATGGAGAGATGGAGGTGTGTGCGAAAGAGGAATGCGGGGAGGTTCAAAGTTCAGCGACATATAGAGAGGATGTAACAGAGAGAGAGGGAGAGTGGGAAGACGAGAGGATGGGAGGATGGGGGAAGGTATAGTATGGTCCTGTTCATTCAGTCTTTAATGACTCCCACAGGAGTGCACTGGCCGTAGGTGAGTGTTAGCCATCAGCCTACAGGCTAATGGAAGGTGTGTAATAGGGGTTAGTACGCACCAGATGACCAGCGGTAGAGGGATGCAGCCTCATGACTCCACTGTACACCAGCAGGAAGATGAAGCTTCTGTACTGTACTGTGTGTTTGCCCCCTCCACAGTAGTCATCTCATAGTGCCTGATGTCGCAAATAGAACCACCTCTGGCCAGGGGAGGATCTAGGCATTTGGTGGCATTGCATGTCAACAAACACGATGGCATGCAATACAACACAAGACATTTTAAATTAAAGTCCCTGTATTTAAAATGATTTGAAACACTACTACTGCTACTAACCAACTGCAGCTGTGTCACCACTAAATCAACAACATTTAATCATTGAAAACAGAAAACTTGTGAGTCAGACCTTTAGCTTTATGCATGCTGCGGGTCTGTTGCAACTTCAACAACATCTGATTATTATTGATGCTTGATTGCCTAATAAAAGTCCTGTAACTGAAAATGGTATGGGTGCGGCTTCATCGCCCGTGGTGCGAAGCGTCACGGGCGATGAAGCCGCCCCCCATACCATTTTCTCCTGGCCCCCCCTCCAATTGGGAAATGTTACATCCGCCCCTGACTCTGGCCATGTCATCATTGTACATTATCATGAGGTAACATGTCGATTTGCTCATATGGCATACATTCTCTATATGACATACAGTACATTTTCTATTCATTGACAATGGGAGTTTTATCTTTGTGTAGGGCGAAAATTATCTGGTTTGCTCAGATGAAAATCTACTCTAATAGCTGAATATTGGAGGGGCTACGCCTGTCAAAAATCTAGACGTTCTCTGGAACCCCAGGGCCAGACAGCGTCTACCTTTATGTCTATGAGGCCACTGGTGTCCCTATTCTTGGGCATGCCACTTCCGCTGTGAATATTCAGTGAAAATATCATGCAAAAAATATAGATAGTTTAAGTGAAAAGTGAGGTCAGTTATTTTTGTAGGTGTAGAACTAATGGTTTAGGCTTGTGTCATTGTTCTCATTTGCTCTAATTGATGGAGTATTTATATAGATTGCTATTTCCAATGAGACCATTATACCAAGCAAGGACATGCACTCAAGTTTTGTTCACAAACTGCAGGCATCACATGCGCTCTAACTTGTGTGTTATCAAAAGTAAGTAAGTGTGTTTATCAGAAGTAAGTAGGCATAGCATGACACCATATCTGCCGTACGCACAAATAACGTTGGTGCATGTTGTGATACTGTCACATTATGGCCACTTCTTTAACCATGTTTAATCTGGTGTCTTTATAATAAATGAATGCCATTATAGATCAAAAAGGCTGTATTATTAGGCGATGTTAGGCTGTATTGTTATTATTATTATCACATGGCTGATTGTGTCATTGTTGTCTGTGGACTACACTGATTGGTAACAAACCGATTCATGGCTTCACTCTACTATACTGTAATGACAAAAAGGGAGTTGGGCCAGAAGGCAAAGCTCTCTGTCTACCGAGCAATCCTGGTTGCTTTCATTCCTACTTTTACCTATGGTCATGAAGTGTGAAAGAATAAGGTCACGAACACAATCAGCCAAAATGAGTTTTCCCCGATGGATGGCTGGTATCCCACTTAGATATGGTGAGAGGTTTGGTCATGTGGGAGAGACTCAGAGTAGAGCTGCTGCTTCGTCGCCTGGAGAGGAGCCAGCTTGGTGGGTTGGGCATCTGGCTAGGATGCCTCTCGAGCATCTCCCTAGGGAGGTCTTCGATGCATGTCCCACTGGGCGGAGACCCCAGGGCAGACCATGGACCAGATGGAGGAATTACATTGACTCTCTGGCCTTGAATAAAGTATATTTCCTCATCACTTTGTTAGAAATATAAAGCCTACGGTTAAGCTTGAGGCCCTCCAGGTTGGTAGACGGTGTGTAGAGTCCAAGATCACATTAGATATTTAGCACTGGTTGAAAAAAATGTCTTGCAAAATTATGTGATAAAAATTATGACAAATGGAAAGTCTGGGTAATGCTGATGGTCCCCTTGAAAAACAGAACACATGGCGTTTTTGTTTTCATGATCCACTCTTTCTACGTTCTCCATCATGCGAGGAAGATGGCTAATAGCTATAACCCCTTTACCCCACCCCACTATCTCCACCTTAACAAGGGTCATAGAGGTTATGGCGGGGTCCTGGGGGTGAGTGCGAGGGTGTTTTCTGAGGAGTGTTCTGGGGTGTTTGGGGTGCTAATCTCCTGCCCTCCTGGTTGAGTGGTCAGGCTGAATTGAGGGGCAGGTTGTTTATCTTGAGGGGACCGCGTTACCCAGAATCCCCCCCACAGCTGGATGGCTCCATCCACGCTCAGTTGAGCTGTCAACTCGTAGAGGCTAGCACTGCTGAGGGGATAGAGCACAGCCCTGCAGCCCCGTGAAACCCACAAAAGCGCAAATATACAGACATTCCTCCGTTTGCCCTTTTATTATCTTTTCCCAGACGAGATGTACAAAAAAAGGCAACTTCAAAAGGTTCATTTCAATGGTTATTTATTAAATGTAAAATATCTTTAGCACAGATTAAAAATCAGACACCTCCATCTATCTTAAAACACCACAGGTTGAAAAGAAACATTCCTGAAATAGAATCACAATCCCTTTGGAGTCCCACTTTCAGGATAGCTAGTCCACAAGGCTGGGGCCGAGGGCTGAGGCAGTCTGGGACACGACACTCTATACAGCTGCTCTCTGAAGCCGGTTGGGGGCTGACGCTGTCACTGGGAGAAAGTACAAGGATCTCTGTCTGCCACTTGTTGATCAGGCTTGCACAAAGTAAAAATCCTGGGTTCATAACGTCTACAAAAGTAACCCAGTGAATCTTGAGGGGTCATTTTGGTTATACTTGAGGATTTTACCCTGCACAGAACTACGTGGGGCACTTCAGGGAGTTTAGACAGTGACAGACAGTATCAAGCTTTTGGATTTCTTTGCTGATCTGTCAAATTTGTTCCTGTGGCAATAAAACCCCACACAGCCTGGTACTTGAAGCAGGTTTGTGTGTTGTGCAGAATGCATGCACTTCTATAGGGCTTCCTCACATGACAGTATATACTGTATATGCCAAGAACCCTCATTCTGTCAGCATATCCCCTATAGGTGTTACTGCTGTTGATTCAGAGCACCTATCTCAGAGGTCAGCCCCCCTAACACACACACACACACGCACACGCACACACACACACACACACACACACACACACACACACACACACACACACACACACACACACACACACACACACACACACACACACACATACACTCACTCACTCACACACACCGTAACCCTGGTGTCCGTTTTGCCTCAGCCCTCGCTGCGGTACAAACACCGACTGACAACAACTGACACAGATGGTGAGCAGAAACACAGTTAAGGACAGGCAAAGGAAGAGTAGCGCCACCCACTGGAGTAAGAAAACACTTAATACTCTACACACACACTGTCCAACAGAGGATATTGTCTGACAATATTATCCAGTCTTTTTTTAATGTTTTATTTTTTATTTTATTTTATTTCAAGTTTGTATTTTTTTTGTCTACTTTTTTTTTCTAGATCGTTTTTTGTAGCACATGCCATATGAGAATTTGTTCTCCTTTTTTTCTTTGTTTTTGTTTTTTTTTGTCTTTTTTTGGATTATAAAAGTACCTGAAAGAATTGCTAGATCGTCAGCATGCATAGCTGTTTGATATTTACAGGATGTTAAATATATACAGAGGTTGGGGGTGGGCCCAAAAAACAGACTGCTCTACAGTACTGGGTTTATATTTACATCCGGGTCGTGGGGTCAGAGGTCAGTGACGTAACTACAGATGCTGTGGGGTCAGGGATGGGGGCGTGGTCACATGCAAAGGGTCACAGAACGCTCACACACATCGCCGAGCGTCGTAGTTCCGCTCCCTTTTGGAATGACGAGGCACCAGGAAAACGTTTCCCATTCATTTCATTATTTTTTCCCAACGGCAAAAAATAATGGGGAAAGACAATAAAGTCATAGAACAACACTCTTTTTGGTTCTCTGTTCGGCCACCCAAAAAAGATCAACATGATTTGTCAACACAGCTGTTGGCTTTGTCTTTGCTCACAGAACTTTAAAGGTAATATAGGCAACTTTACTGTGTACAAAATGTGTGAAAAAAATCCACTCTGTTGGCTCATTATGAAACTGCTAGAGACTGCTGCGCTGTGATTTGCTAAACCCCCCTCCCCACACACTAGGACCGCCTTGTCATGGGACACACAAAAGGATGTGTTGACAACAACAAAGGTCAGAGCAGGGCAAAGCAATTGTCTATCTGCAGGGAAACAGATGCAGCATCAAAGTACAACGTAGAAGCAACGTAGAGGGGAAAAGGCAAACATAGAGCTATATATATATTGATTTTTGGCTAAAAAGTTGCCAATAATACCTTTAAATGAATGAATTTAAGAGAATGTGGAACTATATTCCAGAGGCCTGGTCATTCTGAAAGCATGGCGGGACGGTGCTGCTCGATCAGAACAGGACAGAACACAGGGCAACGTTAGTATTATTATTCTATAATGTACTCTACACTGTAGACAACATGGCTTCTCCCTCAGGCCGGCCTCTCGGCTTCTGGATGCGCTCCGTAAAACGAGCTGTCAACAACCCATTATTGCGTAACACGCTGCACAATGAGCGTTTTCCGCGGGGCCGGAGGTCCCCGCGGGGCCCCGCTCGCCATGTAGAGGTTCATGGAAGACTTGGATCTCATCCCAGAGCAGTATATAGCGGAGGTGTATCCCGGGGACTAGTGGCTTGCCTTATTGCTGCTCATATTATGCCTAGTATAAACCTCAGCGTTTAATGCTATTTGTATTGCTCCGAGAGCGGGCAAACGGACCGTTAAGGGTCCGTTTGGTTGCCTTTGTGTACGCTCTCTCCGCGGCGAATGAACACTGAGGATTGTACTGTAGTTCTTAAACCATTTTGGCGTCCATATATTAGCATATCATGTATGTCTTTATAGGCACCAAATTCTCCAAAGTGGCATTATTCTGCTATTTATTCTATAGTCATCAGACAGTCACATGACAATACGCATAAGTGGTTAAAAATAATGTGTCCCTATTCTCTTCAATTCAGATGTTTCTGTTTGCTTTGGTTTGACATGTGTCATATTGCTATCTTTTCTCTATCCAGTGATCCCTATACCTCCTCACACACGCACACACACACACACACACACACACACACACACACACACACACACACACACACACACTGTACCCCATCTAGAGACTACTGTACAGCACAAAATGAGTGTTTTTTTGTTTTGTTTTTTTGTTTTTTACATTTAAACCGCAGCAGACGGAAAAATACACAGATCAAATAAATCCATGGGTTTTGGTAGACACCTAAATTGACAGGTATTATCTACATTATTACATCACGTGTACACAAACTGTAGGTTCCAAATCAACAATACAACATTTCATGTGTGGCATATTGTACACAGAGCGATTTCAACGGCCTAAATGTATTCTATCTTGCCCTAAGTGTGAGTGTTTGAATTGCTCATAGAATATGTGTTTCTGGGTGTGTTAAATGCCATTGTGAAGGAGTTCCCACCCCCCTCCCCTCACTTTCTTCCCTTATATCTCACTGTAGCAATTCCCCCAATGCACGCATGTGCGCGCACACACACACACACACACACACACACACACACACACACACACACACACACACACACACACTGTGATAAATGGCGTTGGTGGGTGGCTGAGCATGTTAATGTCTAATCTCATCAGCCTTATCTCCTAGAGAGGTCACAGGGTCAAGTGGCGAAGGGGGATGAGCTAAACACCAATCAGATAGAACACTACTGCTACTCTCTCTCTCTCTCTCTCACACACACACACACACACACACACTGTGTGTGTACTGTACTGGTAGACATAGAGTACTGCTGCACAGACACCGCTCATCATTAACAAGAGTTTTGGTTAACTTGTACATTAGCAACTATACGGTAATAATGGATTTTGCAGATTTGTTTACTACAGCCAAACAGCCACAGTCAAATCCTCAGTGGGGGGGAGAAAGTGGATCCGAAGGCATAATAATAAACCCTATAAAGCTTCAAGAATCTGCAATGAGGAAAATTGAAAGTCGACACTTCGATTCGAGTCCAAAGAAAAATAGCGTTCAGAGGCTGGACACAAACATCCTTCTGAAAGTCAGGAGTTTGTTCAAGCATCTGTGAGTCGGAAACCTTCAGGCAAAAGAGAGAGAGAGAAAACAGTCTGAAAACTTCATTGAAGTTCTCTCTCTCACACACACCTTTTTTTTTTTCAAAAGTTATTTAGCTCTTTCAGATGACCTAAATCAGATGCCCTAGCAGAGGTGAGGCAGCCTGTGAGGTGTGTGTGGTTGCCTGCCTCTGTAACACACAGGGTTTGAGACACTGCTTGGCATTTGGCTTGGCCTTTGATATGGCAGGCCTGGGTGGCGGCGGATGGAGTTATCACCCCGCTGGCAGGTGAGACAGACAGACAGACAGCGGCACACACAGAGATGGCTGCCGTTTCATCCTCTCATCATACGATGACTTCAAACGCTCTCAAATCTCACTGCCACAACGTCTCACACACACACACGCAAGTGTGTACGTGGCTACGTGCCCCCCCCCACACACGCACGCACACACACACACATACTGGAGGAAGTTTTCTCCAGTAAGCTCGAATGTGGTGTTTTGTTTGTACAGTAATGTACGTGCGTGTATGCCTGCATCGTTTCTTAATGGATGTTTTTTTTTTTTCAACTACAGCTTATGCATTTGTGTGCATGTTTTTCTGCGAAACCGTTAAAACTTCAGTTAACTTGTTTAATCTGTAATACAAAGTGCATTCCAGATCAGTGGTAGGAATTCTGTGCAAAGCAGTGTAATCTAAGAAGAGTGAGTTTATCATGTGGATCCATGTATATACAGTACGTACAGTGTGTGTGTGTGTGTGTGTGTGTGTTTGCACTTATGCCCGCATTTGAATGTATGCGTGGTTGTCTCAATGGGTGCCAGCGCTGTGTGCGCCGCACTAAATCCACGCCATGTCACGTCAGCATCCGTCTGTGCCTGTCATTCTCTCTCTCTCAACCCCGTCTCGCTCCCGTTGGCCCAGAAAGAGGCCAGCCATTTTATGTGTCTGTATAGAAGCAGTCTCCGGTCCAGAGCTTTGCGGGGAAGGCCCGTCACATCAGCTTTTTAACCAGAGCCACAACATGAAAGACGCCTCTTTGAACATCCAGCCTCTGTGTGTGTATGTCTGTTAATTCTCTCTGATGGGTTTTCTTCTGCTACCGTTTAAAATGCCAAAGAAATGTTGCCTCCCGCAAAGACGATTCCTGCTAATTACTGTCTGGATGGGGCAGGGTATAGGCGTCCTAGAGAACTTAGCAGGCTGCGTCTGAAAGCTGTCTTGGTTATTTATATGGTATGCCTCCTTGTGGTACATGAAGCTGAGTCGATTTCTGGGTACCAGAGAGCTGTGTGATCATTAGGATTTGAGAGAGAGAGAGGGAAGGAGAGTCTTGGCTCTAGTGTGTGTGTGTGTGTGTGTGTGTGTGTGTGTTGTGTGTGTGTGTGTGTGTGTGTGTGTGTGTGTGTGTGTGTGTGTGTGTGCGCGTGCGTTCGTGCATCTGTCTGTACTGTATGTGTAAGTGCGGAAGGTATCGCTTCCCTAGAAATTCCTACGAATGTTTTTGGATAAATAAAACACAAACATTAACATATGGAAAAACCCTATTGTCACATTGTTAGCCAACAGTATAGTCTCTATACTCGAAATGCCTGACTTCAACCCATGGATACATGTTTCTCTTTTTTTTTGCGAAAATATACATATTCATGAAGAGCCATGATCTGCTTTTACAGTGATTCAACCAAACCCTCCAGTGTTTGTGGTTGTCAGAGAGGAGTCTCTTATCTCTAACAGTCTGTATGTACATCAGCATGCACACCGTCCCATAGCCACCAGTCCTGTACACTCCAGATAGAGAAATAAATATATGTATATAAATATATGTACAGCACAAGGTTGTGTTTTTTTTTTCTTCATTTTCTTTTTTTTTCTCCCCTCGGTAATATGACCCAGTCTATTTGGGCTGAAGGAGATGGAGAAGGAGAGAGTGCATGGATGGATGGAGTCGGAGTTCAATATACGTGTGTGTGTGTGTGCCGTGTCTGACTGTGAGTGTGTGTGTGTTGTGTGCATAAAAAAGGACAAGACCGCCCCACAGAGAGGCGGTCTCCAAAAGTCTTGTCTTGAAAGGTCCCGTGTCCACTTCTGGCGTTCCGTGACTGAAGAACAGCCAGCGTTGCCTCCTGTGTTGTTGTTGTGTTGTGGTGCTGCTGCGCTGGTCCTGAGTCCCTCTCTCTCTCTCTCTCTCTCTCTCTCTCTCTCTCTCTCTGTGTCCACAGCAACAAGGGGCAGCCACCACGGTGTACTGCGCCGTGGCTCCGGAGCTGGAGGGTGTGGGAGGGATGTACTTCAACAACTGTTTCCGCTGCCTGCCGTCCCCGCAGGCCCAGGACCAGGGCGCGGCCGCCAGCCTCTGGGAGCTGAGTGAGAGGCTGGTCTCAGAGAGCTGCATGAGGCCTGCTGCTGCCGTCCAGGCTCTCTGACCCACCAGCTGCAGTCACTGATTACACCGGAGGTCTGTGAGTGTCTGTATGTGTGTGTGTGTGTGTACTGTACGTATAAATGTGGGTGTGGGTGGTGGTTGTTATACTGTACTATAGCCAAAATCCTCAGCGGAACAAATGGACCGGAATGATGGACTCATAAGTGAAGAACCAACTGAGGACTTGACTGTTTGGGGGGAAATCGAAGAATGACAATGGATTGTTAATTTGAACCGAATTATAAAAAAAAAAAAAATGAAAGACTATTGTTGCTGCGCTGTACAAGAGAGAGCTGCCAAAACGTTTTTGGAACTCGTTGTGGGTTATGATGACACTAGCAGAGGGGAGCGGAGGGGAGGGGGGTGCTAAAAACACAGCAGATACTGTACTGGAGGGCTAATCATAATAAATACTTCACTCTATTAAATGAATCTATTCATTGAGCTCTGCCCAGTGCGGCTGTGTGTTTACAATGGGAGAAGAAGATTATCCAGGATGTCTCTTGGGAAGGCAGTCAGGGATCACCAATAGTGTGTGTGTGTGTGTGTGTGTGTGTGTGTGTGTGTGTGTGTGTGTGTGTGTGTGTGTGTGTGTGTGTGTGTGTGTGTGTGTGTGTGTGTGTGTGTGTGTGTGTGTGTGTGTGTGTGTGTGTGTGTGTGTGTGTGTGTGTGTGTGTGTGTGTGTGCGTGTGTCTGTATCATGTCTCCTACATGTTAAGACCACCCACTTTAAAAAGGGAGAAGTTGAACGAAGTAAAAGGACCTGCCTAGCGTTGCGGGTCGACTAATGAAACATACACCTTTTACAACATCCCAGCAGCAGTGCACTCTGAGATGAAAACTTCCTCTTCTCCTATTTATGTCTGTGTATCATTGCGGTACATCTTCCCATCGACATACGGTCGTAGACGCTTCGTTTTCCTGCTGAACTTCAGCGTTGGAGGTTAACCGTTGTGCTAACTATTTATGGACATAGAAGAAATAAGGAGGAATGAATATTCATGACACTCATGGCTATATACATTATTATGTAATAGTATTGTTTCATAATCAATGTTGCCTTTTGTTTTTCCTGTACAATATTTACATGATAAATCAATGCTGGGCATGTGCTAAAAGGGGTGTGGATGGACACTTATTTTCTTTTTCCTTCTTCCGTCTGCTATTTGAGTCAACCTACTGTACGTATATACGTAATCAATAATGTATTTATACTCTGATAAGTCTTAGTTACAATTTGGAGGTATATGTGGTTGGAATACAGGGACAAAAAAAAATCTGCATCTCGATGCGGACCGAGAATCTCGCCTTTCCAAAAGTCCCAAGATTTGGATTCCTCTGTTGAGATCACTTTTTGTTTTCCTTTCTTTGCGTTGGTCATCATTTGGTCTCGTGTCACTCTGGCTTTAGGGGGTCGGTGGTGGTGAGTCGGGTGTTCTGAAGACCCTGCAGTGGACGTTTGTTTTATGGGGGGGTTGTTGTTTTTTTAGTTTTGTGGGTTTTTTTTTTCTGGAGACATTGTGCTTTATGGCAGTCTGCATGCCGTAGGTCGCTCTTGAAAAATCTGCATTCCAGTGTCATGATACCTGCGAGGAACACAAAGAGAGAGACAGAGAGAGAGAAGGAAGGTTCAATAAAGATCTTTTTTTGTAATACAATGACTTGTCTTGTCTTTCATGAACATTATCCCACAGTGGAAGTCCATTCATTTGAAGGCCATTAGGGGGAGTTGTTTGTGTAGAGAGCTGACAGTTGAGCAGCACATATTGATCTCTTGACTTAGCAAAGGCTGCTATACCAAAATGAAAAATGTATACAGAATCAGATTAGGGGGGCAGAGAGATTATTGCTCAGAGGCATTGTCGAGCCATTCGATAAAACAATTAATAAACCGATGAACCAGAAGCAATTTCCCTGCTTGTTTTTTTTCTGGACTTTCACCAGGAAGAAAGAAAGCAAAAGCCTCAGGAAGGAATGACAGCTGAAGCAGCCAATTCTCATAACGCTGACCTGTGTCCTCACACGGTCGGATGCTTTAGACTAGAGTTTAGAGAGAGAGGGAGAAAGAGAGAGAGAGAGAGAGAGAAAGCGTGGCTCAGCCTATTAGGGAAAACAACAAAGAGTCCTGCTTTTCCATAGGCCCACGCAGGAACGCAGTCAGTCCCAATTGTAAGGCCTGTGTGCCAATAGGCTATAGGTTCTGTCTGTCTTTCTCTCTTTCACACTCTTATACAGGACACACACACACACACACACACACACACACACACACACACACACACACACACACACACACACACACACACACACACACACACACACACACACACACACACACACACACACACACACACACAGTCACACACAGTCAGTGCATTTACATGCTAGCAGCCAGCGTGATGTACCAGCAACTGTTCTTTCCTGTTCAGTTCAGATCTAATCTGTTCTCTACCAGGTGTTCCTATCACTGCCCTTTCACAGCATAGCACATACCTGGAAAACACACACACAATATACATTTACAGTAATACGCTTTTGTATTACAGTTCTATTGTCATGCTACCACAAGGATCATCGTTGGCTTGATTGTAGGCTTAAATTAATTCATATAAATATTTTTACAAATCTCAATGGGGTACAAAATATATATGATATATGAGGACTGATTTTTCAGTGGAACCAGAAACCCACCCCTCTGCTATATGCCCTATATATAGGAAAATAAGTGACCCTGAGCAGCTGAGCCTCCGTGAGCCGTCTCTCTTGAAACAAAAGGGTCCATAAGTAATTCCCCCAGGGGGGAGCAGAAGTCAAGGGGAGACGCAGAGCATTGCAGTGGTCCCTGTTAAGTGCAGCCACACCATCTGCATACTCTAGCGTTCATGTGCTTTAGGTCTTAATCACAACTGAGAGGAGGAGCGCCGCAGCGCCGGCATCACGACGGCGCCCACGTAGCCAGACCAGACAGCTGAGGAATCTCCAATCCTGGGATATCGATTCCTGGGTTTCCTCCTCTGCCATTTTGACCACAAGCATGTGTGATGTTTATTCCGTTTCCTGTCATTGTTTTGTCATCTGTCTCTGCATGCCTTTATGGTCTGGCATCTTTGTAATGGAGCACGTGGTGTAATATGAATATTAGTGGTACCAAAGCTCAGCTTTCATTACGTAGACTTAAAGTCTGTCATTCTGCCACGTGTTTTCCTCGACCGCTATTGGAAGTCTCGAGAACGTTTGAACGCCTGATTTTATGTGCATCTCATTTACTAGTAGCAACCTACTGTAAGCGTTCTGACATAGCCGACTAAATGGTATTTTGGCATATTAACTAGCATAATAACTAGTAATATTTTGGACGGAGTGTGGATTTTGTATCCATTTCACATACTAGATCAATGGTTTTCAACCTTTTTGATACCAGGGCCCACTATTTATTCTGAAATTTAGCCACGGACCACGATTTGAGGACATTTTAGCCCGACAGACTCTTTTGGTTTAGTCCACAATACCAGGTTGGATTTATGAAACAATACAGGCAAACATACAGATCAAAAATTACCATTAATCTTCTACATTCTCTAGTTTATGTACCGGGAGACTTGGGTTAAGAGTAACATCTGGTTAATCAACTTAGCTGGGGACCACCTGGAACCCTCTCAAAGACCACTGGTGGTCCCCAGACCACTGGCTGAAAGCCTCTGTACTACTAGATAGATAGATAGATAGATAGATAGATAGATAGATAGATAGATAGATAGATAGATAGATACAAACTCTTCACATGCTGTAATTTGGAACATTAGATATGGTATGTTTTGTCTACTAAATACTAGTTAGCTACGATTTCCTCTGGCCTAAAATAGGTGCCAGACTGATCTCCGCATTCCCAGCTGACAGCGGAATCACACATGCGTGTTGAGCGCCAAAACCAGCAAATCGATGGAATCTGTCATCATAGAGAGTGAGACATCAACATGGCAGCGAGGCGTGCACAGTTTAATTAGTCAATGGCATACTGTGAGAACTACAGAACATTCTCTCTCTTCCTCTCTCTTCCTCTCTCTCTATCTCTCACATGCACACACACACAACTGAAAGATTCCACCCAGCATTTGTAGGATCTTTCGATCGGACAGAGGCTCACAGAGCAGCGTCTCTGCAGGCC
>CM076969.1:47124167-47131667 GCA_039105355.1 Benthosema pterotum | reverse complement strand
ATTTTCAGGCCAATCTGTGTGTGTCATTTACAGCTTCATTTTGTATATAGCATTTCAGTTTTTTTTCTTCATCACTTCCGACAGATTGAGTTCTCTCTCCTCATTGAATGAAATATTTTTCCTGAATCTGAATCTCTCTCCCTTTCCCTCTATTGTCACTCGCCCTTTAGCTAGTCCACCACCCCTAACACACACACACACACACACACACACACACACACACACACACACACACACACACACACACACACACACACACACACACACACACACACCGCCATGCTGCTGTTAAAATCTCATTTTTCTTTGCTTTTTAACCGGCTCCGCCGCTAGAATCAATATCTATCAAAACCATTGCATAAATACATCTGTCACAGCCACATATTGGAGAGGGACGTAATGTGTCTGCTTAGGGCCACCATACGATGAAAAGAGATATGCTGTGTGTGTGTGTGTGTCAACGTATATAAGGACGAAAACTAGGCTAGACAAGACAAAAAGTATAAACAATAACTGAGACTAAATCATTATGCAATTCTGTTGATAATTAAAGGAAAAAAACATAGCTAACAAAATAATCTGCCTTCATTTTAGTTCACGATAAAATGTGAGATGAAATAGATTTTATTATATTATTATTATTTTCAAGTTTATTGTGCACGCTCTGTTCAAAATGTTCAGTCTTTCAAAAATTTGCCTTAGAGACCCTTATATTTGGGGACTAATTGCTGATTTTCAAAACGTATAATTTCATGCTGCAAATACTGATCTTGTTGCTAAAAAGCTTGCAGTTAACTATGGAATAGTGCATTTCCCATGTGTTCTCGTTCCTCGTGACAAAACTGCAGTTCTCAAAGGCCCAGAATTGAAGGCCTGGCTCTACCTGCAGAGCCCTCATCAAACTCTGCACGGTAAAGAGAATATCCCTGTGATACATATACCGCCTTACTGTACTGTATGGAGCTCACCTATTCTGACATACCATAATGTTGATCTTACGCCATCAAAACTCTAATATAATATAGACATGGACATGGTTCTTATATGCCCGTGCATGTGACCTCGCCCTCAGGGCCAGGTTGCTTTCTCCCCCTGAGGCGTCTTGCCGATAGATTTGTTATATGCTGTGTGTGCACGCATTCTTGTGGTGTGTGTGTGTGTGTGTGTGTGTGTGTGTGTGTGTGTGTGTGTGTGTGTGTGTGTGTGTGTGTGTGTGTGTGTGTGTGTGGTGTGTGTGCATGCATGGCTGTGCGTGAGACAGAAAGTGCTCTAAGGATAGCTAGTGTCATCCAGTGTGACCAGGTGTGTCGGGCAGAGAGTGGTCTTGTTATTGAGCGGAGGGTAAATGACGCATGACCCTGTGTGTACGGCTTACTTAGCCCTGAGCCGCCTCTACCCTCTCTCTGGCTTTCTATTTTCCAGCCCCTACAGTAGGCCTGCCAGTGTCTGTGTGTGCACATGTGTGCACACTCATATTACTATACTTTTGAGGTGCATACCCAGAATTAGACGTAAACGGTAGTTTCACGGTTAAAAAAAGATTGAGAAGAATTAGCCTTAAAATCGGGGAAAGATTCGGGTTGTGTTTTGGATTAGGACTGGGCTTAGTTGACTGGAGTTCTGCCTGCTGTAGTACTTAGTTTACACGCACCGGAAAATAGCTGATGTCAAAGCTCCTCTGTTAATGCGGCGTGGCGCGCACGCACGTGCGCACCTGCTATGTGTGTGTCCACGCTCTCTGTACAGTATATCTTCTCGTCCTTGAGGAACGTATGCCTTTGGAAGGGCAAAACAATAACAATATTGAAAATTTCTTAAACAGGGATTATTTACTGTAGTTGCCGCAAATAATTTCCAGAACATCTTTATTGCTTACAATGCTGTTCTTTTAACTCTGACTCTTTGTAAAAAATGAACCTTGCCGTAGCAGACGTTCCTGAGGTGCAGATGCACAACTTTTTTGTGTGTAAATGAATTGCATCTACAAGCTCACAATACATTGCATGCAATTGCATTATTTTTTGTAAGAACGCTTTTGGAGACATACAAGGCAACCACATAGAGGGTGTATAGGCTATGTATATTATGTCCTCTGTAGTGATACAGAATTACAGAATGCACAGGACAGTAGAACACACTGTATGGAAATATGAGAGAGTGAGAGAGAGGACAGACAGACAGACAGACAGACAGACAGACAGACAGACAGACAGACAGACAGACAGACAGACAGACAGACAGACAGACAGACAGACAGACAGACAGACAGACAGACAGACAGACAAAAGGGAAGGGAGGTATAGAAAAAGGGAGAGTCTGACGTCGTCTCCAGCCTCTGACTGGGACCATCTGGGAGAGTCTGACGTTTCTTTCTTTCTTATACAACCTTTTTATAATCTCTCTCTCTCTCTCTCTCTCTCTCTCTCTCTCTCTCTCTCTCTCTCTCTCTCTCTCTCTCTCTCTCTCTCTCTCTCTCTCTCTCTCTCTCTCTCTCTCATGCGCGCACACACACGCAGAGCAGACATATGCAGGACAGCAGGGGGACAGTGATTGACGGCGGCAGAGAGATTTACATGTCACGGTGAAACAGTCTAATAACAGCCGCACACCATAATCACCTCGTTGGGAAACGCTCCTGCCTCTCTAGACTCACAATTACTATTGTGAATTTGATCATATTACCACATGCCAACAATGCACTTAATGGGACTCCTGGCAGCCGACCAGAAGCCTGCTTGTAAATAAGCCTAATGGCGCTTGATTCTAATAAATTAGGCTCATATATGTGGCCACGGTAAGAACACACATAACTACCGAGTGTGTCCAAACGCTAGGGCCAGGAGGTAGGTGTGTGCGCTTGCACGTGCGTTTGTGTGTGCATGCATGTGCATGTGTGCAGATTTATGCTTCCACAGATGCCCCCCCCCCCTCATCACTCACTCAACTATCCCTAAACTTTCTTTTTTTATTTGTTTAATTTCCCAAATGTGATTACTTTCCCGCTCCCGCCGATCGCAGAGCAGGGATCACGCTTCAGGAAAGGGGCCTCGAGATTAATACGCATAATTTCTCAACGTGTGCAGGCGGTTCAAATAATACAAATTAAAAAACGGGGGTGGCGGTATAGTGCTGCTGAGAGCTCTGAGATGGAATGAAAGGCAATTTACGGCACAGCGCGTTCCGGGAGACGATGATGTCAGCACACAGGGTTCTGTGAGGTAAGCGAATGAAACTCACATACAGTCTGGATGCTTTTTGCTTTGTTCTGGTGTTTAATTAGGACTGTTTGTGTTTAAAACGTTTGACCCCCACAAGCGGAAACTAAAATGAAAAGAGAACATTAAGGTTGTGTCAGTGCGTAGTTTGCACTGTATGTATGACAAGTTACAGATGATGAAGCTGTTTTAGCTTTGCTTTTGTAACGCAGAGTGTACAAATAAATGAACACTAAAGGGGTTTTGCGTGTCACTTCGCCAGTGTTTTTCTTGCAACTAAATTAGCAGTACATCAGCCTCCCTGCAGACGTGTGTGTGTGTGTGCGTGTGTCTACGCGGCAGTGCTTATGTGCGTGCATGAGCATGTCTGCCAGGGATTTGCGTCCTGCTGCTGCTCCAGTGCTCTGCAATGTGCAGTCAGATCTGTGGGCATTAAAGGGCCACTTCACCCCTTTTCCAACCACTGCTTATATTTATTATGTTTAGGACGAACAAAGTCACACCTCCATGCAGCCTCCCACCTCCAGAATTATAGGAATTCAATGCAGTCCACAGATTTTCGTCACCGCTAAACCCCATATCCCTTAACTTGTTTGCCTTTTTAAATTATTTTTAAAAACATTTTTTCTACAAGCACATAACATGTCAATAGATTGCATATTGAACTATTCCAAAAAGGTTTTTCAAAATAGTAAAAAAAAAAAAAAAAGACAATAAGTTAGGGATAAGTGGTTGATGAAAATGGAGATATTTTTTTTTTCCAAGCACACTTCTAATTGTGCTGCTGTTTATTAACTTTGAGTCCAGTTTCTTCTAGAGGTGAAAAATCTCTTTAACAGAGTTACACTCCCTCCATGTTCCAAACATGAACATAGATCTCCCTTTCTCTTATTCCCAGCATCTCTTCACCCTACACACACCTGTTTTTATTAACTTTCTCTCTCACACCCATACAAACACATGAATTACCTATAGGACCGGTATCATGCGTCTAACGGGAAGGCACACATTTTATTAATAAGTAAATCAATGGTCTTTTTGGACCAGGGCTCGCTTAGAAATGGTGTAATGTGTCTCAGCCCAGCCTACCAGGCAGCCCATTGTAATGATAAATTAAAATTGTGGCTTGGCATGGATCAATGGAACTAACATTAAGTTCCTCTTTATCAGTATCAAGATTTTAAAGATGAAGACAAATGCAACTCATTGGTATTCATTTAATAATTTAGTTATGATATTATGAAAGATTTAGTGTTTTGCCTAATATTTGGCAGACCACTTGCAATATATTTCCAGCGAAAAACCACTGAACTAATTGGCCCACATATGCTTGTTTTAATGACACTGACAAACTGCGGCCTGCTGCTACCTCTGTGGAATGACTCCACACAAATGAACATCTGGACGTATTTGACAGAAGTGCATTCTCTGTGCTTTATTCCTCCCCACCGGAGTGCAGATGTATGAGGATTCACGGCTCACAAGGAGCCCATGGGCCATGCAGGCTAACAGGCTGACCCACCATGGTGCTCACACAAATGAATTTTAAAAGTGCCCTAGTGTCGTCAAACGGACCCAGCATTGTGTGTGTGTGTGTGTGTGTGTGTGTGTGGTGTGTGTGTGTTGTGTGTGTGTGTGTGTGTGTGTGTGTGTGTGTGTGTGTGTGTGTGTGTGTGTGTGTGTGTGTGTGTGTGTGTGTGTGCACGTGTGCGGTGTGTTAAGCAGATGGGAATGAGTAGTCACCTCTCAGAAACACACTCACATACCTACCTAGATTAATTACAAGTGCCGTGAATCACTGTGCAATTAATTAACTCATCCTCAATAATGACTGTGCATACACTGTGTGTGTGTGTGTGTGTGTGTGTGTGTGTGTGTGAACCGTGCGTAATGTGTCTCCACCTCTTGCCCCGTCCCCTCTCTAATTGCTTCCCTCTCTATTAAAATGCAGTCTGCTGTGACATCACTCAGCCCTCTGCTAGAGTGGGCTAGGACACAGCGCTAACACACACACGCTGACACGTGCACATGCACACCTCCAAACTTCCCAATTCAGCTGTGGACACGATGCGGATGGACTCATGGAGGAGGTTTTTTCTTTTTCTTTTTTGTAAGTCACAATTTGCAGAGCCTGGAATACTTGATCAACAAGCTCAATACCTCCAGGTGAACGACATCCACTGCACACTATTAAGTGCGTGTCACACTCACACTACAGAGAAGACAGTGGTAGTGGGACATGGGCTAATATTGGGCTATACACTCAAGCAGTGGGTCACGGACCAATTTTTAATGGGCCACAAGTAAATATCCATTCATTTCCTTTCCCTTTGTTCCCTACATGTTGTTTCTAATTATTATTACAAAGGATATTCAAAATCGAACAGTTGGGGTTCAATATATACTTTAACATAATATAACAGTATGATTTAACAATGGGTGACCAATAGTGAGTCTCACTTGCTCGCATCGTACTCGCATTCTGCCTAAATCGCCCAGGCAACTATCGCCCAAAAACATCAATTATATGTATCATTTCGGCCGTTTTTGCTCTGACCACTTTTCCACTATTGCCTGTTGGCCTGCTATCACCAGATTCACCAGTAGCCTACTCGCCGGGTCATAGACATATAATGGACTTCTGGACACATTGTCTGTCTATCGCCCACTGTTAAAACATGAAGTAGGCATGAAAATATTGTGGGTCCTGCGGAGACCAGATGTTTTGATCTCGAGCTGAAAAAAAGAAGTGGGGGAACCACTGGCATAGGGAATTGACCACTACATTGAGTGGTCAATGGTCAATGTAGGAAAAGTTTGAGTGGCGTTGGTACTGATATACAGCATGGTGTGTGTCCACTGGGACGCCATGCTGTGGGCTTAATGATGCATTAGACCTATATGCCTCCTCTCCTGACTCCAGGCACCCCAGACAGGAAGCCACTGCTCTCGCATCTGTGTCTGCATGTGCGTGCATGTCTCTCTCTCTCTCTCTCTCTCTCTCTCTCTCTCTCTCTCTCTCTCTCTCTCTCTCTCTCTCTCTCTATGTCTCTCTGTGTCTATGTCTCTCCTGTCTGTCTCTGTCTGTCTCTGTCTGTCTGTCTGTCTGTCTCTGTCTGTCTGTCTGTCTGTCTGTCTGTCTGTCTGTCTGTCTGTCTGTCTGTCTGTCTGTCTGTCTGTCTCTGTCTCTGTCTGTCTGTCTGTCTGTCTGTGAAGAGTTTATTTGACTCTGAGAGAGTGCAAATGTACTGTAGAACACGTGTGCTTAAATGTGTGCACTCTTCTGTGACTCAGGGAAACACTGACCGCATGTGCAAATGTCTGTCTGTCCGTCTTTCTTTGGAACTCTGTTTGCGATGATGTGTGTGTGATCGTTATTTGCGTGAAGAAAAAATACTGTATATATATTCAGTATACTAAATGGCACTACTGGGCTGCCTGCTATACAGTAGCATAACCTATAAGCCCCTTCTTCCCTTCTCGTTCTCTCAGTGCTGATCTGATTGGCGCATAAATCATGCTGACATCAGCACGTGTGGAAGTTAGCCTGCACCTTCCTCACACACGCACGCATGCACCTCGTGCACACACGCACACGCGCACGCACACACACAGGAGCTCCTTAGCGAGCGTAGTGCAGCCGTGCACGGTGATCATGAGGACAGAGGATAACAGATCTCCCTTTTATCATTCCCTGACTTTCCCTGACATTTAAAAAGCCATTAACACCACCGAGATTCACCCTCGTGTACATTTCATATGGAAGCTCGCCACCCTCCTCTCCCCGCCCCCTGCTCTCACACACACACACCCTATAGCGCACACACACTGTGCTATTCACCCGCCACTCTGCAAAAGTGTGTGTGTGTGTGTGTGTGTGTGTGTGGGCGCGCGCAAATGTACATACATTCAATCTGGCGTGCCGGGCCTGATCACAGTGATAACCTGAGACCAAGTCACATAGACAGAAGAGTAAATCATTCCTTAATAAGGCTTTCACATCTGCTCCCCATGCACTGCTGTAGGATTACAGACGACACACACACGCACGCGTGCACACACACGCGCACACACACACATACACACACACGCAGACAGGGGATGTATATTAATAACTGATGCTGCTGCTATACTGTGGGGACACTGTGTGAGCCTATTGCAGCTTCAGTTGCTTGTCACACATACATATTCACAATGAACACAAACCCAGCGCCACTGCCATTGACCCCCTATAATTTGTCATAGGACAGATAGCTATGAAATAGCCGGTGTTGCAAGTTTTTCT
>CM076969.1:47099167-47114167 GCA_039105355.1 Benthosema pterotum | reverse complement strand
CTAGTGAGTGTAAAGTTGTCAGATGGTGTCTAATCTTACAGAGAGATCTACCCTGCTGGGAGCAGACGCAATGCTGTGGGTTTCTCCTTGAGAGAGAGAGAGGGGGGGGGGTATGGGGGGGTTGCAGATGGCAGCTGATGTATGATATTAACCTTTGCTATTGTAGCTCCTGTCTCTATACTATCACTACTAGCTCATATACTGTATATATACACACACATGCCTGCATGCAACTGTGCACACACGCACCCACGCATGCACGTACGCACACGCGCACACACACACACACACACACACACACACACACACACACACACACACACACACACACACACACACACACACACACACACACACACACACACACACACACTGGCTGAATACTAATCGCCTGACACTTTTAGTCTGCTTATTGATCCGGACCACGAGGAGAAAGGGAAACGACAGCTTTGGTCTTTTTCAGACTGTAAATCTCTGTGTGAGTTGACTGATGTCCTCTGGGAGTTGTAGTGGACGTGACACCAAATCATCTCCGACCGTTACGTTACCCTTGGCTTCTAATAACCTTTCTCCTCTCAGTGTGTTTATAATGCCACAGCCTACTATTCTGTCCCTGGAGACAAAAATCTCTCAGACAAATAAACCCCCCAAAAAAACATGTTTAACATTTTTGGGGAAAATACTTGAATGTCTTGCCTTATAATGACATGTGCAAAGAAATAGGGACAGCCAGCTTTACAGCGTTAAACACTGCAGGATTGCAGGTGTGCACTAGTTTTGGAAAAGTTTGACGAAAATGCATCACTCCGCCGTGTTTATATTTTCTTTTTTGTATCATCTTGTTATAATGGCCTCCCTGGCACAGCGCTGTGTGTTCTGCTGCTGCCTGGAACACACCTAGACAAATAGGCTCTCAGACACAGCCTTTTTCCTGCTCTGCTTTGTTTACTTATATATACACACCGAGACGACGGCTGAGGAAAAGGAGCGGAGGAAAAAAAATACGAAACAAGAGAGCAAGAAGAAGAAGAAGAAGGAAGGAAGCAGACATGATGGAGAGTGGATAGGCTCAAAGTGTAAAAAGAAAAAACAAAACAAAAACAAACAAATTGACGCCGTGGGGATGAGAGTGAGCTATCATCGGAAGGAAGGGAGGAAGGAGGAGGGGGATATGGATGAGAAGGATGAATGAAATGGAGGAGACGTTCTAATGCTGTGGTCTCTGAGGTCAGAGTGTGTATCGCTCTGAGCTCCTGAACTAGAGCATCACTGCAGCCGCAAGCAGCGTCCAGGGAGACAACCAATCACTGCTACTGAATTGTTCACTATCGGCTCAAGAAAACAGCTCTGTGCAAGTCTCTCTCCCTTTGCACGTGGGGGCGCGTGCACACTGTACACACACACACACACACAAACGCAGATCTCTCTCTCTCTCATACGCCCTTGTTTATCTTTCTCTCATTCTTTCTTTTCCGGCCTAATTTTCTCTCATGTTCATTCTCTTCTTTTTCGCCCATACACTTCCCTCGTTCCTTGCTCACTAGTTTTACCCCCCCAACACACACACACACACACACACACACACACACACACACACACACACACACACACACACACACACACACACACACACACACACACACACACACACGCACATGCACATACTCACACACACACACACACACACACACACACACACACACACACACACACACACACACACACACACACACACACACACACACACACACACACCGTATTGTATACCTCATGCACATGTGCGTGAATTTTGCTCACACACACAGATGCATATACAGACGCACATACAGTATGTGCATCCACTCAACATGAGCACACAAACTCGTGTGTATACAAACAATCACACACACACCCCACCACTGTTCATATCTGGAGAGAGAGAGAGAGAGAGAGAGAGAGAGAGAGAGAGAGAGAGAGAGAGAAAGAGAGAGAGAGAGAGAGAGAGAGAGAGAGAGAGAGAGAGAGAGAGAGAGAGAGAGAGAGAGAGAGAGAGAGAGAGAGAGCGTGTTCCTTATTGTCCCCTCAGTGGCAATGTGCGGCTGTGTGTTAGGGCTTGATTGTTGCTGGTTTACATAAGGGTATTAAACCGCAGCACAGCCCTATCTATCTGAGGCAGGCTGATATATTTGTGTTGTAGCTCCTTTATGCATTTTGTTATTTCCAAAGAGGATTGGGATGCACCAGTGGAAGAGAGGATAGATAGCCTGCTGATATTACGCCCTCTCTCTCTCTCTCTCGCTCCTCACTTCCTTTCTTAAAAAAACAATGTGTGTGTGTGTGTGTGTGTGTGTGTGTGTGTGTGTGTGTGTGTGTGTGTGTGTGTGTGTGTGTGTGTGTGTAAGCGTACTGTGCACATGCACCGCGCTGCTGGCACGGTCATTAATAACAAGGCGGTGTACATTGGAGTAATGGACCACTCTGGTCCACAGTACTACTTTAAGCTTTTGTTGGCTTGTCCCACTCCCAACAGCCAACCCCCGAAATAAGAAAACACTGCTAAAAGCTTTCGCTGTCATTGTTCGCAAGAGTCATGGAGGATGAGCTCAGAGTTATAGTTTCTGTGGTTGAATGTGTCCGTCTTTATCGGCAGAAGGAAAAGGGCCTGCATATTGCACACGACAGATCAAAGGCAGTCTTGACACATTAACGTTTGGCCCCCAAGATTGATACATTATTCTCTGTAAGCGTTGGGACATATTACTAATATATTAGTAAATATTACTGATAATCACTGGCAAATATTACTTTCCAAAGTAATATTTCCCAATACTGAAGTCACCCCAGAGTTTATCCTCATTTTACTTTTCTTTTGAATAGGTAATATCAGTGATCAGATGTTGGGAACTGCTTCAGTCCTTAGTGGTTCTTCAAATCGAGTGTGCAAAATCATACATATAATGTGTTATCTCCATGAAACATCCCTAGTTGATTACTTACACAAAGACAATAATTTACTGCAATACAAAACATAAATGTTTAAATATGTAAATTAGACATTATTTAAGAAAATATGCAAAACAAAAAGTAAAATATGAACAAGCTACTACTGTGGAAGGGTTATATAGAAATAAAAATAGAAATAAAAGATTTAGACTCTTATGGGCAAGCAAGGCACCATTGTGTGTGTGTGTGTGTGTGTGTGTGTGTGTGTGTGTGTGTGTGTGTGTGTGTGTGTGTGTGTGTGTGTGTGTGTGCGTGTGTGTGCGTGCGTGTGTGTGTGTGTGTGTGTGTGTGTGTGTGTGTGTGTGTGTGTGTGTGCGCGCGCGCACGTGTGCTGTGCTGTGCTTCACAGGAGCTGCAAGCTGGGAGTAAATCAAAGAGGAGTCAATATCTCTCCATCCTTCACTCCTCCTCCTGCTGCTGCTGTTCTGCGGGAAGTCTGTAGTGTGTCTCTGTATGTCTTCATATAGGCTATACAGTGTAGGTCTCTGTATGTCTCTGTATTTGTATGTATCTCTATTTGTTATACGTCCCTGTCCCTGATATGTGTATATAGGACCTATCCCATACCTCCTTCTAGTATATGTATACAGTATACGGTATGCATTGAAGGTTGCTGCATATATAGAATATACGGCTATAACACACACGCTCACGTGGCACACACACACACAAAGAAAGTGAATTGTGACAGAAAGAGGAGGAGACAGAGAGGAAACGATAATGATAGATTGAGAGAGAGAGAGAGAGAGAGAGAGAGAGAGAGAGAGAGAGAGAGAGAGAGAGAGAGAGAGAGAGAGAGAGAGAGAGAGAGAGAGAGAGAGAGAGAGAGAGAGAGAGAGAGAGGGGAAAGGGCCCATGCAGAGAAAGTGAGGCAGATAGACCCGCCGGTGTCTCAGAATGATAATGAGCTGAGTTCTGCCTCCGACCTGCATGCATGCATGGGATGGAGGCTGCTGGAGTCCAGTCATGGCCGCGGCCCCGGAAGAATCAATATCATCATCCATAATCTTTATTGTGGGATGAAACGCAGCATCAATCAGCACAAAGCCTTTTCAACACATCCTTCTCTTTAGAGAGCTCTAACTGCAGCCTGTGCTGCTCTCCTGGGCCACGCGCTAGACTTTCCTTTTCATTACACATGCTGATGCCTATTCCTCTTCTTTTATACGCTTCCTCTTTTCTCTACCTTTTTCCTCATTGTCGTATTTGTATTATTATTCCTGCAGCCTTCCTCATGACTTCTCCTTCATGTTGTTCGTTATTGTCTTTGTCAGTGATGGGCAAGTTACTGGGAAAATGTAGTAAGCTACACTACTTGTTACTTTTGAAAAAATGTAGCTAAGCTACACTACAAGCTATGCCCAGAAAATTGTAGCAAGCTACATGACAAAAGTAGCTTGCTACATCAACACTACATAATATAAATATACTCAACTTAACTCATCTCAACTTAATGTACAAGTTTCTAAATAATAATAAAAAAATGATATAAATATAAATCATAATAATAATAATCTAGGGGCGGGTTTGAACATAGGATGGTGGCTGTCTAGGTTTTGGGATGTATATTAGAGGTTTTCTACCCATTAAAAATGGGCGTAATTCAAAAATGTGTGTGGGAAAATGTAGTAAGCTACAGCTTGTTAGCTTGTTACTCGAAACTGTAGCTTACAAGCTACTCGAAACAAGTAGTGTAGCTTCACTACGAGCTATTCCCAGAACAAATGTAGTAAGCTACACTACAAGCTACAGAAAAATGTAGTTAAGCTATGTAGCTTAGCTATTTGTAACACTGGACTTTGTCTCTGATGGTGGGGGTTCTCAACCAGTGGTCTGGGGATCACCAACATCAAAACCTTATTCTTATATGCCGGGGTCCATTTGGTTTCATTTCACACACAGGATGTTTTTGTTTCAAGACATCAGAGACACATACTTCCCACAAATCACACACACTCAACACGAGTTTGAAAATATGACCAATGAGGTAAAACTCCCATGCCGATTGGAAGAAATACAACAATGTGCAAACACAGAACACAGCAGGATTTGTGCACTGTTGTGATGTAAGAAGATTGGCCCATGGAATACAACCACCCTAAGGACTACAATCTATACTACCCAGACTTTTCCCATGTAAACAGAGCTGCTACATTTAAACAGATAGTAAATCTGTTTGCTCTCTTCTTATTCTGCATGATCTGTCTTGAAGTAGAAAAAAATTGTTAGTGTATTAAAAACAGAAAAGAGGAAAGAAAGTTCTAGGCCCTGTTATAACATGTTACCCGTTATAAAACAACGCAATGTAGCATAACTCCAACTGTATATACAGTATTTGTCCCCATTTTCAACTGTTTTATGGTATTGTTTTGTGACACTTGCTTTGGCAATGTAAACGTCTGTTTTCTCTTACCAATAAAGCTCCTTTTAATTGAATTGAATTGAATTGAATTGAATTGAATTGAATTGAATTGAATTGAATTGAATTGAATTGAATTGAATTGAATTGAATTGAATTGAATTGAATTGAATTGAATTGAATTGAATTGAATTGAATTGAATTGAATTGCGCAGTGACGTCACCGTCCCAGTTCCGGAAGTGGTTTCCCCATTCATTTTTCTCATAGACTTTTCGAAAATAATAAAGACGATTTTACTGTGGACCAACTCGGGTAGTGACAAATCATCATGACACACAATATCATCATATAATATTTACTTAGCTTAAGTAGAAAACGGCAGGATACAACACTTTTTGTTTCGTTTTTCATCTTAGAAATTATTTGATCATGCCAAAAGATTGTGTGTGTTGTCATGATTTGTCACGGCCGGAGTTGGCTTCGTCCGTGTTGTAATCGTCTTTATATAAATTATTTTCGAAAAGTCTATGAGAAAAATAAATGGGGAAAACACTTCTGGAACCGGGGCGGTGACGTCACTGCATAGGTAAACCCTTTGTGGGCGGAGCTACCACACGCACGTGAGTTTGAACAGGGAAGCGGCAGGTTGCTGTCTGTGCCTAACTAACAGTAACAGCTGTCTATACTTCACATACTACCAGTTCACAACACATATCCATTATATTGTTTTCGTTAGCCGGAAAAGTAGATTTCTCGTCGGGTCCTGCTGGCACTGTGTGTGCACTTCAAGGATAACGTTGCCCAACAACTCCACAGAATCCATATAGCCTGAATATAGACTGAGTTACGACAACTCCGTTCACTTCATGGGGCCAGCCCAATGGCGGCTCTTCTAGATACATTTGTATTCATAATGGGGACAGCACATAGGCTTTGAGCAGTCAGTTTCGGACCCCTTGATGTCGCAACTCTTCTACAAGATGGCTCTGCTGTTGCTGCTCGATCTCATCTCTCAAGAAGGTTGTTTCTTTTATCAATCATTCAGTGGTCAGGCTTTGATTCAGGCTGTGTGTTTTCTTGTTGACTGTTCTATATAATATGCACTGCAATGTAATTCTTATACAACGTTGTCAATTTGTATTGTTTATTTACGTCGCCGTTTGGGTTGCCATGTCACGCAATTGGTCACACAATTACAAGCAAACTCGTCTTGTTTTTATATAAGTCACTTGTAATGTAGATGTTGTTGACCTGAGCAGTTGTTCATGTGAAGGACCCTCAGATGAATACGTTGGAAGGTATTGGTGTTGTTGTTGTTGTGGTTTTCATAACCACTCAAGGCAATATCTGTTAGTTGTTTTGTGGACCTGGCCGCTTGTTTTTCGTAAATTTGGCGATCTCAGACTCTGATGACAACTTCTGGGTGCTAGCATGTTTCAATCAGGGGTCCCCAGCTAATGATAGTTAATTTGAAAACAAATGGACCATTATGTTCTTGTGATTCAGTGAAATGCCATTCAATGGGGGTCCATAGATTAATGTAGTCTATGTCAAACTGAAGGTACTTGAAATTAAACAGTCTCCGAATCAGCACTAAAAACGTTAGCCCTGCATACTAGTGCATAGCTATTATTGTATCACAATAATAGCCATTCTTCGATCCCATTGACTTGTTGTTACAAAGAAATGTGGGCGCCCTTTGAGTGCTCATTATTCCCTGTGTACTCACCCATTAGATAATTCCAAAGACGTGTGGTGCCATATAGTCCTCTAGTTTCATATCCATGTCAAAGTTGTTGCAAAAATGTCTACTTTGTCAAATATCTCCACTTTTCACGAGATCCACACGGACGACTTTCTCTCTGAGCAAGGGGCCCGAAATGATCGATGGACAGAATCAACAGGAAGTTTACGAAATTCTGATCAATTCGGGGCCCTTGCTCGGAGAGAAAGTCGTCCGTGTCGATCTCGTGAAAAGTGGAGATATTTGACTAAGTAGACGTTTTGTGCCACAACTTTGACATGGATATGAAACTAGAGGACTATATGGCACCACACATCTTTGGAATTATTTAATGCGTGAGTACACCAGGAATAATAAGCACTCAAAGGGCGCCCACATTTCTTTGTGACAACAAGTCAATGGGATCGAAGCATAGCTATTATTGTGATACAATAATAGCCATGCAGGGCTATAAAAACGTCTTCTCTCATGGATATCTTTTCAAAAAGGGGTCCGTGGGAGCTGGTGGTGGGACCACCAAAGAATTCTGTACACTCTTTTGAAAAAGTTATTCCCCCTCATATTATAATAATACCTGAAGATCATATTTTAGGAAGGAAAAAAACAATTAAAGGGATATTACACTTTCAAAAAAAACTTTTGGTCATTTTATAGTCTACTCAGTCTCATGTGAACACACCAGACAGTTTATAAGTTACTCCATTCAGTATTTAGATATTTGATTCATTTGGTTCATTTTACCATATCCACATCCTTCCTATACAAACCCATTATAACTTAAAACTCAATTTTAACCATGACAGATTATTCAAAAACAACCCATTTTTTTCTGGTGACTGATATTGTCTTCCTGATACGTGAGAGGGCCGTGGAATTTCATATACAGTTTTCATTTATTTTTAAAATATTGTAGATGGGTTGTTTTTGAATAATCTGTCATGGTTAAAATGGAGTGAACATCAAATATCTAAATACTGAATGGAGTAACTTGACCATAAAATGACCAAAGGTTTTTTGAAAGTGGAATATCCCTTTAAGGTGCTGCATCTTTAACTTTCTACCTTACTTACAAAGCTTATCTCTCTGGTCCTCAGGTCCACAGATACACGAGCCATACTGATGACCCCAGACCCCCAAGCTCCACTTCTTCTCTGCCATGCTGGACCCTAGAGACCAACCTAAGTCCCTGCACAAGGCTGAGTGAGGCTGGTGGCTGCCAGGAGAACCAGGCTGGTTGATAGTAGGTGAGAAGTAGTGGCCAGCTACAGCTAGATGATGGAGATGTAGGATGGAGATGATTGGACATGCTGCTGGAAGGCTGGGCATGAACTGAGAGAGCTGGAGTTTGACCCTGGCATCACTCATACATCTGATGAAGTAAAGTAGAAGACCGCTCAAGGTAGGCCTGTAAGGAACCTTGTTTTTTGCTTCTTTGTTGCTGCTGCTTGTGTTGGTGGAGTGTTCTTGTGTTGTTAATCTACAGTGTATATGTTGTATTGTATCTTCCATTGAATGTACAGTCGTAACAGGGAACGGTATGTGCTCTTTCTTTCTTTCTTTCTTTCTTTCTTTCTTTCTTTCTTTCTTTCTTTCTTTCTTTCTTTCTTTCTTTCTTTCTTTCTTTCTTTCTTTCTTTCTTTCTTTCTTTCTTTCTTTCTTTTTTCTATCTTTTTTCGTGAGTAAAGCGAGGAATGAAAATGTGTTCCATGACCCACAAGGGGGTCCCAGGCCAGTGTTTGGTTAGCAGTGAGTCCAGTGTGTGCTGCTCATACATCATCATATACATAACATAATATACATATAGCTGAGTGTTCTGACGGTGCTCCATCTGCAGCAGGTGTGAAAGGTGAGCTGTCTGTTTATGAGGGATGAGGCGTCAGCTCCCTGCAGGGGGGCCGCTGCAGCCTACTGATGTTTTACTGTTAAATCTCACATGGAACAAGAACCAGAGTGTGTGCGTCCGTGCACGTGTGCCTGTCTTTCAGCTCTGCCGTGTGTGTGCGTGCGTGCGCGTGTGGTGAGCATGAGTAATGAAGTTTGGAGAAGAAAGCTCGGCCAAATTCTCTCATCCGTCTTCGCTCCTTCGATACCCAATCAGCAGTCTAATTCAATACCCAATCACAGGGCTAATAGCATCCAGGCGAGAGGAGAGCCAATGGGAACCCGGATAATGGTCCCGAGGGAGTAGCTGGCTGAAAGAAAAAAAGTTGCCTCTAAAAGAGAGCAGAATTTCCTTCTCTATATAGAGAATGTGGAGCGTAACGATCTCTGTTTGGGGCATCGATACGCCTGTCACTGAGCTATAGAAGCATGAAGCTCCCATGACCAGACTGGGGGCCATCCAGAGAGCTGAGGCCATTAGACCCTGTGTTCAAACAACACAAAACATACAAAGTGACCACTGGTGGAAGTGGTCACTAGTACTCACACCAATACAGACATACCTGTACAAGTAAAGTTTGTTGCCTTTAGTTGTGGTGAAAAATTGTCCTTAAATTGGTCCGTTTATAATGTATAGTAGTGCTTTATCAAAAGCGATTTACAAAGATTGTGCATTACATTCACCCACATATGGTGGATGAAACCATGCAAGGCACAAACCTGCGCCTCAGGGGCTATTAGGTGTTCCCAGTCTTGGACACTTGGACACTAACTCTGGGGGAGTCCTGCGTGAACCTCATGGTAATCGCCGGGGTGCTCTACTGGCCGCTGTACCCCTGAGGTCCCCCCTCCCCGACCTTGTTTGAAGTGAATACTGCATCGGTTTCACTGTAGCTGTGTAATATTCGCATTCTGTGTGGTTTATTCACTAACACGAGCAACAGTTCTAAATGTTCAGGTTATGTTCAGGCAAATGAATCGTACAGAGAAAACAGACATTATACTGTAGTACAGTATAGTGCTCCCGATGGACCTTCGTAGAATTAGAGCGCATGCAGCCACATATACTGTACTGAAGGAATGCTCCACAATTAAATTATCAGTCCGATCATTAAGCTGTAAAATCAGATAAAAGTAACTGTCCCCAATGTTTTGATCATCCAAAACAGTTCATTGTTGGGTGATTGATTCCGAGAACACATACAGTTATGCAATGCTTTGCTAATTGCAATGCTAATTAATACAATCTTTAATTCATTATAACATTGTGTCGGTACGTACGTACTGTACATGACACATCCTATAGATTGATGTCCTCCTCAGCCCCAAGGTCTCCTGAGAGCCGTGAGTGCTATCTATACGGTGTGGGGTGTAGGGTGTGGGGTCCACTCGGGGCCACAGTGGAGTCCTCCCCACCCCCTGCCACCCCTCCCTGACGAGCGGAGCGCTAAATAAACTGTCATGGAGGTTGTATAGTGTCTCCATAAAGCCTACCATCAAACTGTTACTACTGCACTGTTACTACCAGTCCACAGCGTCTGCAACACAAACAAATCACACCCGCTCTGCACCCCATATTGTCAGGTGTGTGTGTGTGCGCGCGCATGCGCGCCTGTGTGAGAGAATGTATTTATGTTTGTTTTGTTATTGTGTACAGGACAGGTGCATGCATCTGTAACATTGTGCGCTTACGCAAAGTTGGGGAGTCATTCGGTCTCATGGTGTGATATATTGTACACATTGTCGTTGGTGTTGGGCATTAGGTCCATAATTCAACGTTTTCTATTTTTCATTAATTAAAATTTCGAACTCTGTAATGCAATGCCACCCTAAAGTAGCTGATCTACGAGGTTATTTCAGTGGGTCACAAGGTGATTATTTTTTAAGAAAATATTCCATTTTCCTGAAATTAGTTTTAGACTCTATCGCTGTCATTGACAGCGACAATACATGACTGTAATCAAAATAAAATGTTCTCTACACAGTGTGTGCTCAACGCGTGCACAGACACTGTATTTTATATTTCATTACAGAAAGAGTCATTTGTTCCCTGCTTGATCGTAGTCCTGTCAAGGAGCATAAAGCAGTATTCATCATGAGCAAAAGCAAACTAAAACATTGTTTATGCATCTTTTTAAAGCCTGCATGGTTCTTCTTTTTTCCACACAAGATACATAAACACGGTGTAAAGCCAAAAAATATATATACTTTGTATACAACATGAAACAGAATGGGACACACAGAGGAAAGGAGGAGTGATAAAACATAACAGCTCGCATTTTTCAGTGTGAATCAAGCAGCGATTTAATGCCAGTGTCAGTCATCATGAATGGTATCAGTCATGTAGTCATAATGCTATGCTCTTTAATCTTCTTTATGTCCGCTGACTGCTGGACTCGGCCCCTCCAGCAATCACCATTGATTTGAGGGTGATTTCCTGCTTCCTGTGAGCTAATTGAAATAAAGTGGGGGACCGGGGCTCCGCGGCGTCTATCAATAGGATGGGGGTGGGTAGGTGGCCCCCAGGGGCCCTCTGGTGGTCCTCAGCCACAGGCTCATAGAATTTGTGTTTATCTGCCTGGCGTTTCACTCTATAGACAAATGGTGCTAAATAGCCTTCAGATTGGTTTGTGTGCATGGCTGGTAATCATAGAGGAGAGCTCTTTACAGTGCTCTATAGAAATGGTTCTCAAACCATTTCATGTCAAGGACCCCTATCTGAAAATACTTTGAGGCAGGGACCACATACACAGTTTGTTTTGTTTTGTGTGAATATTTAAATATTCAATATAAAAAAGAAAAATGGATTCATTTTCAAGCTCAGGTTGCATTGTGCAGCATTGATCGGCAATTAGCAAATAGCCAATGTACAGTACTGGTTGGTTAAAGTGGTTAAACAGTTTTTTATGCAAACAACTTTTTGCATGCTCATGTGCGCTCTCTCTCTTATACACACACACGCACGCACGCACGCACGCACACGTCTTTTCCCATCGGTTTAATTACAGTAAACTTGAGATGGACAAACATAATGTAGTATCCAGCAGTGCACAGCTGTGCCAGGCATAAGAGAAGGATGTGCTCCTTTTATATGTAAGAATAGATGGTGTGTGTGTGTGTGTGTGTGTGTGTGTGTGTGTGTGTGTGTGTGTGTGTGTGTGTGTGTGTGTGTGTGTGTGTGTGTGTGTGTGTGTGTGTGTGTGTGTGTGTGTGTGTGTGTGACTTGTTTGTGCGTGCGTGCGTGCCTATGTGTGCACAGTCGGACTTCAATGTAGGTATTTTATTAAGTTTTTCATATAAGGACTATATCATTGTCTTCAAATACTGTAAAGTGAAGTACATACTCAAATGCCTTTATATACTTACACACATCACTCAACTAATGTTCTCTGTTACTACTCCCCTCATACATACTGTACACAGCGATAACCATATCCTTAATAATTTAAGCCATAGCCTATTTCTCAGGATCCTTGCATGACTTCCTCTTCCAAATGCAGTCAGTGGTGTTTTGATCCTCTAATTAAAGCACTACAGATTTACATTCATGTAATACTGAACCAACATCAGATCTATCTGCATGCTACCTGAGCTGCTGCAATTAGCTATGAATCTCATTTGCAAAAATTAGGTGCAGGCATTCAAATAAACAGGCATAGCATTAGAATTAAGGATGTGCACAAGGACACACACACACACACACACACACACACACACACACACACACACACACACACACACACACACACACACACACACACACACACACACACACACACACACGCCGCACACCGCACCTGCTGTTATCATTGCTGTTGTTTTAAATGTGTTCGGTTTAATTAATTTGTTTTGATACTCGAGACAAATCCTTTACAAATCCTCACCCGGTAATTAACAATTATCCTACATTTAATAACCACACTGAGATAATGAAACAATTAGGGGCCAAGCAGCAAGCTGTTTAAACACCGACGCGGAAGCCTTGAACTAAATGCTCTAATTGCCTTTCAATTTGCTTTCACGTTTGGAAAACAATAAAAAAAAAAGACATCCTCTCACATCGAGCACAACTCTTAAAATAACTATGCAAATACTACAAGAAACACTGGACATCTCTGTATTAATACAAAAATATGGACATTTATTATACACACACATTGTGGCATGCATGCAGGCGGCTCTGGTTGGAGTGTTATCACAGGGCCCAATTAGTGGGTCCTGCCTTTCTGCTCAGGCATGTGTCAGGGGACCTATAGGGAGCCCACAAGGCTGCAGGGAGAGGCCCCGAGGTGTAGCGAGAGAATTATCACTCTTTTCATCTCTCCGTCTCTCTCTCTCTCACACACAGACACACACACACAGACACACACACACACACACACACACACACACACACACACACACACACACACACACACACACACACACACACACACACACAGACACACACATCCTTGCATGCACGTAATCCACTCCACTCCCAGCGTCCACTTATATAGTCTCTCTCTCTCTCTCTCTCTCTCTCTCTCTCTCTCTCTCTCTCTCTCTCTCTCACTCCTTTACATATGCCGTAGAAGAGCAAACAAAGGATGATCACAGTATGCAAATTAGAAATCTTATATATTCCTTTCATTTATTTTGGCGTTTTTGCCTTTGTTGATATATTGCAGTGAATTGACAGGAAAGGGAGAGAGAATTGACAGGAAAGGGTCGTCGAGCTCGGGACTCGCACTCGCGACAGGCTGGATGACCGGCCTGTTTTTTTTCCATGCCAGACTGCTCCACTGCATTCCGTATCATGTCCTATGCAATAGATTATGCTACAGCACCAGCGTCACACAGAAGCATCAACAGTAACAGATCTCTATGGTTTAGCTCGAAGTGCAGCTCAAGCACTACTGAGCCTGTAGATCTGCTAGTCTGTCTTACTGTTTCTATCTTTAGGTTGAATTCTGCACAGAAACTGTTCTGGACATTATACAGCATAAGGTTTCCATCGACAGAGACCTAATTTAAGCCTGCGATTCAACGAACGCACGTAAAACCTTGTTAAAGATGAATCCATTCATTGACAAGAGTCTCATCTCAACCTTTGAACCTTCTTTGAAAGAAAACCTGTCTCATCTTCAAATTTAGCCAACAGAACCGCAAACTCATCATAATATTATAACATACAGGCTGATCAATACCCATGTCTTCTTATCGCATAACTATTAGCAGTGGAGCGCACTCTCACATGCTACCCTCACTGGAGCACGTCAGTGCCGTGTGTGTGTGTGTGACTGTATATGTTTGTTCTGGTGGAGCGCTCTCTCTACTTCCTACCCCCTCATCCTTCTTGCTTTCCTCTCATCCCTCTGTGCCCCCCTGCTGAGTGCTTAGTAGGTGGTAAAGGATGTGCACGCACATACACACACTCAGACACACCGTGCACACACATGTGGCAACCCACACGCGCAACACATATACACACTCATACTCACACACATGCACACAAAGACAAACACGCAGTAAAGCCTCCACAGGCTGTGGATAAATGGATCCTCTCTCTCTCTCTCTCTCTCTCACCACGGGGAGGAGGAAAGAAGGGATGACAAGAAGAAAGGTGGGGGATGACAGAACAGGATGACTGGACACCTGTCCCCTGTCAAGGCTTCCACTGTCTGTCTGTCTGTCTGTCTGTCTGTCTGTCTGTCTGTCTGTCTGTCTGTCTGTCTGTCTGTCTGTCTGTCTGTCTGTCTGTCTGTCTGTCTGTCTGTCTGTCTGTCTGTCTGTCTGGCGGGGGGCGTAGGAAGCGACTGGATCTGTAAGGGTCAGCACTCAGCTTGATTCTGCACACCCACAAGTTCCAATTTTATACATTAAATACTGAGGATCTTATTGTGTAGAGACTAAAGAGTATGGACAACATTTTTGGAGTTGTGCCAGTCAAACAGGACATGTGCCGATATTATGCAAAGGGTGTGTGTGTGTGTGTCTGTGTGTGTGTCTGTAGCCAGGTTTCCCTAAGCCTTTTTTGCGCGAAAACGGCTC
>CM076969.1:47084167-47096667 GCA_039105355.1 Benthosema pterotum | reverse complement strand
GATTTACTGCGTTGGCCTACTGACAGCATACACACGCACACACACACACACACACACACACACACACACACACACACACACACACACACACACACACACACACACACACACACACACACACACACACACACACACACACACTATCCAATTGTTATAAGTAATCACATAATACGTGAAGGAACACAAAGTGCACAGCCCCTGACATCACATGAACTCTAGTATGTATATGTTGTTTCAGGTCATCAGGTGCCTGCAGACCCGACGAAGCAAAGAACATGCATAGTTTAGCGTATTTTAAAATGCATACAAATAATAACACCAAAGAGCATTTCCCACAATACACAGCGTAGAACATTTTCCCACTCGGGGGGGATTTCAACAATGGCGATTCAGATTCTCAAATCAGTTTCCCGTTTAAACGCTGAGGTTTTTTGCAGCGTGTGGGAGTCTGTGTGACCTTGCAGGCTGATAAGAGAGGGGGACCTGCTTCCTCTAAATCACGTGCTCCTCCGCTGTTGTTGTCCTTTCTCTCCCCATGCACCACACGCCCCATCCTCCCTCCTCTCAGTGTAACTCGGTTAACACGCGTCAACCCTACAGACAGCGGGGCCACGACCGCTCACTGCATGCCGCTGCGCTCTATCCCTGCTGCACAGTGGAAAAAACCCTCTGTGTTCCCTGGCAGAGTGGACGGAACACTCTGAGTTAAATGAACACTTATTGCTTCCCCCATGCACTGTATCTGCAAGCGGAGACACTGGATGCATAGAACAGTTACAGCATGGTGCCCACACTTTCTTGACTTGAGAGCTACATTCAAAATGAGCGGCTCAACAAGATCAAAAAATGTGATTGTTCCACTACTGAAAATCCATTTCAAGGACCCTAGAAAGTTTGAGCTTTGAGATAGTGGTGATGGTGTTACTTACTGTTGTAGTGTTTAAGAATAATGCACTTATAATGAAAAATAGAGGGGGAGAAATGGAAGGTTTTCCTGTATATGTTATTAATGACGTTTGAAAACAGTATTTGAGGTTTGAGTTGACAGTTTGTGATCTTGAATTTCTTGCACCCAAAGCTAATAACTTTCACGTTTTGTCCACAATTGGGAAAGAGAACTGGCAAAACTTTGGTCAATATAACAATTATTCTCCATTTTCTAATTGTGTGGACCCTTGAAAATTACGTAATTCAGATGTTTAAATATAATTTAACTCTTGAGAGTGTAAAATGAAACCAAATGGACCCGTAAGGGTCCATTTGATTTCATTTTAACGCTCTCAAGAGTTACAGATTTCATAAGGGTCCAAGTGCTGGGGGGACAGTCGTGTGATCTACCTGCACAGCCTGTGTGATCTACTGGTAGATCACAATCTACCTTTTGGGCACCCCTGAGTTACAGTATTGGTGGCAGACGGTGGCTCATGAGGTAGAACGGTAATGTTCCCAGTTCGATCCCGGGTTTCCCCAAGAGTCAGCATCAAAGTGTCCTTGAGCAAGACACTGAACTCCTACAGTATTGCTCCACTAGTCTTGTCATCAAGACCAGTGGTTTTACCACTTTACCAGGGTTTTACCAGGGCCTACAATTTATTCTGCATTTTAGCCACAGACTAACATTCGATGTTGAGTTTAGTCTCTCGGACCCCAAAACCAAGTTTTTCTCTACAATTTAGGAGATATAACTGGCAAAAGGTTGCTTGAAATAACAATTCTTAGTAAGAAAAGGTAAGGCCACCAGGCCTCTGACTCTGGACGGGGGGAGGAGGAATCACACACGGACTGTACATTACGTACGCAGTGGAAGGACATGAATTTAAAAAAAAGAAACTTGGTAGGAATATGTATTAAAAAAAGGGCAGCACATGGACTATTTAAACTAATCCATATGGTTAAAGAGATATGAAATGGATTATGTCTTTAAAGTGAATCTGATTGTATAATTTATCTATTTTTTTCTCCTTCGACACAACTGTATTTTTGTGATTTTATTGTGCTCCTACAGATCTTTAATGATAAAAAAATAACAATTCTTCTACATTTTCTAATTGTGTAAATGTAAATTCTTAAAAATAAGGGTCCAATTGGTTACCAACTTTCCATTATTTAGCTGCGGACCACCTGGAATCCTCTCCAGGGGACCACTGGTTGAAAACCACTGCTCCAGACACATGCCTTATGGGATTATAAGACAGAAAAACATAAAAAACAGTATGACATTTACCTCTCAGATGGAAGCCACATGGAGGTTTTTTTTTGTCAAGACAAGACAAAACAAAAACAAACAGAACAGCACCTGCGTCACATAAGCACATCAGGTCTATATTTTTACATCTGTTAAATAACTTTTGACGTAGCTCAGCTCTTGATGCAATAGGCCAGTGATTTTCAACCAGTGGTCCGGGGACCACCAGTGGTCCATGAGAGTGTTCCAGGTGGTCCCCAGGCTAAATGATGGAAAGTTGGTTGACCAGATGTAACTCTTTGAGAGCGTAAAAATGAAACCAAATGGATCCTTGCGGGTCCATTTGGACAACTATAGAGTGTAGAAAATTAATGGTCATTTTGATCTGTATATGTTTGACAACAAAAATTAATTAACTTAATAAATCTTTAGTTTTGGGATCTGTGGAGCTAAAATGTCTTCAAACGGCCGTCCGTGGCTCAAATACTGAGTAAATAGTGGTCACTGTCACTGGTATCGAGAATGTTGAAAACCACTGCAATAGGCAATGAAAAACAAAATCAAACTCTACATTATTTACATCACAGTAGTTGCAAATATGTTCTTCTTGTGTAGGTGTGAATGTGTGGTGCAGTGAACTGAATGGGCGAATGCAATGCACAATCTAAAGTGCTTTGGATTAAATGCGTAAATGCACACCAGTTAGCATTCTGACAATAGAGTACAGTTGATATTCCGCTGGAAGCGTGCACAGATACAGCCACAAGTGCATGGGTGGATAAATATTTGGTCTTTTTTTGGGTCGTTGTTGTACTGAGACATTGTGCGGTCAGGTGTTTTGTTTCTGTATTGAGACATCAGAATGTCAGAGAGGTCTCTTCACTCCCGTTGCCCCCACCGCCCTCCTGCCCCTCCTCCCCTCCCCTCCCCCACCTGCCGCCACCCACCCACATTGCCAGCTCATCTCTCTCTTCCCCTTCAGCTCTTTATGTGAAGAAAAGTATTTATTTTCATTTATCAAAGGCTTTTTACCCCTGAGAGATGGAGAAAATTGCAGTGTCTGCAATACTCTCTCTGAGTGTGTGTGTGTGTGTGTGTGTGTGCGTGCACGCGCGTGCGTGCGTGCGTGCACGCGCGTGTGTGTGCGTGTGTGTGTGTGTGTGTGAGAGAGAGAGAGCGTGTGTGCGTGAGAGCGTGGTTGGGAACGATGCTGGAGGTTATTATGGAGAGACTACAACGTGACAGGAGATTCCTCTGATTGGGAATAAAACACCATGTAATCTATTTAAATAAAGCCCACTGCGCATTGCAAGCACACACACACACACACACACACACACACACACACACACACACACACACACACACAGACACACACACACACACACACACACACACACACACACACACGCAGTGCACGCACACATGCACACACTGTATATTCACATAGGCGCATACTCATTCACACACACTGGAACACTAAAACACACACTGGAAGACTAAAAGACGATCGACACAGCCAACACAACGAGATTCTGATGCATTCTACAGACCAGTACATAGTAAAAGTAGTGTGTGTGTTTGTGTGTGTGTTTGCGTGTGTGTGTGTGTGTGTGTGTGTGTGTGTGTGTGTGTGTGTGTGTGTGTGTGTGTGTGTGTACACTCGTTGGAGTTCAACGAACACCCAGGATTTTCCAGCGTGCGTGGAGCAGGCAACCCCCTGCATGTAAACAAACACAAGTTCAAATTCACAAAGGGATTTGTAGTCATTAAATTGCAATGATCGCCCTGTTTTAGCTTTCACTTTGAAGATGGAAAAATAAAGCTAGGCGCAGAAGTGGTGGTGGGGGAAACAGGCCTAATAGAACATGAAAAGAACATCTAATTATTCAAGAGAGAGTAGTTACACAAGGAATAATAAACAGAAATATTTAGGGAAAAAATATATGAACAAGTAAAAAATATGTGCTAATGCTGAAATTTGCTAGAATAACATAAAAATCTCTCATCGCAAATGACAGGTTTATAGTCTACAGTTCTTTGTACATCGTCACTATTGGGCACTAAGCTTTCTGACCAAAAGCATTACTTGAGGGAAGTGACAGGAAAAAAATAAACTGCATTCCAATTGCAAACTCTTATTAAACCTTGTCATTTATGCAACTTATTCATAAGAAAAAAAAAAAATGATTCTCCAAAAAAATAATAACGAAATTAGTGAAATAAACTTCTGGTGTTCTTATATTTTTTTAACAAATTGCTCAAAGGTGTGAAAAATAACCGTGCATACTGTACAAGCTCAGGGTGCTTTGCAACATGATGCAATATGAATTGAGGGCTTGTGGATTGTCTATTTTCATAATATATTATATTTGTATTAGTATTACATAGTATATTTGTATAGTATTATTTGATGGCATGGTTAAAACAAAAATATTGTTGTTTTTGTTTTAAAGGGGATTTCCACCCATTTTCAACATTTTCTTGGACCCTATTTGTACACTCTCAGGGAAAAAGTCCTACAAGAAAAATTATTAACATGGTGAAACGCAACTTGATATCGTCATCAAGTGGTGTTTCACCATGTTATTTATTTTTCAGACCTCCATTTCTAGGAAACACAGAATGGGGGTAATTTTTATCACGCCCACATACATCTCTAAGGTACATTAATGACATAGTAAAATGTTGAAAATGGATAGAGTTCTCCTTTAAAAACAAAAAATATGCACACGTTTTTGTTGTTTTTGTTTTAAGAAAGAAGACAATAAAGAAGGAAATATGGAACTATTTTCCCCTGGACAGGGGCGATATATTATGTAATATGTGGTTGTATTGATTGACTGAGATGTAGGGCTGTAGGAGAAGATGCGATAGCAGGATTCACTCCCCTGGGCCTGGATAGGCATACATGTGACCCTACAGGTTAGCGCATAAATTAAGCACTTTGCCACCGTTAACAAAATGTAAGTCAAGTTGCACAAATCACATTTCTCACACTGTCACAGCGCCGTGTTCATTTTGTTGACTGAGACTAAAAAACGAAAAGACAAAAAAAAAAAAAACGTTTTACTGAGACTAAAGGGCATGTCATTCAAAAGACTAACATTGAAGGCTCACGCAGCTCTGCTGCGTCGGTGGTGAGATATACACAGCGGTGCCGGCGATATCAACCAATCAGCACTGATCATGTTGACCTCTGACCTTTCCTTGCTAAGCGCTGACCTGGCCCTGAGCCAGAGGAGTAGAACCTGTACTTGACCCCATGTGGACCTGTGACACCTTCAATAAAACACTTCCCCTTGCATATGTCAATAAGGAGAGACTCTGTACAAAACATAGAACCAGCAGTTGACCCGTGTGTGTGTGTGTGTGTGTGTGCGTGTGTGCGCGCACGCGTGTGTGCATGCACGTGCGAGCCAGGGCCGGATCTAGGCATAGGCATGGGGGGTCAATGCCCCCATAAATACCCAGACTGCCCCACCAAATACAACGTATGATGGCATGCAAAACTACCGAAATTTCAAATATATTTCCAAGTGCTTATATTTATGATGATTTGAAACACTACTACTGCTACGAACTAACTTCAACTGTCACACCACTAAACCAGCACCATTTCATCATTCAAAACAGAAAACTCTGAGTCAGAGTCCTTTAGCTTTATGCATGCTGCGTGTCTGTTGCAACTTCAACAACAACTGATGTCATTATTGATGCTTACTTTCCTAATTTAACTCCTGTAGGCGAAAATGGTATGGGGCCGTCGATGAAGCCGCCCCCCATACCATTTTCTCCTGCCCACCCAATTGGGGAATGTTACATCCGGCCCTGGTGCAAGCATGCACGGCGCATATCTGTTTGCATTGTATGTGTGTGAATGCACCTGTATGCATGTGCCTGCACCTGCCTATGTGTTTTCCCTCACATGTTTATTTTGGGCTTGTGTGCGTGTGTGTGTGTGTGTGTGTGTGTGTGTGTGTGTGTGTGTGTGTGTGTGTGTGTGTGTGTGTGTGTGTGTGTGTGTGTGTGTGTGTGTGTGTGTGTGTGTGTGTGTGTGTGTGTGTGTGTGTGTGTGTGTGTGTGTGTGTGTGCACGTGCAGTACATATGTGTGCTACTGTGTACATGTACAGTATGGTGTATTAATAGTAGATAGAGCAGTAGAGTGTTTTCTCTGCTCCAGTCTGGGGCTGCAGATGTTAGCTGCAGATGGCCCAGCACTAACACTGTTCTAATTTGAACGGGCCAATTTATTAACTAATGATAAAACAAAATGAAATTACCTCCCATTGTGTGGGAGACAATTGTCACACGGCGACACCCGCTCTATCAACATCAGCAACTGACATTTTATTCAAACAATGTCATCAAAGATGTTGTGCTTAAAGCCTTTGCAGCTCAAGGAGATATTAATCTCGAATGCAGTGTGTGTGCATGCGTGTGTGAGTGTGTGTGTGTGTGTGTGTGTGTGTGTGTGTGTGTGTACTTGGGCGGATGTAACATTTCCCAATTGGGGGGGCAGGAGAAAATGGTATGGGGGCGGCTTCATCACCCGTGTCGCTTTGTGCCATGGGCGCTGAAGTCGCACCCATACCATTTTTGGTTAAAAGAGTTTTATTAGGCAAGTAAACATCAATAATAATATCAGTTGTTGTTGAAGTTGCAACAGACACGCAGCATGCATAAAGCTAAAGGTCTGACTTTCCAATGATGAAATGCTGTTGGATTAGTGGTGACACAACTGTAGTTAGTCAATATAGCAGTAGTAGTGTTTCAAATCATTTTAAATATAAGCAATTTAATGTGAAATATCTTGGGTTGTTTTGCATGCCATTGTGTTTGGTGAGGCAGACTGGGCATTTAGGGGAGCATTGCCCCCCCATTGCCCATGCCTAGATCCGCCCTGGTGTGTTACTTAGGAGAGAGAGAGAGAGTCGGGAGTTTCCTCCACTGCTTTGTTTAGCCGGTACAGAATGTTCACGCTCTGCCAAAAAGCGAGCACACATTCACACGCACACACAGACACTCTTTCTCTCACACCTCTTGTTCTCCCTCGCTCTGGTTTGCTCCTTCTCCCCTTGTGACCGCTCTCCTCTCCTCTCCTCTCTCTCTCTCCTCTCCTCTCCTCTCCTCTCCTCTCCTCTCCTCTCCTCTCCTCTCCTCTCCTCTCCTCTCCTCTCCTCTCCTCTCCTCTCCTCTCCTCTCCTCTCCTCTCTCTCCCTCCCTCACAGTGTACTGTACCATATGTGTGTCAACCTTGAACCAGAGCAGCCAAGGAAGAACAGGGAGAAGGGAGGTCAGAAAGAGAGACAGACGAAGAGATACAAGAAAGTAAGTGTGTGAGTGAGAGAGAGAGAGAGAGAGAGAGAGAGAGAGAGAGAGAGAGAGAGAGAGAGAGAGAGAGAGAGAGAGAGAGAGAGAGAGAGAGAGAGAGAGAGAGAGAGAGAGAGAGAGAGAGAGAGAGAGAGAGAGAGAGAGAGAGAGAGATAAACAAGAAAGAGAGAGAGAAAGAGAGAGAGAGAGAAGCTCATACTATCATAAGAAAGTTTCTTAAAGGATCACTTCTTCACCACTTTTTAACTTATTTTAGTGAAATTGGTCCTCAAAATTGTGGTAATATACCACCAGGATTTCTACTCAGTCTGTGTCTCATACCGTAAGTGGGCTGTATATATACATACCGTGTACGTAGTACAGTATTAAGAGAACTATGGCTTACATTATCGTATTGCAACTCTCCAGGATATTAGCTTTGATTCATTGATGATGATGATAATAGTGTATGGGGGTCTGAATTGCCCACAGCCCTCCCACAAGGCACAGGCCGAGTAGAAACAAATTGTGGCATTTTATCATTAGTGAGGAGTCGAGGACCCATTATATGAAGACAGGTTGAAAAGTGGTGAAGTGGTCCTTTAACAAGATGGGGGCTAATGCCAGTATGTGGCTTCTGTCACCTGTTTGTGATAAGACAAACGTACAGACCACCCGCTTCGACCTCTATCCATTGATTGAATAGACACTTATCAACAGAAATGTCACGATCCAATCGTGCCGGTATAGCAGATATTCAGATACCCGCCGGGCAAGTAGATATTTTGTATTCATTGCATCGGTGGATCACGGATACTACTAGTCGGGCGGGGCGAAGGAAGTTTTACTGAAGTTATGGTTAGGGTTAGGTTAGGTTTAGGCATAAGTTTACTGAGGTTAAGTTTAGGGTTGGGGTTAGGTGTAGGCATAGCCTAGTTTTACTGAGGTTATGTTTAGGGTTTAGGATTAGGCTAGGGTTAGGGTTAGACGGTGCTTTATGCGGTAACTAACCCTAAACAAAACTTCAGTAAAACTATGCTTCGCCCCGCCCGACTAGTATTATCCGTGATCCACCGATGCAATGAATACAAATATCTACTTGCCCGGCAGGTATCTGAATATCTGCTATACCGGCACGATTGGATCGTAACATTTCTGTTGATAAGTGTCTATTCAATTGATGGATAGAGGTCGAAGCGGCTGTACAGACAAGCCCAGACTCTCTTCTAGATGTGTTTTCGACTATAGAAACAAGTATTAAGCATTTCACACCAAAGGGACACCATGCAAAACTCTTTGGGCCCAAACTGTTGCGAGGGGTAATGCTAAAACCACCTTACTCTTTACCCTTTGGTGTGATTATGGTCCATTGAATTCCACGCTCATACCCAAAATGAATATTATGTCACAAAGTTATAAACTCAATACACAATTTTAAGACATCATAGTGTACCAACTATGTCAACAACAATCATGTTCTACTGTGCTGTCGGTGATGACAGTGATTAGCTTGGCCTTTTCCCTTGTGACAGTGACCTTGGATGTGTGCTCTGCAGATAAGACGAATAGCCAGGATGAGCATATTCTGCCAAGTGCTGAACACAGCGAGCCTCAGACCGTCTGTGGTTCAAACCTAGAATTATTTCTCCTAGCAGTTCTCTAGGAAGGAAGTGGCTCTCAAAGATTGCATATATAAAAGGTTGGAAACCTGTGTTGCCAAAAAATTATACTGTACTGTCAACATATGCATATACACACACACACACACGCACACGCACGCACGCACACACGCACACACACACACACACACACACACACACACACACACACACACACACACACACACACACACACACCCCTAACTAATTTATTTCCCTCTCCAGAATAGCTGCACTGCTCACAGAGAGCCTTTCATAATTATTCTGCAGGATAAGAGCACAGACCGCATGCAGGGTCCTGCCTCTGTTGATTACTGTACTAACACAGCAAAACACACACACACACACACACACACACACACACACACACACACACACACACACACACACACACACACACACACACACACACACACACACACAGTTATAAGACCCGACGACTGTGCGCAATGTTTTTCCGAGATACAAACGTGCAAAGAAAAAAGAAATCCCGCCGTTCTAGGCCATGCAGCTCTTAATAATTAGAAGCAGAACTGAGATGACCCTGCACAGCTCTTCTTGTATAGCCATTCAGAGTAACAACACAGCTGCGACATTGATTATCGCTGCGTTTCCTCCTCTCCAATACAAAGCTCTGTATAAGCACCTGCCTGGGCCCAGCCTGGCAGGCTGCTCCCTCCTCCTCCTCCCCTCAGCCCCTCAGTAATGTAAGACACCTTCCCATGGTAAGAGACCTGCACTGTCTTTGGTTAACAAGAGGTTAGAGACGTGTCAGCGTTATACACGCCAAAAGGAGGGATGGAGAAAGAAAGAAAGAAAGAAAGAAAGTGAAAAAAGCGCCCCCCTCTTCGCTGACGCTCTTTTCCTCTCTCCTCGTTCTCTTCCGCCCCATTAGGACCTGGCCCCCCGTTTTTTTCCCCCTTCTCTGTCATGAAACTTTAATCAGCCATTTAAAGTGAGTGGCCAGCCCGAGTCCTTTCTCTCTCTCTCTCTCTGCAGAGCTCTGACCTGTGCTGATACCACACACTCTGATGTAACTGATACAGACACCGTCCAGGTCAGCTCCGGAAAGGAAACCCTGTGCCAGCAGAGCATCTATAGGCGGCCCCCCGCCGGCCCCCCGGTCCTCCGGACCTTCATGCAGCCTCTGCAGCAGCAGCACCGCTATGCGCTTTACGTTTTCCCATTACCCAGGCGTTTCAGGGTCCTTTAACCACTTAAAAACCCCCATTCTCAAATGTCGTCTCAGATGTGCAAACGTTTTCAAAAAAAGAAAAAAAAAATACTTTGAAAAGTCCACGCGACGCTCACATTGCGGCACATTGCGACTCGTGTTGTGTAAATGGAGTAATTCACAATTGTTCAGAAAAATTTTCAAAAGATTATTTTGTGCAAAAATATGAAAATGAGAAACACGGTTAACTTATTGTCACAAGACACAGCAACTATAGAACAGTTTCTGTCGAGATTTCACTATTCTTTTTTAATCGGGAGCCTCCTGAAATTGGAGCTTTAAATGTAAAGGTTTTACTTGTAGGGTCATGGGTTACGAAAATGAAAAGTCCCTTACAAAACGAGTACAGCAATGTGTGCAGCAATGCAACACAAATGCTGTTATTTGTTGGAATGCTGTCCTGTAAAAAATGTATGATTACAGTGCCTTTACTGTAGATCACATTCTTCTGTATATTTTTGCGCATATAACTACAGTAAGAGAAGAGCATGAGAAAGCATCAGCCTGTGTGCCTCCCAGCCCTTCTACTGCCGCTGTCTGTGAGAGGTTTGTCTGCTCTCCCCTGTAGACTGAAAAGAAATCCATCAGCATGATCCAGAGAGAGAGAGAGAGAGAGAGAGAGAGAGAGAGAGAGGAAGTGAAAAAAGAGAAAACCACTCGGTCCAGACTCCAGACTCCCATCTGATATATGGTCTCTGCGGCTGGCTGGTTCTCTCCCCATCTCTCCACACGAATGCATTTGCTCACGCAGGCGTATTGGTTTGCACGAGCATACGTACACACGCACGCGCACACACGCCCACACATACATGAGCGTACGCGCCACGCCACACACGTATATACCCACACACACCTCCAACAGTAAATAAGGCAGTGCAGTCAGGTCACAATCACAGTAAACCACACAAACGACTACCATCTGTCTCTTTGTCTCTGCCTGTACGAGTCAATGAGCATCAGCGGCAACAGTTCATACTACAGCGCCCAAACACAATAACATTCAACATCACCGTATTAAAAGAAAAATATATATCTTTGAAGCCCTGTGAAGCGATATTCATTGCTCTCTCTCATTCCCTCATGGTTCTCTTGCTCTCTCTCTCTCTCTCCCACATCTTTCCCTCCTCCTTCCTTTGCTTCCTCCTCTTCCTGTAAATGAGTGATTTATCAGCCTTAATTGCTGGCAGTGGTTCACGTGGTCATGTGACCACAACATGACAGCGCGTGATAAATACGCGGTGGAAATGAAGGCCTGCAATGCAACGCATACTGTACAGAGGGTTGGGGGGGGGGTATCCGCATGCACGTCGCATGCATTGCGGGTCAACATTATCTGCACGCCGTTGGCTTGGGTGAGACTATTATGCCCCACGCTGAAACCACTATCTTTCTTTCTGGGAAAGCTTGGTGAGTTTTCTGTAAAATAAAAACAAAAACAGAGAAGTAAAAAGAGGAATGATTATATCATCGGATACTGATTTAAGAAACTAAATAATTTCAAGACACTGCTATGCATGTGCGCTAATATGCTGTATGATGCAGATTGAAAGCTCTACATTTGGTGTCAATCAGACAATGTGTTTATTTTATAATATAACGGCCATATTTTGGAAGCCAATCGTAGCAAATCAATGAATGACGTAAAGCTGACAATGGTATAAAATGAAATACGCTTCCGGCTATTTTTATTATGCATGTGACGTGTGGTTGTTTGTCTTGTACACACACACACACACACACATTGAAAAAGTGTGGCCCAAGTACAGTATATACATTTATACCGCTTAAGCGATAAAACGTATCACTTAGAGAAGTACAAGCACGTGCTTCCGAGATGAAGCCAGTTAATCTGACATAATATGTATGTATGCTGTGGGAGGAACAGTGCAGCCAGCCTTGGCAGGTATAAATCCATAAAGAAACAGTTCAATCACTATATATACTACATCTGGGATGTACCTTTAGGAGCTCTGTGCACGGTCATTGACCAAAGACACACACACACACACACACACACACGCACGCACGCACACACACACACACACACACACACACACACACACACACACACACCCCCACACACACACACAGCTGCAGGCCCTACCACTG
>CM076969.1:47059167-47076667 GCA_039105355.1 Benthosema pterotum | reverse complement strand
TGGGCCTTGACCCCAAAAGGTCTGGGCCAAATTCCATGAAAATGTCACTCCAGCCATGGTTTTCAGGGGAGTTCTATTTTTCAGTTCTTCATTCCCTGTCTGTAACCATCTCACCCATCCCACTCTCTCCATCCATCCATCTGTCTGTCAGCTGGACGGATGGACAGACGGATGCGAGACAGAAATAAGAAGAGTACAGTATGCGGCGTGAAGGGATTCTCTCCACAGAGAGAGAGGCATAGCAGAGGTTACGGGGGATCAGAGGGCAGTGCATGGGGGTGGAAGGTGGCAGCCATGTCCCCATGAGCACTGGCCATGTCACGTTCCTGTCAATTAACATGCTGTGTCACAGTCATAACAGAGAAACACATAGCAGCTCAACCACTGAACGATATGAGAGAGAGAGAGAGAGAGAGAGGGAGAGAGAGAGAGAGAGGAGAGAGGGAGCGAGAGAGAGAGAGAGGGAGAGAGAGAGAGAGAGAGGGAGCGAGAGAGGGAGAGAGCGAGAGGGAGCAGTGAAGAGGGACGAAAGTGAGAGAAAACGAGAGAAATGAGAGAAATCGTTACTCAGATGGAAAGTGGAAAAAGTAGCGGTGATTAAAAAGAGAATATACTGTAGCAAATCTCCTGTGACTGCTGGCCCAGCTAAATGCTGGGTTTTGTTAACTGAAAGAGAATAGATAACGCTATATTAATTTTGGTTCCGTTTGGAAATATTAAGGATATTGTTAGTCTTATTTTTTCTTTTACTACCACAGTAAAATGCTAAATGTTAATTTAAGTTGGACCCTGAGTGGACCCGGAGTGGAAGATTTTGCTGAGCGCTTTATATTGCAGTAATACAGACGTTGGTTACTGAAATTGCATTATTTTACACTTCCATTAGAATATATATAAATGTCACTTGTGTTTAAATAGCAAATGGTAAACATTTACCTGAGCAAATACATTCATTTAATTCTAAATGAATCTGAATAATAAATAAATAAATAAATAAAATGCGTATAATCGCATGAGTATACTTGTAGATTACAAAATGTTTTTGTACATGTCAGATGCTCAGGGCAGGCTTGTGGAATTCCATGCATGTACTGAGCAACAGGAATTTGATGCACATTTGAGCATTTGAGTTACATACAGAAACCCCAGGATAATTTCTGTTGTTCCAAAGATAAGTGATAAGTTTGAACACAAAATGATGACAGGAATAGTAACCAGTTGAACTGTAGTATCGCTACCACTTATAACTTTATACTGTGCTAATGTCTTATTTTGGTGAAGGGATTTGGTGTGTGTGTGTGTGCGTGTGCGTGTGCGTGTGCGTGTGCGTGCGTGTGCGTGTGTGTGCGTGCCGGGCAACTATACGAAGTTATGGATTTACGTTGATATTATAGAAGCTTTAAGGCAGTGGTTTTCTGCCCGTTTCATTTCAAAGCCCATTATGTAATCAGCTTTTGAGCCACGGACCACCATTTGATTTGGCCTTCTTGATATTTTGTCTGTAATTCCATGCTTTCGGCAAACATAAAATAAAAATAGCAATTCTTCTGCTGTACATCGTCACATCATGTATAGACTTGTTTAACTCTAATGAAACTCTTGAGAAGAACAAGTTAGAAATCAACAACGGTCCATTTAGTTACAAACTCTTGCTGGTCCCCTGGTCATTTAGCCGGGGGACCACCTGGAACCCCTCAAGGACCACTGGTTAGAAGCTACTGATTTAAATGCACAGCGAGGAGTTACCTCAGACGCCAGGTTTGAGTGGTGAACAGGTCTCAGCTCACTATCACAGATGGAGGAATTTTCTTGACGTCCTAGAATGAGAAAATAAAATAAAGGTTTAGAACAAGGTGTTAAAAATCTCAATACATAATGAAACTTAATTAATAAAAGCAAAATTCAAGCTTCAACACGGGTGTTTTTGTGGAAGCACTGTGTGTGTGTGTTTGTGTGTGTTTGTGTGTGTGTGTGTGCGTGTGTGTGTGCGCGCGCGTGTATGCGTGCATGTGTGTGCGTGTGGAAGACAACATTTTATTAGGGCTGATTTACACAGCAAGAAATCACCTACAATTCTATTCTTTTATGATTTATAATCTATAGATTTTATAATATATAATGAATTTTACACTGTCCTCAATGCTGTTCCTGCATGACCTTTGAGAATTAAAATGTCCGCTGTCAACAAAAAGCTATATACCGGTACTTCAATCTGTCTGTTCACACAGTATATGTGTGAACCTCTGTGTGTGCACGGCAAATACTATTATATACAGTATATAAACCACGTAATTTCAGAAGGCTTGAAAGCCGCTGCTAGACTTTATTTGCTAAGGAAAGGTGGCACATGGGGACAAAGTATATTAATGCCCCTTCATCCATCTTTAAACAACAAAGAGGACCATTCATTTCCCTGTAATCCGATTCACACACGGCCAAATGGACTCTGACCCACTGGGCTATGTAGGGCTTCCTACTGACAGACGCAGAGACAGAGAGAGAGAGAGAGAGAGAGAGAGAGAGAGTGGTCAGGCAACCCCAAGGCGCCAGTCACACCTTTAAATTTTATAAAACCACAACGTCTTATGAGACGTATGTGTTCTGTCACGGATGAGATCAGCTCAATTCGTCAAACCGCGTAACTCCCATTGGAGATGAATTGAGCTGAACTCGTCACGTGACACAACACGTACAAGATTTCGTGGTTTCTATCAAACTTTAAGGTGTGACTTGCGCCTAAAGCTTCCCAAACTATGTAGGCACAGAACTACTAAAAGGCATACGTGCTGGTGGTTGGCGACATGCACACACACATACAGTACAGTACGCACACACTTTACTTCTGCACGCATGCATATTCAAACATTCCACCAGCATATATTCACTGCACACACATGCACACATGCACAGCTTGTGTCTGCGTCACTGGGCTTTCAGAGAAACGGAGGCCCCCCTAGCTGGTGCAGCAGAGACAGGGCATGGGGAGGGGGACAGAGAGGAGGGGGAGGAGGGGCCGCTACATGGCAGCAGTGTGTGGGGTCAAGGCCTTTCCCAGGTACAAATAAAAGGGAGAGCTACAGAGACTCTGGAAAGAGCTGAACAACACCATGGGTCACCTTGCCTGGCAAAGAGATCAATGTCTGTTTGACTGGCTGCGGGAGCGAGGGGGGGGGGGGGGGGGGGAGAGAGAGAGAGAGAGAGAGAGAGAGAGAGAGAGAGAGAGAGAGAGAGAGAGAGAGAGAGAGAGAGAGAGAGAGAGAGAGAGAGAGAGAGAGAGAGAGAGAGAGAGAGAGAGAGAGAGAGAGAGAGAGAGACGGGGGGTGGAAGAGAGAGAGAGAGAGGCTGACTGCAGCAGAAGGGTAAATCACCTCTCCTGCTTCATTGAGATGCAGGTAAAACACACAGGGGTCTTTGCTTGGCTACATACGCACAGCAAAGACCCATACAGGTCCCATGTTTTATACTCTCAATGTTAAACAAACACTCCACGTTTAGCTTGTGTATAGCTGCTCCCAACATAACACAAACTCCTTGTCGTACACAAGCATGCGCAATTGCGCACACACACTCACGCACGCACACACAGAGTGTATATAATGTGCTCCATCTTCGAATATACTCCCCCACTACACAAATTGGCCCAAAATACCCCACACGTCGCTGACTCTCTGCCCTGCAACTCAACTCACGCTGTTGAGAAACAGACGTTGAAAACATCAACACGGCCCCAGCTATGTTTATCCGAGTGTCGCAATGTTATATGCTCAATTATAATTGAATCATAATTAGCCTTTCATCTATTGCCCTTTAGTGATGTGTAGCTGAAAAGCGTTTTTTTTATCCAAGTGCAAATGTGAGGCACATCTAATGGTCTGAATGCTACTGCTGCACATAAATACACATAAACACCATCCAGGGCCACACTTTGTCTAAGGAGATCCTTTCACAGCCATGCCATATATATATACTGTATATCCGGCTGTGTTTGCAGTAATCTCAATTAAGCATGGGGTTACGCTGCTATGGCGTTTGATTTTAAAGCTATCACGATATATACCTCCCCATCTCCCATATGAGCTCCTATCTCTGCCAGAGAGCCTATAGTAGTGTATGCCAGCGGGATACACGCCACGGAGAGACAGCGACACGACCCTTTAGAAACACTGCATTCTCACCACACAACCCGCGACACGGCGCGGGGGGACGTGTTAAATTATTAGGTTTTCAAATAAATGACACATAACTCAGCTGCCTGGGACAGTGTGAGACAGACAGAGAGAGAGAGAGAGAGGGGGAGAGAGAAGGAGCGAGACAGAGCTCAGGCATTGCAAGCCTCAGCCCGGATGATGGACGGACTACAGGGGGACATAAATGTGGCTGATTTAAATCACTTTAAATGTAAATGTTTATCGTGCAGAGTGATGCGGATGCAGATTGAGTGGAAGAGATTGAAATTGTTTCCTCTTTTGAATGCGAATATGGCTTTAACCCTTTGGAGGGCGACGTTGGTTGGGAGGCGGCTCGGGGGGGGGTTGTCGCATGCCATGCAGCGTTCGCCGTCAATCAGGGAAGCTGAGCGTGCTGTATATACGGTAAATTAGTCAACACCCAGCTTCAGCTGTTGTAAAAAAAACAAAGCAGTCGAGGCGGGGTTGGGTTGGGCGAAAGGGCCCTTCTGTGTGGAGTTTACATGTTCTCCCTGTGTCCCCTATAGGATAGAAAAACATCCAGGTCTCTAGACTGCCTCTCTCCCTGGCCAGTCAGACCGCCTGATGGAGGGGACTGGAACTGGTTGGAATAACGTGTTCCTTCGACCCGCTATGTCCAACCAGGGAAACTACCCCCTGTCAGGTGAAAAGAAGGCAGCTTGGACTCCTCATGCATTGAAGGAAGCATGAGGCAAGTCCACTGCCTTCCCCAGGTTGGTGGAGGCTGCATAGAGCCCACGCTCACGTTACGTAATTGGCACAATGAGTTATAAAAGAAGGAAAAAAACAATCAGGGAAAATGTTTTTCACCATTTGCTCTGTTACAGTGAAGCAGTGTGCCAATATCTATATAGGCTAAACACATGTTTGTATGTCTGTACAATGTGTGTATGTCTGTAGTGCACGCAACTCAAGAACCGTTCGCCCCACCGACTTCCACACAGGGAGTCCAGCCACCAGAGTTGAGTCTGTTGGACCTACGGTTGTCCGGAATCACCACAAAAGGCCCCTGCCCTATATAATATACAGAAATATTCATATATGGGCATAAAAGGGACACCAACAGATGGGTGGAATGGGTACTCTGACACGGGTATACAACGGGTATTGCATACAGTATATAGCCAGGTGGTGCATCCTGGTTCTCCAACTTCCCATCGTCACCGACTCTGTACAGCTAAGAGAGCAAGATATTATTATTACCATGACTCGTATATGGCTTACATCATTAGTGTTGTATATAATCAACATGGGGAGGGTAGAGGGGTCTCTGTACTGTAGCCTATATACAATCGCTGCGGCGTCAACATGAAGACGTAAACGCTGGCATGCCTATACAGACGCAATACACTCAGTTCAAGTGGAGAGAGCATGAACACCCCATGGCTGCAAGGTCGAATAGAAGGCGCAGTGCTGGACGGTTATTGAGCTCTCGCACAAATAGACGCTCACTCAACATGGTGAGAGTGCCCCCATCCCTTTGTCCCATTAATTTCGAGACATTAAAGCAAAGTGCATGATGATGATTCAGATGTCAATATGGATGAATTTCAAAGCGATTTCCCATAGTTGACCTGAAAGAGAGAGTCCAATATTGTGACAGGGGACAACTGCATTATCTGTAATAACCCAATCATTGGACATAACAGCAAATGATCACAGTGCACACAGAGTCAATACGCCACGAAGGAGAATAGAATTTCACTTTTTGCTGATAAGATTAATCCTCATGTAATGAGGATGTGTAGTAGTGCGTGTTTGCATACACATAAGCACATATACTGTACGTATGTGTGTGTGTGTGTGTGTGTGTGTGTGTGTGTGTGTGCGTGCGTGCGTGCGTGCGTGCGTGCGTGCGTGCGTGCGTGCGTGCGTGCGTGTGTGTGTGCTGTGTTGGAATGTAACTAAAGAAAGTACTTTTTCGCAGCAACTACTGATAACTACTGATAACTAATTACTTTCAATGTTTTTGTGTAATATTACATTTACTATTGTCCAAAAGTAAATAGTTATATTTTTACAAGCTTTGGTAGTACCATGGACTGTGGAGTGCTTATTAATGGGATGGATTAGCTTCGCAAGGAGCTGATTTGGTCTAGGTATATGGAAAGACGCACACTTGAGACGGGCCTTAAACTATACACATGCATGAAACTTTTGGTGACAAAAGATGCAATTGCTGCATGGGGGTAAAGTAATATGTACCACATTACTTTTGACAGGGAGTAAAGTATTTGTAAAGTACTAATATATTGTATGTATATATACTGTACTGTATACTATATATATATATATATATATATATATATATATATATATATATATATATATATATATATATATATATATATATATATATATATATATATATATATATATTTTTTTTTTTTTAAAGTAACTGTTTTCCAACACTGGCTTGCATGCGAGTGGAACAGAGTTAAAGAGAAACAGAGAGTGTGAATTCAGTTCAACTGCCACAGCGTTGATACGACGATGAGGAAGTGCTGAAATGTTGTTTCCCCTCATTCTGTCCTCCTTCAGCACAGGAAACGAATCAGTGCTACTGTATCCTCCTGCCCCGTGGTGTCTGGCAGCACAAAACAAACACACACACACACACACACACACACGCACATAGATCGCGCACAATTTACACCCTCGCGCAGTCATCAGCACTTTTTAATCCGTCACATCTGTGCAGCGAATAATTCACCAAACGGGCCTGAAAACATTCTCAAGAAAAAAAGAACAAAAGATACACAGTAACACCATCTGTGTTTATTTAACGCCGAGTGTGTACAAATGGAGCCCCGCTAAATGAAATGAACACGCAGGATTTTACATGAGCTATTCAAATTCACGTATACTGAACACTACAGACTATCTCGTGATGACAAAGCTAGTTCCCTTAAAAAGCTTTTTCCCAGCTTGTCATAGCATTGAATACCTTCCCCAAATGAGGTCAAAGAAATGCTAAAAGCAATCTGGTAGGGATGAGACAGACAGACAGTCTTGTCTTGGCTGATTCATACCTTGTTTGCTGGCTGGTGCCATGCATGCACCGGAAATGGCACTTTTACAACCATATGGATACAGTGCGGTGTAAATCGTTGCACATACATGGGGTGCAAGTCGTTGCACATGAGGTGCAAACCGTTGCACATGGGGCACTATTTGCCCACCAAACACTGGTGCACGGACTAAGTATAAAGTCACAAAGAGCCACAAATTCACTTATATGAATACTATTACAAGCATGTTCCCTGTTCTTGCAGTCTGACCTGAACCCAACCAGGCCTCCCATCATGCATAGAAACCTCCCCTAATTCTACCTGGTGGTAGTTCCACTAAAGACGTATATTGGTGTCCCCGCAGTTCTAGGTTATAACACAAATGTAATTAAATAGCACACTATATTGACCTAATCAGATAGGAGGGCCATAAATTAGTGTGCACACGCTCACTAAAAGGCCCTCTCCTCTCAGCTAGGACACATCTCTGATCGTTTATCATCTTAAAGGAGCAGGAACCCGGCCAGCATCTATCCTCTCTCTCTCTCTCTCTCTCTCTCTCTCTCTCTCTCTCTCTCTCTCTCTCTCTCTCTCTTCTCACAGGAAAATCATTCCTTCCGGTACGGTAGGGGAGGGTCATATGTCGCCCTGCTGGCCCTTCACTCTGAGGTCCAATCCAGGCCAGGTGACTGGCATAATGTAATGCCTGTACACGGAGCAGAGACTATACCGATTGGCTGAATCTGTTGAGTGTTACAGTGCATATACCATATACATGCAGTACATATATTATAGGGCCCTATTTCTAACCTTTTAGGCATAAGGGGTCTAGCATGGACAAAAACAGGGACCTATATAGGGTTGTTTCTTTTTATCCTCAGATATTCGGTCCTTGGACCCGTTAAAAACTATTCAGTGCATATTGGTCTTTACACCGAGGGGTAGTACCCCACCCACCCCACAACATGCATCATGTGTGAAACACACGCACACTCTTGCACACATGCGCAAGCGCACACACGCATGCACACACTCTCTCTCTCTCTCTCTCTCACACACACACACACACGCAAACACACACGCAGATACACACACACACACACACACAAAGCCCCCCCCCCCACACACACACACGCACTCACACACACACACACGCACACACACACACACACACGCACGCACACACACACACACACACACACACACACACACACACACACACACACACACACACAAAGCCGCCCCCCACACACGCGCACTCACGCACACTCACTCACACACACACACACTTACACATGCGCGCGCGCACACACACACACGCACGCACGCACGCACGCACACACACACACACACACACACACACACACACACACACACACACACACACACACACACACACACACACACGTGCACATGCATACACATGCATGCACGTAGTAGCACACACACGGTAGCACACACATAGTCATTGACCTTGTAGGAGAAAAAAAAAATCAGTACACCCTTTTGTTTTTCTTTTATCTGTTTCTGTTGAACTAAAACAGTATAAAGTGGATTAATGAATGGTCCTATGGTAAAGGTTTCTGATCTCAGAGAGTGATAGTATAATACTCTGTATTAAGAACACAATTCATCATTATACATGCGTGGTTATCAACATTATAAATAGATTTCAAATTTATTATAGCAGTAATGGTCCGGGGTATTATTTAATTTGCATTTACATATAGATCTATAGCACTATCACGATATTGTCAATATAACTATAACAAATGTGTGGTACTGCCTCATATTATTTCTAAAATATTATGTTATCATTTCTCCATTTAAGCCATCTCTTGGCCCTGTTTTAAAATAAAACCAATACGATTCAACAAGTCAACACAGCCACTAAAGTACAAGTTTGCTCTCAACTTAATTATTAACTGAACCAGTTCAGGAACCCTGCTCTGTGCCTTGGGGGTCTATAACCTGACGATACTGTACACATTTGGTATAAACACAGTTGTGGTTTTGACTTTTGTTATAAAATTATATGCAACAGGTATGGCTATAATTGATACCAAGATGCAGCTCTTGTTACTTGTTATTATTTCTTGAAATTAAAGGTGTATAGTTGGCTAGTCTATATCACATTGAATCATCTTGATTTCTTATATTTTTCCAAGGTGAAAGGTGGTGAAAAAAACAAATATCAAAAACGCACAAGATATACTATAAACTCCATACAACTGTGCTTATATTTACTACGGGGGAAATGTTAACTGCATTTTGAAGTGGACGAAAATACGCGCTCCCCGTGCAAAGATTTCATTCTGTTCCACAATCCAAACGAAGCGATTGTCCATTCATTGCACTGCATGCGTTCTATTGTTAAAAGTTATCTAATTGAACATACACGTGTCTATCGACATAGCATCATCAGGCACGATGTCAGACAAACATGCAAAAACTAAAAGACAAAACAACAGCAACTAGAAATAAAAAATAAAATCATTTTCAAGAGAAAGTATTCTTTTCCATTTGTGGAGATTTATTGATGAATATATTCACTGTATTCCATTTCGAGTAACTGAACAGGGTCAGGTCGTATATTGTCCAGACAATACAAAAGCCTTTAGCCTTACAGTGAAATCCATCCAAGGCTTCAACAAAAGATGTGTATAGTTTAATATAATGCTTGTTTTATAACCTTAACATTTACAACAGTTCACATGTTATTTTTATCCGAATGAATGAGACCCATAGGGTTTGAGATAACTTAATTATGTTCAAATAATACATTTGCAGCGAAGTCAACTCACGGGGTGCAACTGACGCATTGTACGCTATAAATTACAAAATATGAGCACAGGCTGTATATTTGCCTAAATTGTATTAATTTCAGGGCAGGCTATTTGGTCGCGTGACCAGTCCTCGCGTATTATGCTCTGAACTATTTAATCTCCGCCCCACCTGTTGATTATATAGTATAGACTATAACAATCAGAACATTTTACAGGAGATTGTGCGTAATATCAAAGTGATGTTATCAGCTTTTATAAGCCATAACCCGACGCTATTTTACATTAGAGTCCGTATAGGCTATTAAACAGCATTCAATGCACAATTCCGTTTTCGTTTGGGCTTTTTTTTTATCCTAATGAATCCAGAAGCAGGTCATGAAATGTTTCCAATTCAGCAATTTCGCGGCGCGACGCACACACACACACACACACACACACACACACACACACACACACACACACACACACACACACACACACACACACACACACACACACACACACACACACACACACACACACACACACACACACACGCCGCTTTGCAACGAGGTAGAAGATGAATTTCCATGTGTCCTGTCTGTCTTTGTGGGAACAGCAGCGCAGAGGAATGCGTCCAGCGGCTTTGGGGTAATATATGGACAGTGACAGTGAGGGCCGATGTTACAGGGTGACGGATGAATTAACAACCTCACTAACATGGTCTTTGTTGTCCCCAAATAAATCTCCAAAGTCATACGTGTGCCTGCCATGCCATTATACTGTATATACACATTATATACAAAGCCAAAAGTTCATTTGAAAAATCCTTACACGACCAGCATGCATGGGTTCACACTGGTTCAATCTATTTCCAAACTTTGAGTGTAAGACGGAGTTTGGCTTATCAAGAAAGACAACAGACAGGATGGATGATTTAAAAGAAATACAGACATGAAGCTTATACCCTATATACTGGACTATTGTGTCAAATTAAAACTGATTTATAACCAATTTTCACAAAGTAAATGAAGAGAAATAGGAACTTGGACATTCGCCAAGGCGCAGCTTATATGGATAAGCAGACCTGCAGACTATAACCTAACAACACACAATCTGTGCGGCTAATATAGTCTAAAAGGCAAACATCACCAAATGGAGAAAAAAGTAGATTCAAAACAATCACATCATAGCCGAGCTGTCATTCAAAGTCCATAAAACAAGCTATATGGCACGGCATCGTATGGGTCCTTAAGGCCTTTAATTGTGTGAATATCAAATTGATTCTGTGAAGCCGCATTCACTATCCAAATAAAGAGTAATAAGATTTCAAAACGGGGAAAAGGGAAAAGAAAGAAAAGAAGAAAAAACGCGTATGTAACTGCATATTTAGAAAGCCTTTACGCGCAGCTCTCTTTGTGTTTGTCAGTTGGAAACAGATACACATGTATTTTTTAAGTTTTTATTTGTCTGTTTTTTTCCGCTATAAACTTTTGGACGCCGGCCGGGTGGAGAAACTCACATGAAAAACTCCGGGGACGAGGGGTTGTTGTCGCTGCTGGATCCGTTCTGTTCTCGGAAGCCATTGGTGATGAGCTTCTCGTATTTCTCCTTGTAGGCGTCCCTCTCGCGGACCAGCCTGGAGATCTCCTGCTTGAGGTGGTCCACCTGCTGTATGAGCTGCGTCTTCTCGCCCTCCAGGACGTGCCGCTGCTGCACCCGCTTGTAGCGGCAGGACTGCGCGTAGCCGCGGTTCTTTAGTGTCCTCCGCTTCTGTTTCAGGCGGATCACCTCCTCCTTGCTGACTCCCCGCAGCTGCCGGTTGAGCTCCCGCACCGACATGGTCACCAGCTGGTCGTCCGAGAAGCGGTCGTCCAGGCGCAGGTGGTGCTGGTGGCTGCCCGCCGTGCCGACGCCGGACTGCGAGCCGCCGCCGGAGGACGGGTGGTGTCCCCCGCCTCCCGGGTGGTGGTGGTGGTGATGGTGGTGGTGGTGGTGGGGCACGCCGTTCTGAGCCGCCGCGGCGGCGATGACCGCGGACACCACGGCGGCCGCCGAGCCCATCTCCTCCCCGGGCATGGCGCCTCCCGTCCCGGCCGCGCCGCCGACGAACTGCTGCCCCCTGGCATAGCCGTCGAAGGTCTGGAGCTGGTGACTGCTGCTGATCAGCGCCTCCACGGCATCCTCCGGGCTAAAGCCCAGAGCCTCGGGATTCAACTGCTGTTGGTACCCGGTCATCCAGTAGAAATCCTCCAAGTGCGCCTTCTGTTCGCTCCCCGATCCCGGACTGGGCGCCGAGAAGCTTGGAGAGGGGGGAACCGAGCTGCAAGGCGTGCTCATCGGGGTGGAAGATAGGGATCCCCCGGCGATCAGGCGGCTGCACTGGCTGATGCTGCGATCGGGCTCCACCGGCTCCTTTTTCACTTCAAACTTCATCAGATCGAAGTCATTAACATATTCCATGGCCAGGGGACTGGTGGGCAGGTCGGAGTTGCTCATTGCCAGTTCTGATGCCATCCTCTTGCTGTTGACAGTCCTCCAAAGGGGGTGAGGAGCACCTGTCAAACTGGGCTGCTGAGACACGCACTGAGCCAGCTTGATTTCTTTATTTATTTTTCTTCAAAACCGGAGGAAAAAGGAAAGTGGCTTTTTTCTGGGCTAATTGCGCGGCGCAGGTTCTAATTCGATAAGTTTTTTTCTTTTTTTCCTCCCCCCCTCTCTCCCCTCCTTTACGCAGAATCCCTATTGCACAGACGCATTGGAGCAGCGCGTGCGTCTCTCCGTGTTTTCTGCCTCTCTCTCTCTGCGCGCGGCTCTCTGTGTTTCTAACATTTAACACTTCATGGCTCCTTTTAGGATCAGTGCGCCAAATTGAAGAGCTTCACGTGCGTGTCGCTGCCTGGCAAATTGTTGCCTTGTAGAGAGAGAGAGAGAGAAGAAGAATGTGGAAAGAAAAAAAATAAAAGAAAAGAAAAAAACTCCACCCCAACCAAAGGATTGATAGATTTTTTTTCAAGGGATCAGTCAGTCGACGAGTTAAAAAAGCATTGCTTAGTTTTATAGGCGAGCCCTGACGTCAGGGCTGAAATATGAAATTGACTGAGACTCGCAGCCAATGAGCGCACTGGCCCGCAGGAGGTCATTAGCATAATAGTATGGAAAAGCAAAGTTTTCTGAAGTGTCCAAAGCTATCTGCAGATTGACATGTGAGACTCAATCGCTTCACATCGCAAAAAGAAATGTGGTTTTCAACAGATTTTGACCAGGCACTGATTAAGATAACATGGGGACCACCGCTATTGTGTGAGCGTCCATCATAGAACCAGGGCATATAGTTTGACAGGCTCAGAGAGAGAGAGAGAGAGAGAGAGAGAGAGAGAGAGAGAGAGAGAGAGAGAGAGAGAGAGAGAGAGAGAGAGAGAGAGAGAGAGAGAGAGAGAGAGAGAGAGAGAGAGAGAGAGAGAGAGAGAGAGAGAGAGAGAGAGAGAGAGAGAGAGAGACATGTAGACCCTTGCAGGTCCATTTGGATTTCATTTTAAAGATCTATTTAATTAACATTAACAATTCTCCATAATTTAACTGTGGACCACCTGGAACCCTCTCAGGGACCACTGGTGGTCCCCGGACCACTGCCAAAGAGCACAGAAGAGGGAATTAAAATAACACCAACGCCGTGTTCTAAGGATTCAATTAGGACATAGTTAAATATGCGAATCTTTCTTTTGAGAATGAGTACATGAGGACATTTCTAGGCTATACTAACATGATAGCCTACCATCAAATCAATAAGACACTTAGCTTAATTGTGCCCATGACAACTTTAGTCTTTGTGTGTTTGCACTGCTGTTTGGACGATTAAAACAGACGTAATTTACTTTAAATATAGTCAACCTCCTAACTAACCTATAACCCTGGCTAAACGTCTGTTGATTGTCCTTCAATTAAACGCGACATAATTAAATGAATGTTTCAATGGACCAGGGAATTCCTTCCGATTTGCTTAAGCATTGATTGATTTGTTACGAAACATTTTGAAGCAAACGTTTGAGGGAAAAATGTTTTGTCTATAAATATGGCTTTCACAGTTTCAGACATATGGAGGAAAATCACCACTCAATGGAAAGAAAGGTGAAGTGTTTGCTGAGGTGAAATTCATCCTTGTTCAATGGCAACCTTTTGGAAACCCAATGTCGCCACCTTTCGGCAGAGATGAATATTTCGGGAATTCATAATGCTTGGGCATGTTTGTAGTGTCGTTCTCCAGACTTTATAAATGGTTTTAATTGAAATACGATTTGGTATCATGTTAACACTTAGATTCTAGAGTCTAGTAGTCAATATTATGGCATCTTTATGTTAATATTCATGTGGGACTTGGAAATATAGCGTTTAAACACCAATGGGTGAGACACAATCTCAAGTCTCACCTGTATCCAAAAGCTTGTTTTATTTTATTTTTACTATTTCTTTTTAAATAGTGTATAATTAAATTTAAAAAAGAAATGAGCAGACACAAGTATTGATTTTGTAAAAAAAAAAGAGAAAAAAAAAAGAAAACAAAAAACAAAAATCATATGCAGTATATTGGAATAATAGTATTATGGTTGTCACAAAATCCCTGAACCTGTCTCACAAGTCTCCCAACACCTGTGCGTGTGTGTGTGTGTGTGTGTGTGTGTGTGTGTGTGTGTGTGTGTGTGTGTGTGTGGGTGTGTGGGTGTGGGTGTGTGGGTGTGCGCACGTGTGCATGCATGTGCGTGTGCGTGCACTTGTCTAGTAATCCCAATCCAATGTAATGATCACGACAACATTGTTCATCTTTCTCTCAACCCCCCTCCTCTCCTAAAGCACATTCCTCGGGAGTGGTGGCACATAAGAACAAACAATAAGAGGAGGGCTATACACAGAGGACAGGGAGAGTAAATAAGAGCACTCTCCCTGGAACATGTCACATGGGGGAAGATTCAGAATACTACAAAGCCCCGCCAGCAAGATAAGCCAACTCCCCAGTGTCCCAACACAAGTAAATATTCTCCTGGTCCCTGTGACTGTTCACGGGGACTTAGCGTTAAACAGGGAGGATAAACATAGTGTTTTATTCATTAGAACACACAACAGAGGGCCCCTCCGATGCTTTGAATAAATATTAAACAGACGACATGTCCCATCTGATGCTACATGTAAGTAGTGGTGCTATGTAAATAGAGGCTTGTAATCAAAGAGTGGGGGAATAATAACTGCTGCAGTGTGTAATCACAGTATACAGCAAAAAATGCTTTATTTTTATTTATTTTTTTTTTCTTTTATCTATTATGGAATTATTTTCAGCTCCACAGTAAAGTTGAACAAGTAGCAGGCTGCTGTGGCCTGGTTAGGCGCGAACTTGTTGCCAGAATGTTGCTGGTTAGATTTCCCTGACCGGAATCTGGGTGAGTGAATGCTGGCCTGCACCCTTCACCACTCCAACACTCGCTGAAATGCCCTTGAGCAAGGCACTAAACATCCAACTATGCTCAATGGCCATCATGACTGCGGTCATATGGGTCAGCTCCAAGTTTGCCAGATTGTGTGTGTCTACACAACCCACAACCCTTCGGCATTTAGGGCCTATGCTCTAGCCATTACACAAGGAGTGGCCGCAGCATGTATATTTAATATTTCACATATTTCTTTAATAGGATATTTAGGTTATAGGACTGTACCAAGCAGTATGGTTTTGTAAAAGGTTCTGTTGGTTTAAAAAAATACAATTCAAGCTAATCATTACATCATGTAGAAGAGTATGCCCACCTTTGCACACAGAGCATAGGCCTACATCGTAAAAATATTGTTAAGCCCTACAACAAACCTTTAGGTGCTCTGCTGCTTTTGTTATAAACCTACATGAACTGTAAGTATACAAGAGAGTGTGGATATTTCCTTTTTACATTGATCTCGAAGAATCTACACCCATGATCCATCAGATGTTTGGACTATAGGCTGGAGTAGAGCTCTTCCAATAGATCTATAGGCTGGAGTAGAGCTCTTCCAATAGGTCTATAACTGTTCTATTGTTCTAGGGTTTTAAACATTTTAAACATACTCTACTGATTAAACAGACGATTTCTGAATGGGAGAAAAAAGGTGCAAAGAAAAAAACCCTCTCTGAGCCAAGGTTGGCCTTTTGTTTGTATAATGTGCCATGCAGCCTCTACGTAGTAATGAAACACTGTCTGACCTTTCAGAGTTCACCCCAGGAGAGCACTGATGCATCCTGGGTAAAGAATAGGCATCGTTCCATGGACTTCCCTGTGATTTACTGTTAGTGTGGCTTCACTAATTATTACATCTATTAAGAACATCCACACTATGTTATGACTTATGTGCCAGATCATGCCAAGACCGTGCTTTTATTTTCAGCATGCTTACCTTTGTGTTTGTCTGTGGGGTTCCCCAATTTTATAAATCTGCATGTCGCTTCTGTTTAGCTTGGTTAGCTTAATAATGGCTTCAGGATAATGTGATGATGTAATGTAATGTGTGTGCGTGTGCGTGTGCACGCATGCATTGTGTGCATTGGTGTAGGGATACGTTTTCAAACCTTTTCAAAATGCTTTACATTTATTTTTATTCCTATTCCGAACGTGTCTCTCTCTGCCCACTCTTCTCCATCTTTCTGCTCATACTGCCTATATCAGGAATTCCTTCAAAAATATACTCAGCTCAGCTTAGACTTCCGAAACGTGTCAGGTTTGCAATGTTCACGTCATTTCAAAATAGGTTTGACAGAGAGAAAATTAAGGGTTACTGTACTAACAGCCTCATTAAACCTCACTCAGTGTGTCTGCCAAGTACAGTTTTTATAACTCCACTCGCAGAATTAAAATCACCGAAAATAGCACACACACAGGTATTACTTTAAGTGAATAGTCTGGATGACTCCAGCGCACGCTTTATTATGGCAGATGAATTTGCAGTAACTTTAATAAACTGACAGAAACTAAACTATAGGATTTCTCCATTACCGAGATTATGCCTCATAATCATTCATTATATTCCCAGCGGGAGGTTGGCCTCATATTCACTCTCAATCCCTGTTTAATGCCATATATTAAACCCACGGTGCTGCTCCAATAAGTGGAGGTGGGTGGGGGTTTGGGTGGGGGCACCTGACGGGTGCTTCAATGGGCTCATCGCAGACACACATTTAATTAGCAGGACAGAAAATGAAATGTTCGCGAGGTCTTAGTTAACTGTTGTATCTTTTGTAATGGAGTGAAGGGGAGCTATGAGGAAGCAATACAAGGGGGTATAGTGCATGAAGAGTGCTAACATGATTTTCCCCTGCAAGTGTTTTATGAAGGGAATAAAATAATGCATATTAAGATAATAAGCTTCCACTTCACGGAAACAAAGTGCCATATTTGCAAAGTGCCGTATTTGAAGGAGCTAGGTCTCTTTCTTTCATTCTCTCTCTCTCTCTCTCTCTCTCTCTCTCTCTCTCTCTCTCTCTCTCTCTCTCTCTCTCTCTCTCTCT
>CM076969.1:47029167-47056667 GCA_039105355.1 Benthosema pterotum | reverse complement strand
AGGTGTTATTGATGTGGCTGGTATACGTACTGTGTGTGCTATATGCTCTCTGCAACTGTACGCCGCGCCGCGTTATTAATGTCCACGCTGTCCACTCTGTGTTGTTATTAATGTGACTCATATACATATGGAGTTCCCCCATTAGTCAGAGTCTACTGTTGCCACAACACAGGGAGAGGAGGAGCTATATGTGCGATACCCTTCCTCCTTCTGCTCCTTGTTGCTACACCTCCTCCTCATCATCATCATCATCATACTCTTCCTCCTCCCCTGTTTGACCCAAAATGTTTATAAATACATGTACACACATGCACGTCTTATGCACAGCTTCGTGTGTTTGTTATGTACGGCATTTGTGATGTTTTTTCGTTTGGCTGAGCACAGAATGTGATGACGATGTATGATGATCTATGACGATAAGTGCATCCAATGCATGGATTTCTGGAATTTACTACTAATTTCAGTTGTGATTTATCATCTATCTACTGTATATTAGTACTGCCCTTCATGCACCTCTCACTTCACACAATGGTGTTTGTTTTTGGAATCAAAACATTTGGCCTTGAGGGACAGACACACATGGGCGTCAACGTTGCTTCTTCTCACCTGGCAGTGAGAGTGTCACATCATGCACAGAGATTCAAACACCTGATTTGAATGTGATCAACCCAGAATGACCAGCTAAAGTTCCACTATTTACGATGTAATGCTTATGTGATGACTACCAAAGGAGAAACATTGTGAAACTGCTCTATACAGCAACTTTCTTTATGTTCAGTTACGTGGCCAATTAAGACTGGGATTAGGTTTCTGGATATAGAATTTATGTTAGATTTAGTGTTAGGGTTAATAGTTGAACAATGTGACCAACGTGAGGTCGCTCCTGCAAACCAATGTGAGGCCGCTCCAGCAGAGCCTCGTGGCTCCATTATATGGTACCTATGTGATCTTAAAGGAGAATTCCACACCAAAACACATTGGGCATCAATCTACCTTGGTTCCTATGACATGATACATTATGTCCTTGATTTTTATCACAGATGCCCCATTTTCTACAATTCACAATTATTCTAATGCGGGTATTTCTGTAACTACAAACTTATTTTTTTTCACACATCACATAAAACCACACAAGATAAGATAATTGGACCACTATATGAGTTTTAAAAACTTGTGTGACAGGAGGTTTTACTGGGGTGATTGGAGAGGAGAGTGGCAAAAGGGTGGGTGACCTCAAGGGTGAAATGTAGAAAACGGGGCATCTGTGATCAAGGACAATTAAGGACAATCAAGGACATTATGTATCATGTCACAGGAGTCAATGTAGATTGATGCCCAATGTGTTTTGGTGTAGAATTCTCCTTTAAGATTTGATCTTGAGACCAGCTGGTTGATCCTACCTCCATAGTTCCACCTATCTGTGAAACAGGCGTATTATATAGGAGTGCAACGACAGACGCAATCCCATATTGGCTTCCCATGGCGGACACTGGGAAAAGCTTTTTGTATCATAGGAGTGGGAAGCTAGAGGGACCATTCATCAAACCTGGGCATCTGTGGTGGACGAGTGTATGACGCCAAACAGTGAGTGGCCTGGCGGTTAGAGTGTCTGCCCTGAAACTGGGAGGTCAGGGTTCGATTCCCGGCCGGGTCATACCAAAGACAGTAAAAATGGGACCCTTTGGCAGTGAGTTGGATTGGGGTTAAAATCAACTAATAATTCCCGAATGCGGCGCATGCTGCGGCCCACTGCTCCAAGTGATGGGTCAAATGCGGTGAAAGGATTTCACTGCTGAAACGTGAGTGACTGACACGACTTTGACGTCTACACCAGGGGTTTGGCTGGGTAGGGGCGCATATAGTGATCCTGGCAGAGATTTGCACTCAGAGGAGCACACTTCTCTAGTGTACTAGGTAGTTGTAGGAGAGAGCGGTGTGCTACTCTAACAGAAAAGGAGAACACAGCCCCAGTCCCTGGCCACCTCCTCCCCCATGCAGGTCAGCTCTGAAAGCAGGAATCACCCGTATTGCTCTTGCTTCCTTTTTTTGAAAGAGAACAAACGATTCAACCATGCAGAAGAAGGGATGTGAAAATAAACACCTCTGCGCACAGTATGATTTAAGACTATCGTCAGACGAACGCAAGTATTAATTCTTAGCTAAGCCTCATTGTTCCCTCATTCGTCCCTCCAGAGCATCATGGGCCCATAGCTCTGGCCGGTGGGAGGGTGTGTCGTGGGAGAGTGAGCAGACCCCACTCAAAGCCACATCGCTCTGCTTCACTCTCCACTCTGTCAGCGGGGAGGCTGAGACAATGCAGCCTGCAAGACAGCGCACCACAATCCCTCATATCCCCATTAGATATGTCCTATTAACACCTCAAGACAAATATGCCTCCATCAGAGAGATGTACTTTTCTGAAGCGGGGGATGCAGTGAAGGGAGAGGGGCTATAGAGAAGAAGAAGGAGGAGGGCCTGGCCGTTGAGATGGTCATACGACTGAGGGATGAGTGAAGGTGGGATGATGAACAGGCAGCGCGTAATGAGTGGACGTTTGATTATGGCGATATTGAGCGTTGGAAATGAGATCTTTGTCAGATGTGGTTTTGAGGGCGAGCAGCAAGCGCAGGGGGAAGGCCGACAGCGGCGGTAATCTGGCTGCTAAATGGAAGGTTTGACGTGTGTGTGTGTGTGTGTGTGTGTGTGTGTGTGTGTGTGTGTGTGTGTGTGTGTGTGTGTGTGTGTGTGTGTGTGTGTGTGTGTGTGTGTGTGTGTGTGTGTGTGTGTGTGTATGTGGGTGGAACCGCCAGACTGCGCCGTTTCATCTTACCCACAGTTCAGCACTTTGATCAAGCTCACAAACTTGCACAATAAACAACCTTGCCAATGACAAAGTTGCAATGAGCCCTGGGGCCTTTTAGAGAGAGAGAGAGAGAGAGAGAGAGAGAGAGAGAGAGAGAGAGAGAGAGAGAGAGAGAGAGAGAGAGAGAGAGAGAGAGAGAGAGAGATTTCTGTCATTGAATAGAAACTGAGATCCTGAGTGTGATTCACACATCAGTTGAAGTCGTATACCGAATAAGAGGGGAGCGTGGATGGAAGAGGAAAGTATCTTCCTCTCTCTAAAAAAACACACACACACACACACACACACACACACACACACACACACAAACAGACTTAGAAAGAGTTAGTCATGGTTCTTTGCTCACTCACAGTAGATTTGGATGCTTACACAGGAGCAGAGACACTCTTCCTGTTGCTTATCCGCTTCCTGAGCCTCAATTTGTATTGAAATCCCTCACAGGCAATTATCCACATGGAAACGGTGTACTTACTCTGAGCTTATATAAGTTTTCTTCCTCGGAAAGCCGCACCACTTTCATTTAAAAACTCTGATTACAGTTTATATCCGCGAGAAAATGGTTAAAAAGGGGGGATGCTGGTGCCGCCTGTCCTCTCTGTGGCTGTATAATTTGCGAGATTGAATAATCGCTCCTTGGCATGATGTTGGGAAAAAAATCCTCTTGGAAGAAGAGAGAGAGGAGTGGGCAGCCATTGACATCTACAGCGCGTGGTCAAGAAGACATTTTGTTGAGTAAAGTGTTGGCAGGCTGCAGGACCTCCCCTATTCTCTCCCCCTCTCTCAGACTGTCATGAGTGTCATATATCTGGGGGATTTCTGAGGGCGAGAGAGATCGCAGCCCAATTACGGGCTGATAACTAATCAATAGGCCGCTTATTCCTACAGCTGGAAGTAAAAGAGTGGGCCCCTGGGACACGTAGTTCAGATTACTCTCTCCTCAACGTGGGACAGCCACTAATGATGGCACAGAGAGAGAGAGAGAGAGAGAGAGAGAGAGAGAGAGAGAGAGAGAGAGAGAGAGGAGAGAGAGAGAGAGAGAGAGAGAGAGAAGAGAGAGAGAGAGAGAGAGAGAGAGAGAGAGAGAGAGAGAGAGAGAGAGAGAGAGAGAGAGAGAGAGAGAGAGAGAGAGAGAGAGAGAGTAAGAGCTGCTACAGAGAGGGTGGAAGGAGTGTGAATGCTGTCACAAAACAAAGAACAAAGAGAAAATGCGACTGCAAAAAAAGAGAAGCATTCTCTCTGTGAGACTATTGAATCCCTTGCCTGGGTGCGTAGGGCTCTTTCTTTTTTTAAGGAGGGCATTGTTATAAGAATTAGGTCAGTCTGTCCAACGAAAATCGCATGAACAAACAAATGATCCAATGATCAGAATAAATGGAGGTTGTTTGATATCTACACCGCCGGTTGTCCGTTTATACAGGTAGTAGTAAGATCTGAAGCTCCGCACAAACTATCTATAGAGTCAGAGATACCAGACGTGGTTTGGCTTCCGGCTGTAAGTCCTCCTTGATGCTCGAAGAGCTCTCCTGCCACAGAACGCCGAAACTATTCGTCCTCATTTCCTGTGACAGGCCATTCATATTTGCCTCTCCTCTGTCACTGTCACCCTTATGAAGAAATATGGCAACAGCCTCTGCCCGCGCCCGCCCCCTCACACACCCTGTCTGACAACCTGACCGGACCTCAGCCCTGGGTCCCCTGCAGGGTGAAGCCAGGGTGCTACTTAATGTAATTGAGTAGCTTTTTTATGTACTATCTAAAAATCAGTAATTCTACTTTCACTTAATTAGATTTTTAGATTAAGTATTGTACTAACTAACTACTTTTGGGAAGGCAAGATTGACAGTATACGGTAATGTTTTATGGCACAATCAGGAGGATATTCCATTAAGTTTCTTTGAGTCTCTTTTCGCTTGTAACAGGCGACCTTTGAGAAATCGATTTCTTGGATCATGACGTAACTTCCCACATAGGCCACGGCCATTTCCATGTGACAATGCCATGCCCTTTGTTTGTAATCCCACTACCAGAACCAGAGGGCCGACCTGGTGTCTGCTTGGCAGCACTCCACCTGCCTCCACTTCCACAGACAAGTACTCTGCCTTGGGTCTATAGCAGAGATTTTCAAACAAAATTTCGCAAACAAAAACAGGCAAAACATACAGTTGATCAAAAATGAGCATTAATGTTCTACATTCTCTAATTGTGTAGACTGGTTGAAAACCACTGGACTATATAGGGTTATTATCCCAATATCCCTTATATCTTCACAGACCGTAGAGCTAATATAAAACACATTATTCAGGTACATTTCAGCCAATAGAACCATAGCCTGACATGACCTGATCAGTCATATTAGAACTTTGGTGTGGATGATTTATTTACAAGGTGGATGCGAAGAGATACCCATGTCACAGCAAAAAAAAAGGTTTCACTTTTAATAGTGGGCTCTGATTGGTCACTCACACATTTGAGGTGAGCGAAATGTAATTCAAACTGAGGAGTGCCACACCCATTCTCCCCAGGGAAAAGTATTTTCCTGTGGCAGATTTGTCTGGTTTCCAGGCCATTCACACCACTCTCGGTGGGGTGTGCGCGTGCGTGCATTCGTGTGTGTGTGTGTGTGTGTGTGTGTGTGTGTGTGTGTGTGTGTGTGTGTGTGTGTGTGTGTGTGTGTGTGTGCGTGCGTGCGTGGTGCGTGTGCGTGCGTGCGTGCGTGCGTGCGTGCGTGCGTGCGTGCGTGCGTGCGTGCGTGCGTGCGTGCGTGCGTGTGTCAGGAGGTTGATGAACTGTAGCATGGTACAAACGGACATTTTGGTTAGTTATTTCTACTTTCTCTACTTTTACTTCAAAAACAAAAAAAGAACTGCAGCCAAGTTCATCTTTGCTGAAGTCAATCCAACTATAGCTTATCTAGTGTAACTTCATCAAGTTGACTTATATCTATGTGAAATGCAACAAAGGTGTGAATAATAATCTGTATGCTCACGAGACATACTGTATTCCTTCCTGCCTCTGTAACTGTTGGCCATTTTGCAGCGCACTGCTGCTCTGTGTTGAGGCTGACTAGCAGTACTACTATAGTCGGTCCATTTGAGCATGTACCCACTGTAATTGGAATTGATTAAACAAAAAGAAAAAAAAAAACACAAGAGAAAAGTGATACTGTAGCTGTCAGCAATTCATGATGAGACTAAGTCAGAGTATGCAAGAGCAAAATATAGATAGTTTCTATTTTGAATGATTAACTCGTTGCATGTTTCCAATTATATGTCTACGGTGTTGACTGAGATAAACTTGTTTGCGAAACTTCAAAGTGTTTCTGTGATTTAGATTTAGGAGCCATCCTAATGCTAAGCAAACAGCAGCAAGCTGTTAAAGGCTTTTCATTGCATGTTAACTCTGCTACTACTGTAGCAGTATAAATAGGATTTTGGCCCAACCCTATATTCTTGTAGAAAACTCTCTGATAATGATTGTTATATTCACATGTTCATGCGCACACACTGGCCATGCTCTCACTAATACAATATATGGTAGCTGGCAGGCTATACTTTTTTCCCCAGAAATCAATAAAAAATATATATTTTGTGAGACACCCCTTGCTGTCTCACTCACAAATGACAAATATAGATAACCAAACAAATCCATTTAAACAAATAGTTGCGTTGTTCATTAAAAAAAGTATGAAATATATACTTTAAGTGGTTAGCTTAAAGACTAAACTTTTTTTTTTCTTTTTATCTGGCGCTTCCAGATCATTTTGTTTAATAAAATAAGTAACAATAGGAGTAATCAATTAAATATGCAGATCTACAAATTACCTTTGACTTCTGGGCAGAATAATACCCGGAGGAAGCATTTTATATAAAGCTAATTCTGCTGCAGCTATATAGTGCGAGAGTAATAAGGATTGAGCCAGAGAAAGCCAGGCCATTTTTAGCATTCATTTCAGTTGTGTGTCTAATCACTAGGATGGTGATTTTGGCTGCCGGAGGGACGGCATCCGTGAAAAGAGCGAGCCTACAATCACCATTAACACTGATCACGACTCTCCCAATCTGCTTGTTTATCCTCCCTTCTCCCCAGATCAGTACAAAGCTACTTTACAGCCTCCTATACGAAACACATTTCTCCCAGACAATGCAGACAAGCCACAATACGGCTGCCATTGACTTCACTGATTAGACACAAACGGCACTAGTCTAGCTAGAGTCGTATGGGAGAGAGGGACACAGAGAGATATGGGGGGAGGGGGTTACAAAGACTCCTTGACTTGCTCCCCGTAATAACTTCATCTCCAAATCAGCAGCATTAGGCATTGGCGTCCAGGCCAGATCCAAAGTTTCACTCTGGGAAGAACAATGCCGCGCTCTCTCCAAATCGATTGGTAATACGTCTCATCCCATTGATGCCATCTCTAATCCATTCTGGGCTCATTTGCAAGATGGAGATGGAGCGGCAGAGAGGAATGGTGAGGAGCGCAGAGAGAGGGAGGAAATATTGGCTTCAACGGCCATGTATTCTGGAGAATCTGTGTTGTGTGTAGATCCCTCCTCCCCACCACCGCCACCACCACCGCCCTCCCTCCCTCCTTCTTTCCCTTCTTCTGCGATCTGGGGCTGTGTCGTTAAGCTCTTTAGGCCGCGTGGCTAATGAAATAGGGTTGGCAGGATTACACAGGGCTAAAGCACTGCCTGGTGAGCCTTTTGAGTAACCACTGTAGCTATACGCCAGGCTAAAGTAAGGGATGGATGGATGGATGGATGGATGGATGGATGGATGGATGGATGGATGGATGGATGGATGGATGGATGGATGGATGGAGTGGAGGAAGTGGAGGAAGTGGAGGGTGCGTGAGAGGAGAACAGGGCAAGGTATGTTTTTGAGTTAAAGGTATAGGTCATAGACATAGGTATAGGTAAGACATAGGTAACTTTTATATGATATCCATTATGACTTGTGACTATTTGTCACATAAGCCATTTCCTGAATGTCAGCCCTCAAAGCCTGTTCTAAATATGTTTTCTATTGAAAAGTGATGGGGAGGGTACTTTTTCCTGGGAAAATGACACCACCATGACATCTGATTGGTCTTTGATTACAAGGACCAATTAGAATGCCACTTACAGCTCAAGAGATGCTGGGAAATGTAGGACTCGATCTAAAAACTACAGTACTGCATTACCTAGAACACCTTTAAGCATGAAAGTGATTATTTTTTGGCATAATATACTTTTACACTTCTTAAATGTCGTCCGGCTGTTTGGTCTCTCTCTCAACCCGAATCAATCCTTTTGAGGGTTTGTTCAACTGTACCAAAAGCTAGTTGGCCTCTGTGTCCACTGAACTCTAAACCCCCTCCCTAAAGGCTGTTAATTTCTTCGTTCGGCCAAGCGTTGGCGAAGAGGGAAAATAGACTGAAGTAAAAGATAGCTCACACTTGGCTTCTAATAGCCATAAAAATAGCAGAAGGTTTTTAACTAGTCATAAAATCAGTGGCAGGAACAGGAGGATATTAATTAGATTAGCGCATTCATGGTCCTGTGATTCCGTCTTCTGCTTCCATGATCGTTTTTGGGTAGAGATGGAAATTAGATTCCTCCGTCATGTGATATATAGTGAATGGTATGTGTGTGAACACAGACTCAGGCCCACAGCCAGCAGAGGCTGGCCAAGTGTTTTCATATTAGGCAGTGTGAAATATAGTACGCCTCGTGGACAAAAAGTGAATGTTCCTGCATGAGACAATTTAAAGGAAGTTTCACTTCGTGCTTAACTTTTTGCCTCCATCGCAGCCATATTTAGAAACAATAATCCACAGTGCCGTCTCATTTTTCAGTTTAACCAACTTCACCCCTTGGCATACCTCTTTTTGGCACATCATTACAGGGGAACATTGTATTAAGAGAATAAAATCAAAAGATTATTTCAAATACCAGATCTAGGATCTCACAATGTGCAGCAAATGAACACATTTGGCTGCTTGTGTAGATCATTTTTTTCTCTACAGTACAGTACATCATTGATAGGATCTAAAGCATATAGGGCTTATAAGTGGTTAACCCTTTGTTCACCCTGAAGCATCTGTACTTTCTATTCTTTCCTTCCTCCCTTCCCTCTCTCCTCCTCCTCCTCCTCTTGTCACGGCGAAGGAATAAATCTGTTTTCTAACCATAATGGAACCCACCAAGGGGGGAGGGGCCTCTGCTTAGTATGCCCCCCTCTGATTGGCCGCTTGGCGCGATGTCGTATATGATGATAAATCTGGCCCAGGTGTCACCTCCTCGGCAGCAGGTGAGGATTGATGGGATCCAGGAGGACTATCCATCATCCCGGGCAGGTGGCACGCTATCGGAATTTGGGAAATCTGTTCCCAATCAGGGTCCCGCAGTGCTCGGCGGGGTTTCGGAGCGCTGTTTGGGAGGAGTTAGTGGAAATCAATGGCGAGCACTCAAGGTCAATGTACTGTTAGAAAACTCCTTAAGCTCTGACTGATAGATCCCTCTACTCTCTCTCCCTCTCTCACTTTCTCCACCAGCAAATGTGAGGAGACATTGACATGCTCTCTCCTCTGTTGCCTCGGCCCCCCGGTCCCGTTAAAGGAAAGGTGCTTTTCAGGTGGATGTCATAGAGGCTGTCTGGAGTGATTTGCGACGGAGCCTTCCCCAAAGGCAGAGCCGCTGCAGTGCCAATCCAGGGGCCGAGGCTGGGACTGGGGTTGGGGGACGGGAGTATCGGAGATCTAATAAAAGCCGAGGGCCGCCTGCCTGGCTCCTTATTCTTATAGATTAACTGTAAGTCACCTTGTCCCTGATACTGTAAGGGTTGGGAGTTAAACTGCATAAAGGCAGACATTCGCCCCCTCACCTCCATGGCTGGCTGAAAGTCAAGTCAAACTTCAGCCAAGCAGATCGCAGGCCTGTTCCAGGCCCACTGCGGGTCAGCATTCAGCATATATAGTCACCGCTAGTGGTTAGGTTATAGGGGGATGCCGTATCGCCGCTTTCTTACCACAATCTGAAGTTATCGTGAAGAGAACAGTACAGTTCAGACCAGGCTGGGTCTTAGGCAACATCTGGATGTTGATCAGTCATATAACAAACAAATAGATGGAAGAATAGAATGGATAGAAGAATTATAGAACAAAAAATGAGCATGTAATATTTGATCTTGGTGTTTGTGTCTTGGCACAATTAAATCCCTTTCTAAAACGTAAACTACTGTATATAAGTGCGTATCTGCCTATTGTTTGGCTGTAGGTCTATACACATCGCCTGGACTAGCTGCATTACGGTTCAGAAAGTATAGGATGGAATACAACTACCTCCCTTTGTCCAGATTTGACCCTGTGACAAATACTGTAAGGTGATTTTTACACTCGCATGCCCACACACACACACACACACACACACACACACACACACACACACACACACACACACACACACACACACACACACACACACACACACACACACACACACACACACACACACACAGTTATAGCTATCCGTCTCCTTAGGATGACCTCATTACTTCCAGGGAGGTCAGCGGCGAGGAAGGTCACAGACCTAAGTTAGCCCATTCCTGTTCTTCTATGGTCTTATAGCTTCTATCTTCGTCTCTCACACCTGTACCTTTCACACTCAATTTCTCCTTTTATCAAAATCCGACCCGAGAGCGAACGTTTCATGTGTCTATGTCTAAGAGGAGCCTGGCTTTCCTGGAACTCCTCTCTCTCTCTTATAGAGCTCCTATCCTGCCACTCTATCCCAAGGTGACCCCTGCGCCTCCCAATCCCCCGCTATCGGTCAGGCCTGAGTCCTATTAATCCTACTTCATTTGTCCTGCCTCTCCTCTCCACTTTGGGGAGGAATTTATGACAGTACCTTAAATGCTAATGGGGCCTAATCTGTGGAGGTGCTCTGCTCTTTTATAAAGACTCCTATCACTCCGTGCCACGTGCACACAATGAGTCCATGAGCAGCACGCACACACACAGACACACACATACAAGCACGCACACACACGTAACAGGGGCCGCCAGGTTATAGTATTAAGAGAAAGTTCTATCCCTGAATAGACAGGAGGTGTTCATTCAACTGTATTTTTTTCCCCACCCAGGAAAAATCATGTCCGCTTTTGTGGTTTTGTTGAAAATGTTTGGTACCATATAGTCTAAGGTCAAAAGACGAATCCCCAAGTTGAAGTTTAAGGGCCCGCGGGGTAAGATTCATTACCGTTGAATTGGAGAGATTAATTTTGGCCTTCACACATGGGACTGCGTCCTCCACGGCCGTCTGTCCCCCCTGTCAGTCCGTCACAATGACAATTAACATGAAGCGCCCCTACGACAGTGTTTAGTTTCAGTGAAGGATGAAACCTATCAAATATAAGTGCTTCCTCTCAAAAAATGGGTGTTTATACGACGAGGGATAAAACTGGACAATTTTCTGCCTCACTAGTTTATTCAATGCATGAGGGGTAAAATAATGCACATTTTAAATGGATGTAATTATATAGTTATCATTGGCAGTTACCCTCAGTCATCCTGCGCTGGAGCTGAATAAAAAAAGGCCCGAGGCGTGGTGCTCACAAAGTGGCCCTATAGCAAAGAGATCAACTTGACCTAAGTTAACGTTATAGGGGTCCATTTGGTCTCAGCACACTAGATCCTCTCTGTCTAAGGTGTCCATTTATCATTACTTTAAATATATATACTGTACACATTACAGTCAAGGACCAAACGAGTATGTGCAAATTACAACACGGGTCAATTTGCACACTCACAACAAAGCATGCACAAGTGTTAATTTAAATAAAAAATCAAGATCCAGATTTGACTGTGCACCTCAATTTATGGAAACGCTCATGCAGATTGACTCTTGTTTGCAAAAAAGAAAAAAAAAACAGGCACACAGAAATATGCACAGATGCACTTTCGCACATGCACGTGCACACGGCACGCCTGCACGCAATTATAGGCCACAAGCTGTGAGCTTAACATAATGATGTGTTAATTAGTGAAGCATTAGTCTCTTATACATATCTATATAATAGCCTAATCTGTTCTAATCCGAATGGCTTGATAATGAAGGGCTGCGTGCGTTCAAGGGCCTCACTACTGTCAGGTGATATGTCAGGTAATGGAGAGAGCACCTTGCCTGCACGCGCACACATATAATTACCATAATGCCGCACAATACATACCAATTCATACTTTTTGGGCAAAAAAATCAGCAATTTTTAGAAGTCAACTGAAAAATTAAGAAAGAATGAAAGAAAGAAAGAAAACTGGTTAAAAACAACAACAACCTGGAATTAATATTGAGAATTGTATTGCTAATACAATAAAATGCTTTATGTAAAATGCGCATGCCGCTCATAATAGTAACATAGTGAATAAAAGGTGAGTTTAAATACTGGCTTGCATTGAATGACAGCGAGCCACTAAACAAACTCCATTACATTCCATGTTTAGGATGAATTCCACAGTCGAGTCTTCTCTAATAATCACCTCAGTATAATTACTTGCATAATATCAATGGAGAGACGTCATATTGGAATCCACTGAGGCGTGTGTGTGCGTGTGTGCGTGAGAGAGGCAGGTTGAGTGACTGATAGTGATTGAGTTCAAGAGTTTTTTTTGTGTGTGTGTGCGTGCACGCGTGCGTGTGTGTTAATTCTGCACTGGTCACTGGAGTAAGCTACGCAAGAGAGGGCAAAGCTGTGATTGCGTTGAGCGGCGCGCTGCGACCGACAGGCTTAATACCAGCTCCCACTGAGCTGAGATCAGCTATTAAGATAAACCAGGCCAACTTATTTAGTTTAATTCCTGGACAGAATTACATTCAGACTTGGTTGGGATTTGCATTCATGGAAATTTCATTAAAAGCCTAATTTTGGCAAAGATTTAGGTTCCCCCTGCCATTTCTCAGAGTGGAGCATTGTCATTTGCATGAATGCATTATGCATTAGAAGCACTGTGACATCTAGCAGTTTAGGAGGAAAGGCTCACCTTTTAGTTAAGGTACCCCCCCTTTTTTTCTTCCTACAGAAGCAGGGACATGCAACCAATAATCTGCACACATTGGCGTCGCAGGCCCTTGTCAACTGGTTCATCTGTGGTCCTGACCTCTGTGGATGCGTTTGCGTGTGGTGCAATTGTTGGTACATTTATCTGAATATAAATGTAAGCAGGTCATAGACTGCTATCGTAGTTCAAGGGAATAACTGGAATAAAGACTCTGGGTGGCTGGGTGGGGGTTGCTTTGGCGGCAACTCAATAATCAGACCATAATAAAGCCGGTCATCCTATGGTTAAAAAGCAGCCTTGACAGTGAGCTATTGTTTCCCCGGAACCGCGGCTACCCATAAGGCAGTTCTGTTCTCATAATCACCACACATAATGGATGATGTGGGTCAACGTGGAGGTGGGGTATTTTTCATGCTCACTTTTAGCCAGCCAGCCTATTCTTTTATAGAAGCTCCCTGTAAGAGGGGAGGTGGAACATCGCTGAATCTCACACTACATCTCTCCCGGTTTTAACCTTGGTTCGACTCGTTTGCCTCAAAACGTCAGAAAGGGGTCATGCTCCGGAGGAGAGTGAGGTGCACAAACAGACCACTAGCTAGTGACCGAGGTAACAGGTTTGACTCATCCACGCCGGGGCTCCCTTTTTGAAGAATAATGTTAGTCACAGAGCAAATCAAACTGCGCTGAATCTATACGTGAGAAATATTGATTGCATTTTTGAAGTGTATTCAAAAGCACCCCGAACATAAGCCAATATAATACTCTATAAACATGCCTGCTGAGAGCTCCTTATTGACCAAAATGCGACGCAGAAGCAAAACGGAGACCACACTTAAAAAGCAAAATGTCTACATATTTTCAAATATGTCCTGGAATTTAAACCCCGCAATTTATGACTGTTTACCGAACGCGGAGCACAATGGACCATATGGAGCTTTTATTCGTTCCGAGTGCAGGTTTACCACGGCAAATAAACACAAATGTATGGGGATTTTATGGCAAAGGAAATGACACAAGGCTTTTCACTGCACCCTGGTGACTGAGGCCAATAAATGTGACAATCAAAGTCTGACTAATGCAGCCTCACGACACGGTCCTACGCATGCAATCACATGTACGCATGAACACATTCCTGCACAGAACACATGGTCCTTGACGACGTCTATGCATTCTTCTATCTGAAAGTAACTATAAGTACATTTACCTGCAGAAGGCTTTCTTACATTTATTTGCGGTGGATTTATTTCCAAAAAAAGTGTCCCAGTTGTTATCTTGTGAAAGAATATCCTTATTGGCTGTTTATCCTATGCTGCATGAGCTTAAAATGGGGCCATTGGATGCTGTTTAAATTCAACTATATTTCCATCGCTCCAAAATGCATGTTTTTGCAATATATTGTCTCTCCTCCATGTCAATAGCGGGTAGACACTCACACAGTTTATGGCTGAAACAGGCTGAACCGAAACTGAAAGTGAAAGTGCCAACACACTTTTGCATGATGGAGAGACGATATATAGCAAAAAAAAAAAATCTGGAATTCTCCTGTAAGTACAATTTGATGGTATTTTTTACTTTACATGTATATTTCCAATTTCCAATAGTTACTTCGACTAGGCAACACAAAAGCAGCAGCGTTTCATGCACTGTTGCCCGATGCTGGCTGAATCCACACAGCTGGGTGCTGTGCTGGAGGTGTTTACTGTGCTGTACGGACAGTGATCATGTGAAGTGGTGTGCACACACACCCCCGGCCCTCCCTGCGCCATCTCAGCCACTTTAAACTTTAATAGTGGACAGTTAAATATTAATAACTGGTATCAGTAGGGGCTGCTTTACTGTTTTTGGCAGCGCTACAACATTGCTCAGCTTGAGCTCTATCTAACTGCTGTGTTGGTTTGGCTCCAAGGAACACGAATACCACACACACACACACACACACACACACACACACACACACACACACACACACACACACACACACACACACACACACACACACACACACACACACACACACACACACACACACACTATTCTATTGCTCTTAGAGGCAGTTAAGTTAAGGGATATTTCAGATAGAGAGAGAGAGAGAGATGATTGTGGGTGAAGAGGAAAGCTGGCAGGTGCGTGAGTGCCTGTGTGCATGCCTGCATTCGTACGTCTGTACGTGTGGTTAAATGTGCATGCGCATGCATTTGTGTGTGTGCATGCATTTGTGTGTTTGTGTGTGTGTGTGTGTGTGTGTGTGTGTGTGTGTGTGTGTGTGTGTGTGTGTGTGTGTGTGTGTGTGTGTGTGTGTGTGTGTGTGTGTGTGTGTGTGCGCATGCGTGCCTGCGCGCGTGTGCATGCGTGCGTGTGTGCGTGTGCACGTGTGGGTGGGTGCGTGTGTCCCTCCCACCTCTTACTAGTCCTTGCATGGTGGTACAGTAAGAGCACCAAATATCCTACTCAAGTAAAATACTGTTACTTGACTTAACTTAAATGGAAGTGAGCTTGCTTGTATTATAAGCTACTCAAGTCAAAGGGCAAGAATGACTATTTCCCCCAATAGCTATTTTTTGTGCACTATTAGCTATTTTTGTGTGCACTCCCCCAAGTATCAATATTTGTTGCCAGTTAACCTACACCACAATCATCTCTCATTCAATGTCCAGGTTGTATGATATAAATTGGCATTTCCCTTCAAAAAGTGACAGAGGAAAAGAAATTGCCATCATGCAGCTCTTTTCCCTCGGATACGGGCCTGTCCCTCGAACACAGGCGTGTCGACCATGCCGCAAAGCGCCACGGGCGACATGAAGCCGCACCCACACCATTTTCGGTTACAGTACTTTTATTACACAAGTAAAGCATCCACATCAGTTATTCTCAGGCTCGGATTGACCGGATTGAGTGTACCGGGAGGTCTCCCGGTGAGCTGGGCAGGGCCACTCAAAAACAAAACGGAAAAAATCTCCCCCAATATTAGAATTGTTACGGTACTGCATTTTGTCCAACGATGCACTGCTTGTGCGTATAGTCTAAACTAAAGCCCTGTTCATACTCTTTCCGACATCCGAACTTTTGTTCGGAAAGATCACACTTTTAATTTTTTTACTTCCCGAAAAAAACCTTTCCGAACACAGATGACGTTCATACTTCACCCGCTCTTGTTCGGAGAAAGTGAGACTGTCTCGACAGATTGGTTAAACACTGTTAGAGCTGCTAACATAATGGGGGGTCCGCGTTTGGGAACCACTGCTGTACAACATTCTCATAGGTCCGATGAGGAATATAAACACGATATAAATGCAAGCCGTTTTCGGCGATGATCTGCGTGGAGTCTAACCATGTGTTTCAACATGCACCGAGTGCAGCAATCTAGCGGCTCGCCTGCTGAGTCCAATAGAATGTATTTTTTATTCAAGGCTCCAGAATGTGGAGGGATGTTTATCAGTAAAAGTGGTACTATTAGGGCTTGTTTGTTTGCGTGTCCATCAACGGAGAGGGTGTCAGAGTTTCTGTTATCCTTGCAGTGGTTGTGGTGGGCCGGTATGGGCCTGATATACGCAGAAATGTCCGGGTTGAATTTTTCCCCCAGTCCAGCCCTGGTTGTTGTTGAAGTTGCAACAGACAAGCAGCATGCATAAAACTAAATTTCTGACTCAGAGAGTTTTTCTGTTTTGAATTCCGTTTAGTGGTGCCACAATTGTAGTTAGTAGCAGTAGTAGTGTTTCAAACCATTTTAATTATAAGCACTTTAATTTGAAATATCCTTGATATTTGGGTTGTTTTGCATGCCATCATGTTTGGTGGGGCAGTCTGGGCATTTAGGGGGGACCCCCCCCCATCCACATGCCTAGATCCGGCCCTGACTACCCCAAAACAAAGAGATGGCTCCATTCAGTTTGATAGACAACCAACCTGCAAGGGAACAGTGTGGAAATAAAGTTGTTGCCAGGACAGGGAACACATCACATTTTTTGTCTGCAGCTCCCTCTACTTGAAACCAGGAATATATACAGTAGCTGTGATAAGAAAACATATCATGAGGGAAGACAGTACTGTAGCTGTGTGTGTGTGTGTGTGTGTGTGTGTGTGTGTGTGTGTGTGTGTGTGTGTGTGTGTGTGTGTGTGTGTGTGTGTGTGTGTGTGTGTGTGTGTGTGTGTGTGTGTGTGTGTGTGTGTGTGTGTGTGTGTACTGGAAGTGAGGTTATACTGTAGGTAGGCCAGAATCACTGGCGTGCACAGAGAGTTTCAAGGGCAGGTGCTCAAATGTAACCAGGAGGGCACTCCTGGTTACATTTGCGTTAAAAACGCATAGAAAACAGCATTTCAGCATATTTTTGCTCTTTTAAAAAGGGCATGTTGGTCCAGAGAGGGCCACTAGGGGGTGCTCAAACCCCCCTTGACGTCTATGTATGCACGCCTATGGCCAGAATAGAGCAGATGTGAAATATAAATACCGATGGAATTGTTTTCTACAATGTATAGTTCAAATGGAATTCCGGCATGTAGGGTAGATAAATAGATTTTTTTGAAAAATGTGTCAACAGGCTAAACGACAGGCGACATACATTGTCTCAGACAACATAGTATAGTATGCAGTATTTAGTATTTAGTTGTTCAACATGAAAGGGTGTTGAATATAACCAATCTGCAAGCTTGGTTATTTCTAACCAATTAACTGATGAAGGGTTTAATGCTATGCTGTGTGCATGTTTATGTTTTTACCGTCTCTGCCAAAGGACCTGATCTACAAGATGCACTGTATGACAATCCTCATAATTTCCCTTTAGCCAGTCCCCCCCCCCCCCCCCCCCCAAACTCAATATGACATACTGTATTTGGATGGTTTTATCATGTAGGACATGATGTGAATATGCACAACACACCGGTAGTCGGTACTCCTGCGAGCCTCTGATTCCAGGCACAGGGTTCGAATCCCTGCGATGTGAGCTTAATGTTTCACATTTTGTCCTACATGTTTACATATAATGTCAATTAATGTATTTATTTGTAATACAATAATGCACTTTTAATTACACTTCCTCAACCATGGAGATCTTTCATTATCAGTTAACATTTCTGCAGTTTGAAAGTATAGTTGTTTATAGTATAGTTGATGATGATCTTTGCTGCATATCTCTCCCATCATCGCGAAAATCTTTTCGAAAATAGAAAAACGGCAAACTGCAGTATGTTCTCTGAGACCATGTAGTATAGCCTGTTGTTTTTCCTTGATTTCGACATTTTTTAAAAACCTCGAAAACAACAAAAAATGGCATAATATAGAGTGTCGCTTTTCCTTGATTTTCGACAGTTTTTAAAAATCCTCAAAAAATATAAAAATAGTATATACCATAGTATGTTGTCCAATTTTGACATTTCCCGAAAATCCGCATCCGCTGAAAAGGCAATTTGGCAGAGACCATGTACTACAGCCAGTCATTTTTTCTTCAATTTCGTTATTCTTCGAAATAGTGTGTCGAAAATTCTCATTTTTGACATTTTTTGAAAATTCTCAAAAACGATGAAAGACTGCATACTATTGCATTTTGTCCGAGCCGATTTACTAGCCTGTTGTTTTTCTTCGATTTTGACAATTTTCAAAAATCCTCAAAAACGATGAAAAAACGGCATACTATTCATGGGTCTCATCTTTAGTCCTCCACTGGCCAGGTTAGCCTAATCAGACATCAAATCACCTGTAAGATAAACATAGCCAGTGGAGGACTACAGATAAGACCGATGAATAGTATGTTGTTCAAAACCAAGTGCTATAGCCTGTCGTTTTTCCTCAATTTCAACATTTTTTAAAAATCTTCAAAAATCAACATACTATGACGTTTTTTCTCTATTTCAACATTCGTCCAAGACCGTGTACTATAGCCTGACATTTTTCCAGATTTTGTCATTTTTTGAAAATTGCCAAAAATGCAGAAAAACGACATATTATACTATATCGTTTTTTTCGAAACATCAACAGTTTTCAAAAATCCTCTAAAAACGATGAAAAACATCTGTGCATTTTTCGAAAGTCCTCAAAAATCCTCCAAACAATGAAAAACAGTAAGGCTATAGCCTTGCGTTTTTGCCAGGTTTCGTCATTTTTCGAAAAATCTCAAAACGATGAAAAACGGCATGCTGTTCAAGACCGTGGACTATAGCCTTTCGTTTTTGCCAGTTTTCGTCATTTTTTGAAAATCGACGACAATCCTCAAAACAATGAAAAACAGTTGCGTTTTTTTCAAAATTTCGACATTTTTCAGGAAATCCTTAAAAATCCTCAAAACGATGAAAAACGGCATGCTGTGCAGGACTGTAGACTATAGCCTTTCGTTTTTGCCAGTTTTTGTCATTTTTTGAAAATTGTCGAAAATCCTCAAAATGATGAAAACCATAAGGCTATAGCCTTGCGTTTTTTAAAAATTTCGACATTTTTCGAAAATCCTCAAAAATCCTCAAAACGATAAAAAACGGCATGCTGTGCAAGACCGTAAGGCTATAGCCTTGCCTTTTTTCAAAATTTCGACATTTTTCGAAAATCCTCAAAAATCGTCAAAACGATGAAAAACGGCATGCTGTGCAAGACCGTAAGGCTATAGCCTTGCGTTTTTGCCAGAATTCATCATTTTTTGTCATTTTTCGAAAATCCTCCAAACAATGAAAAACCGTAAGGCTATAGCCTTGTGTTTTTTTCAAAATATCGACATTTTTCAAAAATGGTCAGAAATCCTCAAAACGATAAAAAACGGCATGCTGTGCAAGACGGTAAGGCTATAGCCTTGCGTTTTTTCAAAATTTAGACATTTTTCAAAAATGATCAAAAATCCTCAAAACGATGAAAAACAGCATGCTGAGCAAGACCGTAAGGCTATAACCTTGATTTTTTGCCAGAATTCATCATTTTTTGTCATTTTTCGAAAATCCTCAAAACGATAAAAAGCCGTAAGGCTATAGCCTTGTGTTTTTTCAAAATATCAACATTTTCAAAAATGGTCAGAAATCCTCAAAACGATGAAAAACGGCATGCTGAGCAAGACCGTAAGGCTATAGCCTTGCGTCTTTGCCAGAAATCGTCATTCTTTGTCATTTTTCGAAAATGCTCAAAACAATGAAAAACCGTAAGGCTATAGCCTTGTTTTTTTTTTTAAATTTCGTCATTTTTCAAAAATGGTCAAAAATCCTCAAAACGATGAAAAACAGCATGCTGAGCAAGACCGTAAGGCTATAGCCTTGCATTTTTGCCAGAAATCGTAATTTTTTGTCATTTTTTGAAAATCCTCAAAACGATGAAAAACTGTAAGGCTATATGCTTGTGTTTTTTCGAAATTTCGACATTTTTCGAAAATCGTCAAAAATCCTCAAAACGATGAAAAAAGGCATGCTGTGCAAGACCGTAAGGGTTTGCGTTTTTGCCAGAATTCATCATTTTTTGTCATTTTTTGAAAATCCTCAAAACGATGAAAAACCGTAAGGCTATAGCCTTGCGTTTTTTTGAAATTTCGACATTTTTCAAAAATGGTCAAAAATCCTCAAAACGATGAAAAACGGCATGCTGTGCAAGACTGTAAGGCTATAGCCTTGCGTTTTTGCCAGAATTCATTCTTTTTTCTCATTTTTCGAAAATCCTCAAAACGTTAAAAAACTGTAAGGCTATAGCCTTGCTTTTTTTCAAAATTTTGACATTTTTCAAAAATGGTCAAAAATGGTCAAAAATCCTCAAAACGATGAAAAACGGCATGCTGAGCAAGACCTTAAGGCTATAGTCTTGCGTTTTTGCCAGAAATCGTCATTTTTGTCGAAATTTCGACATTTCTTCGAAAATGCTCAAAAATGCTCAAAACGACCCTTGTGCTTTTGCCAGATTTCGTCATTTTTCGAAAATCTTCAAAATGATGAAAAAATGTAAGGCTATAGCCTTGCGGTTTTTTTCTCGAAATTTCGACATTTTTTCAAAAATGCTCAATACGGTGAAAAAACGGCATGTAAGGCTATAGCCTTGCGTTTTTTTTCTCAAAATTTCGACATTTTTTCAAAAATGCTCAAAAATGCTCAAAACGGTGAAAAACGGCATGCTGTGCAAGACGGTAAGGCAATAGCCTTTCGTTTTTTCAAAATTTAGACATTTTTCAAAAATGATCAAAAATCCTCAAAACGATGAAAAACAGCATGCTGAGCAAGACCGTAAGGCTATAACCTTGATTTTTTGCCAGAATTCATCATTTTTTGTCATTTTTCGAAAATCCTCAAAACGATAAAAAACCGTAAGGCTATAGCCTTGTGTTTTTTCAAAATATCAACATTTTTCAAAAATGGTCAGAAATCCTCAAAACGATGAAAAACGGCATGCTGAGCAAGACCGTAAGGCTATAGCCTTGCGTCTTTGCCAGAAATCGTCATTCTTTGTCATTTTTCGAAAATGCTCAAAACAATGAAAAACCGTAAGGCTATAGCCTTGTTTTTTTTTTGAAATTTCGTCATTTTTCAAAAATGGTAAAAAAATCCTCAAAACGATGAAAAACAGCATGCTGAGCAAGACCGTAAGGCTATACTATAGCCTTGATTTTTGCCAGAAATCGTAATTTTTTGTCATTTTTCGAAAATCTTCAAAACGTTGAAAAACTGTAAGGCTATATGCTTGTGTTTTTTCGAAATTTCGACATTTTTCGAAAATCGTCAAAAATCCTCAAAACGATGAAAAAAGGCATGCTGTGCAAGACCGTAAGGGTTTGCGTTTTTGCCAGAATTCATCATTTTTTGTCATTTTTTGAAAATCCTCAAAACGCTGAAAACCCGTAAGGCTATAGCCTTGCGTTTTTTTGAAATTTCGACATTTTTCAAAATGGTCAAAAATCCTCAAAACGATGAAAAACGGCATGCTGTGCAAGACTGTAAGGCTATAGCCTTGCGTTTTTGCCAGAATTCATCCCTTTTTCTCATTTTTCGTCATTCGAAAATCCTCAAAACGTTAAAAAACCGTAAGGCTATAGCCTTGCTTTTTTTCAAAATTTTGACATTTTTCAAAAATGGTCAAAAATCCTCAAAAGGATGAAAAACGGCATGCTGAGCAAGACCTTAAGGCTATAGTCTTGCGTTTTTGCCAGAAATCGTCATTTTTGTCGAAATTTCGACATTTCTTCGAAAATGCTCAAAATGCTCAAAACGACCCTTGTGCTTTTGCCAGATTTCGTCATTTTTCGAAAATCTTCAAAATGATGAAAAAATGTAAGGCTATAGCCTTGCGGTTTTTTTCTCGAAATTTCGACATTTTTTCGAAAATGCTCAAAAATGCTCAAAACGGTGAAAAACGGCATGTAAGGCTATAGCCTTGCCTTTTTTTTCTCGAAATTTCGACATTTTTTCGAAAATGCTCAAAAATGCTCAAAAAGGTGAAAAACGGCATGCTGAGCAAGACTGTAGTGCTATACCCTTGCGCTTTTGCCAGATTTCGTCATTTTTCGAAAATCTTCAAAATGATGAAAAAACGTAAGACTATAGCCTAGCATTTTTTTTCTCGAAATTTCGACATTTTTTCGAAAATGCTCAAAAATGCTCAAAACGGTGAAAAACGGCATGCTGAGCAAGACTGTAATGCTATACCCTTGCGCTTTTGCCAGATTTCGTCATTTTTCGAAAATCTTCAAAATGATGAAAAAACATAAGACTATAGCCTTGCGTTTTTTTCTCGAAATTTCGACATTTTTTCGAAAATGCTCAAAAATGCTCAAAAAGGTGAAAAAGGGCATGCTGAGCAAGACTGTAGTGCTATACCCTTGCGCTTTTGCCAGATTTCGTCATTTTTCGAAAATCTTCAAAATGATGAAAAAACGTAAGACTATAGCCTAGCATTTTTTTTCTCGAAATTTTGACATTTTTTCGAAAATGCTAAAAAATGCTCAAAACGGTGAAAAACAGCATGCTGAGCAAGACTGTAATGCTATAACCCTTGCGCTTTTGCCAGATTTCGTCATTTTTCGAAAATCTTCAAAATGATGAAAAAACATGAGACTATAGCCTTGCGTTTTTTTTTCTCGAAATTTTGACATTTTTTCGAAAATGCTCAAAAATGCTCAAAAAGGTGAAAAAGGGCATGCTGAGCAAGACTTGCTATACCCTTGCGCTTTTGCCAGATTTCGTCATTTTTCGAAAATCTTCAAAATGATGAAAAAACGTAAGGCTATAGCCTTGCATTTTTTTTCTCGAAATTTCGACATTTTTTCGAAAATGCTCAAAAATGCTCAAAACGGTGAAAAACGGCATGCTGAGCAAGACTGTAATGCTATACCCTTGCACTTTTGCCAGATTTCGTCATTTTTAGAAAATCTTCAAAATTATGGGAAAACGTAAGGCTATAGCCTTGCGTTGTTTTTTTTTCTCGAAATTTCGACATTTTTTCGAAAATGCTCAAAAATCCTCAAAACGATAAAAAACGGCATGCTGTGCAAGACGGTAAGGCAATAGCCTTTCGTTTTTTCAAAATTTAGACATTTTTCAAAAATGATCAAAAATCCTCAAAACGATGAAAAACAGCATGCTGAGCAAGACCGTAAGGCTATAACCTTGATTTTTTGCCAGAATTCATCATTTTTTGTCATTTTTCGAAAATCCTCAAAACGATAAAAAGCCGTAAGGCTATAGCCTTGTGTTTTTTCAAAATATCAACATTTTTCAAAAATGGTCAGAAATCCTCAAAACGATGAAAAACGGCATGCTGAGCAAGACCGTAAGGCTATAGCCTTGCGTCTTTGCCAGAAATCGTCATTCTTTGTCATTTTTCGAAAATGCTCAAAACAATGAAAAACCGTAAGGCTATAGCCTTGGGTTTTTTTTAAATTTCGTCATTTTTCAAAAATGGTCAAAAATCCTCAAAACGATGAAAAACAGCATGCTGAGCAAGACCGTAAGGCTATAGCCTTGATTTTTTGCCAGAAATCGTAATTTTTTGTCATTTTTCGAAAATCTTCAAAACGTTGAAAAACTGTAAGGCTATATGCTTGTGTTTTTTCGAAATTTCGACATTTTTCGAAAATCGTCAAAAATCCTCAAAACGATGAAAAAAGGCATGCTGTGCAAGACCGTAAGGGTTTGCGTTTTTGCCAGAATTCATCATTTTTTGTCATTTTTTGAAAATCCTCAAAACGCTGAAAACCCGTAAGGCTATAGCCTTGCGTTTTTTTGAAATTTCGACATTTTTCAAAAATGGTCAAAAATCCTCAAAACGATGAAAAACGGCATGCTGTGCAAGACCGTAAGGCTATAGCCTTGCGTTTTTGCCAGAATTCATTCTTTTTTCTCATTTTTCGTCATTCGAAAATCCTCAAAACGTTAAAAAACTGTAAGGCTATAGCCTTGCTTTTTTTCAAAATTTTGACATTTTTCAAAAATGGTCAAAAATCCTCAAAAGGATGAAAAACGGCATGCTGAGCAAGACCTTAAGGCTATAGTCTTGCGTTTTTGCCAGAAATCGCCATTTTTGTCGAAATTTCGACATTTCTTCGAAAATGCTCAAAAATGCTCAAAACGACCCTTGTGCTTTTGCCAGATTTCGTCATTTTTCGAAAATCTTCAAAATGATGAAAAGATGTAAGGCTATAGCCTTGCGGTTTTTTTCTCGAAATTTCGACATTTTTTCAAAAATGCTCAATACGGTGAAAAACGGCATGTAAGGCTATAGCCTTGCCTTTTTTTTCTCGAAATTTCGACATTTTTTCGAAAATGCTCAAAAATGCTCAAAAAGGTGAAAAAGGGCATGCTGAGCAAGACTGTAGTGCTATACCCTTGCGCTTTTGCCAGATTTCGTCATTTTTCGAAAATCTTCAAAATGATGAAAAAACGTAAGACTATAGCCTAGCATTTTTTTTCTCGAAATTTCGACATTTTTTCGAAAATGCTCAAAAATGCTCAAAACGGTGAAAAACGGCATGCTGAGCAAGACTGTAATGCTATACCCTTGCGCTTTTGCCAGATTTCGTCATTTTTCGAAAATCTTCAAAATGATGAAAAAACATAAGACTATAGCCTTGCGTTTTTTTCTCGAAATTTCGACATTTTTTCGAAAATGCTCAAAAATGCTCAAAAAGGTGAAAAAGGGCATGCTGAGCAAGACTGTAGTGCTATAACCTTGCGCTTTTGCCAGATTTCGTCATTTTTCGAAAATCTTCAAAATGATGAAAAAACGTAAGACTATAGCCTTGCATTTTTTTTCTCGAAATTTTGACATTTTTTCGAAAATGCTCAAAAATGCTCAAAACGGTGAAAAACGGCATGCTGAGCAAGACTGTAATGCTATACCCTTGCGCTTTTGCCAGATTTCGTCATTTTTCGAAAATCTTCAAAATGATGAAAAAACATGAGACTATAGCCTTGCGTTTTTTTTCTCGAAATTTCGACATTTTTTCGAAAATGCTCAAAAATGCTCAAAAAGGTGAAAAAGGGCATGCTGAGCAAGACTTGCTATACCCTTGCGCTTTTGCCAGATTTCGTCATTTTTCGAAAATCTTCAAAATGATGAAAAAACGTAAGGCTATAGCCTTGCATTTTTTTTCTCGAAATTTCGACATTTTTTTCGAAAATGCTCAAAAATGCTCAAAACGGTGAAAAACGGCATGCTGAGCAAGACTGTAATGCTATACCCTTGCACTTTTGCCAGATTTCGTCATTTTTAGAAAATCTTCAAAATTATGGGAAAACGTAAGGCTATAGCCTTGCGTTGTTTTTTTTTTCTCGAAATTTCGACATTTTTTCGAAAATGCTCAAAAATCCTCAAAACGATAAAAAACGGCATGCTGTGCAAGACGGTAAGGCAATAGCCTTTCGTTTTTTCAAAATTTAGACATTTTTCAAAAATGATCAAAAATCCTCAAAACGATGAAAAACAGCATGCTGAGCAAGACCGTAAGGCTATAACCTTGATTTTTTGCCAGAATTCATCATTTTTTGTCATTTTTCGAAAATCCTCAAAACGATAAAAAGCCGTAAGGCTATAGCCTTGTGTTTTTTCAAAATATCAACATTTTTCAAAAATGGTCAGAAATCCTCAAAACGATGAAAAACGGCATGCTGAGCAAGACTGTAAGGCTATAGCCTTGCGTCTTTGCCAGAAATCGTCATTCTTTGTCATTTTTCGAAAATGCTCAAAACAATGAAAAACCGTAAGGCTATAGCCTTGTTTTTTTTTTTTAATTTCGTCATTTTTCAAAAATGGTAAAAAAATCCTCAAAACGATGAAAAACAGCATGCTGAGCAAGACCGTAAGGCTATAGCCTTGATTTTTGCCAGAAATCGTAATTTTTTGTCATTTTTCGAAAATCTTCAAAACGTTGAAAAACTGTAAGGCTATATGCTTGTGTTTTTTTTCGAAATTTTCGACATTTTTCGAAAATCGTCAAAAATCCTCAAAACGATGAAAAAAGGCATGCTGTGCAAGACCGTAAGGGTTTGCGTTTTTGCCAGAATTCATCATTTTTTGTCATTTTTTGAAAATCCTCAAAACGCTGAAAACCCGTAAGGCTATAGCCTTGCGTTTTTTTGAAATTTCGACATTTTTCAAAAATGGTCAAAAATCCTCAAAACGATGAAAAACGGCATGCTGTGCAAGACCGTAAGGCTATAGCCTTGCGTTTTTGCCAGAATTCATTCTTTTTTCTCATTTTTCGTCATTCGAAAATCCTCAAAACGTTAAAAAACTGTAAGGCTATAGCCTTGCTTTTTTTCAAAATTTTGACATTTTTCAAAAATGGTCAAAAATCCTCAAAACGATGAAAAACGGCATGCTGAGCAAGACCTTAAGGCTATAGTCTTGCGTTTTTGCCAGAAATCGCCATTTTTGTCGAAATTTCGACATTTCTTCGAAAAAATGCTCAAAAATGCTCAAAACGACCCTTGTGCTTTTGCCAGATTTCGTCATTTTTTCGAAAATCTTCAAAATGATGAAAAAATGTAAGGCTATAGCCTTGCGGTTTTTTTCTCGAAATTTCGACATTTTTTCAAAAATGCTCAATACGGTGAAAAACGGCATGTAAGGCTATAGCCTTGCCTTTTTTTTCTCGAAATTTCGACATTTTTTCGAAAATGCTCAAAAATGCTCAAAAAGGTGAAAAACGGCATGCTGAGCAAGACTGTATGCGGGTGCTCGGCAAGTGTCTAGCCCGCTGCAGCTTGCCCTCGGAGCCGCAGCGTGTGTGGCGGTGCGCGTTGACCACGTCACCGCCACCACGTCACCGCCGCGCCTGCACTTAAACGCGGAAGCGCCGGGTGTCTCTCCTGTTTGTTTACTATGCTACCTGACGATCACGATGTTATCACCAGCGAAGCGGCAGGTCCAGCACCGCCGCCTACGCCGACCAACCACACGCAAAGGTGGGTTTGAGTTTGACTTACGCTAGCCTAACTTTAACTTATAGTTTGGTTATTCGGTCTCGCTTATATGTTTATGTTTTACGTCCCACAGCAGCACGGAGAGGGGGGACGACTTAGCTCACAATATAGCCTCACTCCTGGAGGATTTTCGGGCAGATCTGCTGCCGTCCAGGCCCACCCAACAGAGGGTACGGAACATGTCTCAAAGGGTGACACATGTCCGGGCCTTCCTTGACTTCATGTGCCGTTCGGAGCCAC
>CM076969.1:47016667-47019167 GCA_039105355.1 Benthosema pterotum | reverse complement strand
GAAGCTGGCTCTGGGGGCCGGGCGCCGGCCGCCGGCCGCCCGGGGGGGGCGGGCCGCGCGGGGGACGCGTGCCGGCCGCGCCGGGGAAGCCTCCCGGCTGCACCGGGGGCGCTCAGACACTTAGAAAAAATTTCGGATTTTTTCGGACCTCCAGGACTCGCACCCAGCGAGCAGGCACTCGCACCCAGCGAGCAGGCACTCTGCCCTGGGTAGAAACGGCGCGGCGCCTGGGTGCTCGGCGCGAGCTCTGGAGGTCCCAAAATTTTTTTTTTTTCCAGGCCCGGGGCGGCTCTGGGGGCCGCCCGGGGGTCAGTAAGGGCCGGAGGAGCGCTTAGAAATATTTCGGATTTTTTCGGACTTCCAGGACTCACACCCAGCGAGCAGGCACTCGCACCCAGCGAGCAGGCACTCTTCCCTGGGTAGAAACGGCGCGGCGCCTGGGTGCTCGGCGCGAGCTCTGGAGGTCCCAAAATTTTTTTTTTTTTCCAGGCCCGGGGCGGCTCGGGGGGCCGCCCGGGGGTCGGCAAGGGCCGGAGGAGCGCTCTCCTACATACGGAATGGCCCAAGTCGGGGGCTTCTGGGGGTCCTTGGGCACAGAGGGGGGAAGAGGGAAGCAGAGCCCAGGAGCTCGGGGCTCCGGCCACTTTCACGTGGGGGAGAGCTGCACATGCGAAGCTCCAGGCTGCTCATGCGGAGAGGGGGAAACTCCACGTTTAAGCAGGCACCTCGGCCGGGCATGAGCCGGCCGCTCGCCCCCCCTGGGGGGGCTGGAGGTCAGGCGCCGCCTTGTGGCCAAACTGGGAACTGCGCCCCCGCACCAAATGGACCCCAGGGGCACTCTCTCCAACCCTACCCGCCAGAGGTGAACCTCTGGGGGCCATGCACCACTACCAGACTGCCGCCGCCCCAGAAGGGCGCCACCAGGCGGCCGCACGGGGTACTGCGCCCCGCACCAAATGGACCCCACAGGACCTCCGTCCAGGGGCAATTTCTCCAACCTATCCCCCAGAGGTGAACCTCTGGGGGCCATGCACCACTACCAGAACGCCGCCGCCCCCGAAGGGCGCCACCAGGCGGCCGCACGGGGTACTGCGCCCCGCACCAAATGGACCCCAGAGGACCTCCGTCCAGGGGCAATTTCTCCAACCTAACCCCCAGAGGTGAACCTCTGGGGGCCATGCACCACTACCAGACTGCCGCCTCCCCAGAAGGGCGCCACCAGGCGGCCGCACGGGGTACTGCGCCCCGCACCAAATGGACCCCAGAGGACCTCCGTCCAGGGGCTCTTTCTCCAACCTAACCCCCAGAGGTGAACCTCTGGGGGCCATGCACCACTACCAGAACGCCGCCGCCCCCGAAGGGCGCCACCAGGCGGCCGCACGGGGTACTGCGCCCCGCACCAAATGGACCCCAGAGGACCTCCGTCCAGGGGCTCTTTCTCCAACCTAACCCCCAGAGGTGAACCTCTGGGGGCCATGCACCACTACCAGAACGCCGCCGCCCCCGAAGGGCGCCACCAGGCCGCCTGTCCTGGGTACTGCCGCCAGTACCCAGTGCTCCAGGCACACCTCCGTGCAGGGGCACGTTCTCCAACCCACCCCCCAGAGGACAGCCTCTGGGGGCCATGCACCACAACCACCAGGCCACCGCCCAGGCCCAGGGCCCACTGACCCGCCGGGCGGGGGCCCAGGCCCTGGGTCAGGCACCCTCCCGGCCGAGAGCCACCACCCGGCGCTCCGTTCGAACATGTGCACCCACCCTTAAGCACCCCTCTCGGGGCATAAAGAGTGATGTACCGCGCCGCAGGGACCGCACGCCCCTGGGCATACTGTAGGACTTTGAAACAATTCTGGCCGGGGCCCGCGCCCCTGGCCATACCGATGGACTTTGAAACAATCCTGGCCGGGGCCCGCGCCCCTGGCCATACCGATGGACTTTGAAACAATTCTGGCCGGGGCCCGCGCCCCTGGCCATACCGATGGACACTGCAACAACTCTGGCCGTCTGTCCAGGGTACTGCCGCCAGTACCAAGTGCACCAGACAGGGGCCTTCTCTCCAAACCAACCCCCAGAGAGCATCCCTCTGGGGGCCATGCACCACCCACCAGGCCCCGTCCAGGGGCATTCACTCTAACCCAACCCCCAGAGACCATGCCTCTGGGGCCATGCACCACTGACAGGCCCCGTCCAGGGGCACTCTCTCCAACCTAACCCCCAGAGAGCATCCCTCTGGGGGCCATGCACCACCCACCACCCCCCACCGCCGCCGGCCGAGCGTACTGCTGCCATCGTTTGATATCGGCCGCGGTGGCCAAGTGTCACCGCGCCGGAACTTTACTTACTTATTATGGGCTACCGCGTGGGCGTGCACGACGGTAGAGCAGTTATACCGTGTCCCGCTTAAGGCGGGTAAGCTTTGGAATTCACTCGGACCCATGTTTACAGAATTTGGGTATGCCCCGGCCGGGAGTCGAACCCGGGCAGCCGAGTTCAAAGGCAG
>CM076969.1:46904584-47003667 GCA_039105355.1 Benthosema pterotum | reverse complement strand
CAAAAATGACGAAAACTGGCAAAAAAAACAAAAGAATATAGTCCACGGTCTTGCACAGCATACCGTTTTTCATCGTTTTGAGGATTTTGGAGGATTTTCAAAAAATGTTGAAATTTTGAAAAAACGCAAGGCTATAGCCTTACCGTTTTTCATCATTTTGAGGATTTTCGACGATTTTCAAAAAATGACGAAAACTGGCAAAAACGAAAGGCTATAGAACGATTTTCAAAAAAATGATGAAACCTGGTGAAAACAACTGGCTAGAGTACTTGGTCATCAATTTTAAGGATATTAAAAAAATGTCGAAATTAAGAAAAAACAGCATAGTATATCATGTTGTTTTTCATTATTTGAGGATTTTCAAAAAATGTCGAAACCGAGGAAAAAACGACCGGCTATTGTACATGGACAACATGCTATGCTGTATTTCATCATTTTTGAGGATTTTGAGGACTTTTGAGAACTTAAAAAATGTTGAAATCGTGGAAAAATAACACGTACTACAGTATGTCGTTTTTCAAGGATTTTCAAACAATGTCGAAATTGAGGAAAAACGACAGGCTGTAGTACATGGTCTCGGACAGCATAGTATAATTCATTGTTCATCATTTTTGAGGATTAAAAAATGCTGATATCGATAAAAAACGTTGTCATTTTTAAGGATTACATAAAATGACAAAATCGAGGAAAAACAATAGGCTATATCACATGGTCTCAGATGATTTTCAAAAAAATGAAAAGCCTGGGAAAAACGACATGCTATAGTATGTGGTCTTCGATAACATAGTAACTATGGTATGCCGATTTTTAAGGATTTTCAAAGAACGACGAGACCTGAGAAAAACAGCAGGCCTTGGTCTTGGGCAACATAATATAGTTTGCCGTTTTTCGTTGCTTTCAAGGATTTTTGAAAAATTATGAAATTGGGGGGAAAAGACAATAGAAGTCTTCATGAGTATGTTGTACCTCAACTGCGATCTGCAGTGTACAGGTATGTTGTCACTTAAGTGAATGCTGTTTAATGCCGTTTATCTAGCTGATGTGTCAATTTGAGAAGGGTTAGCCTTTTTTAGCTCTTTGACAGATTATCAGAAAAGCTAGGATCACTCCCATTAGGCTCAATAGTAATGAAATAATTCATAGAAAATCCTCTGTTCTGAATTTGTGCAAATGAATGATATCCAAAGACAGCTTAAGGTGTCTACTTTAAGGGAAAAAATGCAATGAGTTCATGATGTTTCTTTTTTTTTTTTTTTTTTTTACATTTGACAACCTGTAATTTCACATTTCACTGTTTCCAAGGCTCATTCAGAGATAAATACATTTAAAGTTTTATCATTTACCATTAGTAGTTGTTGTGTTGTGTTATGTAAGTGTGTGAGGTGTTTTCTGGGTTTTGTAGTGCAATCACCACTTAAACGACTTCATGAGGTGGTGTGCAGTGAGTTGCAATGAGCTTGTTAATTACACTTCATCAAGCATGGAAGGCTTTCATTATCAGTTAACATTTTTGCAGTTTGAATGTACTGTATAGTTATACTGTACCTATAGTTCATGATGACATTTGCATGTCTCTCCCATCTTGACCTGTGCCTGTGTATAAATGTAGAAAAACCTAATTCAAATATTTTAACTCCTTGACAGATTTTATATTCTGCTGCAGTCCAAAGTCGTTTTAGGTTTTGTTTCATTAAAAGTGCATTCAAGTATTACAAATAAATACATTGATTGCCAACTGGCATTATGTGTAATTAGTAGGACAAAATGTGAAACATTAAGCTCACACCGCAGGGATTCGAACCCTGTGCCTGGAATCAGATTCTCACAGCAGTACCGACTACCGGTGTGTTGTGCATATTCACATCATGTCCTACATGATGAAACCATCCAAATATATTTAATATTATGTACAAATGTACACAGCATAATGTAGCATTAAACCATTCTTCATCTGATCAGGAATAACCATTGCTTCCAGATCAGCTATATTCAACACTGTTTCATGTTGAAAATCTATCTATGATGAAAATAATACATTATAAAACAAAAAGGAGCTAACTCTGGTGATCAGGGTGGATGTAACATTTCCCAGGAGAAAATGGCATGGGGGCGGCTTCATCGCCCGTGTTGCTTCGTGCCGGGGGCGATGAAGCCGCACCCATACCATTTTCGGTTACAGGACTTTTATTAGGCAAGTAAGCATAATTAATAACATCAGTTGTTGTTGCAACAGACACACAGCATGCATAAAGCTAAAGGTCTGACACAGAGTTTTCTGTTTTCAAAGATGAAATGCTGTTGGTTCAGTGGTGCCAATTAAGCCTTAGTTAGTTAGTTAGTTAGCAGCAGTAATAGTGTTTTAATAGTGTTGTCAATATTGTCCATTATGGTTTTCTTTATTTGCAAAGAACATGAATCTCCCGTTTGCTCATATCATTCTATTTACGCTCGTTTGTGTTTCAAAATCAATACAGTTCTGGGTGACAGTTCTGTTGTCATTATCTTTCTGGTCTTCAGCAGCAGATACTGGGGGCAGACTATAGAGTTGCGCAGTGACGTCACCGCCCGGTTCCGGAAGTCTTTTCCCAATTCATTTTTCTCATAGACTTTTCGAAAATAATTTATATCAAGACGAGTACGCCACGGAAAAAGCCAACTCGAGTCGTGACGAATCATGATTACACACACAAACTTTTGGGACAATAAAATAATTTCTAAGATGAAAAACGAAACAAAAAGTCTTGTATCCTGCCGTTTTCTACTTCTTCCTAATTATATATTATATGACGATGTTGTGTTTGTTGTCATGATTTGTCACGACCTGAGTTGGCTTTGGCCGCGGCGTAATCGTCTTGATATAAATTATTTTCGAAAAGTCTATGAGAAAAATGAATGGGGAAAAGACTTCCGGAACCGGGGTGGTGACGTCACTGCGCATCTCTATAGCCTTTGTAGGTTGTGGAATTGTTGTCTGGCTACACAAGACTAGGAAGAACATACTGTATGTGCAGGTATGTATAGTATATGGTCTTCCTGTGGACTTGAGTGGTTTCCACAGTATATTACAGCAGGGGTAGGCAACCTTTTCGACATGAAGTGCCATGATTTTTTTCGTTGACCCTCCGAGTGCCACAGTAAAATTTACAATAAATTAAATAAATAAATAAATATGCCTAGAGTCAATAAATGGAGCATTTTTCACGGTTTTTACATATTTAATGTCCATTTTCTGCAGTTATATGTCATGCTTAGGCCATATTAGACTTAGGGTGACCAAAACTCTTCATTTGAGGACAAGTAGGCCTATTGCTTGTGAGGGTAAAGTCGGACAGTTAATTGCGGGTAGCAATATATTACTTAAGTTGGTATTAAAAATGCCTCTTGCCATATTTGTCCACACATAGTCCTAATAGTGCCCATCATTTTGTTATTTATTCATGTTGGTCTGTATTTCTCCTGTTATTTTAACAGGCTTAAAACGCATCTAGCAAAAAAGAGACAGTGAGAGAAAACAGAAATGGGACTATTAGGGCAATTGACCACTGTAGTCTGTCAGTCACAATGTGGGACAGGGTGTCCATTTGTGGGATGACTGAAAAGTAAAATGAGTGACTGTCCCACATAAAGAGGGACCTCTGGTCACCCTGAGACTGTCCCACAGAAACAGGGACATCTGGTCACCCTCAAACAACAAGCCGTTTTTCTGCTCCGACAGAAACACACACACACACACACACACACACGCACACACGCACACACACACACACACACACACACGCACACACACGCGCGCGCGCACGCAGGCGACGCAGCCTTTGCAATGCGCAAGGATAGCTCTGCTACAAGCTAGCCATGCTAACAATATTCACACACCAGCCAAAACGCAATAATTTCAGCGTTGTCTGGTTAGGCTGACATGACGGCAGGTCCGCGGGTTCTGCAGGGCAGACACAGACGCCATGCCAAGGAGGAGATTACTTTTTACTGGTGTTGGAGGAAAGTTGGACACGGGGCTCCGCGTGCGTGCACGCCCTTATGATTGATCAGAGCGCAGCAAGTGTCAACACTGGATGTCTGGATCAGACTCGCTCCGGTTGAATATTAATTAAATTAATTAATAATCGCGGCCGTTGCAATTTGTTAATCAAATCGCAATTTCGGTTTGAAGCCTTAGCGAAATAGTAGGCCTGTAATCTTTTATTTTACAACGTGCACATTCAATAGGAATAGGAATTATTACTGAGATAAAAAAAAAAAAAAAAAAAAAAAACTTCCCCCAGAATCTGGCCGCGTGCCAGCTGATACCACCCGGCGTGCCATCGTTGGCACGCGTGCCTAGGGTTGCCGACCCCTGTATTACAGTACCAAAACAATATTTGACTTCAACAAACTCTGACTCCCATCAAGTTATGTCTGTCGGTGTGTGCACCGGCCTGTCTGTCTCTGTCTGTGGTTGTCGATTGATCGTGGTATATAGAAATTTATTGAAGATTTCGACTTTCAAATGCTCATACTTATTCTTGTATTATGCTTTTTTGCCTTTGACAACCACAAAATGTGGTAGAAACACACACTTTCTAACCACCTGCCTCTTATACCAAGACTCTGAGACACATTCTGTCCACAAATTACACACACTCAGCAGGAGTTTAGAACTATGACCAACGATGAAAAACTCCCATACCTACTGGGATAAATACAACAATGTGCAAACATTGCAACTGTTTGTCAACTGTTGCAACTGGTAGATATTAGATCTACCAGTTGCGACTGTTGTGTGGGAGTGCCTGTCTGTGTGTGGGCATGTCTGTGTGGGTGGGTGTGCATGTCTATTTGTGGGTGTGCCTGTCTGTGTGTGGGTGTGCCTGTCTATGTGTGGGTGTGCCTGTCTATGTGTGGGTGTGCCTGTCTGTGTGTGGGTGTGCCTGTCTATGTGTGGGTGTGCATGTCTGTCTGTTTATCTGTCTATCTGTGTCTCTAGACTGGAAGGACAAAACAGCAGAGCAGGGCCGGATTAAGGCAGCCCTACTAGGGTGGGCTGGAATAATGGCAGGGTGGGCAACTCACATGAAGCAGTGGTTTTCAATCTTTTTGACTCCAGGGCACACTATTTATTCAGCATTTGAGCCACGGACAGACCACCATTTGATGACATTTTAGCCTCACAGACCCGCAATCTTCTACATGCTAGTTGTGTAGACTTGGGGCTAATTCACATGATTAATATTACACCTGGTTAACCAACTTTCCACCTTTTAGATTGAGGACCACCTGGACCTCTCTCAACCACTGGTGGTCCCGGACTACCCGTCAACCACTGGTGGTCCCCGGACCACTGATGAAAACCACTGATATTACCTTTCATTACCCATTCCACCCTCTAGATCCGACCCTGCAGCGGAGAGGAAATACAGTGAGATTGGATGTCATTTTGGATTTGAACAACAAATGTGACCACTTGAGGCCGAGGTATGACTGAGACATTGGGGCAAGACCAACAGTTCATGGCTGTTAAGAGCAGTGCTGGGGGAACAACGCCCTTACATAAGGGAATACTTTTTTTCAGTAACTTGTAAAGTAATTCTACACATTTTCCCATTCTGTAACACCATTACGGTTACTGTTTTCAGTCGTTGAGTTAGTACCCACATTAAATAATAAGTCTCCTCTTGCTTATCTCATGTAAACTGACATGGTGAGTCTGTCAGGTAAGCTGACATGGTGCACTGAATGCGCTCCCACAGTGAAACACATTTCACATGAGAAAGTGTCTTAGGCAGGGCATAACGTCTTCTTGATGATGATTGGTCAACACAGGGTAACAACATACAATAGGGTGATTAGGCCTACTTTAGATCTGACTGTGGCATCAGTATTATATCCATATCATTAGACTGGATATTGTCTGTGATTTTGGATATTGTACTATTGACATAGGAGCCTTTTCCCCTCTGTATTGGTAAGTAGAACTTAAAACAACTGGATTAGTGTCAATAGTTCTTCCTTAATGTGTTTGAATAATCGTTTTTATTTTAAAGAAAATGAAGCAATCCTTTGATAATTTACTAACAAGTACAGTAATATGCTACTTTTTCAGAGAACTATACCTCTGTACTTTTTAAAAGTACCTTCCCCAACACTGGGTAAGAGTCAACAGAAGTAAACCTCTGAAGCCAGTTTCCTCAACTTGCCGTTTTCTGCAAAACATACTCTGAGCCATACATCTCTGGTTGTTCAACCTGAACAACTAATGTCAATTTGAAGCAAGGATTTCCTGCTTCCACTTCCACATGACAATGGAAATGAAAAATGCCCCAAAACTTCGTCCTGATCGTGAACGGTAAAAAAATGAATCTACCTTTTTATAACAGGTTCAACAATACTTTCAGCCAGACAAACTGGATCAATGAAATAAAACCAAAGCAAAGGCTTTGAACAAGATGTGTCTGTCAAGATGTGTCTGTATGGACCGGGGAACATAGGACCTTTTTCTTTAAAAAGGGTCCTATGTTCCCCGCCTGGTATCTGAATATGGAACAAGACTATTTCTTGCCTTACTAGGCGTAAGGACAGTGACAGTGTTGACAATTCTTGCACGCAACACTATCAAAACAGCACCCAGCAAAAGCACAAAACCCGACGTTTGGAAAATGCTCTCTCACTGACCATCCCATCATCATATAAAGATATTAACTAAATGCAACGTTGCATTATGGTGTAAGGCTTATGCGGAGCCAATCACATTTGTTTTGTTTCGCCATAATTTATGATTAAATCATATGAAAAGAAGTAGCGGGCCATGCCGCAATGAACCACGGACGAAAGCACTGAAGCAGACAAAATAAGGAAAAACTGAACACACGCGCGCACACACACACACAGATCTGTGTGCTTGTAGATTGGCTATTTTTCAGGGAAGTTAGCGGCACCAATAAATGATCCCCTCCTTTCTCTCTCTCGCACAGACGAGCGCGCTTTTTTGGCAATATATGATTACAGTTTTAAATCGATCAGGCTCTCAAACTCCTGTGCGTAATGCGCGTCTTGCTGCGTCTCCAAAACCACAGACGTGCAGCTTTTTTTGGCCACTTAACCATGGCGCACGCCAAAGGCAACTGCACAACTATACATGTTTCTATAACCAAATTCGTTTTGCAGGCATTATGTGGTCAATGGCCAGGATGGGCACCTTATAGAACTTAATGCAGTGAAGGGAATATTAATTACGTAGAGTTTAATGACGATCAAGGCCAGCCAGGCCCGCAGCATCATTAGGGCACAGAAAGACCCCAAACCCGACGTTTGAAAAACTATCCTTTTCTCACGATGACATCTTCACAGAAACATATCAAACACATAGAACGTTACAATAAATTGTAAGGATTATGCATAATCACATTTGTTTAGGTTTGCCGTATTATTATTTAAATTCTAAATGCAGTTGCGGCGGCATCTCCACGTGGATATGAGAAGATCACGATGATCAACACAGCTGTGCGCACAGCTGCGCCCCGAGGAGAGAAATAAAAGGCGAGGGATCGGATTATTTTTCGGGGCATTTCATTCATTAATGTGAGTCCAAAATACCATAATGACTCGTCAAGACTCCACAAGTCATTAAGAGAGATTAGGCTATTGCAAAGGTCTTCAGTTCTATACAAAATAGGCAACACATACATAGCCTACATACTAAAAATCACACTGATCTCATGCAAAAATAATAAGATGTAATATGAACAATGTCACATTATGTACTTGAATTAATAATCGGGACTGGAGAGGGAGCGAGGAGAGGAGAGGATCGAGGGAAGGGACGTCGCGGACACAGAGCCATAGATACTTTTTTTCACGACTGGAGCACCTCAACCATAACTGACCTGCCTTTTGTAAATTCAGAATCAACAATGATAAAATTTGGGATTATTGAGGACTCCGAATAAATCGGGAGAAACTCTATGCGTATATTTGGATTGAGCGGGGAACATAGAACCCTTTTTTGAAAAGAGGGTCCTATGTTCCCCTATTTGGATTGAGCGGGGAACATAGGACCCGGGGAACATAGGACCCGGGGAACATAGGGATGACCCCCACGTGACGCGGCACCAGCTCCACCGCACCACCACCCCTGCTGGTACCAACGCGCCCACTCTTAGGCCCCTGCCGCCGGGTGCTAAGCAGTGGTGTCCCACAGCCCAAGGACCGCCCGCCCCTGGGACAAATCATGAACTTTGATAATATTCGCCTGCGCACGGCGCCAGCTCCACACCACCACCCTCGCTGGCGCCCACGCACCCACTCTAACTACCCGCCGCCAGGTGTTAAGCAGTGGTGTCCCGCGGCCCAAGGACCGACCGCCCGCCCCTGGGACAAATCATGGACTTTGAAAATATTTGCCTGTGCATGGTCAGCACCACCAGGGGTTGGGGGTACACCAAGTACCAGGGGTTGGGGGTACACCAAGTACACCCAGTATGAAGATACGTTGAAAAGTGGTGAAGTGGTGCTTTGAGTTTCGGCAATCTGGCTTTCCTCAGCGTTTCAAACTGATTTGAAACACTGAGAAGGCTAGAGTGTCAAAATGCACCCGTTTCTCCAGGTGGTGTGGAGGGCTGCAAACATTGGCCAAAATGACAATCGATTGGCCAAAATGACAATCGATAGCCCTCGTGGACTGGAACGAACATCGAACGGTTCGAAATAATTATCTATACATTTTATATAGAATATACTGTATCACATATTCGGCTGATGTTGGACACCTAATAATGTTTAGTAAAACTTTCCCTTTTATATGTGTTGTTCCTGTAGCCTATTTGCCATGCCGACTGTTCTCTATTACATGATCAAATTAACTATTCATAATTATTCATAATTAGCATACAAGCCTGCAGGGGCTTATGAGAAGACACATCGCTCCAATACCAATACAGCTGTCGTACAGCGCACCGTTTGCCCACTCCTCCAGACCTGATTGAATTGTTATTAATTGTTATTAGACAGACAGCCATGAGTTCACCATTTTTGGGGTGAACTACTCAGGAATTTCAACCCAAGTCTTCCATACCATAAGTATCAATTGGGGTTATTAGAGTAAGAGTGGCCTCCAACGTAGATGTGCTACTGTATAATTATTATTGCAGAATATGCCTCATGTCTTGAGGATTAAAGGAGTAGTTATAGACACGAAATGGGGAATGATCAAAGCAATGCATTTGCTTTTGGTTTAAATCAAATTAAGGTAGGCTACAGGATAAACGTGCCATGAAGTTACGATTAAAAGTGTGCTTTTTGCTCCATCGAGTCTGGCTGTGGTCCGTGTGGACAGCGTGTTAAAGAAGGGGGCAGGGGCAACCTCCTGTAGTAGGACACTACTGTGTTTTAGACATATAAAAGTCTTTAGCCCCTTTTTACGTCGGTTTGTGCATGTCCCTGTAGACTAAGAGAGACAGAGCGGAACGGTGTGAGCGAGCCGAGGCAACAGTATGACAGTGTTGTGTTGTAAATACAACTGATCTACAAGCTCACCACGCATTTTTTATAAACTGATTGAGATTAATTACAGAAACAGTAATGCGATAACAAAATTAACTCATGTTAAATCGCACAGATTTTGCACCACATAACCCTTTTCACTGGACCGATTTGAAGGGTCCAGTGAAACGGGGAGAAGACGACAATCAGGGTAACCAATAAGGGCTGCCATTGATCCCAATTCCCACTGTTCCGTACTCTCATTGGCCTAACAGCATCTTTAAAGGGGTACTTCACCCTCAATATAAAATGTCGCAGTGTGGACACACACTATGTACCACCAACGTGTTTTAATTTACCTTTTTTTGGGGGGATCAAGTATTGGTATGCGCTTAATTGAGATTAATTAGAGCAATTTTTTCATCAACAACAGAATAATCAATCACTCCAAAAGTCGTGGTAAATCTGTTAAGGCAGAGAACTACTGCCGAACAAATTAATAAACCAAAAGCAAAGAGCCCTGGACTCTGACTGCCCCTGCAACCCACCTGAAGGAGAGAGGAGAAAACAAAGGGTTAGCACTGCAAGCCTTTTATAATGTTTGGGGTGGACAATTGCCAGGTGTCTGTGCCCCTCTGCCAATCCAGCACTGCAGATGAGACTGGTTAAGCAGAGCCACAGAAGGACTAGAGAGAGAACAGAGAGCACTCGTAATCTTAAAGACAAAGCAGAGGACCTTGAATAGTGTTAATTAACAGGACTCCAAATAAAGCATCCACCTTACTTCAGTTTGCCAATTATTTTTCCACATGCGTTTCCTTCCTGTGTGCATTAGGAATGTAAACAGAATAACAACACGTGTGCACCTGTGACAGTCATAATTTGGGAGAAAACTATTCAACTCAAAAGATGCTGTTAAGTTTCCAAAGTATTACTTTAGTAGAAATGGGCTGAGAAAATCACTTTTTGAACACAAGTCTCACAAGTTTTGTGCAACCCCTTATGCCCCGACTAATAGTGAGGAATGTGCCAAACGGCCTCCTGGAACCTGGAAGGAATGACGATCTGGACAGTTGTGTCTCCATGCAAATGTGTGGCACACATTTGCGCAGCAGCACACCACCTTCAATGAAACCTTAACCCCTGTGCAAGATTTTTCACCTCCTGTTTAGGGAGAACACTATCAAACAGCTCTTTCAGTGAGGGAATCGACTTTCTGCTACTTCACCAACTCTGCATGACAAATGGATCTAGGAAGGTTAGAGATATATGCAGGTATCTCCTTGCGCTCCATTCTGACTGCAGGTTGTAGCAGCTGAACAGACCAATCTGCAGAAAAACACGCCCCCCCCCTGGGCAGTCACCCCTTTAACAGGAAGAGCTGGTCTCACCCCCATGCACACTTCACCCTTGAACAAAGCAACATTAGTTTGTGCACATGGAACATGGGACATGGAACACTGCCACCTCCATGCCCAACACAGGCAAAACCCCTGCCTAAGTCACCAAAGAAAAAAGAAGAGCAGATGACAAAATTAACAAATCAAGTGCCCCCGTGCCACGCAGGATAGTAACTGGCACCTCCTCTCCACCACCAATCATGGACACATGGCCTGTAGATAAGATAGGCAAGAAAGAACTTGTCAGGTTGTGAGCACACAGGTACCACAGTGCCCCGGAAAGTGGTAGTAATGGCAGGCATCACGAGCAGCCAGTCCACTATTTTCCGAGTTCACATTTCCACTGGACTTAGGAGGAACACATTTCTCCCGCTCCCTCAATGACTTGGCCATCTTCTCTGCCACCTCCAGACCCCCAGCATAGCCATGGTTGTCCCACAGCCCTTCAACCTCACTTGGTAGCCTTGAGAGAAGGAAAGACAGAAAGAAAAATGCTGATTATAACATGTGATGTACTGTAATACCACACACACACGTTTTCTTTGGAGAAGTTCATTCATTTCTTTGCGTAAATAAGTCTTTTCTTCTGCCAAGAAATGAAATGGGTCTTGAAGAAATGAAATGTGTCTTGACGAAATGAAATGCGTCTTGACGAAATGAAATGCGTCTTGAAGAAATGAAATGCGTCTTGAAGAAATGAAATGCGTCTTGAAGAAATGAAACCGTCCAATTGTTTCATCCGATGATGAAACCAGTGGGTCTGATACCAGTTACGTGTCATAGCACCACCCCCTCAGCGCAGCATATGAGGTGGCTTGCCAGGCAGAGTAGGATAGGCGGCGTTCACCAGGCTGTTTCCGGTAGCGACTCAGCCAGTTTCACTCAGTCACACTGTTTGGCGTGTGTGTATGCTCGAGCACCGAGGTAAGCACTTGGACGTATAATAGCGTGTTCTGTCTCGAAGTTGATATATGTAGACAACCTCCATTATACTTACGTCTTGCTCCTTTCTTTTGTTAGACGTAAGGGAGCTCTGACGTTGTAGGCAGCAGCAGCAGCAGCATATGTGCGTCTGTGAGAAGCCAGGTATGCTTACCTCCAAGTGTGACAGCACGCACTTTAATTCAAGTCGTAATACTTCCCTGTTATTGATAAACCATGCTCGTCTCACTGTTAGGTGCAGAGACGAGTGGCAAACGAAACCTAACTAACACTGTGTTCCTGTGTGTGTGCGTGCGTGCACACGCCATTAGAGGTACGCCGGGTCCACATATCGCAGCATGACAGCGTGTTTTTATGAATGAAACGCAGGTTCTCATTATGCTTTTATATTACACAGACGGCGTGCTGTTCATACTGAGTCACGTCTATCAGACGAGCGTCTGTGTGTGCACACTACTATATTGAGGTAGGCTGGTGTCTGTACAAGTCAGAATAGTAATTTATTTTATTATATAAATGAAACTTAAACTTTTATTCTTTTGTACTTCAGACGGTGTGCTGTTTAAACAAGCCGACTGGCACATTGGGTGCGTTTGCTGTGTGTGTAAGCCTACACACCCAAGCTTAGAGGTAGGCAGCATTCACATGGTGATAGCCTAGCAGCCTGAACCTCATAAATACTATTATACTGAATAGGACTAAAATGCCAGTCATGTTTTACAATGTTTTGTACTGTTTATTTTTATACAGATGGTCGCCTGGCCACGTATATTGGTACCGCCTGTTTAGTCTTCATCCTATGTGCCTTGAACGTCTTATTAGGGTACGTTTACATAAGAGTAATGTAAAGCACATTTAATGTATTTTACCAGCATTTGTCCAGTGTCAGACTCTGTGTGGTAGTCTGAATACTGCATGACAAACTAACTGGGAGGCTAACCAAGGGTTGTGTTTTTATTACAGATTGGGCCTCGTACTGCGAGCCGCTGTTCTTTTTACCCTTTTTGTTTTTGATTTATTTTACCTCTATGCTGCTACGGTTTTAATTTGTATTAATTCGTGACTAGCCTATGTGGCGTGAATCCTTACATTCTCTCATGTCCCTACAACACAGGGTTTACTAGGTGACCTTGGAGACTGTCCTGCTCCTAGAGTTAGTGTTATGCTGCGGAAGTGCATTTGATTTCTGTCATCTTATTTGCATGGTGTGGTAGCTTTTGCCCTTTTAATAACGGATTGCTGTGTTTATTTGTAATGGTAACGCCAAGTATATTTGGCTCAGAGTGCAGTTTGCTTTTAAATGGTTTGCATTTATATTTTTAGACGCTATCTTTGTGCCTTCCCAGTCTTCCATACTTAAGAGAGCATAGCTGTCTAGGAGAAACCTATAAACTACTACAGAGACATGTGAATGTGACTTCTCTTTTAAAATCAAATGTCAATACTATGTGCTTTGGATAAAATAAACTGTTATCTACCTCCGACCACTGCTTATCATTGTCCACTCAAACTGGACACTTACCTGGTAATATATATGGTTCTGGGTCTCCCGCCCTGTGATCGGGAGTGGCGTAGTCTTTATTCATAGTAAGGTTTTGAAACACATGCAGGTGTTTACATTTGGCGTAGTGCGGCAGGATTTCATTTTGGTCGGTCGGAGAGTTGTACGCTGTATTGACATTTGGTGGTAGCAGCATAGTTGGGTTTTATTTTTTTTATTTATTTATTTGAAAAAGAACAGCGGTTAGCAGTCTACTACCTGCTCTGAACCCAGCATCTCGCGGCTCTCCCTGAGACTGCAGCCGTTATGGAGGAGGAGATCCAGAGACTGCGAGAAGAGATGGCACAGCTTCGAGCCGAGAACCAGAGACTCTTGTCAGGTCAAACTCAGAGACTGTCGGTGTCAGAACCCGCACCTGACCCCAGTAATGGTGTCCCCACACCCCCACAGAGGAGAGAGACTGTGTACCTCCCCAGGGAGAGGAAATGCTCAAAGTTTTCAGGTTCTTCATCCACTGGGTTAACTGTAGATGAGTGGGTAGAGGAGGTGGAGAGCTGTCTAAGGGCTAGTAGACACATGTCAGAGTGTGACAAAGCGCTGTTTGTTTACGATCATCTAGAGGGGGCAGCCCGTACTGAAATTAAATTTAGAGACGACACAGTTAAGCAGGATGCTAAACAGATAATCGAAGTCTTAAAGGAAATGTATGGCTGTTCAAAATCTTATGTTACCCTACAACAAAGGTTCTTCGACAGAAAACAGAAAGAAGGAGAGTCACTGCAGGACTTCTCCCATGCTCTGATGACTTTAATGGAAAAAATACAATCATGTCACACTATGTCCAACCCACAGGTTTTGCTGCGAGACCAGTTTTGCGAAAATGTGAGAGACCATATGCTGCGCAGAGAACTAAAGGCGATGGTGAGGCAAAATGGGGAACTAACTCTACTGGACATTCGGAAAGAGGCCATCCGGTGGGTCGAGGAGGGTCAACCCGCCAGAGAAAAGTATGTACGCCCTATCCCACATACATGTGAGGCTCAAGCCACAGCCACCAGTGAAGCTGTTGGTGTAGGTAGATCTGACTTTGAAGAGTTGAAAAACATGTTCACTAAGCAACAAGCACAATTGGATTTTATTACACAGACTCTAAATTCTAATATGGGTGCGGGTAGAGGCAGATCGTTCCCCAGGGCTAATAGATATCAACGAGCACCTGATGGCCGACCCATTTGTCTTAAGTGTGCGCAGCCAGGTCATATCGCACGTTACTGTACCCAAAATAACCCACCCCAACAAGTTAACACGGTGGAGTCCCACGCTACACCGGCGGAAAACTAGAACCCTCCAGTGTGCAGAGTCAAACACTGGGAGGGGGGTCCTTCGACTCAAATATTGAACACCAAGACATAGTTCGGAAATTGGTTGGCCCCTGTTCAGTTGTAGTGGTTCCAATGGGCGGAATTGATATACCTTGCCTGTTGGACACGGGTTCAATGGTCACCACCATAACCGAAAGTTGCTTCAGAGAACACTTTGCACATTTATCAAAACGTGAACTCCGTGATTGTAAATGGCTTGGTCTCAAGGCAGCTAACGGGTTGGACATCCCCTATTTGGGTTACATTGAGCTTGATGTACAAGTCCTTGGGACATGTTTGCCTAGTATGGGCATATTGATCGTAAAAGACCCACCTGATGGTGTACTAACTAGCCGCAAGAAAGCCACTCCTGGCATCCTTGGGATGAACATTATAATTGAGTGTTACCGTGAACTATTTGCAAAACATGGCACAGACCTATTTCAGAGCCCTGCTGTACAGTCTGCTGCTGTGGCGTGGAAACTGGCGTTTCGCCATTGCGAGAAAATAGAGGCTGTCGTAAGTTCAACTTCTGCTTTTAAAGTCAGGGTTCAAGGCAAACACCCCATACGTGTTGCTGCTGGAACATTGTCAATGGTCCCTGTTACGTGTCCTCAGGTTCCACCTATGGCGTTCCTGCTTGAACCCCTTGGGCACACGGATGTCAGTCTCCCAGAGGGTCTGTTGGTGTCCCCCGCGTTAGTCCATGCCGAGAAAGGTACCCTCTACGCCCCTGTCACAAATGTCGGTCAGTCTGATGTATGGCTAGTACCCCGTAGAGTTGTAGCAACTGTACAGGCAATAGAAAAGGGAGACATTGTGGTGGGTTCTTCTCCCCATGTAGAATTATCCATTGACTCATCCACACAAGAATGCACAGCCTATGTCTCTTCACACTCTGTGGAGCTAGATACGAGCACGTCCAGTAACATTGAGCAGCTTGATTTCCCCAACCTTACACCGGAAGATAGGGTTCAGGCTAAGCATCTTTTAACTAGATATCAACGTGTATTTGCTAAAAGCGAGAGTGATTTAGGTTGTACCAACCTCATTACCCACGAGATTCCACTCTTAGATGAAGCACCAGTACGACAACCCTACCGCCGTATTCCTCCTTCACAATATGAGGCCGTTAGAGCACACATTAAGCAGTTGCTTGAAAGCCAAGTGATCAGAGAGAGTTGCAGCCCGTATTCATCTCCCATTGTGCTGGTGGCTAAGAAGGGTGGGAGCCTACGGATGTGCGTGGACTACAGGCAGCTGAACGCCAGGACTCGGAAGGACGCGTACCCACTCCCAAGAATAGAGGAATCACTGGATGCCTTAACTGGAGCTAAGTGGTTTTCTACATTAGATTTGGCAAGCGGTTATAACCAGGTGTCTGTGGCAGAGGCAGATCGAGCTAAGACGGCATTCTGTACACCCTTTGGTTTATTCGAGTTTAACCGTATGCCTTTTGGTTTATGCAACGCACCCGGAACCTTTCAACGCTTAATGGAGCGCATGTTCGGGGATAAACGTTTTCAATCGCTTCTGTTGTACCTTGATGACATCATCATATTTTCATCCACAGTCCATCAACACTCGGAGCGCCTGGAAGAAGTTCTTTCCCGTCTTGATAAGCAAGGTTTGAAAGCAAAACTGTCTAAATGTCACTTCTTTCAAAAACAAGTAAAGTATCTTGGGCATGTTGTTTCTGAACAGGGAGTAGCAACGGATCCGGACAAGTTGGCGGCAGTGCGAGAGTGGAGGCGGCCTTCCCATTTGGCGGAGTTGCGCTCATTCTTGGGGTTTGCCTCCTATTATAGAAGGTTTGTGGAGGGCTTCGCTAAGTTGGCAGCCCCTCTTCATCTCCTGGTGGCGCGGTTGAGTGGATCCCACAAAAAGGGTAAGACCCCTAAGACGCCCTTGTTGCCACATTGGGATGAGCGCTGCGAGCAAGCGTTCCTGGCCCTGAGAGACGGTCTGACTACAGCCCCGGTCTTAGCGTACGCTGACTTCAAAAAGCCTTTCATTCTCGAGATCGACGCTAGCCATGGGGGACTGGGTGCTATATTGTCACAAGAACACGAAGGGAAGCGTAGGCCAATAGCCTTTGCCAGCCGGGGCCTTAAGCCCACAGAGAGAAACATGGATAACTACAGCTCTATGAAGCTAGAGTTTCTCGCGCTTAAATGGGCCATTACTGAAAAGTTTAGAGAATACCTTTTAGGTAACAAAGTGACTGTTTACACAGATAACAACCCTCTCCGGCACCTCCAAACTGCTAAACTCGGCGCACTTGAGCAACGATGGGCTTCTCAATTGGCTTCTTTCAATTATGTCTTGGAATATCGGCCGGGTCGTAGTAATGGCAACGCAGACGCTTTATCCAGACAATATATAGACCGGCTCACCACTGAGAGTGAAATTCCGCCAGATCCACCCCGTCCACTAGCCGTTTCTCCTGCTTTCCAAGAAACTGGTGTCCACGAGATGGCAGCTATGCCTAGCTTTTCGCAATCTGAACTCTCATCCATGCAGAAACGAGACCCAGTCATTAGCCCGGTGTGGAAGTACTGGCAGGAAGGACAGGTCCCTGGACGAGAGCGACGTGAACAGCTGAGCCAGGAAAGCAAAGAACTACTCCGGCAATGGGGGCGCCTGGTAGAGAAAGATGGGGTGTTATACCGGAGAATCCAGCCTTCAGGTGGTGGTGAGGAAGTACTTCAAATCCTTTTACCCCAATGTCTCAAAGATAAAGTGTTCCGGTGTATACATGATGGCCATGGGCACCAGGGGGTGGACCGCACCTTACAACTTGCACGTGATCGAGCTTATTGGCCAGGTATGTCCAAAGATGTCGAAGCCTGGTGCCGCGACTGTGGGAGGTGTGTCCTGGCAAAAGAAGGTCCCAGAGTTAGAGCATATAGGGGAAGTCTGCAAGCATCTCGACCTAATGAACTCCTGGCACTAGACTTCACCGTGTTAGAACCAGCCAGTGATGGGAGAGAGAATGTTTTAGTGCTCACTGATGTATTTTCTAAGTTCACCCAGGCGATACCAACAAGAGACCAGCGGGCGAGCACGGTGGCCGACGTGCTGGTGAAACAGTGGTTCCACCTTTTCGGGGCCCCCAGCCGTCTCCATTCCGACCAGGGAAGAAACTTTGAAAGCAGGATAATAAAACAGCTGTGCGAGATGTATGGCATTAAGAAGACCCGGACCAGTCCATACCACCCGGAGGGAAATGGACAGTGTGAGCGCTTTAATCGCACGCTCCACGACCTCCTCCGCACACTACCGCCAGAGAAGAAGAAACGTTGGCCCCAGTATTTGTCCCAAGTCACCTACTCTTACAACACAACTGCTCACCAGACTACCGGTCTGGCCCCCCATTATATCATGTTTGGCCGTGAACCACAGCTCCCGATAGATTTCCTCCTCGGGGCGGAAAACGAAGATCCGGCTGAGGAGACGACGACAGAGGAGTGGGTACGAAGACACCAGGAATCCATGAGGGAGGTGCAGAACCATGTCCGGCAGCAACTCGGCACCAAGGCTGAAAAACGAAACCGAAAGCATAATCAACAGGTGACGGATCCTGACCTGGAAGAAGGAGACCTCGTGTATATACGAAACCACCAGGTGAGAGGGAGGAACAAGATCCAAGACCTCTGGCACCCTCGTCTACATCGGGTGGTAGGACGAACCCACAACCAGGGGCCGGTGTATATTGTAATCCCGGCAAACCAAGAGGGTCCTGCCCGGCGGGTTCACCGGACAGAGCTGCGGCGTGCACCAGAGAGGGAGAGGCTCGAAGCCCCGCTGCCAAGCCCACCCTTCGAGGTTCAAGATACAGGTCCCGCCATCTCTGCCACGAGCGACTCCGAGGAGTCGATTGTCCTGGTTGTGGAGAGAAGAGATCCTAGTACACCCCAACCCGAGGAGCACGGTAGTCCACAGCCACCTAACAGTCCAGTGGAAGACCCTGAATCCATAGAAGGCCCTGAAGAACACCTATCACCACCTTCCTCCGGTCCTCGCCGCAGCAGTCGGTGCAACGCAGGATTTCACTCCAACCCACACCGGCTGCCGGACCGATATGCGGTGAGTCACCAGCGCAATGGGGGAGAATACGGGTCTGCTACTCCTAGTACCAGTAGGGTACATCGGCGGGACGCCGATTCAATTTAGGAGGGGCGAATGTAACCAGTGGGTCTGATACCAGTTACGTGTCATAGCACCACCCCCTCAGCGCAGCATATGAGGTGGCTTGCCAGGCAGAGTAGGATAGGCGGCGTTCACCAGGCTGTTTCCGGTAGCGACTCAGCCAGTTTCACTCAGTCACACTGTTTGGCGTGTGTGTATGCTCGAGCACCGAGGTAAGCACTTGGACGTATAATAGCGTGTTCTGTCTCGAAGTTGATATATGTAGACAACCTCCATTATACTTACGTCTTGCTCCTTTCTTTTGTTAGACGTAAGGGAGCTCTGACGTTGTAGGCAGCAGCAGCAGCAGCATATGTGCGTCTGTGAGAAGCCAGGTATGCTTACCTCCAAGTGTGACAGCACGCACTTTAATTCAAGTCGTAATACTTCCCTGTTATTGATAAACCATGCTCGTCTCACTGTTAGGTGCAGAGACGAGTGGCAAACGAAACCTAACTAACACTGTGTTCCTGTGTGTGTGCGTGCGTGCACACGCCATTAGAGGTACGCCGGGTCCACATATCGCAGCATGACAGCGTGTTTTTATGAATGAAACGCAGGTTCTCATTATGCTTTTATATTACACAGACGGCGTGCTGTTCATACTGAGTCACGTCTATCAGACGAGCGTCTGTGTGTGCACACTACTATATTGAGGTAGGCTGGTGTCTGTACAAGTCAGAATAGTAATTTATTTTATTATATAAATGAAACTTAAACTTTTATTCTTTTGTACTTCAGACGGTGTGCTGTTTAAACAAGCCGACTGGCACATTGGGTGCGTTTGCTGTGTGTGTAAGCCTACACACCCAAGCTTAGAGGTAGGCAGCATTCACATGGTGATAGCCTAGCAGCCTGAACCTCATAAATACTATTATACTGAATAGGACTAAAATGCCAGTCATGTTTTACAATGTTTTGTACTGTTTATTTTTATACAGATGGTCGCCTGGCCACGTATATTGGTACCGCCTGTTTAGTCTTCATCCTATGTGCCTTGAACGTCTTATTAGGGTACGTTTACATAAGAGTAATGTAAAGCACATTTAATGTATTTTACCAGCATTTGTCCAGTGTCAGACTCTGTGTGGTAGTCTGAATACTGCATGACAAACTAACTGGGAGGCTAACCAAGGGTTGTGTTTTTATTACAGATTGGGCCTCGTACTGCGAGCCGCTGTTCTTTTTACCCTTTTTGTTTTTGATTTATTTTACCTCTATGCTGCTACGGTTTTAATTTGTATTAATTCGTGACTAGCCTATGTGGCGTGAATCCTTACATTCTCTCATGTCCCTACAACACAGGGTTTACTAGGTGACCTTGGAGACTGTCCTGCTCCTAGAGTTAGTGTTATGCTGCGGAAGTGCATTTGATTTCTGTCATCTTATTTGCATGGTGTGGTAGCTTTTGCCCTTTTAATAACGGATTGCTGTGTTTATTTGTAATGGTAACGCCAAGTATATTTGGCTCAGAGTGCAGTTTGCTTTTAAATGGTTTGCATTTATATTTTTAGACGCTATCTTTGTGCCTTCCCAGTCTTCCATACTTAAGAGAGCATAGCTGTCTAGGAGAAACCTATAAACTACTACAGAGACATGTGAATGTGACTTCTCTTTTAAAATCAAATGTCAATACTATGTGCTTTGGATAAAATAAACTGTTATCTACCTCCGACCACTGCTTATCATTGTCCACTCAAACTGGACACTTACCTGGTAATATATATGGTTCTGGGTCTCCCGCCCTGTGATCGGGAGTGGCGTAGTCTTTATTCATAGTAAGGTTTTGAAACACATGCAGGTGTTTCATACGATGATGAAACACATGCACGCACCACAAGCACACTAAAAGTTCCTAATAATAATAATAATGTTATGGTACCTGAAAGGGCACACAAAAAGATTAGACATCCGATCTGTTTTCTATTTATTTTTTATGTGCAAAGTGCTGTGATTTATGACTGTGCCCAACTAACTAACTAAACTAAACCTATAAAAAATACCTAAGCCTACTTCCCCCGAGATGCCGTGAAGTGGAGTCCAGGACGCACTGGACCACAGTCGAGCCATACGTGGGTAAGCCAGGTTCATCGCAGATCCGTTGGAGGAGGTACTGTCCCGCAGCCAGAACTTTGGTATGACCCGCACCACGCAACCCGACCTGCCCATCATGGCCTGTCTCCAGCTCCACTAAAGTACCCCAGGGTGCTTCTAACCCTGCCACCTTGTGCATCCCCACATGCACCCCACACCCCTGCACACACTCACATGTGCCACACACAACCCCGACACCCAAGTCTTACACACTCACACCAACTTAGGCCCATCACAATTATTAGATAAGTATTTGAGATTATTCCCTTTCGGGATGTGGAAGTCGCAGATCTACGAGCTCAAAACCTGGTTTGATGACGTAGTTCCAATACTCTCACTATTACGTCGAACTAAGAACATTAGTATGACGCAATTAAATTGTTTAGTCCTAATTGAGAAGTCCTAATCGAGACAGGCCTAAGTGCTTACCTCCATATGTACCCCTGCTGAGGTACATTTGTTGATCCCAGACAAGGATAGATGCCTCTATCATCGTCCAGGCGGGGAGGACCCTCCAGGGCATCAACCCCACCCCCGAAATACCAGTCAAAGGTACCTTAAAAAACAAAAAAATATATATACAAAATATAATAAAACAACAACAAAAAACTCAAGTCAAAATTGATCAAACTGATTACACCATGTGCCTCCCATTGAAAAGAAATTTGAGCAGCAGAGCTAACATTTGTAGACACACTGGCCTTGTTAACGGCAGGCATTCCTCCAAAAATGAGCCAGTATTTAATGTTTAAAATCCATGATATTTACATTGTGATTAATCAGCCCGTCTGGAAAGTGTACGGGAGAAGGCGGGGCTTACTATTGTCTACTATGTGTATTGTGACTAACCTAAAGGGGGTTTGTACCTTTCAGCCGGGTCTCAGACAGGATACAGGTGTAATTAAGGGCCGAGTGATCGGCGACGAGCCTCTACGAGACCCGGCATCACACGCACGGAAGTGGACCTTCTGCAATCCGCGACGAGCCTCTACGAGACCCGGCATCACACGCACATTCCGTGATCCGCGACGAGCCTCTACAAGATCCGGCATCATCTGCACGGAAGGGTCCTTCCGGGCATGCCCGAGGGAGTGAGCCGAAATAGCCCATCTCCCTCAGGCAAGGACACCCCACACACCTGTCCTGCCTGGGTTCTCTCCGTCTAGGTCGTCCTCAGGCCAGCCTTCCATCGTCGCTTCCAGTCATCCCGGTTGGGTCTTCATCCATCCGGTCAGGTCATCCAGGTTTTTCATCCATCCCTCCTCCGGTCAGGTCATCCAGGTTCTTTCTTCATCCATCCCTCCTCCGGTCAGGTCCTCCAGGTTCTTTCTTCATCCATCCCTCCTCCGGTCAGGTCCTCCAGGTTCTTTCTTCATCCATCCCTCCTCCGGTCAGGTCCTCCAGGTTCTCCATCCATCCCTCCTCCGGTAAGGTCATCCACGTTCTCCATCCATCCCTCCGGTCAGGTCATCCAGGTTCTCCATCCATCCCTCCGGTCAGGTCATCCAGGTTCTCCATCCATCCCTCCTCCGGTAAGGTCATCCACGTTCTCCATCCATCCCTCCGGTCAGGTCATCCAGGTTCTCCATCCATCCCTCCGGTCAGGTCATCCAGGTTCTCCAGCCCTCCAGTCAACTCGCTGGCGACCATTTTCGCCTGCCTCCGAGTAGGGGAAAAAATAATAATCAAAGCGCATCCTCATTTACACAATGCTGACAGTTCTCACGAATGTCACACTTTCTTGGGGGTCTTTATGTCTCTATGTGGTTTTAGATATTTTAGCAGTTGGGTCCAGTGTGTCTGATGTCATCAACACTACTTCCTGGAATGCATCAAGAAGTATCCAATCCAGGAGATGAAGCGAAGGCACCCACGGGGGAGTCCACATTGGTTCATGGGAGGAAACAGACATGCGCAGTACAGATCAGGAAGTCAAACCATCCAAGAGACCAATGGCATGCATGGTTTGCAAGCGTCAAACTTCCTGGAATGTACTGCGCATGTCTGTTTCCTCCCGTGAACCAATGTGGACTCCCCCGTAGGTGCCTTCGCGACTTCTCCTAGGTCGATCCTCCTTGGAATGCATGTTGTCTCAGTAAGATAGCCCCTCCCCTAGCCACAAGGAGGTGGAGTGCCTTCTGTGTAATTGAGTTTGACATCCCTGACCTATATCAACTGTTGTCCCTTGGGAGATTTGTGTGAAGTGCAGATCTACAAGCTTATGTCATCAAAATGGCCAAATTATCTCTCTCGCACAGACAGATGAAATATAGGGTACATAAGTAATATGTTTGAAAATACTCCAGCAAATAAAGGCTTCATAGGCCTATCACATCACACAAAGACGCTCATCATTACTCCCTGAGCAGCCCTGTGTACCAGCCGTTTAGAATTTGCACCTAATGTAGGAAGCACCAGCCCAACCTGTTAATACAACGACTGCCTCCAAAGTCCAGCACTCTTACTTGAGAGAAAGTAGCTCATCAAAACATGTCTATGGTGTACTTCGTCAATAAATTCTCTGCATGTGATTATTTCTCCATTCATTTCTCTATTTGCTAAGTAGGGCCTACTGGAGTTTGGAAGTGCTCATTATTAGTCACTGAACAGCCTGTGCACCACCTGTTCAGAATTTGTACATAATGGAGGAGGCACCAGCCCAACCCATTAATACAAACAAGTGCCTCCAAAGTCCTGCACTTTTATTTACTGACAGAAAGTAGCTCATAACATGTCTAGAGTGGATTTTTAAATCAAACAAACACTTTGCAGATAGAAAGAGGATAACTCAACCTTTCTATACAGCTGCAATGTTGGTGAGTTTAACGTCATTTAATACAAGCATATCGCAGATGAAAATGTTCATTAGGAAGTCAATGGAGGGTATTACAACTCTAGATTTCATCCAACGTCTTTTGGCGAGACTGGGTTTCGTAACACAGTGGGTTTCAACCAGTGGTCCGGGGACCACCAGCGGTCCTTGAGAGGGTTCCAGCTGTGTGAAAATTTCGAAAAAATATATAATATATAGATAGATAGATAGATAGATAGATAGATAGATAGATAGATAGATAGATAGATAGATAGATAGATAGATAGATAGATAGATAGATAGATAGATAGATAGATAGATAGATAGATAGATAGATAGATAGATAGATAGTGTCATTCTTTAGTGTTCCATGTGTGCTGAATTGTGCCGTAAATTTCAGAATTTGTGCTGCTACCATTCTGGAGATATTTAAAGTTAAAAATTCAATCTGCACCCCCGTCCAAAACAGACTAAAATGGGCTCATCTTTTAGTGCTAGAATTTGTGCCGCTGAAATCGGCATTTGTGCTGTTTTTATTGATTTTATATGAATATTATATACAATGAGCTGTTATGACCACTATGACCACCAGGGGGGAAATATAAATGAATATATAATGAAAATATAAATATTCATATAAAATCAGTAAGAACAGCACAAATGCTGTTTTCAGCGGCACAAATTCTAGCACACCGAGCACTAAAAGATGAGCCCATTTTTCCGTTTTGGACCACCTTAAGGCTGATAACAGCTCATTTTGTACATAAATATTCATATAAAATTAATAAAAGCAGCACAAATGCCGATTTCCGCAGCAAATTCACCCCACAGAGCACTGAAAGATGAGGATAGAGAGATAGAGAGATAGAGAGATAGAGATAGAGAGATAGATAGATAGATAGATAGATAGAGAGATGACCCCCATGAAAAATCATGGGGTGCCAACTTTACTCAGGTGTCTAGGAACCACCAGTGGTCCTTGAGAGGGTTCCAAGTGGTCCCCAGCTAAATGATGATACGTTGGTTAAGCAGATGTAATTCCTGAGTGTAAAAATAAAAACCAAAAGGACCCGCGGGTCCTTTTGGTTTCATGTTTACACTCAAGAGTTCATCATCTGAATGAGCCCAACACAACTAGAGAATGTAGAAGATTAATGGTCATTTGGTCTGTATGTTTGCCTGGAATTGGGGACAAAAACAAAATAAAGCTTTGGTTTTCGGTCTGTGGTGGCTAAAAAGTAATCAAATGGTGGTCCTCCGTGGCTCAAATGCTAAATAAAATGTGGGCCCTGGTGTAAAACTGTTTGAAAGCTACTAACCTGAGGTGAATCTCTGCCAGGCTGGAGTTTTCGTTCCATCTGCTGCTTTTATGTGTAGTTTTTCCACCAGTCTATATAAACATTTTCTTTACTCTGTCCATGTCAATGAATAAATGTTACATGACGAGTTGTTAAATATTAAAACAAACAACTTATTGTAACAAACACTAGCAGCACTAGTATGAGAAGACATAAGTCGGCGTGGTCGACCACACGTATTTTTTTTGCGGATTGCACCGCAGCTCACGGTAAACCCCGCCCACCCCCTGCTCAGAACGCGCGAATACATTTAAAGGCCAACTTCACCACTTTTCAGGGAGTCTCCTCGCTAATGTACGTGATAAAATAGGCCTACCACTATTTTTTCCAACAAGGGGCTGTCTAAATCTAGTAGGTTAACCAACTTTCCATCACTTACCTGAGGACCACCTGAAACCCTCTCAAGGACTACTGGTGGTCCCTGGACCACTGGTTGAAAACCACTGGTTCACAGGCGCAGACTTTGTGGGGGCTCGAGGGCCCGAGCCCCCATGAGAATTTCAGACTTAAGGGGCTCGGGGGGCCGAGCCAGAACTTCCTTGGCCTGAGCCCCCCACCCCCACCCCTCACTGGGTGCCAAATGCTTTGTGTTCGACTGACACATCATAAAATCTTATCACCTCAAAGCCTATTCACAGCTTTTATAATTAGTGTGATTGTCCAGAATGGACGCATCCAATCCTTCCAAACTTACAAAAAGTTTGGATTAAGTAGCTTATAGTATGTTGTTTCTCATGATTTTGGCGGATTTCAAAAATGTATGAAAATGTATAATGAGTGGTGCTAGCCCCTCCAATATCTACAACCAGCTTAAGGTGTAGCCACAAAGTTTGTCCTACACAAACATTCCACTTTGGCAACATTTTTTTCTAAGCAATTTTGCATCATGATGATTTGCAATTTGCAATGATATGACTTAAAGACTATTCACTGACAAAGTGGTGGAATCATATTCAATCATTTGTATTGTCACACCTTCATAGTTTGCTGGCTGAGCAATTATTGCTGTATGGATCCCAATCCCAATACATAGCCCTACCATACGTATATATGTCCTTGTGGATTTATTACATCAAATCCTGTGTATGACAATAAATGGAAAAATATCTATTTTTATACTTTTTGTGCAGTCTTTACTTCTGGTTAATTGCAATTACTCCCAGAATCTGGACTCCTCGTGAGCTTACTCCATCCAAACTATGCTTTTATGTAAATATGACGGTTCATAATGATGGAAAAGGTCAATAAATAATTCTGAAAGTGCTCATCTGAAATGTCAAGTGTTCTCAGTGTGTGGGAAAAAACAACCTCTGCCAAAAAGAATATTTACACCATGTCAAGAGTTTATTTGACAGTATTTCAGAATATCTTTCAGTAAACAAGTTTTTTTATGTTTTGTTTTTTAGCAAAATGTAATATATCCGTACTGTCGCATTTCATAAAAATAGTTGTTCACGTCTTTGAAACTACAGTATCAATGATACAGTAAACCATATCTGTAGGAATACAGCTGTACAGGGTGGATAATACACGATTAACACTACACAGTTATATTTGATCTCGATGGGGATTCATCAACGTGCCATCCTTCACAGATTCCAATATAGCTTTTTTTCTGTATACAAAATCACCCACAGCAGGCAGGGGGCAGCCTCCACAGAGGACTAGATGACATTATGCTTTCACCTTTTTTTTCTTCTTTTTTAAACGTTGACATACAGTAAACATTTTTTACAGCCTAACGACACACCTGTGACCTCTTGATAACCGTTAAAGGTAGGCATCACACTACAACACTGGTCTTCGGCTGCTTGTCACGGTCAATGTTGTATAAAAAAGAAAACAATGATGACATGTTTATAAATGCATATTTTGGTCACATTTTGGGTATTGCCACAGCTCCCTATTGTTTTAGAACTGCTGTTCCTGTCATGCACTAGCATTTTTATTATTTATTTATATATTTATTTTCTTTTTGCCTGTCGCTAAAATTTAAAGGGCCGGTCAAAAATGAAGTCAGCCGGCAAACTAGCCTGAGCCAACCACTCGGTTTGAAGACTTGGTCAGGCATTAAAGTACAATCTTAGACAGTATGTCAGTTTATGAGGTCCAGCTCAGGGTGCCGTCATACTGCATTCAATTATTTTTAAACCTCATATCTAGACCTCACTCAGTCGGCTTGAGGGGACATCGCCAGACGAGATTTTTGTTGCAGTAGGTTTAAATGAGAGCAAACATCCCACTGATAATAATGAATAACAAAATAAAGAAATGCAGTATTAGTGACTTCATGTTGGGTTAATTCGGTTTAGCAGCAGCATGCCTTTAGTTGACTCTATTCCAGTAACACACAGTATAGTCTACATGGTTACCCCAGCAGAGTATAGCCTATTCATTCCAATCGTCAATTAGCATTGGCACCAGGTACAGCACTAATGCAAAGTTGGTATATCTTCTCCATGATATGAATATGTTAGCATTAAGTGAGACTTGCTTGACAGAAAACCAAAAGCCTTCTTGAGTGATAAAAACGTGTGGAGAAACTGTACGGTGTATGTGTAATATGTATTACTGTCCCGGGGGATTCTCCGGGCAGAGGTGCTAATTCTACACGCTACATATTATCCCTTTTTATAACACTTGATTGGAAAAGGGCAAATGATGATACAGGCTATATACTGTATTAATGGAGAGTGCATTATTATAATTGTACATATCTTGGGGTTTAATCCAAAGACAAGCAGGCTACACCACCTACACTTTTGCTGATATGTGAGTACTGCCACCGTGTTTTTCAGTCCAATGCATAAAAAGCAAAGTAAAGGACTCCCCCAAACAAACAAACAAACAAACAAATAAACAAGCAACAACAGACTAGCAATCACAATGGTTATCAGCTTGTTTCAGTAAGGCACTCCGCCCCACCTCATGTTCAATCATTCAGCATCCTCTTCTCCACCTCTACGCCCCCTCCCACAGTGACATGGTACACATAGCACAGTAAAAAAGGTGTAGTAATGGGAAAATATAGAATGTTTTTTTTGTTTTGTTTTTGTTTTTCTGTTGTGCGATAGATAATACAATAGCTTGATTCTCTGCATGGTGAGCGAATGACTGATTGGTGACAAAGTACACAGAACAGTGATATGAGATCTTCTCGAAGGCAGCTGCTTTGCTGTTGTTGTTTTTTTTGCTTTGTTTTTGTTTTTTTATTTCTTTGTTTGACCACTCAGAAGTTCAATTATAATAATGGGAAAATTATTTTTATTTCACATGGACTAGGTGCCAAATGCTTTGTGTTCGACAGAGGATATTATCCTCTCTACGACTGAAATCTATCTCTAAAATATATGCATGTCTCCGTATAATGCCGTGGCGGTCTCTACATCCATGCATGGCATGAGAGTGCTGCCGTCCTCAGTGGTCTGCCGCGGTCGGCTTCGATACAGTCTTTGATATGTAGTTATAGACGAGGCCGTGGAAATATGGATCTTAAAATACATACATTTTCTTTTAATCTCTTTACATTGTATCTAACTACAACACTGCCTCCAAAAATAAAATAAAAAATAAAATAAAAAGGAAAATAAAAAAAATAAAAACACACACACACACCAACAGGTCTGTTTTTTGTGATGACCAAATGTTCATATTTTTCCACATCTTTACATGTACAGTATTTGATATAATGTAAGAGCTAACATACGTCTTGTTAACGACAGGGCTGTCTTTAGTGTTAGTGCAGTGTGGGAACTTGTGTTTTGAAAAATTGTCAGTGTCTTTTGCCTCCATCTCCAGGTGGACTGGGAGTATGATTCTACTCCACTGCACTGACCCAAGGTAGCACAGTAGTAAATCTCTCAAATGTACATCTCTCTCTCTCTCCTCCGAGACGTCCATGTGAGGTTACTCTGCGCTAACCGTTCAATCTGACCCCCATACGGTTAGTTTTTTTTTTAAAGGAACACATCGATGGCTACTACTCAGAGCCACATCATCAGAACTTCAAGTCCAAAGTCTGAAATGTCTGGGGAAAAAAATTGGAGTAGCTCCCCAGATGTGTTATAATTAGCTATATCTTTTTAAGGTGGCGGGTGTACTAATCATCTCATAAGAAGATGTAAAACAAACATAAAATATGATTTCGTTAAGTAGGTGGAAGGGGGGAAAAAGTGGGGCAAGATGGATCTACAGAAAGTAGGCGATGGAGAGAGATGTAATTCCTCGATCTCATTATGGACTGAACGGGGAAGCCTGCATAAAGCCAGACGGGTTGTCATCCAGTCCCAAAACGACCAGCTCGTAGATCTATCTGCTCACCGTGGAGGTCCAGGACCTCAGGGTGCCGGGCAGTTTATCGGACCCAGGGACGTTCCAGGGTCCAGGGGACACGGCTGTGCTCCTGGCTGCGGGAACATCCACGCCTTTGGAGGGGCAGCAGATCCTGCTGTGGGGCCCTCCGCTGGCCCTCTCTTCTTCTCTGGGGAGCAGCAGTGGACCTCTCTGCTCAAGCCTCTCCTGGAGGTTGACTCGTCCGTCCCCGCTGCCCAGAGTGCCCCCGTTCAAATTCACACTCAAGTACGGGTCCCAGGGCCACACAGTGCTGCTGCCACTGCTGCTGCTTATAGCCTGTGTGTGTAGGTCCTTTCTCTCACAGCAGGGGGTGCTGGTATCCCTCTCTCGTCTTTCGGTAGACCTTCCCCGAGCGGCTTTAAGAGGCAAAGCCCGCGGCTGGCCGTCTCCCGGTCCCCCTTCCACCTCCCCAGGCCCCTGCGGGGTTCCCTGCCCCCGGACGGCATACCTCTGCTGCTGGGTGGGCCTGCCACCCGTGGCCCCTCTCACGGTGCCAGGGTCAGTCGGCTGTGGAACCTGGCCTGCCATGCACACTGTCGCCTCTAGAGGGAGTTGGTGGGGGGCATCTGGGACTGAGGCTGGATGGGATGAGAGCAATGCGGTGGGTTGGGGGTCAAGGGTCACTTCCTGCAGGGAAGAGTGGGCTGTAGGAAGGGCATCCCAGGGGGTGGCACCGTCTGTTCAGGAAGGACAAGGAAACCATAAAGCAGCCGAGTGGTATAGTGACATAGTACACACACACACATACTGTAGGGCCCTATCTTGCGCCACCCTTACCCCTTATCCCTAAACTTTGACTGCATAACCCATCTTTTCCCACACTTTTACAATGGTTTTTACCGCCAATCGCATGTTTACCGATTTTTTGTGATCACTACGGAGTGCCATCAGGCCGAAGGCATGATGGGGAGTATGTTTTGCACTCTGTCCATCCGTCCGTGTGTCTGTGCGTGTATGGGTATGTGTGTGTGTGTGTGTGTGTGTGTGTGTGTGTGTGTGTGTGTGTGTGTGTGTGTGTGTGTGTGTGTGTGTGTGTGTCTCCGTGTCCATCCGTTACCAGCTAATCTCTGGCACCATTAGACATTATAAAATATTTCAAGCATTGCATGCTTGTAGATCGACTATTTGAACTATTTTTTAAAAGGTATGTTTATGGTCCTTTTGTGGTTCTCGTTACTATGCACAGTAAACTTTGGGAAACTTTGTTATCGGTATTTAGAAATCATTTTAAAAATAGAAAATAACTTTTGGGTTAAGTGTGATACAAGATAAAGCCCTATAATCTAAGAGAGTAGAGTAATAAAAGAGAGATGCATGCACACACACACACACACACACACACACACACACACACACACACACACACACACACACACACACACACACACACACACACACACACACACACACACACACACACACACACACACACACACACACACACACACCAAGGCACAACATACGAGCACTTATTTGTCACACAAATAAACATGCAACAAAATGTGAGCAGCACACACCCTTTTATATGTTGTAGTTCTCTATGTTGATATGCTAGAACAAGAATGTAGTCATGTTATCACCCTGAAACAGGCACCACTACATTGTATTATCTAGTCAGGCAGAGGGTCACCGAAGGGCATGAAGACGTTACAGGTTTTAACTCAGGAGATGCTGGTTTGTAGAGAGCCTGACGGGACTAGATACAGCTAGACAGCACTGAGATGATACTGCTATAAAGACAGTACTTCAAGCCAACTTCATGTTCTCCAAGAGGTACAGCTTAAACTTTAATGATTTTGCTAGCACATAAACATGCAATCTCATAGACGCACACGCACACCTTTCCCAGCCTATCCTCAACTATAAGTTCATGCCAGCATGCACACGCTCACGTGTCCACACAGTAAAAACAACCACACAAACAAAACAATCCTTATGGAAAGAATCGTGCATTTTTCACAAACCGTGTCTTTAGAGTGGCCCATTAGGAAGAAATATGGGGAGGCTAGTGAGTCACCTTTCATGCACATGGAGAGGTTGGAAGGTACCATTCCTAAGGGAAGGCAAGTAGAAGCCTGTACTAATCATTAGACTTAAAAGCAGTGGGGTTAACACAAAATTAGGCCAATTTATAAGTTGTTGTGCGACAAGACTGAAAAGGGCTGATTTTCAACAGGTTTTCAGTTGAAAATCTGCCATTTCCGTTGTGTGATAACATTGTACAACAAAGTATAAATGCATTAGGCTGAAATGCTTTTAGCGCAACAGATTGTTAAACAAAAGCTTTGAACATCTTTTAGATGAGGCAAATTTAAGAGACCAGGACAGAGGATGTAAAACTACTATATCGAGCAAAGAGAGCAGTGCTGAAACACACTGAGGTTAGTGTTACTGTGCTTGTTAGTATAACTCTATATCCTTTGAACATACGTACACTAGCAGTGGTGTCAATTTACTAAGCAACTATGGTTTAGAAGACATTGTGATGTAAAGTTTAATTCTTAGTATGCATAGGACAGATAAAAAATAGACAAGACAGAAAAATTGCCCAATAGCATAGAAGAGGAGTTTATACGGTAGAAGGATGCATGGCTCGTTTTCATACGAGCAGCACCGCCGCGTGCGAGAGCATACTAACTGTACATTAAGATTTAAGCGTGTGTCAGGAACACACACCATATTCTGGCACCTGTCCCGTGCCTCTCTTCAGCAGCAGCCTGACCCGTCTACCCCCCGCCTTGATGAGTTCAATGGCCCGGGCGTGGGTCATGTCCCGAGTGCTGTCTCCGTTAATCTCTATGATCTGGTCCCCAACCTGTGAGACACAGGGAGACAGGCAGAGCCATATGATTGCACAAAAGATTATGAAAAAGAATAGTATGTGTAAGGTCACAATATCAACTTTGATAAGACAGTGTTGGTTTGTTTAAAAAAAATATATATATATGGTTTTCCTTCTCATTTCCTCACCCTCATCCTGCCATTCCGTATGGCGGGGCCGTCTTCAGCCAGACGCAGAACAAATAGGTCCATCTTGTACTCTCTTCCCCCCCGGATGCTGAACCCAAAACCCTTCACACTCTTCTCCAGCTCCACTGTGAAATAGTCAAAGTCCTGCAAGAAAAAATACATGGACACACTCAGCAAATATACTATATATACCGTTATATACCCAAACTTACACATTGAAAAACATAACTGGAGTACTACCAACATCAATAACAATATACAACATAAGAATCATAGAGAATACTCAGCATAGCCATTTTATATAATTTCATGAATACAATAGCATGACCTTCTATGATTTATTACAGTATGTACAAATCTTTGCCCTTCAACACCATGCAGACCTTCAATCTGCACACAATAACAATGACACATCTTATAATATTAACACATAATTTGAACTTGCAAGGTGCAGCGCGGCTGTACCTGTGGTCTGAAGTCCGGCGGGAGACCCAGAGGGAACTGGGCAGCCGCAGGGTGTTGTCTGAAGTCCAGCAGTCCAGGTGGGTGTCGGTAGTCCAACGTCGGTGGCTGCCGGTAATCAGCCACTGGCGGATGACGGTAGTCCACTGGAGGTTGCCGGTAGTCAGTGAATGGAGGCTGGCGGATGTCAGGTTTCACGTCCTGTCTAGCTTTCACCTCAGACCTGCGGGTCAAACAAGGTAAATTGGTAATACAATATTGGCATCACTCTTGGGAGTACAGCAGACAGCACATGCTTCTCTTAGGGAAAGCAGGTAGTCCAACGCTAGCTGGCCTGCTTGCTGTGCCCCAACTAAAAACAAGGTGAAGCAGCTTTTTGCTTCCACAGGCTGACGGCGTGGAACAAACTCCCACTATTGCATTGCTGCCATTATTTTAATGTTGTATGTGGGAGATCTATATAGAGCAGAGTTCATAGGTAACATACCACATTGTTCCTCATGAGGAGATGCATAATGTGCAATAACATAAACCAGCGGTACAGTATCAGGACATCCCTAGTACTAGTGACAGGAGACCGACCATACATTCTAGCTTGTTTAATTAACTTGAAAAGGGTGCATTTCAGAGGGTTTTAGTAGATTCATAAGCAACGTATGTAACCTCAGTCCCTGTGCTCATTCTGTAGCCTGGCACTACAGAATGCAGTGACTGAGGTCCCATATGGGGCTGCTGCTGTTGCTGCTGCTGTAGCTGAAGAATCATGGAACAGAGGACAGTATTAAAACTCCTGCATGAACTTGAGAATGTACTCGATCCGCAAGGACCATGGCAAAGGCTACCAATAATATTGAACAGCCTGCCGTGGTGCTGATTGTTTGTTAACCTACTTTTGCAACTTTGTACGAACAGTCCCAAAGCAGCCTACAGTGCTGCCCACTGTGTGGATTAAATACCAACACAGAATTGCTGACATCAAATCAGTCAACAATGCTGGTAAGAAGTGCATGTGTGCATGCGCGCATGTGGTTCACTATTTATTATTAATTAGTGTAATCAGGCCACAGATATAAAATTGTCCCCTTTCGTAATGTACCAGATACTGTGTGGCATAATGCCTAATAGTCAGGCAAGGCAAGCTGTACCAGGCTCATAATAATAATGGTCGGGCTGGGCTAGGGCTGTACAGAAAGCTGTCGGTGTCAGGCTAGGTTTGGGCTGATCCCAGCTCTATTGTGCAAGTCCCTACACAAATGAGCTCCTCTCGCCTTCTCAAACTAAGCAGCTCCTTGGGTGAATGTATTTTTGTGATCTGAATACAAATATTGCTGGTTTAGCAGGACTAAACGATAAAATTACGGGACGGTGTGGGAATAAATGGCAGACAGGCGGTCACCCACGGGCGGTTGCAGGGACAGGCGGGATTTGACAGGAATTCAAGGAGAGTGGGTGGGAACGAGATCAATATATCTCAATGCCCGCAGGGCTCTAGTCTGTACTTGTGTGCTCGTGAACTTGTGAAATATCATCAGTTACAGACTATCCCCAATTCAACCCACTTTCGATCGAGACGTAGTCTTGCATAGCCAGACATTTCACACATCCGCCTACAGCAATAATAATAATAATAATAAAAAACTTAAATAGTCTTCTTGAACATTTGCTTTGACATTTTCAGAGACATGAGGTCCCTCTGGTTTGACTGAAACATGCACGGCTGACTAGATCAGCAAGCCTGATCCCATCAAGGGCAAGTCTGTCTCAAAAACAGAAAACATGGTTCTCTGATCTCATGAACCAGAGAGAATGTTCCGCCCAAGTTAAGACGACGAATGCATAATTTCAACGGGTTCTCAGCATCAGAGACTCTCAGCGACTTCACAGGACGCCATGCAACATTAATTTCCCCTTCATCATTAAAGTACTGTCGATGTTATCCTTACCTGCCGTCATGGAGGTAGAGCTGGGGTGGGGGGCCAGGGTGCTGGGAGACCGGGCTCTGCTGGGTTCCAGCTGAAGCTGGTTGGCTGGCCGCTGGGGCAGGCTGGGTAACTGCTGCTGTTTGGCTGGGCTGGGCCGGTGCCTGACAGGGCTGGGTGGGCGCTTGTCCCGGCTGGGTGCTGGTCGGGCCAGGCTGGGCCACCGTTTGGCCGGGCTGGGGGCCTCCTTGGTTAGGCTGCGCTACAGGGCTGGGTTGGGTCTGGGGACTGTGTTTCTGTGTCATTGGACTCTGCTTCTCTGAGCTAGGCCCAGATTGAGCATCTGAAATGGAGAGTTGCCATGGCAACATAGGTTTTCACCAAACAACACAGACGTTTCATAGCAACAGTTGGAATTAACTGCGATGTTTATAAGCCAGGGAAGAGAAACGAACGGCAGAACACAAAGCTTGCAATGCACCCTGAAGGGATACCATTAACACAGTTTAAAAAGATAAAAGTGGCTCTAACATGCATGTTTTGTGAAAGGCGTCACCATCCTTTCACATGCAAACATGTACTTACCCTCTTCTGGTATGATGTGCAGTGTAACAGTGAGTCCAGCGTCTTTGATGAGCTTCACAATATCTGCATGAGGCATGCTGATGATGCTCTGTCCGTTTACTGCCAGAATCCTGTCTCCTACCTTCAGCTTCCCACAGCGGTCTGCAGGGCTGCCCTCGATTATACGTCCTATCTTATGGGGCACAGCTGGAATGGACAATAGTGAGAGGAGTGTCGGTATTCATATTGGCTGAAGGTGTCCATAGTATAATAGGATTTAAACTGAATGAATGGAATGACTTTTGTTCCTCTCATAATTATTGCTGCACTGTCCTCTACCTGTCTCTATTCATTCACAAAAACCTGCCTCAAGTGCCACTGCATACTGAGAATCAAAGGGGAAAAAACATGAATAGGCTTATCTGTCCAAGTGTCTTTGGACTGGAGCATACACTGAAACTCCCTGTGTTTGGGAGGGGTGTGAGACGCTTCCCTGATCGGCCAAAGTTTCTGGAGTTTCCATCAGCCAACCTGGCCAGATGGCGTAACTGAGCTTCGCGTCACGTTTGGGGCATTGCAACAATTTGTTTGTTATATGGCCCACTGCTTTTGCTGAATGACTAACCAATCACATCTGTACCACCTTGCCAATATAAGTGGCACCGCATAACAATGTTTACAACTTCCGGTAAAGGAGTATTACACAACAGCGTGTCTATATATTGTCCAAATGTATCGTTCCCAACATGCATGTCGCCTACACTACAATTCTGTACAGTACGTAGCCACACACACTAGTGATTTTCTTTTAAATACCTGGAAGCAAAAAGAGCAAACTATACAAATTACAAAATGACAGAAAAGACTGCAAACACATCAGTACATACTCTAACTTCTAGATATTACGGCCAGAGAAGAAACACTTGAGTATGAGGCACTTTATTCTGCAGTGCACTCCTACATTATATAAGACAGCTCTTCTAGACAGTGGCAGTGGCTGTGGGATATGGATACCCCCGGGTTCATGCAGGCGTCTGAAGAAATCTCCAGAGGGTGCCAAGCTTATTTAAACCTAGACAAGACTATCTGAAAGCTTTGATTATACTGCATGATGATCACATCTCAAGGTCATGTCTATTATTTGCTGTAAACAAATGCAGAATCCAAAATGTACTATGGACTTCACAGTGTTGCACAAACAACCCTGTTTCCAAAACAAAAAGTGACTTTGAAAAGTAATTTTCAGTGGAAGCTACAAACTGATGACAAAGATTGAGCTGTCTTCAAGTTTTTTCAGCACTCCAATCGTTGCGGTCAACTAGTATTTCCCCCTTTCCTTTTCTGTTACACAGTGGCCCGAGGAACACTTCAGTAGCGACTTGGCAGCTACGTAGCTGACAACTCACAGGTTGTCTTTGTATATCAGGGCCAGATGATCTAGACATGGGCATGGCCCCAAATGTCCTGTCTGCCCCACCAAGAATGACGGCATGCAAAACAACCCAAATTTCAAAAATATTTCAAATTAAAGTGCTTACGGTGTATTTAAAATGAATTGAAACGCTACGCTGCCAACTACTATTGTGGCACCACTAAACCAACACCATTTCATAAGATTTTCGTCTGCCCCCCAACTGGGAAATGTTACATCCGGGCCTTGTAGCTATCGGCTCCGCAATTGTGAACATAGCATTAAATTGTATGCAAGTCGTTATTTTATTCTACAACAGTCCTCTTTTGTCCTGTGACCTACTGATGATGGTGGCGTTCTCGGGTCTATTGAGGGAGCTGATGATCACAAAGCCGAAGCCCTCGTTCTCCTTGCGGTTGATGACCACATCACTGGTCTGCAGGGCCGAGCCCTCTGGAGCCAAGGCGGCGGGCGGGGCGGAAGCGGGGGCTGCGGGAGGACCGGAGGCGGAGGCTGCATCGCTGCGGGGAGAGCTGTGCTGGGTGGACACTGAGCCTGGGCTTCGGCCATTCACTGGACATGGCTCACCTGGAGGAGGGGGGAACACAGGTTAATAAGTGCTCTGCTAGCTATAGCAAGTGTACACATTACTCAAAGTTACAAAGCCTATCCAATTAAAAGTTTATTCTAATGGTTGGCGAAGTCTAAGTGTGCGTGACAGCCTCATGGGCAAAAAAGAGAATTCAGCATTCAATTATCAGCTCTCCAAGCATTTTCATGGTTATGGCCAATTGGCCAATTGGCCAGTCATTTCAGTTCTGTTCCTTATGCTTTTAGATTCAACGTTACTTGAGAAAACAATCTGAAATGGTGCTGCATCTGCAATATTTAACACGGGCCTGTTAATTAACTTTTTTGACCCAGCTACATTTTTAGATAAAAATATAATTATAATCACATGTGTACATTTAGATGCCATTAGAACTGTCTGTGTTAAAACATTTCAATCAAAATAATTTCATAGTAATTCTATTTTAATTGATTGTGGGCTAAACCTGACATCACTCTTTTCAATTAGATACACATAATTGTAATTATACAGCATTAAAATGAATTATTATGCGTCATAGACCCCACTTAATATGTGATGGGAGTGAGAGGGTTTTTATCTTGCACTCATGGTAAACAGAAAACAGTGCTCTCACCAGGCATTTGCACTCTCCTCCTCACGGTCAGGCTGACTTGCCCGTTGCGCGCGGCGGCATGCATCAGGTCGATCACGTATCTGTGCGGTTTCCCAGCAACCACCATCTTGTCCACCGAGATGAGCTCATCTCCGGGTCTGAGTCTGCCGTCGCGCTCAGCAGGGGTGTTCTCAATGATGGCGCCAATCACAATCTGTTAGAAGACGATGATTGATATTAGCAGCACACGAGAACCACTGGCTTGTGTTATGATAATAATTATCGTCTCCTACCTCCTTGCGTAACCTTTCAGTCGTGACATTTGCAGTGTTAATGATTCTAACGTTGCAGCTCGTCCTGACCTTCCTAATACTCTCCTGCCAGTGAGGTGGTCATTAACTCTGCAGCTCTGATTTGTTGACCATTTGAATACGTTTACCACTTAAACCCTATGTACCTTGTTGACCAGAGTCCCCCAGGGGTCTAACACTTGACTTGAGTAGACTCAGCCCTCTCCCCTTTTTCCCCTCATGACGAGATCTTCAAAAAACTAGCTCAAACTACAGGTTTGTTATTCCATGTGCTGTGTCAAGTTGTGAGGCTGTAGATCAGCCATTTCCAAAAACCTGTGACAACTTAGGCAATGCATTTCATCATTATCAGTATGGGAAGTTCTGCATGTGGCTCAGGACAGTGTGCGAATGTGAGGGTGCTGCAGATGCATGTGTGTGAGAGAGAGTGTGTACTGTGCATGCATGTGGTCAGTGTGCGTTGTGTAATGTGTAATATGAGGTTAGTGTGTGTTTGTGTGTGTGTGTGTGGGGGGGGTGTTAGGTTATAAACGTGTGCTCCAGCCCGTCCCATACGAGCCTTGTCACGGGCGTCCGGACTCACAGCCTGCACGGCCTCGTCTCCCCCCAGGATGCGGAAGCCAAACCCCGTCTTCTCCCTCAAAAGATGCACCTCCACCTCCTGGTACTCCGCACCTGACATGTGCACGCACGCACAACACACATGCAAGAAAATACATATTACTCTTTACTTCATTTGAAAAAAAAAACACCCCAATGCCTGCTATTCACAGTGACTTGACGGTCTGTTTGTACGTAAACAACACAGAAATTCCTGAGCAGTAATTCAACAATGAGGTTCCAGTTTGTGACGAGTAGGTTCCTGTTTATTAATGGCTTGACCCTTGGGGGTCAGGTTTCCTGCCATTCTTCACTTATCTATCAATAAAAGCTTTAGCCAAAAACAAATCTAAAAAAGGAGAGAAAAAAAGGAGGAGTAAAAAAGAAAAAAAAGGAGGAGTGCATCCTGTCTGACCTCCAGAAGGACTGGCTGTTGTTACACAGTACATGCGCTTTGTTTTGTTTTTATCATCATAAAGTTTATGTTATGTTTTTTGTCATGGATCATTTTGTTTGGAGTGGAGGATAAGGCACTGTTGAGGATCGAACTGAGAAGATGACTATTCTCTATGGATCATTGGGATCGGCAGGATGAAACACTCAGAGCAGTGGGGAATTAAACATCTTTCCTGCCTGTGAATACTTAATGTGCAGAGAAAACAGAGACAGAGCTGAGTGGTTGGATTACGAACGGCTGCCGTGCAGATTTACAAACTAGCTCTGTGTTTTTTATGAGAACTACCGAGGGCTTGGAGTAACTTGGAACCGAGTTAGATTTGGAACTGAACTGAACAATTGTGAATTATTATCGCTTTAACTTTGAATATACATCCTAAACTACAGCTTATTGTGTCTGTGGTCTATTGTGCGAGTGCTCCAGTTACTATTTATAGGGTGTGTAGTGATGAAGACTTCTTCCTTGTAGTGGTTAGGCTACTGGCTAACCCAACACGTTGTTGGGTGAATTGCCTAGCTGGAACCCCAGATCATTTTTATACTTGGCCAAACAATTACAATCTCTACATTGTCACAGTTAAAAAGATACTCAGGATTATGCAATGTAAAGAGAAATGCTCTGCACTTACGTCGGCTCTCATAGATGGCCCTAGACTTCTCGTAGAGGTCGTAGGGGTCAGGCTTGTTCAAGTCAAAGCCCTCGGTGGAGTCTGGGACAGAGGTACGATGCTGTGGCTGGTTGGGGAAAGGTGTCCCGGGAGGCAGTACCGAGGCATTCAGGCTGGTCTGGGGACTGCCGTGAGGGTCCCACTGGTCTGGGAACTATCAGAGTACCAGCAGAAGAGTGAAAAGAAGAAGTAGGACGAACTTCATGTGAGAATTATACATGGACTATATGTATTTTGATTTGCAATGCAATCAGAGCCAGATTGATTTCTGCAATTTAAGTAAAATACCAAAATGTAGAGTGAAATCTAAGCTTTTAGATTGGATATTTTCATCGCTACATATGAATTATATACAGTGTACAGTATATACAGTGTAGATATACGTAGTATAGATATAATTTTGTTTGTTTTAACATTTATACAATGATTTCATGAGATTTTTATTTGAGCTGTGACCTACAAATGTATCCGTTTTGGGACTCTATGGCTTACTTGCTATGAAATGAAAGTCAACAGCTCCAAGGCAAGTAAGCGACGGTGACAAACACACATTTGACATGAAACATGTGTTCTCCCTCTGCTTCAACAGACACACATGATAAACACACACCAAAAGACCTGTCTGTACCTGTTTGGCGGTCTTCCATGGAGAGATGTGGCCTGAAGACAAAGAGACAAAGACAATAATTAGCCAAATCTCAGGTATGTCTGCTGTGTGTTACGCAATGCCTTATGATAATGTATTTCACAGTATTTCCCCTTTTGTAATGTATTTCACAGTATTTCCCCTTTTGTAATAGACATTAACACAGTGAGCCATGCGCACAAGTCAGACAAATTACTACAGCTCAGATGAACGTGACGCCAGCCTACTGAAACCTCCTTTCGCAGAATCTGTGGCAGCAGCGTCAACAATTTAGACACTTTGTATTCCTTACTGGTTTGTTGCGTTTGTGTAACACCCCCAACCCCCCCACTCCTTAAACGAGTTTGGTCATTGCATTTGTTTTCAGTATAATTACATCATTAGCTGCAGGCTGAGAGTCCCCCCCCACCACCCCTATAGAGCTCATACTTCATGTGGGCTGGGTGTAGGAAGCCAGAGTGGCCTTGCCTCTACATATCAAGAACAACAAACAACAGACCCCCTGCGACTCTGCCAAATCAAGGACAGACACTGATGCTGCTGAGAGACCCAAATACATACATTTCAGACACAGTTTGTGCACGCATGCATGCATGCATGCGTGTATGCATGTGCATGCGTGTGTGTGTGTGTGTGTGTGTGTGTGTGTGTGTGTGTGTGTGTGTGTGTGTGTGTGTGTGTGTGTGTGTGTGTGCGTGTGTAAGGAATGGTTTTCCTAAATACCCGACACGTAGCTGCACATCCACTCACTCATGCACGTTGATACACACAAACATGCACATGCATGCAACTAATGAGACCTATATTTCCTATACCCACAATATAAGCATATATATATGAACCTGAATATGGCCTATTCTGTTCACATATTTGAATATAGTCGATATATTCGAAACAAATCAAACACCCACAATTCTTGTTGGTTGATGTCACAGACTAGTACAATTCACATCACCTTGGAGAAATACATACATTATAGGACATTGCAAATCTGGCATGACAGCATTTATGAGGTAGTTATATGGTTGTAGTTGGATGGTTGCAGTTTAAAAAGCATTTCTTCTCATTTCAGTTCATATTATCTTTCCCTATTCCAGTCACGGCATTGCATGTTTGTTACCACTTATTCTATTATTTATCTGAGAGTGTGTCATCATAATTATGCAACAGCTTTGTGTTGTTGTGTGCTTGTGCGCGTGTATGTGTGTGTGTGTGTGTGTGTGTGTGTGTGTGTGTGTGTGTGTGTGTGTGTGTGTGTGGTGTGTGTGTGAGAGAGAGAGCTTTGTGACTGTGCACTCTGACAGTGCCTACTACACATCAGCTCTGTCCATGGTGCTGAAGAGAATCCTTTAGACATGAATGGAGGCTTCTAGAGAGCTGTCCATGGTTCTGAAACGATTCACCACACCAGCGCGTGGGCAGAGGAGATGCCATGTCGGATGCTGGGTCTAATAACCTTCTGCAGGGAATAGGGGCCTTAGGGAGGAAGTCTTTAAGGAATTCTAATAACCCATTCTGCGGGAAACTTTCCTTAATGACCCGCTGGAGAAAATGAATATGAGTTACAGGGCAATTGTCCGAGCATCATCCTTACAGACACATTTAAGCTTAATTTAAATGCTAATACAACTGCTGAGCATATGTGCCGGATGTGTGGAGTGCGCTCCCATGCATGCTGATGAATTACAAATGAATGACTGCTAGTGAGGCTCCACTCTCTGTTTGCTTGCGAGCCAGTGAACAGGGAAGTCAGTCTGGCAGGTCTGCCTCACAGACTAGCCTGCTGAGTCCCTGGATGGCCTTCAGATCACCCCGATTGGCTTGTGGAGCCCGTCGCCCTTTCCTCACCAATGCAATCTACATTCTCATTGGTGCGGGGAGCAGTCTATCGTCAGCATTTGGCTCGACTTCAAATGGAATGTCAAGGGACGGAGCTGTGAACACGACCACAGCTCAGTGGAACTCTGGCAGAGTGCCCACACTAGAGCAGTTTGTGTGACAAAGAGACAAAGGCACACACACACACTTACGCACGCACGCGCGCACACACACACACACACACACACACACACACACACACACACACACACACACACACACACACACACACACACACACACACACACACACACACACACACACACACACACACACACACACAAACTCTCACCTCACATGTTACAGAAGTCTGACACATGGTTTCGTTCAGAAAAAGCTGTGTTGCGCTCCGTCTAACGGATGTCTAAACACATGCGACTGAACAAAGACAAACACCCAGTACAGTGTTGGAAACAAATCAGTGCCAGTCGACTCAAGACGTGGAGTCGGTGTAGACACCAAATGCCTGAGTCTTTGTATAAGACCTAGCCTGGTGTTTCAGAGAGAGAGAGGGGGGGGGGCATTGGGCTCTCTGTGTGTCAGGCTGATAGTCAGTCTGGAGGCTTTTCGTTGAAAGGTTTGACAGAAAGGGAGGAGACTGGTTCGAGAGGGGAAAGTGGGGGTGGGTGCATCTCTTGGAGGGGGTGGTGTGTGTGTGTGTGTGTGTGTGTGTGTGTGTGTGTGTGTGTGTGTGTGTGTGTGTGTGTGTGTGTGTGTGTGTGTGTGTGTGTGTGTGTGTGTGTGTGTGTGTGTGCGCGCGTGTGCGCGCGTGTGTGTGTGTGCATGTGCTTATGCATATGGTTTTGTTTCTTTCAAATATGCACAAGGCAATTTCATTTGAGTATTGAATTTCTGTATGCTCACTCTAAAGACAATTGTTGGTATTTTTGACAGTGAAAAATGAGAAGGTGCTGTGGTAAATGTTAACCACCAGGTGGCATGCAGAACACTAGCTGTGTGTGTGTGTGTGTGTGTGTGTGTGTGTGTGTGTGTGTGTGTGTGTGTGTGTGTGTGTGTGTGTGTGTGTGTGTGTGTGTGTGTGTGATGTGAGCTGCCAGGCTGACTGAGTGCAACAGCATCACACGGTTGTGATGGGAAGGGGGGTGGTACTGGGTGGTACGATTTATATGACGATTACGATTTATAGAAGGCAAACATGTCAAAATGTCATCATGCTTTATGTAGCATTTGACATGTCTTAATTAGGGGGGTTCCATAATGCTGAATCCATTACAAGCAATAGTCACAAAAAACACTCATTGGCAACATCACTTGTCCAAATGTGCTGATAAGCTCATTTGCGATGATGAGTGTTTTCTGAGTACTTGATTCAGCATTATGAAAACCCCTAGCTAGACATATCATATGCTAAATTCATGCTGACATTTTGAAATGTTTGCCTTCTAAAGGTTGTTAATGGTATTTATGGTCACATATGCCAATTATGACAATTGCTCAACATATGCAAGTTACCATCTGACAGTTAAAGCTAAAACTTTAGTGTACTTGACATGCCTGGGTTCACATTCTACAAATGGATTAACAGCCAATCTATGTAATCTAAAAATAGAAATAGCTGAGGTGCACGCATTGTGAGAAAAGAAACATGTACTTGCCCAAAATAGGGATTAGTATGGTTAACACAATTATTTTAATGAAATTGTAAAATTGCGATGTAAACATATCAGACTACATTTCCCAATATAATATTTAACTCAGTTTAACCAGATGTATGGATAAAACAAAACGCCACTGACGCTAAAGAAGAATGACTGGAGGGGGTTGGATGTCAAAAACAGTATTGATTTTCTCCCCTTCCCCACCAGCAAATCGAACCCTGGCCTTGATACACATGCTGAGATGCAACGCGTGGGGTGCACACTTGCAGAAATGACACACGCACGGAGACTTAGCGAATATTTTTGGACTGTTGAATATCTAAGCCATGTGCTTGACATCACAGATTCAATTTGTCTCGATCTAACTGCCAAACGTGATGAAATCATCTCACCCGGCAAGATACCAGATTCAACAATCGATATGTACATAATTCTGTCAACGTTTTGTCATAGTATCTCCTGTATCTCTGTGTAAAGAGCATCCACTTATGAACATTTTCCTTCTTCTGCTGGAGAAATGCTTGGCATATTCTATTTACTACCATTGAAAGAATTGCATAATGTAGTGACAAAGAAAATCAACAACTTCAAATCAAATTTGAGCTTTACTTTACACCGTGTATGGAATCGTTAAGGGTGAGAAGGGCCAGAGGCTTATCAGCAAAGTCAGTCCCAGGTCATCATTAACCACAATAACTCATTTCAGGAAGGACGGGGTCCACTGTCAACCTGGTCACAGTTTCTTACTAATAGTAAACACATCTTCTGGTCGTGTTTGAATTATAGCTTCTAGTCGCGTTTGGCGAACATGCACTGCTAGTGTGCATGCAGTTATGTTTAAGCTTCCCCGACCTATAAACTAGGTGCGTCGAACGTGAGTAGCATGTGGTCGCGACCAGGTCGTTGGTCGACATCGCTGTCTCCCGTTAATTTTGAGACGATTTCGATAAAAAATGAAAATACCACCAAAATACATATTTTTTGTTTTTTTCAAAGATAGCAAATTTACAGGGTTTTACAAGCTTGTAGATTGGCTATGTTTGCTATTTGTTGCACGATTAAGTATTGGACTTAAGTGGTTGAGGCACATTTTGACAGATGTTGAACAAATAAAGTGAGCAATTTTTATGCATTTCTGCTTAGGCGGCCAATCTAGCGGGAAATTAGGGAGAGAGGGAAGCTGGCTTCACTCCATGTTGCCCTGGTGATCTGTCAAGAAATCTCATCCTGCCTTTCAAACCTCGCCACCATTACATTTTCTTCAAAAAAGCAGCTTCACTACACCTACTCCTTCAGGGTAAAGGCATGTGGCCTCATAATGTTCATTAGATTCGAGAGGAAGGAGGTAATGCAGAAAATAGACTGGAAAATATTTTTTTATGTGAATTTCAATGATAGTCATCATCATCAGTCATCATCTTGCTGTGACAATAACAGGAGCAAACTATCTCAATATCATAGCTTGACTACAAGATTTCAATGAAGCGCTTTCAAATATTTTATGTTGAAAACAAAATGGATGATACTAGAAACAGAGGAATTATTTACCACATGCACAGAGAGTTTCAAGGGCAGGTGCTCAAATGTAACCAGGAGGGCACTCTAGCCGCCCGGCATTCGGGCGGCGGAAAATTGAGTTTTGGGGGGTTAAAAACGCATGGAAAACCGCATTTCAGCGTCTTTTTTGCTCTTTTAAAAAAGGGCATGTTGGTCCAGAGAGGGCCACTATGGGGTGCTCAAACCCCCTTGACGTCTATGTATGCACGCCTATGGATACTAGAAACAGAGGAATTATTTACCACTTCAACTAGATCATAGCATAAAAAGTGTAAAATATTTAATTCTATTCAATTAACAAATTTTGTATGGGCAACCCCTTTCGGTGTTTTAAGCATTAGCTAGCATTAGCTAGCATTGGCTATTGAAAAATAACAGATCTACAAGCGATCAGCTATTTTTTTAAAATTGTGATAACGCGGTGCAAATCATTGAATATTACGCTTTTGCAGAGCAAATGTTATTAACTTAATAGTGGGAAATAGTGGGGTTTGAAGAGTGTGTGTACCAATTTCTACGCCTGTATCACTTGTGACTGGACGCAGCATTGCCCTTGCTGTCGTCCCATTGCCTAGAATCAGCCAATCACGTGAACATCTCAGTATGACTAGCTGGTTCATGTACGATTTGTAAACTAGTCAGGTTTGCACCTGACAAAAAGCACACTTGTTTTTACCAGCATTATTCAGTTCTCTGACCAGCTAGGGATGGCAGACAAATAAAAATAGAACAACAGAGGGTCACACAGACAACCTCGGGGTGTGTTATGCAAGAAATTACATTTAAAAAAAGAGAGACCAAAAAATAGAACCAGACACAGGCACACATGTGCTGTAATAACAAGAGTCAGACAAACAAACCGACCTGTGCCTCCTCTTTGTATGAGGAGCGTAGCCTCAGCCCCCACCGGACACTCTTTGAGCAGCTCCACCACGCGTCCGTGTCCAGCTCCAGCCACCGCCTGCTGGTTGACCTCCAGGATCAGGTCTCCCTCCACCAGCCCTGCGGCTCCCTGGGAACCTGGCTCCAGCACCTGGACCCAGAGTACACCACAGTCACTCACTGTTCATTTTGTTGACGATACTAAGGCCCCATTTACACTGGCAGCCAAAATCCAGCCTGAATCAGATCAGATCCACATGGTGACTTGTTAGACCCATCAGATTTCAGATCTTGATGTGACTCAGATCTGATTCAGGCTACAGTAGTTTGGTCTGCCATTGTAAATTGGGCCTAAGACTACAAATCTAGAGACTAAGGGCTCCATTTTCGTCACTGCTAAACCCCTTATCCCTTATAGTAAGGGAAATATCTGAAAATCTGGGAATAAATTCGTTACCAAGCAAACTCCTCACCAATGTGTTTCTAAAGGTGTCTAATAACATCTCCTAAAAAGTTGAAATTCAACTCCTGTGGGAAACCTAATAAAAAACTGCACAAAGTTGGTGTACCAATAGGCGATTTTCTAAAATTCGGAAATGTTTAATGTGGCCTTAAGTTGTGAGGAGTCAAACTAGGGGTTTTTCATCATTCTGAGTTCATTTATAGCATTTGTTTTTCACTACAACCATTCCTTAGTGAAAAAACTGGCCCACACCTCATTACATTTACATAAACTTGTATTTTATTACAATTCGTTTAACATTAGTCCGAGCAAACAGTGATTCCATCCTGTGGAATGCTTTATGAGTCAATGTGTGAATATACATCCTCAACAGTGTTGGGCAGTAACTAATTACTGTAATAGTATTACTTTTTCCAGCAAGTAAAGATATTACTCTGCCAAAATGTGTAATAACTTAAGTAATATGTTACTCTGTCAAAACATGTCTAGTTACTCTTACTCTCTTTTACTACTTTTGAGCTTGTTGTTGCATGTGAAAATAGAACAGATTTACAAGGTAGCAACAGATAATAACAGAGATCCATGGTAGTTAGTAGATCCAAACCCACCACACTGGCCTACTCTACAAATTAACACAGTTTTCGCTAAACGGATTGTGTTGTACATTTCTATTCCTTTGCGTGTTTGTGGGTGTGGGTGGGTAGGGAGGAAAGTAACATGTAATATTTAAAATCTAGTAATAAGTAAAGTAATAGTATTACTTTTTCTAAGGGGTCATAAGTAAAGTAAAGATATTACTCTCCTAAGTAATATTGCCCAACACTAATCCTCAATGCCTTCATCATGAATAGCATTCTTATATTATTATTATATACCGATATTCTTAATAGCAGGTAATGCCTTGACAGACTTCACAAGCTGAGATCCACTTGACGTCATTCTTCTTAAAGCTGCATCGTTGGCTGCTGCAATCTCCATGGCAATTGCAGCTTGCAAACTGGAGCAGCTCTTCAGGAGCCATTGGGAACTGGAACTGGCTCATAACCATGAACACCAACTACCTATCCATGGTTACTGGGGTCCAGAGACATGCTCTGTAGAAGGAGCCAGTTCCGAGTCTGTAGGTAGGCACGGAGCAAATAGAGTCTCCAGTGGTAGAGTCTCCAGTTTGTTCATCTCAGCCGCTGCCTTGTGTGAGAAGTTGCTGTATCGAGGAGGAAGATCGATGTACCAGTCTTAATCACTGTATATACTGTATGTCCCCTGCCCAAAACCTGAAGAAGAATGCACTTGAAGGTTTGTTTCATTCAATATAGAAAAAAACATTGATATAAATATTGGTATTATTACCTGTCAAACAGAGTTGTTTTACCATGACCAGCGATAGCAGAGACCATATCACACAAGGCGTGACAGAAAACCAGGTAACCTCTCTGTTTTTCAGTGAGAGCTTCTCGAATCCAGGTGACATCATAAGAGCCATTTGATGTCGTGAAGAAGAGTGGGTGTTTGGTGCCTGGGCTATGCACTAACATTACAGTACGTCTGTGTCAACTGCCCGAACCAGAAAATATAATATATGCAATGCATGTCCAACTATGTGAAAATACGTAAAACTAGTCAAAGCTCTTATTTTTAAGAGAGTCATAGCTAATAAAAGTATGTATGTTACTGACAAGGCAGACAATTGCTCTCACAACTAAATTGTCAGCATCGGTGTCAATTGGCTCCATAGTGATGTTAAGCTTCCAAAATGTTTAAGAGAGGAGGTGAATGAGCTGACTGTTTTTCTGGCATTTGTTCAATAAATTTGCTTTTGGTGTTCGGTGTATGAGATCTGGTGGTTGATGGTGGATGGCTTCTCTATATGGTGAGAACAAGGTCGGACTTGGCAGGAGATTGCCACCAGTGACCTACGCTACTTGCAGCATCTTGGCCGGAACTCTCATCATTGTGGTCTTTGATGGTTACAACTTGCCAAAAGATCATGATCACATCCGCCATAGCAAGAAGTCATGCTATGATGTCCAGATTCAACCAGATCTCATACACTGGGCACCAAGAGCGAAGTTCTTGGACAACTGCCACAAAAAGAGTCAGCTCATTCACCTCCTATCTTCAATATTTGGAAGCTTAACATCAACGTGGAGCCGACTGACAATGATGCCGACACTTTAATTGTGAGAGAGCCATTGTCTGCTGCTACAGGTGGCTCTTTGGAAAGGTGGAGCTTTGACTAGTTTTATATATTTTATTATTTTCGCATAGTTGGACATGCATATATTATTATATTTTCAGGTCCAGGCAGTTGACATATAGTAATGTTGGTGCACCATAGCCCAGGCATCAAACACCCACTCTTCATGACATCAAAGGGCTCTATGATGTCAGGAGGATTCAAGAAGCTCTCACTGAAAAACAGAGATGCTACCTGGTTTTCTGTCTAGCCTTCACTGGGTGTGATATGGTCTCTGCTATCGTTGGTCATGGTAAAACAATTCTATTTGACAGGTACTCATACTAATATTTTGGGCTGGTACTGTGATCTTCCTCTACATGTACCAGATACTACTCTGGGTGAAGTTCGATACAGCAACTTCTCATGCAAGGCAACGGCTGGGATGATCAAACTGAGAATCTACCTCCAACAGAGAGTGCCTCAGCACAATATTCGCTCCGTGCCTAACTACAGACTTGTGACTGGCTCCTTCTACAAAGCATGTCTCCAGACCGGATGGACAGTTCCAGTTCCAACTCTGGACCCCATGGCTCCTGAAGAGCTGCTCCAGTTTGCAAGCTGCAATTGGCATGGAGATTGCAGCAGTCAAAGATGCAGCTTCAGGAATAATGACGTCAAGTGCATCTCAGCTTGTGAAGTCTGTCAAGGCATTACCTGCTATTAAGAATATATACATATATAAGAATGCCATTCATTATGAAGGCATTGAGGATGAATATTCACACATTGACTCATAAAGCATTCCACACAGTGAAATCACTGTTTGCTCTGACCAATGTTAAACGAATTGTAATAAACACAACTTTATGTAAATATAATAAGGTGTGGGGCAGTTTTTCCACTAAGGAAAGGTTGTACTGTAAAACAAATGCTATAAATGAACTCAGAATGATGAAAAACCCCTAGTTTGACTCCTCACAAGTAACTTGAGGCCAAATTAAACATTTCCGAATTTTAGAAAATCGCCTATTGGTACACCAACTTTGTGCAGTTTTTTATTAGGTTTCCCACAGGAGTTGAATTTCAACTTTTTAGGAGATGTTATTAGACACTTTTAGAAACACATTGGTGAAGAGTTTGCTTGGTAACGAATTTATTCACAGATATGCCAAATATCTGATAAAATTCCCTTATCCCTTAACTTCTTTGCCTTTTTAAACTATAAAAAAGGAAATTTTTTCAATAGTTTAAATTGCCAGTCTACAAGCTCACAAAGTGTCAATAGATTGGCATGTTGAACTATTCCAAGAAGTTTTTCAAAATAGTAAAAAAAAAAAAATAGGATAAGGGGTTTAGATGGTAACGAAAATGGAGCCCAAAGATTTTGATATTTAGTTGATTAAGACTAAAGCAGGGGTTTTCAACAGGTTGTCTAGGGACCACCAGTGGACCAAAATGGACCCTTGCGGGTGCATTTGGTTTCATGTTTACAGTACACTCTCAAGAGTTAAAATATTCATCATGTGATATTAGTCTACACAACTAGGGAATGTAGGAAATTAATGGTCATGTTTGCCCGTTTTGTTTTCTCTCAAAAGAAAAAGAAATCTTTAGTTTTGGGTCTATGGGGCTAAAATGTCATCAAGTGGTGGTCCGTGGCTCAAATGCAGAATAAATAGTGGGCCCTGGTCTGAAAAAGGTTGAAAACCACTGCTCTAGCATTTCACAATGTGCACTCTAAAGACCCATGGCTTACCTGCTTGACCCGCTGTCCAGTAGGACTGTCCGCGATCGTGAATCCAAACCCTTCTGCCCCTTTCACCATGGTGACCGTCAACAGCTCCGCCCCCTGCGCGGCCCCGGCCACGCCCGCCGCCCCCGAAGAGGCCATGGACACGTTGTCGTCGTGAGGCGTGAGCGCCGGCGCCGAGCAGGGCGTGGTGGGCGGCAACGAGGACCCGTCCAGGTGCGTGTCCCCGGGGTGAGACGCTCCGGGCGGGACCAGGCCCTGCGGGGGCAGCTGGGAGCTCAGGGACAGGTACTCCAGGTAGGGGTCGTAGCTGCCACGGCCGTTCACCACCAGGGGGCGGTGCTCCATGCCGATGGGGGTCAGGGAGGCGCCGGCGGCAGCAGCGGCGGCGGCAGCAGCAGCAGCGGCGTTGGGGTCCTCTGGGTCAAAGGGCAGCGGGTAGCCCCGGCAGAGCACCAGTGTGACGCTCTGACCGATGGGCACCGACTGGAACAGTTTGACCACGTCGGCGTGCGTGGTGCCGAGGACGCAGATGTCGTTGATGTAGACGATGACATCACCTATACGGGGTGGGAGAAGAGGTCACCAGAGGAGCTTCAGCGATCATGGAACACTGTGTTTGTGTGTGTGTGTGTGTGTGTGTGTGTGTGTGTGTGTGTGTGTGTGTGTGTGTGTGTGTGTGTGTGTGTGTGTGTGTGTGTGTGTGTGTGTGTGTGTGTGTGTGTGTGTGTGTGTGTGTGTGTGTCAATCAAAACATCAGGCGAGGGTCCCAGGCAGCCTGATATCCTACACACGTTACTACACACGCAAACCCTGGTGTCGCCAATCCCTGGGCATGTCGTAATGGGTGAAAAATCTAAGAAAATTGCCAATCTACAGGATCATACCGTGTTGTGCTGTTCTGTATGGTTGTAGGTTGGCTATGTTCAGCCAAGATATTCTGTTCACAGGGGAAAAGGAGGGGGCTAGGTAGACCTAGGTCGATGGTCAAGTGTTTAAGACGCATAGCTCTGATGCACCCTGACAGGAAATCTCTGTTTCGATTGCCAAAACCACGACTTTGGGTCTGTGTCACTCCCTCCCAGGCTCTCTACCCCTGTTGCCTGCCTTTCTAAACTATACTATACCAACAAAGGCACAGGCAAGTACAAATCAAAACAAAACATAAAGGTACACCTTGGGGATCTCAGCAAATTAAGTAGAGTTTTAAGTGGCCAAACCTCGGAGAGCTCCCTGCTTGCAAGAAAAACAAGAATCACTTGCACTCACCATTTTTCAAACATTTGGGGACATTGCATCGACTATATTAATTTCTCCTCTCTTACCATAACCTCAAACATATCAGACTGCAGTGAAAAACATTTTTATTCCAAATGAAATGATGCGTCCACGATCGACCGCTTTTGTTGATGTCAAAAATCTGTCCCACAGACAAAAACACACACACATGCGCGCGCACACAGTTGCACATCCACTGTCAAACACTTACAAACAGTACATGGCCTCAGTGGTCGGCATGCTGTGCAGAGAAAAGTACCTCTTGTCACCTTCTGTTGCCATAACTGTCAACTCTCAGGGGCAACAGAGCTTGTCGCAATGACACAGAAGAAGCACAATGTCCCTCTGAAGTGCCACATGGGACTATAATATCCTCTCAGCAGCACTGCAGACACACTGCACCTACAATGGTTTCCACTTTCATGTTGTTGGCACTTACTGTCACCCTTTTTTGGGTTTTGAGTGACATTAACACCACAAGGCACCGGGAAGTGATGTAGAAGAAGACACCAGAGGCAGCAGATAACTTAGCATATGGCTGTGCAGCTGTTAACGACTGACTCATGTGCGACTGTGGCTCAGGAGGTAGAGCAGGTTGTCCAATGATCCACGGCCGTGGTCGGCGGTTCGAATCCCGCGTCCTCCTATCTAAGTGCCAAAATATTGGGCAAGACACCTAAACCGCTGACTTGAATAGTTTCCTGCCACCATTGGTGTACAAATATGTTTATGTAAAGCACTACATAAAGCGCCTTGGATAAAGGTGCTATATAAATACTCCATTTAAAAGCCTGTGAAGTTTCTGTAGTGTCAAAGGACATCTCAGTTCCTACAATATATATATTCTAGATGAAGAGGTACCACTGCGCAACAAAGCATTAACAGCAGGTCCGGTGGCTCTCAGGACCAGGACACATCAACTATAGCTTTTCATTTACTAGATATAAAGAAGTAAAAGAGAGTCTTGATGACTTCTTTTTGAAGTTTTGTCTATTAGCATAATCAGAATCAAGCACTAATGCTATTCATTACAATGCTGTAATTGAGGAATCATATTGCTTTGTAAGCTAAAAGATCAAATTGTTTGCTTGGTGCAAAGGAGAGTGCTTTACTCAGGTCAAAGAGATTGTTATGGTTTTACCAACAGTGCTGTGTGACTAAGACAAACGTTGAGACATAAACAATTCCCAGGTCACATTTTGTAAATTTACTGTCTAAGCTATATTTCCTGAGAACAGTATTTCACTCTAAATGACATTGTACAGTACAGATATACAATGGCAAAAATGCTTTTCTGAAAAATAGTGACTTTTCCTGTTGCCATGTTGTACATTAATATTGCCATCGCTGTGATAATACGAATCAGGGATGCCAGAAGCTATTCATCAAAGACAGCTGATCATCTACAAGCTCACAACAATGCATCACGTAGACTGGCTATGGACGAACTGTGAAGGATCGTGGCTAAGGGGGGATTAATGTGATTAATAGCTCTGACCAATGCACTCTGCTGTTTGCCGTTCCAAAAAAAAAATAATGGAGAAAAGAAATGAGATGAGAGAGTTTCAGGGAAGAAAATGGAGAGGGAAGTAGAGGAAGACGGAGAGAGAGAAGATTGACAGACAGAGTGAAGGGTCGGACCGCGGGAAGTGCCTCAGTAAGTCTCTGAGGATATGTGAGCCATCTGGAGCATACTGCCATCCACAGATCCGTCTAATGACGCTGTCGCCAACTTGGAAATCTTGAGAGACACATGGATGCACTTAAAACAACAGATTCTCATGGATCCTTTTCTCTCACGCCATGAGTTGCATACATCTGCTCCGCCTCGACCGATGATGATCAGTGACTGAAAATACAAAATACAAAATGTGTCTGTGTGTGTGTGTGTGTGTGTGTGTGTGTGTGTGTGTGTGTGTGTGTGTGTGTGTGTGTGTGTGTGTGTGTGTGTGTGTGTGTGTGCGCACGCGCACGCAGCAGTGCAGCGTGGTGTGCATGTCAACAGAAGTAGTCGTCCCTGGATTCTGTAGTTAAAGTCATCGCCCCGTGACAAGTCCCAGGCCCATGACAAATGCAGTCAGGTACAATCCTGTATTTCACAGTGCTGGAGGCCCTTTCTGTCTGACATACAGTACATGCATGTACACACACACACACACACACACACACACACACACACACACATACACACACAATCCCTAAAAGCACTGCCACGCAGCACAAATAGGCCAGCTAAAATCACACAGCAAAATCAACATACCTCTGATAGTGTAAGAATGTTTACACTGCGTGCACGCTTGCACACACACATACCCACACATGCACACACAATCCCTAAACGCAATGACACACAGCTCAAATAGGCCAGCTAATCTGGGCTGTCTAGAGCCTGCATGTGCCTGTGGGTGCATACTGCACACACAAAGTATGTCTATGAGCTCTCTGTATATGTGTTTGTGTGGAGTGGACAGGTTCTGGCAATGTCAGAGAGGGGGGAGGGGGGTATTAAGCCGCAGCAAGAGAGAAATCAGGACGGAGAAAAAAGGAAGAGGCTGACGGTCTGGGATGGAAGGATGAAAGAGAGGAGGGGGAGAAAAAAAAGGAGTGAGCTTGGGAAAGATGGCAGTTGAAAACACGCGAGGGCAGAGAACAGAGATGAAAGGGAAACTCAGCAAGAGTGAGAGATTCCAGATGAACTAAGGGAGGAGAGCAAGGCGGGAGGGATGGTGAATGAGCACCAGCTAAAATGCTCAGTTTAGGCAACCAACAGGGTCCAGGCGTGAGGCCAGCAGCATCACAGCACCACACAGACCTCTCTCCTCCCTCTCAGTCCCGTGCCAGCCACAGCCTGTTGGGTTCACGCTACCATTAACTCAGAGAGGCCCCCGTTTGCACCAAAAGAGCTCTGGTTCCAGAACTAGTACCGTTAGAGATTATTTGAACCATGGTGCTTTCAAGGAACAGTCTGCTGTTGTTGTTGTTGTTGTTGTTCCAGTTCCATACTACTGTAAATCTGTGGCTGCTGAACCAGTTCATGTTCAGTGGAAATGCTCCTGTCCCGTTTCTGTCCACTAGTAATATTTGTGTACATGCAACTACTATGCACCTCTGCATTAATCTTTTCTGATGAGCAAAGTTATTACCTTTGCATTTTCTGGTCATGTTATCCCACATAAATGTTTGGCCTCAGCCGACAGTCTAATCAAGAGTGCACACGGCTTCAATGCCCCCATGACACATCTCTTGGATGAGACACAAGGCACCAAGTAGGGTTAGCATTGGGACTGCAGAGGCAAAAAAACAACAGCTATGATTTCACACATGGTTGACACCAGGGGCGGATGTAACATGTAACATGTCCCATTTGGGGGGGCAAGAGAACATGTTGGAGGGGCAAGAGAAAATGCTGCTTCATCGACTGTGTCGCTTCGCGCCACCGGGGAAGAAGTCGCCCCCATACCATTTTCTGTTACAGGACTTTTATTACGCAATTAAGCATCAATAATAACATCAGTTGTTGAAGTTGCAACAGACACGAAGCATGCATAAAGCGGAAGGTCTGACTGAGAGAGTTTTCTGTTTTCAATGATGAAATGCTGTTGGATTAGTGGTGACACAGCTGTAGTTAGTTAGTAGCAGTAGTAGTGTTTCAAATCATTTTAAATATAAGCACTTTGGATTGTTTTGCATGTCATCGTGTTTGGTGGGGCAGTCTGGGAATTTAGGGGGGCATTGTCCCCCCATGCCCATGCCTAGATCCGCCCCTGGTTGACACTGTGTTGTGTGTCTGTCTGTACCTGTGTCCATTTTCCCGTCCTGCGCAGCAGGTCCCTCCGGTATGACGCTCTTGACCTGGAGGAACTCGTCCGGCTCGTCGCCTCCAATGATGGTGAAGCCGAAGCCCATGTTGCTCTTCTGCAAGGCTGTGGACAGGAAGCTGCCCTTCAGCTGAGTGGGGTCTCTGGTGAACAAGGGCTTCTCTGGAGACGGAGCACAGGCAATGACAAATAATGAATGGTGTCAGACAAAATGCAGTGCTGGTTTCGTCAATGTAAAAACAATTGGGGGGGAAATTGTAAACTACCTGTTTTCACTGAGGAACACTAAATGAAAACTCATGATGATGACTTAAACTAAGATTAAATATACTGACAATTTTGTCAACTAGTGGACAAGAGATCCAGTAGAACTAAAAGACAAGTCATTTCAGCATGCTTGGTTGCATGCTGAAAATAGCAGATTTACAAGCTACAGCTTGTTTGCTTATAGATCGTCCCATATCAGCAAGCGACCAAGTCTAAAATCAGCCATTACGATGCCATCAAGGCCCACGCCAAAGTACATTTTAACAGTCAACTGACTAAAATAAAAACTAGAATACTGTATGCGTGTGTGGATGGATGATAAGCATTAAGCATGGTACCTCTGTATATAGTAGGCAATGGAAGGGCTGACAGGCCCTGGCTCTGGATCTGTTGCTGCTGTTCCAGTCGTCTCTTTGCCTCCAGGACTGGGTTCTCAAACTGGGTCCTTCTGTTGATGTGGCTTAAGAGAACAAAGCACACAAATAAACCCTCATTTATGCTGAAAATTATACAGTATTTTAAGTTTGGCAGAACAGTTAGTTAATCAACCAATTAAACTTTATGATTGTTAATTTGCTGAAAGTGTTGTAATGAATCATATTTGTAAATTCATTCATTTTTTTTGTACTTCATCCTTCAGGCTAGGCTGGATTCAATTATTCAGTGCATTCACCCTGCAGTCCAAAATAATAAGATATATGGAACCAAGACAAGCATTCACATTTTTGGTGAACTGTATTACAGTAAAAGAGGACATTTGGACATGGTTGTGACTTCAAATACCGGATCTGACTACAAGCTCACAAAATAACAGAATGCAATGCTGTTGTAAACAGATCCATTGTACAACGTAATATTTCTTTGTACAATTTTGATGTACAAAAATAGTAGCCAATTTACAGTCAAATACAGGGTGAAAATCGTAATAATCAGACCAAGCTATACCAGTCAGTACTGTAGTCATTTTACATTTTAGTCAATTACATTAGTTCTGTTTTACATATAAGAAGGATACACACTATATTGATGATTTTAAGTGGGTTATTGGCTGTAACAGTGGAAGTGATCGACCTCCCATCACCAGTGCACCCCCCCCCCCCCCCCCCCCACACACACACACACAATAATCGCTTGTTCTTAAATGCAATTGATCCCCAGAACTATTTCATTATGCAACCCGTAATTAGGTCAATGAATTACTTCAATCCTAATTCAAACCCAAGTCCTATATACATAACAGAAGTGTTGTTTTTGTTCTCCTGTGTGTCGCTATACACTGTGGGTGAGGTTGAGTCAGCCAGACTTACTCTACATAATAGCTGCCGTATATAGGGTCATCGATTTTCTCCCAGCCATAGGGCAGCTCTGAGAGGAGAGAGAGAGAGAGAGAGAGAGAGAGAGAGAGAGAGAGAGAGAGAGAGAGAGAGAGAGAGAGAGAGAGAGAGAGAGAGAGAGAGAGAGAGAGAGAGAGAGAGAGAGAGAGAGAGAAAATGAAATTAATGCATGTGGAGAGTAGAGGACACAACGTAGCTATTAAATGGAGCTGTTGAGGGGAAACAACATGTTATCTGCTGATCCGCCACAGCCAGACGGTCCCAGAATGCTCTTTTAGGGACAGATGACACTTAGATCTGCTGTGGCGGCATCATCACCCTGCACGGTACAAACCCCCTGCCTACGCACAGTACACATGCACACACATGCACACTCACAGTGTTAATTTACGATTTTGTATTTTATCCCGACAGTTTCCAGTGACACACCAGAAGAAAAGATTTGAGTTCAAAACATTCACAAAAATAACACAGATAAGAAAAAGGAAGACAAGGTTTCTTGTTATGCACCCACAACTAAATGAACCCAAACATATCAAATATTGACAAAGATGATAAGGATTCCATGTGGGGAATATTGTTGTTTCCATCAGCTAACATATCACATCAGCTACTGTATGTGAGCTTTTATCGGCCATTTTTTCCACTAGCTCGGGTGAATGATTCTGTCCTGATCACATAGGTAACATTTATGTTTTGGGTTTCGTGCTATAAAGTTGGGAATCTACTACTACTGTAATGCATCGTGTTGGTACCACACAGTGAAGTCTAGAGATTGCCCCTCTCTTAGGATTTTATATTTTTTCCTTTGCAACGCTAACCTCCCCACCCTCTCCATTTCTCCTTGGAATGCCACTGCAGCTGTTGCGTTAAACTTCCCCTTTTCGCCCTCCTCTCATTCTCTGCGCATTCCTTTGTTCATCTACCATATTTTTCTGATTTATGTCCCCCTCCCTCCATGGGAGGAGGAATTGGGTCACGGCACTGCTAATATTCTCATGTTATATAGCCCATACGCTCATGCACACACATAGAAATATGATACATACTATAGAATACACCTACAGTACACATGATGGACAAGCATTGAAAAGGTCAGCAAGTGCAGGAGTTTGCATTGACACATGCAGTGGTGGACTGGGCAAAAAAAAATCGGCCCAGACATTTTTAGCGTGATTTGGCCTAGACCAGTCCACCACAACCAGCGCGTGATGGACCTATTCTACTTGGTATAGTTGGTTAACCAGATGTAACTCTTTGAGAGCGTAAACATGAAACCAAATTGACCGTTGCGGGTCCATTTGGTTTCATGTTAACACTCTCAAGAGTTAAAATATTCATCTAAATTGGCCCAAATCTTCTAGAAAATGTAGAAGATTATGCTCATTTTGATCGGTATGTTTGCCAAATCCTCACTGGAATTGTGGACCAAATGTCATCAAATGGTGGTCCGTGGCTCAAAATTCTGAATGAATAGTGGGCCCTGGGATCAAAAAGGTTGGAAACCAGTGCTTTTAATCATACCGTGATACCCCCGGCCCCCTACGGGTCGTGGCTGACTGGGAGACCTCCCTGTATGCCCAATGGTCAATCCGACCCTGGACACATGTGCACTCAGACAATAATAAAGATAAGCTTTGTTCTTAAACCTTTAATTGAGGATGTTATGGCTTTACTGTTTTAAACAGTAAAGTCATGACAAAATCATATGGACAGCGAGTTAGGTCACTGCAAAGAGGCTTACCCTCACTCTGTAAGACTTACTACCGCATAAAAAGCACTCAAACTCACATTAACAGCTATTCACCGCCTACTCAAACATTATGTTTAATAATCGACTGATTATACAGTAATTCATCACCCCTTGATCCTGAAAGATGGACTAAACATGTTCGCACACATGCACGCACGCACACACACCACTGAGTTTGAGTACTTAGTGAATAAAAAAGCACACACAATAAAGTGTTATCACATTATGGCTAAATGGTCTGATAGAGGGTAGAACACAATACTAAGAAATGCATCATTCACTACCTTCTGTACAAAGTACAGAAGGTAGTAAATGGTACATTTTGTTCTCCAGTATTTGTACACTTGTTCTCCAGTATTTGTACACTCTCAAGAGGATATGGTCTGAGGACCCCTAGGGGTCCTTGGGGGAGGGGTATGGCTCAAGCGCAGAGGTGGTAAGTATGAAAAATTACTTTTACCAAAGCGAATGCCTTTGGAAACCACCTTATGAGTGGCAAAAAACATGCTCTGGACAGCCCATACTGCACATCCAAACCAAAGAGACCCAACTTATTGAATTAAACAATGTTAAACTCACTTTGCAACAGTCCAGGTCAAGTGGCTGTTTACTGCTAGTTATAGTAACCAGATGATGATAATTTTGGAGGTCTTTCATACTTAATAATAACCTTAAAACCTGTTAAACTCATTGGGGAAGGTCCATTGGGAAAAAATGTCTAACTCGTTCTTGGCAGCCAATGAGTTTTTAATAACATCTACAGTACCTTCTGCCTTCCAGGTGTGATGTTTGTGTCATATTCACGTGAAGTGAGTAGCAGTTATGGTGTTTACTATCCAAAATGTTTGTAACTTGTAACACATAATGATATAATAGAAAAGAAAAGACGAGAAGAGATAGATAGCTTCAGCAACAGGCCAACAGCAGATACACCAAGGCGCATCCCAACTCGAGCATGATTGGAGGAAGCCGCCCCTCTATCCTGATTAGAAGAAAGCTTTTCCACCCAAAGTCCAAACTGAAGGTATTTTTTAATACTCCTGGGGACAGAGAGAAACTCCTTATATGGCCAGCCAGCACACTAATTACAGCAGTAGGGATTATTTTCACAAGAAAAATAAAAAAGTGATATTTGAATTAAGTGAAATCCCTAAATATACCTTTAATTCACCAGCTAGTTAGTTCAATGAGAGAATGAGAGATTATTTGTCTCACAGCTTTCACTCGCTCTACCTCCACACTATATATAGTATAATATAGTATACTGTAGCAGTCACTAATATTCAGCACTGAAAAAAATAACATATTATATTCAATTACCGGTATATGAGGTACTGGGATTAAACATTTTCAAAAGGTGGTCCACTCACTGCTTAATTAAGCATCAATCCGGTGGTGTTTTACATGAACGTGTTTGAGAACAACTGGAGCAGTGAATTATACAGAAACACACAAACACGCAGCAGCCTGGAGGTGCAGGTGCTGGGCCAGGTGGACAGGGGGTCAGAGCAAGGGTAATGATTTACGGGGGCGAGCAGCTGTGTGAACAGTGCAGCGGCTGATGGAAAGGTGGCGTCGAATATAATTTGATTGAAGGGTCAGCTGGAGGGGCGGAGCTTCACTTCACACCTGCCATGTGCAGGTGTGTGATGCTCCACCGGCTCCGCACTATGCTTTTAAGCAAATGGATAAACTAACGCGACTCTGTAGTGTACAGTACAGTTGCTGGCGAAACCCCTCGACCATAACCGCTGCTCCGAAAGACCTTGAGATATCCGTGACCCCGTTTCTTTTTTTTTTTTTACCCAGCCGGTGGCAAATACATACTGTACTTTCAATGACGCCCTATCTGTGCGACACCTAGCCACCGTCCTCTTTGTCTAATACATTTAAGACATGGGATTTGTGTCGTCTCTCCCCTCCACCTTTACAACGCGTTTGCCCTTGATTATAGTGTACGTATGACTATGTGTCGATGCATGCCGCCAGTTGGCGAACACTGTGATCTGTCGCTATAAGGGAGGTTGGAAAGGGTTACAGCGCTGCAATTACGTTGGACGGTTTCCACAAACTCTCTAAATACGCCGCACAAGGCACTCCCGTTACCTTGAGCGACCCTTTTCCCTCCGACAAAGCACAGAAACTAGTGCTTCGAGTCAGATGCTGCCAACTGCTTTCATCGTCCCACCCGCCCCCCTCTCCCCACCTGCCCCCCCCAACCCCCCTCCACCCTATCTCTAACCCTGCCTCTGCGAACCACCTTAAACGTCTGGCTCCTTGGTCCAGTCGCCAGCCTCCGTCGCTTGCCCTCCCCCTGAAGTGAAAATAAGGAGACAGTTTCCATGGAAACACACCAGTGGAAGTCTCTTTTTCCCCCCTCTCCTGAGCTGAGAGCTCCGGCTTGTCTCTATTTGCTGCCTCTGAAATAGAGACAGTGTGAGAATTCACATGTGTGCATGTGTGTGTGCACATGTGTGTGGGGGTATGTGTGTGTGTGTGTGTGTGTGTGTGTGTGTGTGGGGGGGGGGGGTACATTTTGGCACCGTCGGGTTTCACCTCGCCGTATGAAACGAGTGGTTTTAGGGTGGCAATTCACCTCGCTGGGTGTCTCAATGAGTGACAGCCTCATCTGCTGTGACACTAAAATCAATTAACACCTCTCTCAAACAGACAGACAGACAGACACACACGCACACGCACACACACACACACACACACACACACACACACACACACACACACACACACACACACACAGAGTGCATGCAGACTAGGCAAACATAAGCCACATTGTTGGCAACAAATTATACATTGTTTTCATGCAGATGCACGTATGCCTTGTGCATACATGCGTGCGCCCGCTGCGTTGTGCATGCATGTGTTTCCGTGCAGCATTTGTCCCAATGTCTCTCTCTCTCTCTCTCTCTCTCTCTCTGCCATGGCTGGTGTACACACAGCTTGAATGGAGCTCGGGTTGTTTCTCCCGTTACGTGTTTACGTGTATCTGCACTCCTGTCTCTTGACATTACAATCTTGTCTTGATTCTCTCTGACTGCGTCAGATGACTCATCAGTCATCACTCCCCCTCACATAAACACGCGCGCACGCGCGCGCACGCGCACGCACACGCACACACACACACACACACACACACACACACACACACACACACACACACACACACACACACACACACACACACACACACACCAGGCGGGCAGGGACAAGATATACACACCTGAACCACCCACTATATATAGGCTATGAGAATATGTTGATACTACATCTGATCTAAATATTTGTATTGCCATCTTTTATACTATCAAGCATGTTCAGGAATAACATAGCGAAGACAGGCAATATAATCATAATACAGTATTATCATCATTGATATTAAGATAGTTGGGCCAAAATATTGTGATATTTAATTTTATACAGAACATATCTCCAAGCACTACGTGGTCGCAAAACAGGGACATAAACACCATGTCTGATGGAATTAAATTCTATCAATGAAGGCATAGAGCGTTTAAAAGGGGGTTCAGATCAGTGAACCCCCTAGCTTATCTAAAAACGAGAAGTTTAATATTGCAGAATTGTTGTTTACAATGCAGACAAACATCTCGATCTGTAAGCTGTATCCTCCACTATAACAGTCCTTTTGTTGTGGAAAATGCAAGTGGTAAAAAATGCAAGCAGGTTGGTTCAATAGCAGGCAGTCTTCCAAGTTTCTTTGTGCCTGTAAACAGACGTGAATGTGAGTTTCCGAATAAATATTGCATTACAAGCTTTATTCAAAATCAAACCTCTAAAGAGCATTTTCTCTGGAGAGAGGTGTAACGAGAGAGAGAGAGAGAGAGAGAGACAGATGGTGATGGACAAAAAGAAAGATTAAGACAGAATGGGAGACAGAGATAAAAAGAGAGTGAGACAAAAGAGTGGTAGAAAGTGCATGTGCACGACACGCGCCTACCTACAGTATATGCATGCATGCGTGGAAGCATAGTTCTGTTCCAGAACAAAGGAGTGGACGACATCATACATTAGGGCAGTGGTTTTCAACCTTTTTGATCCCAGGGCCCACTATTTATTCAGCATTTTAGCCACGGACCACCCTTTGATGACATTTTAGACCCACAGACCCCAGAACTAAAGATTTCTTTTGCTCTTGTACACAATTCCAGGCTGGATTTCGGAGAAAACAAAACAGGCAAACATACAGATCAAAATGACCAACTCTTGAGAGTGTAAACATGAAACCAAATGGATCCCCGAGGGTCCATTTGGTTTCATGTTTACACACTCAAAGAGTTACATCTGGTTAACCAACTTTCCATCATTTAGCCTGGGGACCACCTAGAATCCTCCTAGGGACCACTGGTGGTCCCTGGACCACTGGTTGAAACCCCTGCATTATAGGGGGATTCCAAACTACAAGCTACCAGTGTTCTCTTCCAGGAACGTTAGATTTATGAAAAAGAAAATGGAGTTAAGTTGTATTCTCCCGACAGCAACAATATCCGAGAGCGAGTATTACAGGTGAATAACTCCATCCCCAGCTGCACCACAGCTCCAAGCATACACGGTGGGTTTAACGGGAAAACGGTAAACACTGAGGAGTTTTGCAACATTATAGAAGACATATGTGGGCCTGGGGTGGTTTTCCAGGCACCTCGGCTGGTAATCTAAGATGGGTTCGAGTCCAGATCCTGATGAACTTTGCTGTGTCTGTCCTTTCCCTCATCTCTCTCCCTGTTTCCTGTCTGTGATCTACTGTACAATATCATATCAATAAAGGCAAAACAGGGCCAAATATCATAGCTTATCTGTATTCATTAGCAAAAGGCTTGAAAGTGCACTACAATGCCTGCCATCCCCATTGCCTCCATGCAATGTTCTCTCAAGTTCCATTCCCTCCATTTGTTTTTCTCTCATCCAACAACAAATTCACCCACTGTTGAATCATGTTACAACCTCTCACTTTCCCCTGTTCATATCACACTGCACTCTCACTTATCTCATCTTCTTTCTCATTTCTTATACTCGTATTCTAACATCCATCTTCATCTCTCTCTCCATCTCCATCTCCCTCCCTGGCTCTCACCCTGTCCTTCTCTCTCTCCCTCCCTCCATCCCTCCCTGTCGCACTCTCTTTGTGTGCTACAGTCGAATTCTACAATGTCGGGAACACATCGCAAATTCGTACCTCTAACACAGAATTGAGTGACACAGGTGATTTTTTTTTACTATGCCATCAAGAAGAAAGCGGCGGGTGGGAGGGGGTTGAGTGTGAATCAAAGGCACCGCCGAAACCAACACCCATCATAATTTGAAGCCTGTCTTGTTTTATTCTCATCCTCATCTGAGATGGGGGGGGGGGGTTGTAGTCTCACGACGCATATCAAAAGAGCTCATCTGAAAAATAAAATAAAAAAGACGCCTTCTAGTTTCGCCAGTTTCTGGTGATGGGGCCTTTGAGCTCGGCGAGGAATCAGCCCTCGGCATATATAGATACAGCACAAAGCACACTATGGAGCTACTGTATATGGGGCTCATACATCTGCAACGAAAAAGAATCCTCAAGTTCACCCGAAACGTACCACAAGGGAAGAGAGGAAAATTGCTAGGGTGGCTGAAGGGGAAAGAGAATATGAGACGAGAGAGAGAGCAAAGAATACAATCAAAGAAAACTCATAGGACGGGAGGCAACAGGGAGGAAATAACAAGAGGAGGAATGTAAGAACATCGCTGATGAAAGCCGAGGATTGATGTTTGTCTGCGGCCTGCGCTGCCTTGGGCTGCGAAAGCCCAAAGACGGCCAGTTAGAACAGCACCAACTGGCATGCCGCCGCTCTCCTCTCGGCTCTATCGCTTTATTTGTTTACATTATGGAGTCTCCTCGCATATTTCCAGCTGTATGCATTACATTATTCAAAAGAGTGCGATGCAGAATGCACGAAAGGAACAAAATGTGTGTTTAAATTTGCATTACACACACACACACGGTAATGTGATGTCAACGCATATTAAGCGTAACATACAGTAGTATGTGGCTAAGGGTTGCCACCCCAACCTCCCACTGTGCCATGTAAAATCCAATCAAAGGGACACTAAATGTGCCCTTAACTTAAGAGTGTATATGTGAAATGGTGCCATCTGTAATGTATAATGTCTTAATGTCTATAATGCCGAATTATCACTCGGGACTGTGACAGTGAATATGAAACCAAATCAACAGTTTAGACAGATCCTGTCTTTCATAGAGCTTTGAGCTGTGATGGAGCCACAGGGAGCACTTCCAAGCACACAGGAACCTGAAAGCTGATGCCTGGAAGGCACCGGTTCAAAAACAAGCTAGAAAGAACGATGTGACGACGTATGAACCAGGAGGACCAACCGACAGCCTTTACAATACTAATCCTCCGCAGGTGCGGCTGTAACTGTTCCCAATTGGGGGGGGGGGGCAGGAGAAAATGGTACTTGGACTTTTATTAGTCCAGTAAGCATCAATAATAACTTCAGTTGTTGTTGAAGTTGCAACAGGCACGCAACCTGCATAAAGCTAAAGGTCTGACTCAGAGAGTTTTCTGTTTTCAATGATGAAATGCTGTTGGTTTAGTTGTGCCACAGCTGTAGTTAGTTAGTAGCAGTAGTAGTGTTGCAAATCATTTTAAATATAAGCACTTTAATTTGAAATATCATGGGTTGTGATTATTTTGTTAATTTATTTATTTCCATGATGTTTTCTGAACTATATACTGTATTATTGCCAATGTTGCTTTTTTTTTTTTTTTTACTTTTTACTTTTTTTATTATTCTTTTTTTCTTTATATTATTTTATTTTGCATATAAAAAATGGAAAAAAGAAGAAATTTTGTAAATTGTAAATACTGTTTGATTTTACATCATCTTCAATAAAAAGCTCAATTGACAAAAAAAGAAATATCATGGGTTGTTTTGAATGCCATCATGTTTGGTGCGGCAGTCTGGGCATTTAGGGGGGTATTGCCCCCCATGCCCATGCCTAGATCCGCCCCTGATCCTGCGGCCTCAGAGATCACAAAATCGACTTCCTCCATCCCCCCAAAAAAACTACAAAGGAGAGAGAGAGAGAGAGAGAGAGAGAGAGAGAGAGAGAGAGAGAGAGAGAGAGAGAGAGAGAGAGAGAGAGAGAGAGAGAGAGAGAGATGAATACAGAAAGAGGCCAGTAGACATTTGGATGAAAAGTCCAAGATCAATGGCAGCATGTGAACAAAATGTAGATAAATGGTAGGCAGACAGATTATTAAAAAACAAAGAATTTAAGAGACCAGAAAACATGGGAGAGGGAGACAAATGGAGACGGACACGATATGACAAAGACGATGTGTGAGAAGGAGGGAGATGGACCGTGGGATAAATGGTCAACGAGAGCGAGGGACAGAGCAGAGCCTCTGCAGAGGGTTTGTGCCAGTGGACCAGCGCTATTAGAATTCCTGTCACAGTCACAGTCTTTACCGGGCAGAGGAGAACAGAGAGAGAGAGAGAGAGAGAGAGAGAGAGAGAGAGAGAGAGAGAGAGAGAGAAGGGAGGAGGAGGGAGGGGGGGGGGCAAATGTGAGAGACAGAGAGTGAAGGAGAGGTGAGGGAGCGTAAACGGATGAGACTGAGAGCGGAAGATTTGGAGATCAAATGAGGAGAGCGTACTGGTGGATGGCGACAGGATGAAGGAGAGGCAGATTAGATAGGAGAGGAGAGAGTGAGAGTGGACGGAGAGAGACAGAGAGAGAGAGACAGAGAGAGAGAGACAGACAGACTGAAGGACAGACAGACAGACAGACGGGGGGTGAGAGGAAGAATGGATAAGAAAGAATGAATCATGAGTTAATGCAAGAGAATCACAGCTGGAGTGAGCAGTGTTGCCAACAGCCAAAATTCAAAATGCACCAGTGGCACTTCCAAAATGCACTAGAATGCTCTAGATGCTTGCCTGGAAGGGAAAATTCTCTAGTTGTGTAGACTTAGGGCTAGTTCAGATGATGAATATTTTAACTCTTGAGAGTGTAAAGATTTTTACGCTCTCAAAGAGTTACATTGGTTAACCAACTGTCCATCATTTAGCCTGGGGACCACTAGTTGAAAACCACTGTCATAGGAGGAAAAATGGTTGAAAAATGAGGATTTTATATCTGGTGCCTGTCAATCGATTTCGCTCCAACTCACCAGCCAAAAAGCACTAGATTTTCCACCAGGAGCTTTTCACTAATTTTGGTGCTAGGGGAGTCTGAAAATAAGCTAAATATAGCAACAAATGCACCAAGTTGGCAACACTGGGACTGAGGGAGAGATGGAATGAGAGAGAGAGAGAGAGAAAGAGACATTGACCACAATCCCTCAAAGTGAGGGCAGATAGGTGTCACAAGGGGTTAATATGCACGCTTCATATTAAGTTTTTCTGCCATCTGAATAGTGGACGCCAAGGCTGCCAACCATTCAATACGGTGACACCTTTCGTTTGACAGCTCAAAAGCCTGGAAACAGAGAGTCAGGAATTGAATTATATTAAAATAGGGATCAAAAGGCAAACGCTGTGGAGAAGGCGTTTGGATCAGGAGGTGTCAGACAAGGCAATATCGACGGTAAATTAGTTAGTGATAGATGGTAATAGATGGTGATTAGAAAATCACCATCTATTTGATTACAATAACCTGTTGCCTGCAAAAACGCTACTAATATCTGCAATCACCTGTTTGTGTGATATATTCTGTGTCTCAATCCCTTTCCCAGATCTCTCATTCATAATTATGCAATATGTTTTTGGTTACTAAAAAAGATTTAAATGCCTACTAAAGTGAAGTGAAGATTAAAAAAACATGCACAGCTTGTGAGCTAGGTCAGGCAGATATACCCGGGTGGGTCACGTGCACGTGTACTACTGTGTGGGTTATGTAACTCTGATGTGTCAAGCAGCTGACCAGTTTGGCTGCTTAATTGCTTAAATTCACCTCCTGGTTTGTAGTTAGCTGTGCACCAAAAACAGATTATCTACAGTACATGCTCACCATCAGTTTGTGAGTAGGCCGATTTGTTACCAAACATAACAAAAATCCTACGAAATCCTAGTCGGGGAACCCCGTGGGTAAAACAGCCATAGCCACTTTCCCAAATGTTCAGTTCAGTTAATTTTATTTTGGTCAGAGTATTACATTACATGCATTCATTTAATTATGCTTTTTTACAATACAACGTATTTGATATGACCAAAAAGGTTTATTATACTTGTCCTTTAGACGTCAAGCAGACTGACAACATTTTCATGTAAATGTGATAACGATCACATTAATTTGTGATGATGGCTATGGACATTTTTAGCCCAAGGAGTGGTTTTCACACAAGTCAAATGCTTGTGAAGGATTCAGAATCATGAAAAGCCCCTAGTTTGGCACGTTAGCTGCTGCTTAAAGCAGGATGAAAATGTGAGAATGTTGCCTTATGTAGGTTATTTTAGCATTTTTCAATGTTCTGCCCCTAGGATTTCTTAGGACTTTTGAAATAGTGTCCATATTTATGTACTGTAACAAAAACTTTGAAAGCGTTTCTGTTGCAATTTGTTTGACGTTAAGCCATAAATGCCAGTACTAGTAGGTCAAAGGTATTCAATCAACTTCCCCACTTTGCCCCAAAAAATGAGATAGAAGAGAGATAGATGCAAAAACTGGCTAGCAGACATTTGGATGAAAATACCAAGATCATGGGCATATGGACAAAAAGCAGATAAATGGTATGAGACAGATTCTCAAAAACAAAGAATTTAAGAGATCAGAAAGCGTAGGAGAGGGAAACAAATGCAGAGAGACATGATATGACAAAGACACTGTTTCCATAAGCCCTCTTTTTGCGCAAAAACAGCTCTTGCGAAGAGAATGTTGAATGGAAACACTTCAAAATGCGAATAAGTTTCCATTTTGCGCAAAAATATTTTCTCGCTGAAAGGTGCCGTATTTTGGAGCGTATCGAAAGAGTCTAATGCGCAAATGAGGTATGGAAACAGCTTGCGAAAAGACTTTGTATTGAAAAGCACTGGACACGCATTATAGCGCATTTGAAGAGTTCTGGTCTGCCGATGAGAGCATTGTTATTTGTTAATATAAGTTATATTTCTACAAAACCTCTCAAAACGGACGAGGGCCGTGCGCACACAGACATCCAAGCCAAGGGGACTCACGTACATGGCCAAGACGTTCAGACTCCCATCACGTTTGTTCATGAAAATATATTCCTATATTTACAGTATCTGTATCATCATGCATGATAGCTAAGACACGCAAGTGATATCAGACATAAACAGCTGTTTTACATGACCGAGCTCTGCCCTTATAGATATTATTCCGTTAATAATGTTCAAAACTTTTTTCCTCGCACGTGTCGCGCTGCAGATAACATGGTGTAGTCTACAATCACAAAGTAGACACACCAAATCAGTAGGCTACCGAGTCTCACAAGCGCTCCGGTTCAGGAAAACAGTACACGTGAGTTGTGTAGATTATGTATTAGGATTGTAGGCTATATTAATTATTGTTTTTGCTACTAGCAGAGCCAGAACAGCCTCTGCACAGCACAACGGACCTATAGGTCAATAGGAATAAAACAGGCAGTCCGTGTGTAAAGCCTAAATTAATTTCAAAAGTAAAAATATATGTAAAATAATAACCATACGTATCACGTTACTGGCAAAACTGTACCACCTATTGCTTGTTTCATGAACCTATTTTGTTTTCCCTAGACTCCCATAAGTCGCATTTCCTCAGTTAATGGAAACAGCGGACAATTCGCTCTTCTTTTTTCGACTTAACTAACGTACTCTTCCTATTTTCGCAAAAGTTTTATGGAAATGTGGCCAAAGACACTGTGTGCGAAGGAAAGAGAGATAGAGCACGATAAATTGTCAACGAGAACAAGAAACAGCAGACAGTACAGTACATGCCCCTTTTTCTAATTTCAAATTTATTCAATATGTCTGTGAATGTGTCATTGCAGACCTGACCTAACCCCCGGAATTAAATATGAAGGTCTGCTCAAACAGAAGTTTGAACAGCTACAAAAAGTACACATGCAGATTTGTGTATGTGGGTCATGACGTCATTGACTGTACTAGTTACAAGCTTATTTGACAGCAGATTTAAAATTTGATGATAGACATACTGTACGTAATACGTATATTGCTGCACTGTGCCGTATTGACCTTGGTGCTAAGACCTAATATACACGTAATCTAACATTTTTATACATTAGGGAAAAAACAAGAACAAAAAGTTGGATATTACAGTTTTTAACGATTGTTAACAAACAAAAAATCACTTCATGTACCTAATGGCTCAACACAATTGGCACTCAAACTTTCCTTTTTTACACTCTTATGTCAATATACTACACGCAATGTTCAATTGTGTGTCTACAACAAACTTTGCCATCAAACACTACACTAATGTTCAGTTGTTGCACACACTTCTCACATCAAGTCTCGTAGAATCAACCTACAGTATAACACACAAGCAGTCAAAATTCTAAACATTCAGCTCAGGATAACATTTTGCAATCTGAGCTACATAATAAAAGTGTCCTGAGAGTGTGTTTTGTTTTGTGAGCAATGGAGAACCCTGAAGAGATCAACAACCAGACAAGGAGAGGGATAAAGGTATTACTCTTAGAGAGTAGATGGACAGAGAGGAGGAAAGGAGAAAGAAGACAGAGGTCTTCTTTAATGGTCATATCTAATGAGATTTGGGCAACTGTGGTTGACCATGTGCTCACTCATGGTTTGACCATGAGCGAGGCTGGCCTTTGGCCAGAGGGCCCAAACCAATCTCAGCCACTTCACAGTTGCAAAACATTCTTCTGTTCTATGCCATTTATTTCACTTTCCGAGCTCATATAACAGATCCTCACTAAAGTACATGATAAAATACCACCATTTTTTCAACTCAGTCTGTGTCTCACAGGAGGGCTGTGAGCACTACAGTTCAGAAACGCAGTTCACAAACCTCATGAAACTCTTCTATCTGAACATTGTAGCTGCAGTTATTGCATCATCACCAGGGATTTTTTCGAGCTATCAACAGCCCGCCCGAGACACAACAGCTCTGCATCAAACAATTCGTATCACTTTGAACCACTGTTTTTCCTCATTGGCTAGAAAAATGACAGTCAATGATGTTCCCAGGGTTTCATTATTGAATTTCTAACTCAGCAGTGGCAGAGAGACAACTTGTAACTAATGAGCAAAGACAGTGTAGTTCCTGTTTCAGTGTGTGCGCGGCCCGCCACTCGAGCTGAGCAATTGGATTGGATATGGATGCTATACGCTGTTGATATCATTCAGTAGTGTCTGGCACCATTGACTGACGCCCTTAGCCTTTAAATTAATCGGCTACTTTTCCAGGAAGCAGAGGCATCAACTAATTTTACGCACCCTTGTCAAACCTTGAGGTGATACAGGCATAGAGTAGTGGATAGTTTTTTTGCCCTGACAAAATTAAGCTTCACATTACAGGACTCGATATGTGAGTGCAACTGGCGAAACCAAATATGGTTACCTAAGAGCTGCATGCAGAAACTATATATGTGACAGGTCAGGACACCTCCCCCTCCTCATCATTTTATTTATTGGAATTGAGAAATGAAAAGAAACATGAAAGGTAAGTGTGGGTATAAGTTGTTGTGATGGGGAAGGGTGGAGTCAAGCATGCATATCATTATATTCTGAATCAACACCACAGAAAGCTGACCGCAACAACAATGTGAATTCTCAAAATAAAGAGTTAAACTAGCGGTTGCAGCAGTAAAAACATATATATACATATATATATAGATTCCGCAACTTCTTACGGCAGTGGCTGTCTTTGTTATGGTTTATAAGAGGCATTATCTACCTATGTTCTCCTGACTATATATTTAGATTCCAATATTTGCATATGTGTATTTATTGTCAGTATGTTGTATGTTGAGGAGGGTTTGGGTGTGGGCTGTTTGCCACTAACCATCTGAGTGGCTTGTGGGCGTGTCCTTCTGATGTGGCGATCTGATTAATCCCCACGGATTGGTTGATTGTACGGTTACCTGGCGATGCCGGCCTGACAGCTGCAGACCATCAGCGATAAATGTTATTTAGATTTACCTCCCTATGGAAAGGAGTGTAGTTTTAGTTGTAGTAATGTCACTGTCAATTGTTAGGTCAGTATTCTCATTATTGTATTTTCTTATTGTTGGTTTAATCAAATAATGTAAATATTGCCATACTCAATTTATTCTGTAAATGAAAAATGTTATGCTGCATTCAAAATGTTGCAGGCTTTTATGCCCCTAGCCATATGGTCCGTAACACAACTTCATGACATATTTAGCTGTAAAGGATTTTACAAACAAGCCGTCAGAGACCGATGTGTAATTATTTTATTATGCCATGCTCCGTGCTGCCTGATATTTTAATGGGGAAAAGTCTGTTTAGAGACATGAAGAGCCAGTATTGTAAATACAAAAGCAAGCATCTGTTTTGACCTCTCTCTGGGCATCAGCCATGAAAGAACAGTGAAACCACGCACAGAACACGTTAAGCCAAAATGTAATGAGTAGCACCAAATATTTATGTTCTACACAGAAACCTGTAAATATGTCCCTCTAAGGATGAGAAGGACGCTTGCAGCTTTTTCTGATTGGAAAAAAAAAAATCAGGAAGTGAACACTGTAATAACACCATAGACAAACTGGTTTCACAGGTGAGAAGTGGGACAATATGTGCTACTACTGAAAGTACTGCTGTATATAGCACCAAATCGGTTCTTGGCTTGCAATCAATCATAGGGGAACCATGTTTGGTGCTATATAGCACCTGTTGTTAAAAGTGCTATATAGCACCAATCTTTAAAGGTTCTACATAGTCACTGCACAAAACGCTCATGCTTGCATTCAAAGCAACCAAAGCTTTGACTTCACCATATCTTACTGGTCTCATAAAACCCTAAAGGCCCTCCAGTGTACTCCAATCAGCCGGCACAGGGAAGATGGCAGTACGCCTGCTAAAAACGCCTGGCCAACACTCCACTCGCCCCAAGCTCTTCTCGCTCCTGGCTCCAAAACTATGGAATGCACTTCCCATTGCAATCAGAACCACAGACTCACTCCCTATCCTCCACCAGAATCTGGAAAGACACCTCTTCAGACTCCATCTCACTCCATAGCACTTGTATACAATACCCTGCTAGGTAGTTTAGCACCTCATTAGACTTAGAGATAGCAGTGATTTATATAGGATGTCTTATGCATGACCATGTTTTAGTGCTTAGATTGTAAATTGTAAAGTGTATTATACATTCTGCTTAAATTGTAAAGTTCTCATATAGCACCACAACTATCCCTAACAGATCCACTGAAGAAATCTGTTGCAGTAGTATACTCATAACTTGTGTTGGGGTGCTATATACTGTACAGTAGCAACACAATTATCCCCAAGCACCACTGAAGAAATCTGCGGTGCTACAGTATATAGCACTTCATTACTTGTGTTGAGGTAATATATAGCATCACAACTATCTCCAAGAACTACTGAATAACCGCTAAGGCACCAAAGCCACCTAAAGAACCACTGTTGTGCTAGCGCCACACAAGGTGCAGAACCACTGGAGAACCGCTAAGGCACCAAAGCCACCTAAAGAACCACTGTTGTGCTAGCGCCACACAAGGTGCAGAACCACTGAAGAACCACTGAAGCACTGTTTTGGTGCTATAGTACCCTTTTTTATACAGCCATAACCGCTTAGGGTCACACACTATGTCTGACAAGCCAACGCGGTACTGTATGCCCCAGCTTTGTTCTGTTCAGCAATTCACCAATTCTTGGGGAGGTGTGAGAACATACTGTAATTATGACATATCGTGTTTCACAGATACGAAACGCCCCCACACAATGACCCAAACAATAACTAGGAAGGCGCGTTGAGTAAAAGTCGCAAATCTCCGCCCGGAGTTATGCCTTGATAACACTAGCATTGCAGTTAAATGTGTTGTACACTACAACTACATCCATGGAAGAGTGGTGTGGAATGTGATTAACAGTTGCACATACTGTACAGTTACAGTATAGTACACATACTCCCAAAGCACACAGGAATGACTGCTAACACACAGTCCATAGTAGAGAAGACACTGAACTCACCATCTTCTTTACATTCCTCAGGCGGTTTGGCCTTCTTCGCCAGCCGAGGGTCCAGCCATGATGTTGTTTTGGTGTTGTGACTGGAGTGGAATAAACAGAAGGAGAGCTGTGCTGTAAAGTGAAATCCCAGATATGAATCTGAGTGGCCAAAATGTATCCCTATCAATACATTTCTGGAAAGTAAAAATGAAAGTAAAAATTCATAAAGAACAGTGGGGATTTAACTGTGGATAGTGTATACTAGGGGTGCCCAAAAGGTAGATTGTGATCTACCAGTAGATCACACAGACCGTGCAGGTAGATCACAACAGTCCCCATAGATCTGTAACTCATGAGAGTGTTAAAACGAAACCAAATGGACCCTTACGGATCCATTTGGTTTCATTTTACACTCTCAAGAGTTACACTCTCCCAACAGTACGCAATTAGAAAATGGAGAATAATTGTTATTTTGACCAATGTTTTGCCAGTTCTCTTTCCCAGTTGTGGTCATTAGTGTGAAAGTTCTTAGTTTTGGGTGCAAGAGACTAAACTCAACATTACAAACTGTCAACTCAAACCCCAAATTCTGTTTTCAAACGAGGTAGTAGCATATACAAGAAAACCTTCCAATTCTCATTTTAAGTGCATTATGCTTAAACACTATAGCAGTAAGTAACACCGTCACCACTATTTCAAAGCTCAAACTTTCTAGGGGACCTTAAAATGGATTTTCAGTAATGGAATAATCACATTTTTGATGTGTAGATCTTGTTGGTCATTTTGAAAGTAGCTCTCAAGTCAAAAAAGTGTGGGTACCGCTGGTGTATACTTTAAGTAAAAGATCAGGCAATACTCAGAATCTTTCTGAGTAGAAGCAAAAATAATGTCTGTCAGATGCTTGCTTTTGTTCGGTTAATCAAGTGGCCATTAATATACGAATGAGCACCTCTTTAGTGAGCAAGAAAGGAGGGGAAAAGCTTAGTGTGTGTACAGAATATACATTGTGTGTGTCTATGTACAGTACTGCACGCTATGCAAGTCTTTTAACAGCATTACTTTGCATCAATTATTGAAATCAGTGCAGTTTTGACTCCTACACAGTACACACAGAAGAAGCACAGAAGAGCTATAATTAGATTTGGCCTCTGAACCGAATACATTACATACAGTACAGTGTACAGTAGTTTCCAAACTGTGGTGCGTGCACCTCTTGTGGTGCGTGAGTAGCTTCTTGTGGGTGTGTGACATGAAAAGGATATGTACTGTGTTATGCCAATATATGGACAGTACAGTATATGCAGAATATAGCCTATATTGCATATGCCATATTCTGTTTTATATTTGTGCACATAGAATAGAATAGAATAGAATAGAATAGAATAGAATAGAATAGAATAGAATAGAATAGAATAGAATAGAATAGAATAGAATAGAATAGATAAAAAACATACATACATAAAAACACAGGAAATACATACATACATACAGTACATACATACTGTACATACATACATGCAGTACATACAACCGTCGATTATCTCTGACTGTTGAGGAGCCTGACTGATGAGGGACTTAAATCTTTAAGCTTATAGGTTGGCAACCTGTATCTTCTACCCAAAGGCATTATTTTGAATTCTTTATGCAGGACATTGTTGGGATTTATGGTGATCTTGAGGCCCTGTCTTCTTGCTGTATCGTCATAGATTTCCTGCAGAGAGGATTGGTTGCACATAATGTGGGTGTCAGCTAGGTCGTGGCCTAACAGGGGGGTGCATGGCCAAATAGTTTTGGGAAGCACTGCATCACTATGCTCCTCAAGATGCAGAACCCAGGGGTTCTTGGGGAGGTGGGGGGATTGGGGGTTTCCGGAGATCCCCAGCTCAAGTATTTAATATAGCATCACAAAAATTTTAACCACTTTATTATTTCATGCGATTATATTTATATGTTGGGTAGAATTGAATGGCCAAACCGCAAAACAAGATATTGACACACACACACACACACACACACAAACACACACACACACACACACACACACACACACACACACACACACACACACACACACACACACACACACACACACACACACACACACACACACACAGATCCTCTGTCTTACTCTATGAAGTAAACCTCTCCCTTCTCGGTGTAGGCCATCTCCCAGTTGTCGGGCAGAGGGCCCAGCTCCTCCTCGTCTGCGTCCGGGACCTTGGCAGGGGACTTGGGAGGAGACGCAGGGGCTTCGTCTGACTCTGTGGTGGGGGGTTCTGCCGAGGCCGGGGCCTGGCAGGGCGTCTCCACCGGAACCTCCCCAGAGGCATCTGTGCTCTTGTCCTCATGTTCACTGGACTCTGTAGTGTGGAAAAATAAATATTAATAATTAGCATTTAATAATTGGCATTTTTAAACCCCGTTTCCGACACCCTCTGGCAAAGGGAAAAACACAAAAACGTTTATGCACACGCATACCCACTGGCTTCACCCCTTTTAACATCATTAACCACATAATAACCCTACTCTTAATATTAAATCATTATCCATTTATCCCATTAGCCAAAGGTAGGAGTACCCTTAGCACGTGACCCTAATGCTAAAAATAACCCCCAAATGCCTCAACCTAACCCAATCAGAATTAAGATTCCTGTGCGCATTCGCACACACGCACACACGCACACGCACACACGCACGCACGCACGCACACGCACACACACACACACACACACACGTATCAATGGACGTACATTTCATTCAGAGTAAAACACTCCCAGTCAGTTATTCTACAGTACGTTCTGTTCTTTTTTTTTTAACCCCATACTGACATTGTGTGACCAGCCGACACACAGAGATCTGAACATGGATGGTGAGTCAGAGGCAGTCACTGTAGAGCTCTGAACCCCAGGAGATAGAGAGACAGAGAGAGAGAGATGAAAAAAAAAAGTGTTTTACAAAAGTCTGCCTCCTGGTGGCGCTATAAAAAGCAGATGTGAAAAATATAGGTCAAAGGCTTGTTCTTGTCTGCTAGGGAGGACGCATGCAATATTTCATGTCGATCTGTGCATTTATAGGTAAAAATGTGAAAACCGGCCTCATGGTGGCGCTATAGTCAGAGTCAAAGTCGTCAGATTAGTCACTCACGTTGCCGCAGTGAAATTAGTTCTCCGCTTTTGACCCATCTCTTGGAGCGGTGAGCTGCAGCGTGCGCCGCGCTCGGGAATCATTAGTTGATTTGACCCCCAATCCAACCCTTTGATGCTGAGTGCCAAGCAGGGAGGCATTGGGTCCCATTTTTACAGTCTTTGGTATGACCCGACCGGGAATCGAACCCCGGCCTCCCAGTTCCAGGGCGGACACTCTAACCACCAAGGCCACTGGTCTGGTCACCATGAGGAACTGAAAAGGGTGTTAAATTCATCATCATTTGATATTTTTTGTTCTAAACAAAAATCTTGCAATCTTTGAAAATCAATTATAGCCAATTAGGATGGAATATGAAATTTGCGGCAGAGCAGGGACAGAGCACATAAGTGTAGAGATACTGTGTAATGGGATGCATGATTTCTGTCTGGATGTCTGGATGAGCAATATGAAAAAAATCCAGTGAAAAACACAGACCAAAAGTTCATCTTTGCCCTCTAAGGAGTGTACATGCAACGTTTCATGCAGATCCATGAATGTATATGTAAAATTGTGAAAAGCTGCCTCATGGTGGCGCTACAACAGGCTGTTCTGGGGAAATTTGAGACAGAGGTTCATTCAGGCAGTGTGTGTACAAAGTTCGCCATCGATCGGGTTAACGGTGCCGGAGATTAGCTGGTAAAAGACGGACAAAGAGACAAAGAGAGAAGAGAAACAAGGGGACAGGGGACAACCTGGAGGGGGGAAAGAGCTAGAGAGAGAGAGAGAGAGAGAGAGAGAGAGAGAGAGAGAGAGAGAGAGAGAGAGAGAGAGAGAGAGAGTAGGGGCCACAGCATGAGTCACACACATAAAAGGACGTAAAACAAAGTGTCGACAGAGGAGGACACCAGACAGACAGGCAGGGAAAGACACTGAAGGAATGAAGAGGACGGCCAGGCGGAGATAGTGTAGGAGGGACAGAGGAAGATCGATAGAGCGAAGAATGAAGACGGTAAAAGAAGGGCAGAATGAAGAGGAGGATGAGGGGAGAAGGGGGCCGCATGTGCAGGGGTTGAGTGGGGGGTTATTAATAGAAACCAGGACAAAGGCCACCGCAGAGAGAGAGAGAGAGAGAGAGAGAGAGAGAGAGAGAGAGAGAGAGAGAGAGAGAGAGAGAGAGAGAGAGCAGGAGAGATGATAAAATGAGAGGAAACAGAGAGAGAGACATATAAGCCATAAAACAAACGATGGTCCACAGAGGAGACACTGAGGTGCCCTTGTGCACACTGTTACATAAGGCATCCACAAGCCTGACACTCACACATGTGCGCAAGCACTTATGTCCAATTGTGTGCACACTGCACAGGCATTCACAAGTGTCATATGAGTTTGTGTGTGCGCACGCGCATGCGCGCGCGCGCGCACACACACACACACACACACACACACACACACACACACACACACACACACACACACACACACACACACACACACACACACACACACACACACAGGATATCAGTGTAGTAAGTTAACTGTGCCAGGACAGAAGCAACAGAACAAAGAGGATTTGAGAACCTCTCCAAAGAGGAGCACACACATGCACCCGCACATGCAAAAGCAAAATTTAAAAAAAATGTGAAGTGAAAGTGTGGGTGAATGTACAGTAATGCACCCACCGCATTGTAAAGTATGCACTTTGGGGTGGGGGCACAAATTTAAATGCAGACCACTTACATACACACACAAACTGAGAAAAGACAGTGCTTAGTTCTCCTTAGTTGGAAAACAACAAGCAGGGAAAAAATTGTTATGACAATTGGCACACTTCCCAGGTTTTACTCAGTCGTTTCAGCGAGACAATGTCTGCCAACAGGCAAACCAGCCACTATCCTCTCCAAAATGTGCCCTGGTAAGGGTGATGGTTAATTGTTAATTTTCAATTGTATAAAATTTCTACCGTACAATGACTTTATATTGTATACCAGTGGTTCCCAAACGTGTCCATGTCAAGGACCACCAAATAGACACCAATTAGCCTGCATAACCTCGTGTGAGAAGATATGCCAGGGACCCCCATCAGAGAAGAGTTTTTAACTGTAGCAGTTAAAATTAATTTTGCTGCTCATGACAGAATGCTCTGCCATATATAATCCAATAAACATATGGAACTGGATCAGTGTTGTCTTTTTTATTTTATATTTTTTAGTAAATCTAGACTGCATCGACAACACGCACTGCCCTTCACCTCCCGTTATACGCCGACTAAAAAGCTGAATAACTGTCGATGTAGAGAACTCTCCATGGTTTGGATAAAACGCCCAATGCCCAGTATCCGGGGGTCTTTTCTGAATATCCGGTAATCCTGGCATTTCTATCTCTGGGACCCCCAATTCACATTGGAAAAATCAATGTTAATTTAACTCTGCGTTGTCCCCTGATGCTGCTTTGTGAAGCACTGGACTATAGCCCTGTGTGTCCAAACCTACCAGGCGTGATGGCCACCCCGTTGCCGTTGACGACAGGGCTGTCCTCCTCCTCCTCTTCGGGAGGCTCCAGGCTGGCACGCTGCTCCATGTTGCTGACGGACTGGTTCCTCTTCCTCTTGCCCTGGGCGCTGGGCCGGGCTCCGGGCAGCAGCACCTCACTCACATTCAGAGGCGGTGCCGCCGGTGAAGGCTCCGCTGGGGGCTTGGGGGTCCCGTAGAAGTTATCTGTCCCAGGAGAGAGGTTGGGGAGGGAGAGAGAGAGAGAGAGATTGTTTGAAGCAATTGTTCTCAAACCATTTAACCATTTCATGTCAATGATCCCCAAAAGTATGTGTATTTTGCCGTGGACCTCCCCATCTGTGAAAATATTTTGTGTCAGTGTGTGTGTGTGTGTGTGTGTGTGTGTGTGTGTGTGTGTGTGTGTGTGTGTGTGTGTGTGTGTGTGTGTGTGTGTGTGTGTGTGTGTGTGTGTGTGTGTGTGTGTGTGTCAAGATCTGTGCTCGCAAACTTGTATGCCTGCTATTTCTGAAAACTACTGTACTGTTCTAAATCCTAACAGTTTTCTAGCGCAGATTCTCAACACATTTAATTTCAAAGGCTACCCCCAGTTTGACCTTAATTCATCTGACATTTCATCTTGGAGACCCCAATTATGACAAATATATTGTAAAATCAATGCTCCATTTGCACACTCACAGAACCATAAGGGAAGGGTCACGGTCGATTTGGTTCCAAACTAAAATTTAGCTAGGTACCGTCTGAAAATCCCTTAAGGACCGCTGGGTGTCGCCGAACCCCACTTTGGAAACCATTGGGTTAAAGGATAGGACTGTTATGTCGTTTTGTCTTGTGGCTGAAGGTTATAGTGGTGAAATGAACTATAAGCTATGCATTATGTTCTTCCACCAGTTGTTTAGCTGACAACGGAAAAATGATATTAGTCTTGCTTCCACTTCATCCCCTATACCTTCCCTTCAATCTCAAAGGCAAAGTATAGCAGAGTGAAAAAGGACACCCGACGAAGCTGCCCACAAACCACTCTGAGGTGAATTCCTAAGTTGCTCTAATGTGTATATTTTAATATTTTATAATTTGTTATTGTCGGCTGCACGGTTGTTTGATTGTTTAATATTTAATGGACCAAAAGGAAAGAAGCCTTTGGTCTTTTTTGTGTCTCATCCATTTGGCAATTTTAACTGCTGTCCTTTTAAAAATGACACTCAAATATTGAATCAATTCTCATTAAGGCCTTCGGAGGATTTTCGTTCTTTTAAATCTACAGTATGAATCTATTACAGTCTGTCTCACTTATCACTGCCTCTGTCTTCCCTCCTGACACAAGGGAGATACTGTATGCTGGGATAAGATGTGAGTACCGAAGAATCGATTTGTCAAAAGAGACATCCTCGCTCAGTGAAACATCACTTTGAAAAGACATCAATTACTTTAGAGGTACTGTATAGCTGATTTACCTGTCACTGGCCTTGTAATGGATTGTTGTTCCGTATTGTTTTTGTTTCCTATACAGTTTGTGTAATATCATGTTGTATTGCTCTATTTTTCAGGTAGTTCACCAACTATCCACTCAAACAGGGAACAGTTTTGTCTGTGTGTTGTGTGCACTGGCGTGCACAGAGAGTTTCAAGGGCAGGTGCTCAAATGTAACCAGGAGGGCACTCTGGCCGCCCGGGCGGCGGAAAACTGAGTTTTGGGGGGTTAAAAACGCATAGAAAACAGCATTTCAGCATCTTTTTGCTCTTTTAAAAAGGGCATGTTGGTCCAGAGAGGGCCACTAGGGGGTGCTCAAACCCCGCTTGACGTCTATGTATGCACGCCTATGGTTGTGTGTTTATGCAGGTTCTGTGTGTGGGGTCATCCGTGGATTGTTTCAGTGCTACCAACACCAAGCTTCACAATTGGTTCCTTCCTCTCCTCACCTATCCGCCCTCCAATCAGCGCTTCTGTAATCCTTTTAAAGCCAGGATCTCCCTTTCAGGGCCACTTTCGGTGTTGCCAGAGGGTACAACAGGAAGAATTGGTGAAAATGTACAGAGCTCACAATGCAGTGAGCTCCACAATGTATCCATTCCTAACACATCACAAAGTGTTGAATTGTGAGTTTGTAGATCACCTCTATTTTCACCAAGGACATTTAGCGCACAAAGGAAGGAGCCTGGTATAAAGCACTGGGGGAATCCAGTCAACCAAGTATAAGGTTTAAGTGCGTAATGTATCTTTTTTTTAATTAGTATTTGAAAACAAAATATGGCCTGTTTTCCATTATTGGAACTGTTTGACCACAGTCTGCCACAGAGCAATAAAACCATTGTTGGATGTGTTACGTGGATTTCACATGCTCAAAAATGTTTATAATGAGGGTGCATTCTGTGAAACAGAACGTACAGATTACAGACTCGGAATATGTTTTATTCATAAGAATGGTGTTTACGTACACTACACAGCAAACAGTCTTCTGTGTAGGATGTTTAACTTGCAACTACATAAAAACAAGAATTACCGTAGTCCCATCGGGATATAAACATCAGTTGAAAGAAGTGCTGTCCTATGTTGTCGTGGTGCCCCCCCCCCCCCCCCCCTGTATAATTGTTTTACTAGTTACTAATCATTAGCAACATAGTTGGCTTGTGTCCCATGGTTCTCCGAGTCACTATATCTACTACTACTACTTTTGGAATGTGCGGGGGAATGTTGCATGAACTGAAGTGAATGACATAACGCAGTTGGGATGCACGTTATTATTATCCAGCTCTAGGCGCCGATGAACAAGGCATCGCGCACGTTTGATGCATATGTTGTTGTTGTTTTTTTAGAGGATAGAAAGAAGCACTGTCTCCATTGAGTTCTGGCCTGGGATACGCCAATAGAAAGGAAGCCCCGTGGGAGAGAGTGCGAGGGCTCTGCCGATACAATGGGGACCAGTGGTGGTCCGCCAGTAGCATAATAGTCGTTCTACGTTGTACAAGCTCACAATGCGTGTCGCTGAATCCCTGATGCGTATGGTTTTACCGTTTGGAACTCTATTCCCATGGAGATTCACCAGGCACTCAGATGGGAATAGTGCTGTGCCATTATGCAGAGGTAATCAGTCAACCTTTTGGGCAACCTCTTGGACTAAGGCAACAACCTTAGGGTTAAGGCAACAACAGAAACGTTTCCAAGGGTTTTTTGCCTGAACACAGGATGACGTAACTGCTTTGACCACACTTCTCAGAGGTTGTAGTGTTACAGAGCGTCAAAAAGCTGGGTTGTAGCAGAACATTTGAAGAATAATTCTTTGTGAAATGCAATGAGATGTTTTTAAGTCACAGATATTCATGATTTGGAGGGCTCATCAGATCTGGAGGGAAAACCCATTATTCCACAGAGCAGATTCCTGAATCTGTGGAGAGCAATTCTTGATTCTGGGGCATTACGTGGATTCAAAGTTAATATTCTACGACCATTAAAAAACAACTTGGGCAGAGTTATTATTATTTGCAGCAATTTCAGTGCATATGAAATAGGAAAAACACTGGTGGCACTGTAGCAGTACTTTCTCTCTCATTCTTATTCTAAGTAAAATAATGATGTTGTGCCTACTGAGTAGAACAGAACAGAACAAAGAATAAACATTACAGCATACAGGAGTCATAAATGTAAACAATTAACATGCAGTTATACTAATTGAATGTTTTGCTGTGGTAGCAAAGGTTATTGTCAGTCAAATCCTGCCCACGTTAACTACAGTTTAGATACTTATGGTGGGTGTAATATTTATTCTTTTCTGCTTTTAGAAGAAAAGATTAAACAAGTACAAATCCTTATTATAGCGCCTACCTACCATGATGTATTACTACCTACTAGCATCTACTAGTATTAAGTACCTTTGTCGGACTATAAGGCGCACCTAAAAGCCTTTAATTTTCTAAAAAATCCACAGTGCGCCTTATAATCCAGTGCGCCTTATATATGGATCATTTGACTGCAGGTGCTTCTATTCTATGTTAACTGTAGTAGCTTCTATTCTCTGCGCCTTATAATCCGGTGCGCCTTATGTGTGAAAAAAGTTCAAAAAGGTGCGCCTTATAATCCGGTGCGCCTTATAGTCCGGTGCCCCTTATAGTGCGGAAAATACGGTACTTTTGTCGTGCTTTATTGACGCTCTGCAAGCTGTTTTTTTTTTTTTTTTTTTTTTTTTTTCCGGGCCCATCATGTATGTGTTCTCACTTCTGGCCACACGGAGACAAAGCGATCACACAAGCTGGCTCATGAGACTTAAAATAATAGCAAGCACACAATGTGTACGCATTGTGAGCTTGTAGCTATTTCAAAGGGCCAAAAGGTACAGTATGGAACTGTGTGGTTGCATGTTTTGAAAGAATAATCAAAATCTACAAAAAAACAACAACTAAAGTTTTAAAACCAGTAAGATGCCTGAGGGTGAGAAGCAGGTTCAATGGCCATTTATGGAGTGTGTCTTGAGTGTACAGGGTTTGATGAGTTCAGAATGTAAGAACAGGTCAACTCCACTATATGGAGATAATAGGGTGAAGTGGACAGGTATCAGTCAAAAGGGAGACATCAAAGACATCATCACCCGATGATGTAACCTGGGCATAATAAATGGGGGCTTTCCCCATGTATGTTTTTTTTTGTGACAAAAAAGGTATTTCATAGTTAACTGCGAACTTCAGTCGCAACAATTTTAGAGTGGCGCAAAAGTACTATATTAGCCTCTGAACCACTGCCTGCAATGTATATTGTGCTATATATTTTGAGTTCTGACTCACAATTAGGCGTCATCCAAAGCAACATCCAAATCACACTTTTAAATTAGAGAAGGAACATGGGCAGCCACTGACTAATGGAGCCAGGGAAAGTGGTGCACAACTTCCTCTTTGACACATTGCCCAAGTGAATTACGTTGTATTACTCACCCTTGTTTAAAAATATGCACATTACTCTTAACATAGATTAACTAATATAGATAAGTTTCACACATTTATTTAAACTGAAAGAAAACATCTGCAAAAGCAGAAGGCCTTCACACTCAAGTCTAGTGGTGAATGGTTCAATAGGTGTTGTAGTAGAAGTGGAATCAGGGGTCTTACCGGTATAGGATAGAATAGGGTAGGATAGGGTAGGGTAGGGTAGGGTAGGAATAGGGTAGGGTAGGAATAGGGTAGGGTAGGGTAGGGTAGGGTAGGGTAGGGTAGGGTAGGGTAGGGTAGGATAGGATAGGATAGGATAGGATAGGATAGGATAGGATAGGATAGGATAGGGTAGGGTAGTATAGGGTAGGATATGATAGGGTAGGGTAGGATAGGGTAGGATAGGGTAGGGTAGGGTAGGGTAGGGTAGGGTAGGATAGGGTAGAGTAGGGTAGGGTAGGGTAGGGTAGGGTAGGATAGGGTAGGGTAGGGTAGGATAGGATAGGGTAGGGTAGGGTAGGATAGGGTAGGATAGGGTAGGGTAGGGTAGGGTAGGGTAGGATAGGGTAGGGTAGGGTAGGGTAGGGTAGGGTAGGGTAGGGTAGGGTAGGGTAGGGTAGGGTAGGGTAGGGTAGGGTAGGGTAGGGTAGGAGAGGAGAGGAGAATCTCAGAGCGCATTTACGAAGGCACTATAAGACTTGGATGCGCTATTTCCACATTCCATTTCTAATTCACAGCACAGCTACACACCTGTTACCCACTCAGCATTGCAGTTCCTGCCCATCTGCTTTCCATTTACACTCTGCCAGTTTGTAAAGTGCTGTTACCATGTGTACTACTTTATCTATCTGCCGTGGCTCTATTGCCTTCTAGTTATACTGTAGATTTTTTTTTTTTTTCGTTCTTTCGTTTTGTATTTAGCTGTCAGCCTGTTCCAGAGATGTTGATTATTGGCTGCTCCACTGAAATTGTTAGTCTGTGTGCCACTGCCTTCCCAGTTCTGACCCCAGCCTGTAAGCATCAAGCCTCCAGCAAATGCCTTTGCACTGAACCTGCCCAGCCTCAAGTTTGGGTGTATTATTATGGGCCTTACCCTCCTGACACACATAAACACCATCACAGCATCCAGATGAGTTTACAGTATGTGTTCCCCTCATCTTTTCCTAAATGTGAAAGTGCTACAGTATGTTTCACCTTGGAAAATGTACGACCAAGGGACTAGAGGCTTCATGCAACAGTAGCCCCTCAGGGATACGTTCTGAACCCCCTTCTCTACACCCATGACTGTGTGGCTGTGTTCAGCTCCAACAAAGTCATCCAGTTTGCAGACACCACAGTAACAGGCTTGATTACAGGCAACAATGAAATCAGCCTACAGGAGAAAAGTGGAGGACCTGGCGCAATGGTACCAGGAGAGCAACCTGCCTCTCAACGTAGACAAGACAAAATTTTGATTTTCGGACTGCAGAAGACCTTCCAGGCTGAGCTCGACGCTCCCATCCAGATAGGGGGTGCTACAGTGGAAAGGGTTCAGAGAGTTCAAATTCCTGGGGGCACACATCACTGAGGATCTCACCTGGGCAGTACAGACAGAGCTGGTGGTGAAGAAAGCAGAACAATGCCTCAACCTCCCGAGAAGACAATAGTAAGCTGCCATGCTTTCTACAGAGGCCCCACAGAGAGCATCGTGACTGGCTGCTTCACTGCCTGGTATGGCAGCTGCACCGACATCAACCGCAACAGCCAAACGCATCAGAGGAAGAGATCTCCAGTCCATTGAAGGCCTGAATGATGGCTGTTGTGTCAGCAAAAATATTGGAATTATGAAGGTCCGAAGCCTTCCCAACCTCCGGCTGTTTGAGATGATGCCACATGGAAAATGCAGTCTCAAAGCTACTGGAAATAGGCGAAAAATGAAAAAAACTAAAAAGTATTCTTTCCCCAAACAATCACATACGTGTGTGTGTGTGTGTGTGTGTGTGTGTGTGTGTGTGTGTGTGTGTGTGTGTGTGTGTGTGTGTGTGTGTGTGTGTGTGTGTGTGTGTGTGTGTGTGTGTGTACGCGCGCGTGTATTTGCTTTTACAAAAAGGCACAATAAAGCCGTGTTTTTATTTGGAATTTAAATGAGATCTTCACTGTCAGGGGAAATAGAGTTTGCTGCTATTAAATACTGCATGAGAGACAGTCAAGGCGTCTTATTTTTTTTATAATCTCCCCTTAGCCCTCCTCTACAAAGAGGAGAGCAGGGAGAGAGGACCGGAGCAGAGGGAGGTGTGTGACAGCTAAGCAGACAGGAGAGAAGAGGAAGATGGAGGATGAGGACGCGAGGAGGAGGAGGAGGAGCAGAGAGTCTCAGTCCAAGGACAGCAGTTTGCTTTCATCCACAGCAGGAGAGAGATAATTGCTAGGAGAATCTCCACCCTTGTCCATCGCGTGTTCCACTGAATACACTCTAGTTGCCTTCAAACAATACTTCCAGCACATTATGACAGCAGCGAACACACACACACACACACACACACACACACACACATGCTCCTAAAAACACACACCACTCTCTCTACTACCTACTACTAGACACATGAGTATGCACTTGTGTGGTGCAGACTGTTGCAGGCACACACACACACACACACACACACACACACACACACACACACACACACACACACACACACACACACACACACACACACACACACACACACACACACACACACACACACACACACACACACACACACACACACACACACAAAACACTCAATGATTAGTCTTTGTGTTCCATTTGATATCCTTCTTTTTCTACAGTCTACCAGCTGTATTTTAGGTGCATGTGACAAGAAAAGCTTTGATAAAACACCATGATATCCAATGCCACTTTGCCCATATCAGCCATACCGACAGTATTTTCAGCGATGGCACCCAGCTGTGTTCATGTGCATCATGGTGCAGACATGTCAGGGGCATGGAAACTAGGGAGGACTACAACAGAATATTCACTATTCGAAGCAGGGGCAGCGCTTGACTCATAACACGTTAGATTAGATATACACAGTAAAATTCTAAATGTGAATTGTCTATGGGAAATGGATCAGTCTCCATCTGTTTCGTACTTAGTTTGTTTGCCCATCTGTTAGACTATAATGTTGACTTTGTGCACCCTACAATACACGGGGAGCCCCAGCTCCCACTACACCAGGGCACCAGACTGAGTTCACAGTGTGGTATTCAGACAAGCGCCAGCTTACCCTTGCAACGCTGAACTGCTCCCTGGGTGATGTATTAATAGCCCCGACTTGGGCCACTTCTGAAAGTTAGTATGGGTAATGCATAGGAGAAATTTCATATCAGGTATTTGCCCAACAACAAATAAAGGGCATTCATTATTATTAAGTTGATCTCCACGTACACGCCTGGTCCGACTTTACGTGTCAGCCTTAAATGTCAGCTGCTCTCAAACACTGACTAATAGCCATTTACTCTGATTCATAACTTTCCTCAACACATTTTATTGCATCTTGTGAGAGACAGCGAGATCCAACAGTGCCTATAGACCAGGTCTTGACCTGTCTGCGACCAGCTTCATACTGGACACGGCTACGGCCAAAGGTGCTTGTAGTGGTCTTTTGGGGTATATTGCATATACTAACAGTAGCATATACATTAAACATTGCAAAATATAACTTTACCAAAAGGCTTCTACAAGTTCTCCCATGCAGGACCTGTATTCGTAACATAAACTCACTTAAATGGACGCTAAGGATTTAGTAACTGTACCCATCTTTAGTTCTAGCCCATATTCCAATAATGGCACCTCCCTTTTTGCGATGCCCTATTTTCTCAGTGTCTCAGGACAATGGTGTAAGCAAAATAGTTTTGACCTTGTGTGCCTTCGTCTTAGTTGTTTTTAATGTCATTGATTTGGGAATTAAAGCAACATGCCCCAAGAGGCTGTGCGGTTTACAGGGATTTCTGCACAGCTAAGGGCTGTTGTTAAGCACAATGCCAGCAGTAAAGTAGCTAAAACCATTCCAAAATCACTGTAAAGCTTGACCTTGCCTGGCTTTCATAAAATCAGAGTGGGTACATGAAAATCATTTCTCAGCTGAAAAAGTTGTACTAATTATTTCACTATGAGAATGATTTCTATGGGTAAGTAGTCCTGAATTCTGTGAACACATAAGGAAGTTTTAGAGGAAAAAACACCCTGAAAGATACTGAAATGTAATCGATGCATTGTGCATTCGCTTCACACAATCCACATACACAGGCACTGAGTGATCCATATCTGTTTCCTGCCATCCTAGGAACGGTATGGTATGGTACGGTACAGTGAATATTGTGAACCTTCATTTATGACACGTATCACAAATCTCCATGATCAAGATCCAGTAGCGACCAACAACCAGGTCGCGACTAGTTGCAACCTACCGGTACCTCCTGGTCGTGACTAGTTGTGAGTCAACCCTTATGGTTTAAGGGTTTGGTTAGGGGCTTATGGTAAGGGTTTGGTTAGGTTCTGATTTAAGGACTTCAGTGTTTTGTATCCTACAACTGTATATATGAGTACAAGACAGAATGTTTGCATTCGGCATCTTAGTTTTAATATAGTTTCAATATATGACTAAGGTAAGGGTATGGGTCATGTCATGGGGTTTGGTTAGGGTTAGGGTAAGGGTATATTGCAACTTTAAATTAGTTGAAACCAGGTTGGAACCTGGTAGTTGGTTGCTATTGGACCTCGATGCCTCACACACGCACAGTTCAGTTTGATACTTAGAAGAAATGGAGTAGAGGCATCTCTTCATTTCTTCTGAGATGCCTTTCTCCTTATATGTCATTGTTGATTAATTCAATTATTGATGCAGCTATGTGTGTCCTTGTGTATGTGTACTGTACGTGTATGTGCAGTAACTCTGTCATTTCTCGACCATTTCGGACGTGGCAAGGATTGCCCGAACTGGGCCACAAGCCCTGGGCGCAGGGACCCCCACAAAGTACTGTACAGAACACAGTACACTACAATACAGTACATCACACAGTACAGTAAAGTACATTAATCATAACAATAAATGTATAGTTGCACTGCTCAGTTTACCCAGGGGTGATTTCATTGTCTAACTAACCATATAATAAAATGTGGGATATTTACAAATACTGTATCCCCCTTTTAACATAGGATCCCCCTTCAAACATACACGTGTACGAGCACACACACACGCACACGCACACACAAACAGTAACATAATGAACCAGTAAATCCTCCATCTGTAAATTATATCCCTGACAGTGTAGCAGAACAGATGCACAGCCTTGACATGACTTGGATATGGCAAACACCCAACGCACGCACGCACACGCACACACACACACACACACACACACACACACACACACACACACACACACACACACACACACTAGCTGTAAAATGTGTGTGCCTCAGTGCCTGTGTGCAAAACATCTGCATGTACCATGCATACAGTATATAGAAATGGTATTTCACCCATCTGCTTTGGGCTTTGAGCAGTTGATTTGCAGTATTGTCACATCCACACTATTTTTATTAACATTCTAAATGGATGTGTGAAACGTTTGAAACACATTAGCCATGTGTTCCTTGTGCCAAACACGAAGACTTTCCCCTGGCCAAGGGTGAGCATGCTGTTCAGAAGCTTGGTATTCAATTCAGAAAGCCCACACATACAATACCCACTACTGAGTTTGGGGACGGATGCAGGGATTTTGTTTAATACCGTACATACCAAGGGTCAGAAAATCTACTCAAACCCTAACAGGCATGTGGACAGACCACATGTCATGGACAGACCACAACATGGACAGACCACATGCGTGGATGCAACGCATGTGAGGAGCAACGGGTGAATTGCGCATGTCAGACTTTTAGATAAACGCCTCGGGACTCGTCACATCGGCCTGAACTCAGTAACCTGTGTGAGAAACGGAGCATGGCCTGGATTGGGTTCAACAGCAGCACTTTCTGAGTACAGTATAACGAGGAAGACTACTTAGGGAGAGGCCACGTGCAATGGCCATTCTGTTTACTAGAAATGGAGGTATGAAACAAATCATTAAAATGATGAAACACGTCTTGATGATGTCATCAAGATGTGTTTCATCATATTTTGCTTTGTTTTCCCCGAGTGTTAAAATAGGACCAATTGGTACACACAAATATTGAAAATGTCTAGAATTCCCCATTAGAGGGTTTGATGAGGTCAAATCAGCTCTATATATGAAGATCTAAGGGTGGCAGCAGTGCAGTGTTGTGAGTGTACAGTGTTTCATGACGGCCCAGGTCGGGCCAGGCCTTCATTTTCGGGCACGCCAAGAACTAGTTTTCACCGCCTGCCGGAAGCTACAGTACAAATAACTTTAGTATCAGTCAAAAGAGAGACATGGAAGAAGAAGGATGGGAATGGGAATGGCAGAACACGGAACAGCATCTGACATAGTAAAAGCGACAGCATATCGTCACAATTAAGCCCACACTGTATGTGGAGATTCCTGATGTTATACCAATATTACCATGATATGATCCCTGATTTACTATCATCCCTGATGATGTCACGAGACCTGGGCACATCCCCATGTATGGGGATTGTTACTGAAAAAGTAAAGAAGTAATGCAAAGTTTACCTGTTAACTACAACCTACAGCCAACCAACCATTTCAGTCAGGGGGGCTAGTGATTCATACAGAACATAAGATGCAAATCCACCAGCGTTGAACTGGTTCCATTCTTTTCCCCGGCAAATTTAGAACTAAAATAGTTGGTTTAAAATCAGGCTGGTCGGGACTCTTTAGCTCTGAACAGATCCACATGGGCACACAGAACACACACACACAAATTATGCATTTGATGATAGTCATTTTTACAGTTAAAGCCATATTACAGCTCCTTCCAGACAGACTCTGTGGTACCCTAACACACATTCTCCTCATTGCCTGCTCCATTATCATAATCCACTTACTGAAACTATGTCATATAAAGTGACATACTCTAACTCTTACAGAAGATCCGTTGGGCAAAATTAGGAGTAGAGGGGAGAGAGAATTCTCACCTGTCAAATTTTCTCTCCGTTTTCTTTTGGGGGGGGAGTGCCAACCCAAGGCACGGTTAACGTGTACAGTACTGTATGTACACTACCCAAAGTAAACCTTGGGGCAGTAAATCTTCCGGCAAAGATGTGTGTTGTAGTCAAAAGTGATGGAACGGCGTGATCGTGTTTATTATCATAAATAAGTCAAATCAAGCCGTAATGACGTGCCAATTGTTGGATTAAGACCAGCGATGAACATACAGACAAAGGGTGTACACAAATGAGTGACAAGTTTCGTCTTGCCAATCAACTAAAATTAAATGTCATGATCATTGGGGAATAAATAATTACATCAATTGCGCCAATGGGATTGATTACTTCTTCTATTATGTCACTGGGAATGACAGGGTTATCTGTAAACTGTAGATTTTAAATAGTCCCTCCCTGCAGGAATCCAGGGGGAAAAAGTCAATATTCCACGGAGCACATTTCCTGCAGAGAACAATTCTTAATTCTGTGGCATTTTGCGGCTTAAATGTTAATTTTCTGCAGCCATTAAAAACAACCTAAAATGACCAATTATGAAGCAAGATTATTTTATAATGAAGTCAGAATTGTCTTAGAAATAATTACAATATCAAAAACACTGAAACATTGCGTTTGTAAAATAATCAACATTGTCTTTGTTCGCCTTGGGCGGATTTATTATTATTTTTCAGCAATTTCAGTGCATATGAAATAGCATAGGAAAAACACTGAATGCACTGCAACAGTGCTTTCTCTCTCACCCTCATCCTACACACATTAACTACAGTTTAGATATGCCTACTTTCTTAATGTGGGTGTAATATTAATTATTTTATTGTTTTTATAGCATTGTCAATTTGTCATCAGTTTCAGTAGGAACATTTTGCCACAGATTTTGATTCAGGAGGAATCTTATAACAGAAGGAATCTGACTTTTCTACTAGAAGACATTAAGGGGTGCTTTCACCCTTGCTCCGTGATGCATTGTGAACTTGTTAGATACCTAACCACATACAAAATAAATCCTTATTATAGTACCTAGCGTATTACTAGCTACTAGTACCTTAGCCCTGAATCATGACTGTCATTATCATGACAGACATGCAGCGGCTTTAAAGTGTTTTTGGCGGATCACTACATTTACATCGATAGCGTGTACATAAACATTCTGTTTTCAAATATAAAGTACTCACACATGTGAGTAGGGGTGTTAGACACTTATTGCGCCCGAAATTAGGATAGCTGCGCACAAAAAATGGATTAAGCTGCTGCATGACGCTTGTGAAGTACGAGCGTCATGCGATGCATGGCTACTAGTACCTATAAGTAACTTTGTCATGTTTTATGCTGCGCTTCCCATGGTACCCAGACTGTGCCGCGACCAGGGAAATATGTCCACCCGAATAAGTGGGTGGACAATCTTTTCTACCATTACGTGTGCTGCGTTGATTTCCGGACGCCTTTGGATGATTTGGTCTCCCTTCAATTATAATGAAGGGGGATCATTCTGCAGACCGACCAACGGCTTCTGGTTCTGAAAGCTGTGCAATAATACGTGCACAGGCTGTTGTAGGCTGTAAACAAATAATAAGCTTAAAAGTTGGAGGAACATCGTCACCTTGGGTATAAACAATGGGCGGCTTTGAAAAGACGGAGATCACCGTTTTGGGAAGTGTTAACATAAGAAACGTTTTCAACTATGCATAGAGGCAGAAAAAAATATATATAAGTGATCCTCACCCCCCACGCAAGTGAAAGCCCACGTGAAGTATGTTGAGGCCTTATACTCTGAAAGACTGCCATTCAGTGTTCAGTTTATAATGGAATATACAAAACTAAGCTAGGCATGAAAGAATTATTGATTCGTTGGTTAAGAGGATAAGGTCATATTTTTCATCTGTTCAAATATACCGGCACAAATGAGCATAATAAAATTACAATGTTAAAAATGTGCAACAATGCGTATAACGACTTTTCAGATTAATAGCTGTAGCTAATATACCATATGTTGTTGTTGATGATGAGGAGGAGGATGTGACCATTGTAGAAGTGCGATGTACAATCGACCACACTGGCAGAGACTGGATGAAGCATTATTTACCAAGGTGATAAAGTGACAACGTCTTCAGGATACTATTATACAGCTTGGAGATGAATGTAAAGGTAATGTCCACAAACTAGTGTGTGAGTGCTGCATATTCCAGTGATACCCAAGCCAAGAGCTAAAGGCACAGATTTTTTTTTATCATACTGTATATTGTTTGCTGATTGCAAGTTGCTCTGGATAACACCATCTGCATCTGCTAAATGCCTACATTGTAAAATGTAATTGGCAGTGATTGGAATTGACTGTATTTCTTAAAACTGAACATGAGTAAGTGTGTGCATGCATGCGAGTTTACACATGCGTGTGTACATGCATGCGATTGGCACGCACGCATGTGTGTGCATGCGTCCAATTGGCATCGCCTTACAGATCAGACCAGTCACCAGACCCTGTCCCTGACACAATTCAGCCTTTCTGGTACGGCACATGTATCCTTTCCGAGTTTAAACTTAGAAACGGTGAGAGTAAGGACTCAAGGAGGGGGCGAAAAAAGCGAAAGAAAAAGCTCTCTTCAAGCTGGTGTTCCCGTTTCCCATTTCATCTCCCAGAGCACATGCACTTGTCTAGCAGGTGTTGAAGTGTTGAGCCTGAGCTCGCAGCGTCCTCGAGAGAGCCCACTACCCCCCTCCCCCTCCTCTGGAGCTTACCTTCATAGGTTCCACTCTCTAACAGGGCACCACTTTGCTCCAGTTCCATAAAGCGTTCCACGCTCACAAAGTTGTAGTCCACCCCCGGCACCTCCCCCTCCTTGGGCTGCCTGGTGGTACCTGGAGAGAGTGGGAGAGAGGGGGCAACATTATTACCAGCCAATGGGAGGGAAACCTGAGCACAGAGGGAGAGGTGAGAACTGAGAAGTGCCCTGAAAGAGAGAATTAGGGAAGATGTGTGAGAGCATAATTTAGTGCAGACCAAGTTAGAGGAGAATAAACGAAATGGTGAGAAAAGAAGCTGATAGCACCTCTGGGGGCGGCGGTGGCTCAGGGGTAACTCCCCCAGAGTTAGTGTCGTGTGTCCCTGAGCAAGAGCACTTAACCCCTAATTGCTCCCGAAGTGCTGGTCAGTCCCTTGCATGGTTTCCACCGACATTGGTATGTGAACGGGTGAATGGGATCCACAATCTATGTAAAGCGCCTTGGGTAAAGGTGGTATATAAATTTACCATTCATAGCCAGTGGAATCCATAACCACTCAACTGTGCATTTTCATGTACATGTGGCAGTGTAAATGGTAAATAGTGCATTTATATATATCGCCTTTATCCAAGGCGCTTTAGCACAGCAGCACATTCACCCATTCACACACACATACACACACTTATGGCGGCAGAAACCATGCAAGCCAGAAGGCAGGAGCAATTTTGGGATTCAGTGTCTTGCTCAGGAACACTTCCGACAGGAACTCTGGGGGAGCCTGGGTTCAACCGACAACCTTGCAGTTACCAGACATGAGTTATCTATCCCTGAGCCACAGAAAGAGAGAGAGTTGAGGTGTGTGTGATTGTGAGGCACGGAGACCGAGTGAAAACTAGCCTGCGTGAGTCAATAATAGCAAAATCCGCTTCCATGGTACGTCGGAGCCATTACTCAGCCCCTATGAGCCATCCCGACGTGGTTTTTTGTAATGAACAAATCAATTTGCCACATTTGCGTACCATAATTCAAACGCCCCTGCAACAGCACCAGCCAGCAAGCACACAATAGCAATATACTACTATATGCACAGCCGGAGGAATTATTGTCAGAGCGGCAGGAATGCAGAAGCACCACCATTGCCGTTTGCACCAATTAGGTGCCTCTGCAAGTCCCCGGCTCGGCGGATCTCATCAGTGCTGCGGCGGCGTGCTGCTGAGGCACGACGACGCTGTAGCGTGGCAGCGGACCACAGCGCAGCGGAGGGATTCTCTCTTCTAATGAGGTGCTGTGTTTGTTCCCTCTGCCAAATGGACTTCCAATGCCAGCTCCACTCCAGATTGCTGCCGTTTATTCCCCCCTCCCCACCTATATATACGCCATTGATCACGCCTGTGAAAGCAGTCATGGAGAGGGAGAGGCAGAGGGAGAGAGGGAGCCTCCATGGCAACCCCCCTCCCACCACCACCACCACCCCCCGTCTCCAGGACGGTCTGATGATTTATGCCGTGTTGCGTAACGGTGTCGCGTGCCGAAAATAGGAGATCACATCCGAGATGCGTCCAGTCTCACAGAGTCTCACAGAGAGGCTTCGCAACATGAGACGAATGCAATCGTATGTATTGATACGAATATAAATGTTATTTGACGTGAATGCAATAATCTGTACCGGTATGACTGGAGATGATATTTGACATGGCAGAGTAATATCACTTTGGAGCAGGGCTCCGTCGCAGGAGGAGAATCAAATCAGATCCTGGCTGATGGATGGCAGGGACCCCCCTCCCCCCCCCCCTGCCCGCCCTGCCACCAGCCCTCCAGACACCACCGGGGGCCAACCCCCAGTGCTGCTCTGGGTTTGGTCTGTGTTTGAGATGTTGACCTGAACAGACGGCGTGAGCGAGACCGGGAAAAGGGAGTTATTTTAAAACAGACGTAGTCAATGAGCTCTTATTGATCTGATTGGAACGGCGCCAAATGAGGTGATTGAGTTGATAGGTTGAGGGACGTGGGGAACGGCAGCCTCGCTCGGTTCTCCAAGTTGAACCGTCGTTTAAAAGCTCCTTTTTTGTGAGTTCGGCTATTTTAGGAGCGCTGGCAAAGTATAAATCAGGCCTTTAAAAAGGCAGACATGCTGATGGAAGGGAGACCGGTGCCAGATTTCACTCGAGTCAAACAATTTGCTCGCCAAATGCGATTCCCTTTACGGCGCAGGTTTGAAGAGGTGACCATCATCGTCTGTGACGCCCTCAAAGCAGACGGCTATTACGTCCCTTCAGTATGGTACAGTAGAGTACAGTACATAGGCTGCAGGGTACGACTTCCAGGGTATGACTTACAGTACAGCACGATCCTTTGAGGATCATGGGAAACAGTGAGTGACTGCTTTCATCTAATTCAAGCTGCAGGGGATCCTGTGTAGAACAGCAGGTGGTGGATGTAGGCACAAATATATTCTCTCACTCTCACACACACACACACACACACACACACACACACACACACACACACACACACACACACACACACACACACACACACACACACACACACACACACACACACACACACACACACACACACACACACACACACACACACACACACACACACACACACACACACACACAGGAGGATCCTCCAGCTTTCCCCAGAGTGTGATATCTTCATCATTAGATCTCTATTGATCAGCTGTCACCGCTCGGCTATACTCCCATAGAGGAATCTACACATGGACATAGTATGTTGTATATTTACCATACTGTTGGGAGTAAGAGATGACAGCTTATTATCAGCATCTAATGAGCAGAGAAATGAAACACAAGCACTTGGACGTCAGTGATGCTGTATAGCCTGCTCCAGCCAGTGTGGTTTAAGGGGTGGATGCTCGTCAAAACAGGATCTTATTGGTTCACCTATCTTGGGGCGCGTCCCATCGCCTCTCCTCCCAGGAAGAAATTAGAAAGCTGCGGAGAACATTGACGTCACCAAATTTGGAGTGATGAGCCTCTGCGCTGTTATTGTTTAGCGAAATAAAAGTACACTCGCACTTCCTATGCAAGATTTTCCAGTGGTTACGAACGGAAATATAAGCCTGGATACAGAGGATACGGTGAGTCAGTGACACTAACACACTAACAGAGTACCAAATTACATTAAATCCAATCACCTTACTGATGGGTCCACTCCATCTGGGTCAATTATTTTCCTCTCAGAGTTCCAATTCTAATTACATAGAATTGGAACAGCATTCAGACTCAGATATAACAGTGTATCTCTAGTAGTGTGTTCATCTTTGCTACTGTAGGGCGGGGCTATAGAACAGTGGTTTTCAACCATTTTGATACCATGGCGTCACTTTTTAAATCAGCATTTTAGCCACAGACCACTATTTGAAAAATATTTTTCAACTTCTCCGAAATCATTTTGCGACCACGGCATATACATTGCGACATTTGACACTGTTGGCATAGTGGTCGGGGGTTAAGGTTTAAGGTTAGGTTTAGGCATAGGTTTTACTGAGTTTATACCGGCCAATGGTTTTTACCGGTGACAAATTGATTTAGCAGTTTCTCTAAAAATGATGGGAGTACAAAATGAAACCAAATGGACCTGCACGGATTCATTTGGTTTAATGTTACACTCTCAATAGTTAAAGACCTACAACGTTGTATAAGGATCAATGTGGTTAATACCCACCCTCCCTCATTTAGCTGCATGGGGACCACCTGGAACATTCTCAAGGACCACTGGTGGTCCCTGGACGACTGCTATATAAAACCCTCTGTGGCGACACTAATCTCATCTCTCGGGCCAATCACAGCTGGGCAAGATGCGGTAATGCCACAGCACTTTCACACATACCAGTGAACAGTAAGACAGAGTCACAGGCGTGTATGTGTGTGTGCACATGCATGCGTGCCACTATGTGTGCCCTAATTGCTTGAATGGACCGGCAAAAGAAAAAAGAAAAAACCTGACCGTTTTAACATTCTATGGGGGTTGAATGAACACTCTCAGAATGCCTAAATACTCCATGATGGATCAGTGGGACCTCAACCACGGTCTTCAAATGAATCACACCCACGCA
>CM076969.1:46889584-46899584 GCA_039105355.1 Benthosema pterotum | reverse complement strand
TTGCCCGGCGGGTATCTGTTATCTGCGTCTACTCGTTGTATTCAATCGTGTGATTACTCGTGATTATGCTCTATTCCCCACATGCAGTGGGAAAGCTAAAGAGAGCCAGTGTTGCCAAGTCTGCATAATATAATAAGCAACTATGGGCTTGTTTTTCTACAAAGTTGCTTATTTTTTAGTAGCGGGTAGAGTTTTTGGGTGGGGAATTGTTTCTAAAGTGTAGTCGCTTATTTGGGCACATTTCCAATAATGTGCCACGTGAAGCCCATATCATACTTGATGACATGAATGACGATATACAAATACAAATTCACAACTTAGATCTAAACTTTGGATGGTAGAAGAGCCACTAATCAGTGGCAAAAGTTGCCGTGTGGCTCAAAAATTAGATACACAGAGTATACAGGGGGTTACGAACAAACATAAGATAGATAACGTATACCTGGAAGGTATAAGTTATAATATATTTACTGTATACCTGGTACAAAATCAGTTTTAGTGGCAGGTCAACTGAGCTGGTAGATCTGTGATTTTCAAACAGCCCTGGTTGCTTCATTTGGGCTTCGCTTTCACATGGCTGGCTGTTTCTCTCACACAACACTGAAGAGAGCAGCTCTGTAGGAGGGCTATGACAGGAAGGACGGCGCAGTAACACGCCACAAACGCTCATTTCCACAACAAAGCCCAGACAGACTTTAAGAGGTGCAACGCAACCCGACGTGGCAACACACTGACAGCACGGTCTGTCTGCTACTGCAGCAACAAGCCGGCTCCCTGGCAACGCAGCCTAGCCATGGCAACAAGCTGAAACCGTCTACCATCCTCTGCCATACAACACAATGCAAAATAAAATCATAATATTTATATGCCATCGTCTTCCTACGTGGGTCTCCAGAGGACAGTTGAATCAGCGCTCTCGTCCACTGCGATGCCGAGCAGCAGCGCTTCTTCATGGCTATGGATTCATCACCATTCAAACTATGTCGAAACATGGCATTGTTTTCTTTATATTGTTGTCGGAAAGGCAAAAGGCATACATCATACGTTGTACATCATATGTACTGTATGTATGTGAGCATGTATGTATTGTATTGTAACCTATTTTTTACTCTGGCCAGGGGGAGGCAGTTTAGAGACCAGGATTACTGCATGTTTTTGTGAGGGTATCTACCGGTACCCTAGGGGACACTCGGGTATGGGTACTGATGACACAGAGGAGGAGACACGTCGCCAGTACCCACAGCAGCGTCCATAGCATCAATGGAACCCAGGACCTTCTAGCTGTGAGGCGACAGCACTAACCACTGCCACTGTGCCCCCATGTTTTAATTCTTAATAAACAAGAATTGTGCATCCTTTTCATTGTGTTTTTCCCCATCCAGAAAGGGATAGATAGTGCAGAGTGGATGGCACTGTAACGTTGCCCTGGGTCCAGAAGTATTTTTCCTACTTCCTACTTCCTATTTTCAACATTATTTTCAAAAAGATGCCGCAGAAAAAGCCAATTTGGGTCATGACAAATCAGGACAATAAATAACAATGTTTTGGACCGATTAAATAATTAGTAAGAAAAAAAGCAGCATACAACACTTTTATTGTCACGATTTGTCACAACACTAGTTGGCTTTGTCCATGCGCACGCACACGCACACAGACACACACAGACACACAGACACACAGACACACACACACACACACACACACACACACACACACACACACACACACACACACACACACACACACACACACACACACACACACACACACACACTCTATCATTCTGTTACAAGGTTATTTTGCAAACACAGCCTGCTTGGTAAGTCACGTCTCAGAGGTCCTCGACTCCAACCCTCTTCTGCCTTCGCACTTCATCAATCAGCGGCTGTCGCCGGAGCCTCACACCTGCACAGGTCCCCCCAGAGTAATTCAGGCTGTGACTGGCCGTGCAGGCAGTGCCTGAGCCCAGCAGTAGCAGAGGAGGCTTTGTGTTGTAGATCTTGGGACCAGAGCGGCCGGATGTCACCTCTCCTGGACAAATCACTCTGCGAGACTATAGGAGGATGCTCTGCCTCTGCACAATTATTGTCTGGCCACGGCTGCAGCAGGGAGCCAGCGTGTGGGAAGGCTGGAGCTTCCTAGCCCAGTTTCATGCTGAGCAAATGACGCTAATGCCAGAGTTACACAGTGTGGTCTCTGATTGTTCCAGAGGGCTTCCAGAGCACCAGCAAGGTTTCAGAAAGACATTTCACAAAATGTCAGTGCTGGTCCAATCTCTCAAGATCAGAACATTAGGTGAATATTAATCATCATTGGATTAATATATGGGCTTTTTATGCCTTTATTGATAGTACATCAGCATTGTCATGTAATGTAGACTTAGATGGCAGAGTACTGCATGTACCTTTCAGCATTTCTATGTAACCACTTCATAGCATTTGTATGCACAGTTTAATTAGGCTGTATAGATTCTTTACTGTCATGTTCTTCACTTACTGTATGTAATGTATGTATGTATGATTCACATTAACTAATCTGTATGCATATGATGTATTGCCATGCTCCTTTTTTTGTTCATTCCTTAATCTAAATCGCTCTGGATTAAGAGCATCTGCTAAATGCCTAAATTGTAAATTGCAGTAAGAAGGTTGCAGAATTATAACGCTCAACCCCAAAATGATGTTAAACAAAAGATGACTTTAGCAGAGAGCATATTTCACTACTAGATGGATTGAATACAGACACAGGATTAAGACTGTAACAATAAACATCTATTATCTAGTCTGTTTGGGCTTTGTTGGTGAAACAATGTCTGTCTGTCTGTCTGTCTGTCTGTCTGTCTGTCTGTCTGTCTGTCTGTCTGTCTGTCTGTCTGTCTGTCTGTCTGTCTGTCTGTCGGTTTCATTAGTGGCTGCCTATACAGGTACAGTATATAAAAATGTATATGCAAATTAGAAGTGCCACCTTTAATATAAGAGAATGAAGTTAATATAAGATCCATAGTATTTTTGTAAAGCGAAACATACTGTATATAAAATATATAACATTTTGTAATTTCGAAGAAAAATATATGACATACAAAACAGAAGATGCATAGTATTATGGAAGACTTCACAAATGAAGTTTTTTTTTCCATATGGGTGTGAAGAAGGATACATAGTTAGTGTCTGTCTGGGTGACGTTGAGGAATTACTCCCTGGTACCAAAGTGTTTCCTGTGGTGATGGAAATCAGCCCTGATACTTTGGAATGTGCCTTTATTAGCCTACACCAGTGGTTTTCAACCTTTTCAACTTCATACCAGGGCACACTATTTATTCAGAATTTGAGCCATGGACCAACATTTCATGACATTTTAGCCCCACAGACCCCAAAACTAAGGATTTATTTGGCTTTTGTCCACAATTACAGGCTGGATTTGAGAAAACATACAGATCAAAATGACCATTAATCTTCTACATTCTCTAGTTGTGTAGACTGGCTAATTCACATGATGAATATTTTAACTCTTGAGAGTGTAAACATGAAACCAAAAAGGACCCTCGCGGGTCCATTTGGCTTCTTTTTTACGCTCTCAAAGAGTTCATCTGGTTAACCAACTTTCCATCATTTAGCCTGGGACCACCTGGAACCCTCTCAAAGACCACTGGTGGTCCCCGGACCACTGGTTGAATACCAGTGGTACAGTGATGACCGGCAGAAGCTGACAGTGTGTGTCACGTAATGCACATACTGGTATACCGTAAACATAATACATTATGCATGCGCGTCATGTGCAGATACTGCGCATAACATTGGACGCACATATACCTGCATGTACGTGTGACACACACATGCTCGCACAAGCAAATATACAGCTTGCAAAAATAGAGTTATTTCACCAGTGTCTGCCTGCCAGTGCTTGGTAACCGTACTTGCGTTGCACATCTGTGTGCGAGTGTGTGCTCAGAATCACAACGAGGGTAGCAATGTAAACAGAGGAGTAGCGCCTCTAGAAGGTGCCATCATACAGCATGAGATGGAATACTCAGCAAGCACCTGGCCAATCAGCACACATTACCCTAGTCTGAAACCTGATTTATACTTGGCAGCAATAGCATCTAATTTAATTTAAGTATATATAAATCACCCTTTATAAGAGCCAAAGTGTTTGTGCACGTGTGCGTGCCTGACTGACTGGAGGAGACAGGAACAGAAATACTTGTATATTAAAATGGCTTTTTAAAAAAAGAACCTCATTTCATGCTCGGCTCCAGCGTAGGTGGTGACATTAAGATAAGAGAACAAGACACGAGGCTGGATGATGATGACTGCTGCCCAAACCAACGCCTTACATGGAAGGCACTTCCATGAAGCAAACACATCTGATTCATTAATCATGTTCAAAACGTGCTATTCTCGTGTTAATGAAATTCACATAACTCCCCGGCCGTTTCTCCCCTTGTCTGAAGCACATTAATCCTGCGTGCCAATCAAACTGCGGGGGAATATAGAACCACATCAAAGCATGTCAGCCGGCCCTTTAACAGGAGCGAAGGACCAACAGGCAAAACACCCCTTTAAGAGATGGCTCTGTGGGAAGGCGTAACTCTCTATTCAGTCTCTCTCCATCTCACTCACTCTCTCTCTCTCTCTCTCAAGCACACATGAACACATGCATCCTCAAGAGAGATTGGAGTGTAACAAAGACATGATTATTAATTTATCAACCCAACTCATTACATTTCAACAGAATAATCATTGTGACAGTGTGAAGAACCACATGTACGCACGTATGCACACAAACACGCACAGATATATAATCTATCACACACGCAGGCTCACGGATGCAGCACACGGACGCATACAGACTCATGCATGCACACACACAAACACACCCTTTCTGTGGATCAACACATTACTGCTAGGTTACTGCATGGTAGATACGTTATTATCACAGCTACACTACCACTAAGATCTAGATCAGATGTGATCTTATTCCATCCGAGATTGCCGTCTGTGCAGTGTAAATTTTCAACTGAGAGATAGATACAGATCTATCTCTCATATAGATACAGAAACCTAGAAACCATGTGGCGTTGGCACACAGCACACCGCCACTCAACATAATCGCTTGAGAGCAATTGAGAGCAACCATGACAACATGATGATGACCCAGAAGTACCGGAAGTAGAAGCTCTTCTTTTCTAGGCCACTTCCAGCGATTCGCCACTTACTGACACCTAGTGGTTATAGATATATAGGCCATACTAGTGGAGGATTTATGTGAAAGTATTGACGCTATTTGAATGGGAATAATTTGATAAATAAAAAATATGAAAATCACTGACCAGGAATGCTTTATATACATGTCAAGCATGTCTTTGGGATAAAAGGGTTTTAAAGACTGTAAATCTATATGAGACTCACAAGTCATAGCAGCTTCCATTGACAATAAATGTTGACTGCATGATTTCATCTGCCAAATGAACACTAACATTAAAGTTTTTTTTATTGCATTTTTCCCCTCTATGACATTTCTACATTGATGCTGCAGCTGTTTCCCTGCATACAGACACTTGCTTTGTCCTGCAGACAGTCCAGAACTTTATAGTTGCCAACAAATCATGAAAACAAAACATTCGTCAGGCTCAGGAGTCAGGACAAGGCAGAGCTAATGTGTGAGGGGCTCATTATGAAACAGCGCAGCAGTTTCAGAATGAGCCAATAGAGTGGAGGTGAGGTGGCGTTAAGATTCTGTATTTAAACAAATTTGGTTACAAAGTTTGTACACACCAAAGTTGCCAATATTACCTTTAAACACTTTCATCTTGGCATAACTATTTAGGGCATGCCATCATACTATCATCAAAAGTTTCTAAAGAAATAGCTAAAATAGATCTAGCTTACAACACTAGAATGCAAAGAACGGGTAATAATGAAACTGATATTTGTAACACTAACCTGACATAATGTTTTCCTCACATTAATCTGTAACAACATGTTTACGTTTACGAAATACTGGAAATGATGATGGAAGACCCACACACAATAACACACATCAAGGGTGCTGTAGATCAGGGGTTCTCAACACATGGGTCGTAACTTGGTCTTGAAATTATTCTGGGGGTCCCCACATGATTTCTTTTTTTTATATTGGGGTGGGTAGGGGGTCAAAGCTTTTCCGGGGATAAATGTTGAGAACCCCTGGTCTTGACTGATTCAGACATTACAGTCCTAGAGCCCAAAACTCCGGGACTGATGATGTTCAATCCCCGACCAACCCCCAACCCAGACAAACTGCAAGGGAAAGTACTGTATACTGTATGTCTCCAACTGACAACCACTTTCAGATACAGTACATCAGATACAACCTCTTCAAGTCTCGAAAGACTAGATAAAACCAAACAGAAACCAGACGTCACATACACTGCAAATAGGTAAACTTCTAATAATCGTATTGAACATATCAACAAATTACAAGTTCCACCCAAAATAAAGCTCTCTGTCTCATATATGCCTCACCTACTACCCTCTCACACCTCATGTATTCTCCCTCTCTTCACGTCCATATCTTAGCTTATGTTGGCTGTAGGAGGAGCCCTCAGAGCAGCAAGGCGGTCGCATGGGTCCAGAAGAGAGAGAGAGAGAGGGGATGTGAAGTGACAGCAGCTGCTTGTATTTATAGGCTATCTGACTGGAGAAACGTGCTGCTCACTGTCCGGGGCTATTTATAGAGCCTTTTTAACTGATGCGCTCCGAGAGTGGAGTGGAGAGAGGAGACGAGATGGCCCCCCTGGGGGAAATGACTTACGACGACGAGGCTCCCTCATAACCCCCTATCCGCCCCGGCCCTCCCCGACCATTCAGAGCACGTCCTCCTCTCTCTGCTCCCTGTGTCTCCAGCTGCCGTGCCATTCTCATCCCATCCTTTGCTCCCCATACACTATCCACCCTCTTGCTCTCTCTCTCTCTCCCTCTCATCCCCCCACTTTCTCTCCCAGCAAACTCAAGCTCATCCTTGTTCCCTCTCCATTCCCCTCCACCCACCCTTTCCCCCACTGCCTCACATCCGTCGCCTCAGAGCTCATTCGCTCTGTATTTTCCTTATACCTATCCATTCCCTCCACCCTTCCCCCCACGTCCCTATCTATTTACCTATATTCTACTCTTTCAGCTCCATTTCTCATCTCTCGCCCACGTGAAGGAGGCTCTTGTTGCTCTCCTCCGTGTCCACGTGAGGAGAAGCATCTGCAAACACGCTCTATATCTCTATCTTCCTCCATTTGGCACCACAGCCTCATCCTGTGAAGTGCTCTTGGTTGGTGTCAAGTGCAACCCGGCAAGGCGAAATCTAAAATGGAGCCATAGGGACGTTCCAGAGCTGGGAATGTTTCAAACGGTGCAGGCCTTCTTGGAAACCTTCCAGCCCGCAAAACCATTACGATGCCATGCATGTTCACATGTGATGTATCTTCCCTTTATCTGAATTCCCTTTCCCTCCTCTACAGTGCTGCTCTTAATGTCCTATTCTACATGACCTCTAACCAGTCTTTTTTTGTAGTATGTGCACACATCCATGTGTGTTTGTGCACTCGTAGTTGTAGTATATATGTGTTTGTCTTTAAATAGTAGTGTACATTTTTACAGGAGTGTTGGGGGGCGGATGTTTGCATGGAACACCCCCCCCCCCTCACACACACACACACACACACACACACATAAAGCAACCCGCCTCAAGACAACAAATGGTTCCTTAGGGGGTCCTTCAGGATTTCAGTACTGTGTGCATATGATGATTTTATTGCAAACGCAGTGAATTATGTAAGCCAGGCAGAAATGTGGCATAAGAGAAATGTGGCATGAGATGCTCAGCATCTTACTGGTACAGTAAATAAAGGGATTCACCAAATGGGAAATTCTTAGTGGAAACCAAAAACCGAAATATAGGAAACAGTTGGCCAAAAAATTCTAACACACAAATTAATGTTACACCGTATGTAGCATGCATGTTTTTGTACCATTGCAGTCCAGGCTGTGCAAAGCTACATGATAATGGCTAAAGGGCAGCTTACATTTTGATCACATCATCACAACAACACCGTGGGTTACGTAAAGGTTACCGACTGCTGTGTTTCGCCTCTAAAAATCCACAGAACCGAATAAGCAACAAGCAACTATTCGGCCGTATAGTTTCGGTGTCTGAATATTCGGTCCATCAAGTTATGTTTCATATGTTAGGCTGGTCACGTGATGTGACGGTACCAAATGATGTAAGCACAACTTATTTCTTACAGCTGTACCCATTCATGTACAGACATGCAGATGGACACACACACACACACACACACACACACACACACACACACACACACACACACACACACACACACACACACACACACACACACACACACACACACACACACACACACACACACACACTTCCTCCCGCGTCCTTCAGTGTCACAGCAGCACAGCATTGTGATGCAGAGTGGCAGCTGACAGCCTCAGTGACAGCCCAGCAAACTGCATCCCTGAAATGGGAAGAATCACTGGGTTTATAACACCACCGCTAGTAGCTCTGTAGCCACCCCCCCCCCCCCCCACCCCCACCACTCCATGCCCCATTTAGCTGCTGTGTCATTCCAAAGGTACTGAGGGAAAGCCTTCTCCCACATGATTCTCCCAGACTGCCTCGGTTCACAAGGAACGGAGCGACTCAGGCTGAACAAGGTTAACATGTGCCGCCAACAACAACGGGCTGACCAAGATGGAAGACGGAATCAGGCTGGTGAGACGAGGGAAATGGAACACCGTTTAGGAAATCACCATAATAGAGACTTGCACGTCACGTCGAACGGGCAAGGGGGAGCCAAGCGGTGCAAGAGTAACATAATAAAGCGTGGCGGGGTTGCATACAGGGCCCCAGACCCGCCATGACACATATAAAACTGATGCCGTGTCAGCTCTGTTGGGTGAAAAGGCAATTATTATGGGAGTGATCGTCACCAGGTACGCATCGCAGAAACTAAAATAACAGGTCCTTCCCATTCCAAAGACAAGGTTTTTTTTGAAGGAGACTATAATTTAAAATTCCCTGTGGCAACTGTGCTCTCCATGTTGCCGGATCTGCCTGTGTCTCGCCTCCCATCTCGACGGGAACAGAGCCTGCAGTGCTGACGAGCTCAGCCAATCACCTCAACTGTCACCTTGTCACTCGAATACACCGCCGCAACAGGCTGGGAAAGGGAGGGAGAGAGAGCGGGGTGGGGGAGGGTGAAACCACCTGAGAGATAGAAAGCAGAGAGAGCACATTGAGGACACAGCTAGGGAACAGAGAGAACGAGTGGAGAGGGAGGGCAGAAGGAGATTTGGAGGAGAGGATCAGATGAAGGAGCCAGACAGAAGAGAGCAAGGCGAGAGAGAGAGTGAGAGAGAGACAGAGAGAGAGAGCAAACGAGGGAGACTCAGGAACCATGCAGCTGTGGAGTGTGTGAAACAATAACTTCTGTGTCAATGGCTCAACGCGTCGACTGAGGACATCCATATAGCGCTTCTCCGATGTGAAAACATTCGGCTCCCGCATAAACATATCGGAAATGCCATTGGATTCGGCATATTCACTGTGTTTCAGCTCCGTGTCCCTGGCCTTCACTACCCGTTGATATGAAAGGCCAATGTTAAGGGCCATTGAAGAACTTTTTAATGCAACATAAAAAAGGGACCAAATGCCATTCAACAAACGGCATCGGGGAAGAACGTGGCCACTGGCCAGCCAATCCAGCCAGCCCGGCCTGCAATTAGATCCATATGAATGAGAGCAATGAGTAATCACAATGAACACAAAATGTGACGATGATCAACCGATTCCATTGCTGTGCAGATGTCAGATGAAAAGGGGTGATGAGGAGTGTAGTCTGTGGAGACGAGTGTCAGAGCTGCTCTCTAGAGAAGCTGATTCACACAGGGCTTTGCTCTGTGTATCGACAGCAAGGAGGGCTGGAGGGGAAGGCATCTCT
>CM076969.1:46844584-46884584 GCA_039105355.1 Benthosema pterotum | reverse complement strand
TTGTCCCTATTGTCCCGAACGATATTAACACACACAACAAAACAACACATAGCACAGAAAAATGCAACACCTGTGTGTGTTTGTGTAGTTTTCCAGATTCTGTGCTGACATATTCCTAACAGACAGCTACTTTCTTCCTCCCACCAGATGCTCTCTCTGGTTGACCTTGTGTAAACATCGACTGACTAGAGATAAACACTGGGAAACAGCAGTGGCATATGTCAAAGAGAATTCGCAAACTGACACACGCACACGCACAGAGACACCCACGCACACACAGACACAGGCTCACTCGCACACACGCTCGTACGCACTCTTGTACGCGCACGCACGCTCATGCACGCACGCACGCACGCACACACGCACACACACACACACACACACACACACACACACACACACACACACACACACACACACACACGATGTTGTGCTCACAGCTCCAGATGTCAATGACGAGGCCTTGAGAGCAGTCTTATGGGTGAGACCCAGACTGCAAACGCCTTAACTCAAGAGAGAGAGAGAATAACAAAACTCAGAGAGAGAGAGAGAATAACAATTTACCCAAGCGTGTCATGACTAATACAACTCTTCCACAGATCTCGAAGGCAGAAACATGTGCAGAAAAATGTATTACCTCAATGTTTGAGATGGAGACAAGATAGTGAGTTAAAAACCAGCGCAATGTACAGTAGGTTTTGTGTATGAATAAAGTTTTATTTTGCCCAATATGTATGGTATCTTATAGGCTACAGGTGGTTGTGTTTCTTCTATGTTCTATTTTTCTATGTTTTTCCCTTGAGGAAGCAAGCTCACTGATACAAAAATAAAAAATAAAAAATAATAAAATCAAACCCAAGTTTAAATCTGTGACTTCAGAGATCAATTTCTGTGGGATTTGGACGAAATTATTTTTTTCCAAGAAGGCATGAAATGGTGGAAAATCTAGTGTGGCACAAATAGACAGGGTCTTCTATATGTGGAGTTGCGCTGTGATCCAAACAATCATATACAATTAAATTACTGCCGCTTACCGGTATACACAGTATAAAGATCACAGACCAATTTCATTCATATGAAAACAATACACGTTTAAATTAGTAAATATCAAAGACATATCCACTGTCCAAGAAATATCACTGTCACTGGGCTATATGGGCCCACTTCAGCATCAAGGCAACTCAACCAAACCACTCCCCCTTTGCATTAAAAAGATAATGAGTCCCACATTACATAGTTGGTCAGTTTAATCTTTTAATTATTTCGGAATCATATCCGTCTCAGACGCGGGACACACAGCTACAAACATGACATTGTCTTGACAACAACAAAGTCAAAACATATGCGCACAAAAACTTAAAGAAGATACAGTATATACTGTAGGTAAATCCATGCAATGCACAGTCAGTAAGACATACTGTCAGCAATGGAAAAGCAATGACAACACACTCCCAAGATGTGTCATATGAAAAGGAAATAGAAACTTGGGAAACGCAAAACTCTTCCACAGTCCACACGAACACATACTGCACACAGAAAAGCGCATTCATTTAACTCAACTTCCATCTCAAATGATGCCACCCAAGCTGCAGAGACTATATGGTAGCAGAGCTTTCCGGTTGAGGGCTGAGCGTGTGTGAGCGTGTGGGAGAGAGAGGAGACGGACGAGAGAGCGGAGAGGAAATCTGGCTGGTTTTGGTTGGGGGGGGTAGTGTTAAAGGGGTGCACTGATTGGTTGTCATGGTGAAGCAGACAACTCTAGGAGAGAACATCAGATCAATAAATACTGCACACAGCTGGCCCTGCACTCCTACAAGAGGTCGCACACAGCTGGGGGAATGGCAACGCAGCAGGCTTCGATTTACTGTAGTATGCATGTGAGAAGTATGTATCGGACATGCTTCTCACATGCACACCAGGGTTGAGGATTCCCTAGCTGCCTCAACCAAGTAACTAAACAGCATTATATCATTTCTCTTCTCTCAACCCGCTTTCTGAATTCACCTATTGTTTTACGGATGGTAAATGGTGCATTTATATACTGTAGCACCTTCATCCAAGGTGCTTTACAAAGTTTACATAATACATGATACATGGTGCATTACGTTGCATCACCCATTCACACGCACATCCATGCACTTGTGGCAGTGAAAACCATGCAAGGCACAACCAGCACATTGTGAGCAATTTTGGGGTTTGGGGTCTTGCCCATGGACACTTCAACATGTAGACGGGAGGAGCCGGGATTCAAACCGCCGACCTGTGGATCATTGGACGGCCTGTTCTACCTCCTGAGCCACAGTTGCTACTATTAGTTTCTGAACAATTATTGCAATATACTTTTTGGATGAATGGAATATACTTTTTCATTTCAATTTGTTTGTTTATAAATAACGGGTTAATCTTTCAGGACCTATTTTATGTGTCAACAATTCTTAATCTGCTGTGTCCTAAATACAATATTGGTACTTTTGCTATCACCATATGAGGCCACTCATATGGTTAGTCATACACGGTTGGTCATACACCAAGAAATAGAATGCTTCATACGTATAAACAGTCACACAAATACCGGTACAATTGCAAACAACTGAAACAACTTCACAGTAGTTTTCATTACTATATTCCAAAAATAACAATTGTAATCAATTATACAGTATTGTATACTCATACACAACAACAAGTGTATTATTTCTTAATAAACAGAACGACATACTGCTCTCCTACCATGACACATTTTAAATTCAACAATCAGTGATCACTATTGTTTTTTTTTCTTCTCCTTCCTTGAAAATGTAGACTCATTAATTACCTTTCTTTCAGTTTTTTTTTTACACACACACACACACACACACACACACACACACACACACACACACACACACACACACACACACACACACACACACACACACACACACACACACACACACACACACACACACCCGTACATAGTAATTTCCTACCCTGTCTCGTTTAAGACTTTGCCCTGAATTGACCTGGTTTTGTATCTCTTGTTTTATAGTTTCAATTAGACACAGGCAGTTTAAGTTGGCCTCAGACAGTGTGTGTGTGTGTGTGTGTGTGTGTGTGTGTGTGTGTGTGTGTGTGTGTGTGTGTGTGTGTGTGTGTGTGTGTGTGTGTGTGTGTGTGTGTGCGCGCGCGCGTGTGCGCGTATCGGTGTGTGTGCGTATCGGTGTGTGCCGCAGATGCATTGATGATTACTTCATGTCCCAAATTCTACTGCCTGTGGGAGCTGTACGGTTCTGCAGAGCACTAGGCTGTGCAGCAGACGAAGCATCCATTTCACACACCTAATGGTATTATTAACGCAGGCACCGCTGCCCATTATTAATAGTAAATGATGGATCCTCTCTCCTAAAGGTCTTCGTATTGATCTCTCCTCTCCTCAGACTGGTCTTAATGATGATGTTGACTCCCGTTTCTTCACATTGCTCCTTGTGGTCTGGTAATCAAGGAAGGCCAAACGCACATGTTTTACATTCTCTGCCAAGAGGAACAAGGCCAGGCGCAACAAATGGAGCATCAAGATGTGAGGAGAAGCACTTTCTGGAGGCATCACTGGCCCTAAGATGCCTCCTTATGGTCTATCAGGAGCATGCAAGGTAATGGCCTGTGCTTCCTGCAATCACATCGCCTCCGTGTTGATGAGATAAACGTCGATGTCTATGTGCGTTTGTGTACGCGTATGCGTGAGCGCATGCCTGTACATTTTCAGTTGATTCTCACTTGTAGCTGAAGCCTAATTTATGCTTCGTCATACGAATGTAGCTGTTTTTCAGCGAGCGCCGCAGTTGTGCAGCAAAATAAGTACTGTGTGAATTAAGCTTAAGCTTTCCAAGTTCCTGCTCTCTCTCTCTCTCTCTCTCTCTCTCTCTCTCTCTCTCTCTCTCTCTCTCTCTCTCTCTCTCTCTCTCTCTCTCTCTCTCTCTCTCTCTCTCTCTCTCTCTCTCTCTCTCTCTCTCTCTCTCTCTCTCTCTCTCTCTCTCTCTCTCTCTCTCTCTCTCTCTCTGTCAGGACGAATGAGTCGGATGAGTCTTAATGATCCAGGCAAAGAAGCAGCAGAGTGACAAACTGGCAGAAAAGCTACAGACGGTATGAAACTTTGGCGAGAGGACAAGTGTGTGTGTGTGTGTGTGTGTGTGTGTGTGTGTGTGTGTGTGTGTGTGTGTGTGTGTGTGTGTGTGTGTGTGTGTGTGTGTGTGTGTGTGTGTGTGTGTGTGTGTGTGTGTGTGTGTGTGCGAGCGAGCGAGAGAGAGAGAGAGAGAGAGAGAGAACTGGGAAGATGGGGAGGCGGAAAGTGAGAGTTAGAGGAGAGAGTGAGAGAAGCTGAGAGGGAGACCCTCAATCTGTCTGCTGAAGCAGTGGTTTTCACACTGTGGCCCGGGGGCTACCAGTGGTGCTTGAGAAGGTTGCAGGTGGTCCCCAGCTAATATGATGAAAAGTTGGTTAACCAGATGTAATGAAACCAAATGGAACTGCAAGGGTCCATTTGGTTTCAATTCTTTATTTTACGCTCTCAAGATTATTGGTCATTTTGATCTCATGTTTGCCTTTTGTTTGCAAAATCCAGCTTGGAATTGTGGACAAAAACAAAAGGAATCTTTAGTTTTGGTAGGGTGAAAATGTCAACAACTGGTGGTCCGTGGCTCAAATGTTGAATAAATAGTGGGCCCTGGTATCAAAAAGGTTGAAAACCACTGTACTAAAGCACTAACACCAACAACTCTCCCCCTCTCATGCAGGTCATTGACAATAGATAAGGTCACTACACCAGCTTTGATGAGGCAGCATTGCAGACAACTTAACTAATAGATGTAAAGTGACATACTGTACATTGTTACATTTCTGTCAAATGCATATATTCAATCAAATCCAGCAGCTTATATATATTTCATGTACAAAGGTTGTATGTTTGTACATGAAACCATGAAGACCAAGAGACCAAGGTGTGTGTGTAGACAAGAGGTCCTGAGCAGCAGCTGGTCCCATCTACAGGGGATGGGGTGGAGCAGTGGTTCCCAGACATTTCAGCCTGTGGCCCAAACACTTCACTTCGCTCACAACACATCACTTCATGCAGTGTTATGAGCTTGTGGAACGGCTACTTACTTTAAAATTATTATCTTAAAACACACACACACACACACACACACACACACACACACACACACACACACACACACACACACACACACACACACACACACACACACACACACACACACACACACACACACACACACACACACACACACACACACACACACACACACACACACACACACACGATTGTTTTAGCCTTTTAATTAAAATAATAAAACAAACGCACATGAATCCATTGTTTGGGACACAGTGGTGTGGACTCCGTGGAGGGCCAACACAACACCAGCAGGGTTCATTTTCTTCTTAATAGGTCTACTGGAAATTAATAAACGGATGAGTTTACGTCCGAGTGGAGACCACCCCCTGATCACCGTAATGACTGTTCCAAAGCTCTGTTTGTCTGCTTCGGTCTGATAACCTAATATAGTCTGTCTAAGGTGATTAAGGGGGCTGTTCACTCCGGGTTAAACCGGACCAAAGTGAACAGAACTGTTCTGGGCTGGACTGTTCTGAGCTGATTGTCCCATTCCATTGCCCCCTCACGCTGTGCTGGGATTAATTACATGGCAGGGAATATTCTGCACTCAGTGGGATAAAGTCAACAGGAATGTGCCATCGATTTTATCTTAATTATATTCAAGCAGAGCAAGTCGTCAGTTTTGTCTGCATGGCCTGCAGCCAGTTTCACTTGGAAAGGCAGCAGGTTAGTCATCTCCTGTCCGTCACAATCAGAGAGCAATCTTGGCTGGACGTGATTTATATTCATCATGGATGGTTGCTTTTCATTCGAGTGCTGAAGATGATGGCCCCTGCGATAAATTAGACTGAGGTTGTTGCATGAAGTGTGCTGGCTGTTCTTTTTTTATTTTTACTTGGCATTAACAAAGCTACAGCATCCATACCCTTAGAGGCCTTCATGGTACTGAGCTTTTAAATGCTTTATCAACAACCTGGTAGACTGGGACGCAAGAACATTGGAGCGTCTAATCCTCAGCAGCCTCGTGGTATTAGAAGACACATAATTAATGTAAGTACACTAACACAACATAGGCCTAGTGTATAACTGGCACGTACTGTAATTAGTGCCCAAGATTTTTGTCTCAGATTTGCCTTCATACTGTCTCTTACCTTTACACATATCTACAATACACTCCTGAAACTATGAGCACTACTTCAATCACGTGCACCCTTATTCTGGGAATGTGGTGAATACACAAGCACTCAAAATAGGCACAAAAATAGCAGATAAGCTCACAAATGAATCAGCATGTCACAATGTAGATATATATATACATATATAGAGTATATAGGGTTGAGTAGCTGTGCTGTGCTTACTGTAGGTCGCTGGCTCAATATCTGAATTTAGGTCCTGCAATGAAAAACATGGTAGATTGACTGCACACTGAGATTGTGCTGAAGTTAATTTCTCCCCAAATAAGATCAAACGTTTTCTGGAAGCCAATACCACCAGAGAAGGTGCCACCCGCAGCCTTACATCTAGATGGCCGAGGTGCTTGAGGGCAAAAACTGCAATGACCAGATTTCAGAACAAAAGTTCGGATTGAATTCTAAGGACACTTTGTAACCTCCTAATTGCTCCAGAGGAGCATTTTCAGCACCAGGGATAGAAAATAAGATAACTGTCCACTCTGGATCCACTCGAGTGGATTTCAAACTTTCTGTGTCCAGCCGCAGCAGAAGGACGACTTGGTGGAGAGCTAAAAGTCACTCCATGCCATCTAGTCACATTGCAGTGACTGACTAGACTTGTGGTGTCCTCTATTGGTCAGATGCACAAACTACACTGATCAGGAATGCAATTCAAGCACTTTAATAAAGCCCATGAGATTTCCTCCCTTTGGCCATCTTGCCTTGTGGTGTCGCTCTGAAAACAGCTCCATATGCATCGCTAATTCCCTGAAACCATAACAGACCACGACAAATCCTGCTGTTTTGCATTACTCCTCCAACTTCACTCCATTGAAGGTACTGCACCCTGTAGCTGTATCCAAACACTGGGTATAACGACAAAAGATGTTGATGCTGCTGAGCCTTTCAATGCCAGCAGCCATTCGCCAGGTCCCAGCTTTCACCACCGTGGGTTACACTGTGAAATCCTGAGTGAGCATTTCACTCTGAGAGTGTGCAAATGCATCCGTATGAGTACATTTGAATACATTTCTACACTGCCATGGATTACAAATGATACATTGAAAGGATTTTTTACGGTGTGTAGCTTTCATAATCCTTCTCTTTTAGATATCATGCCCCACAGAGAAACCATCCTTGCTAATATACGGGTACATCAGTGAAAGGAAACCATCGGCTGCCTGCTGAGTTGCACGTCATGCATGTGTGAATAAGCACCTATGACACACAGGGGTGGAGTGGTCAGTTGGTAACCGCACATTGCCAGTTCGTACGCGGCCTCCCTCCTTAGTGTTGAAGTGTCCTCGAGCAAGACACAGAACCCCTAGTTGCCTCTGATGTGCTAGTTGGTGCCTTGCATGGTTTCCTCCAGCCATCAGTGTGTGTGAACGGGCGAATGGGTGAATCTATGTAAATCTATGCGCCTTCCATTTACATATGGATGGTGGGAGGCTGAGGCTCCTTTGTAAACAGACCGGCTCCCAAGGATGCCTTACATATTCTGTCCTACTATAGATTACTATAGGTAGACTATGAAATCCTCACTCCTCGTGCGGCACACACGCTGCCTGTGTACGTGTGCAAATGATTGTGTTACTGTATTCCATCCGTACACACGCACGCGCGCACACGCACACGCACACACACACACACACACACACACACAGACGAGCCACGTGTCCTGGATCCTTCCATCAGGAAAATGGCTAATGATAACTCTTCTCTGTGACAGTCATAGCGTCTGCAGTGTGAACCAGACTGAGGTGAGGAGGACACACAGGGACAGGACGACGGCCATGGTCTACAACAGGGGTTTTCAACCTTTTTGATCCCAGCCAGGGACCACTATTTGTTCAGCATTTGAGTCACGGACCACCATTAGAGGACATTTTAGCCCCACAGACCCCAAAACTAAAGATTTCTTTTGCTTTTGTCCACAATTCCAGGCTGGATTTGGGGAAACAAAACAGGCAAATTAACATACAGAAAAAAAAAAAAAAAAACATTAATCTTCTCTTTGTGCAGACCTGGGCTAATTAAGATGATGAATTTTAACTCTTGAGAGTGTAAAAATGAAACCAAATGGACCCCCAAGGGTCCATTTGGTTTCATTTTTACGTTCTCAAGAGTTACATCTGGTTACCAACACCAACTTAGCTGGGGACCACCTGGAACCCTCTCAGGGACCACTGGTGGTCCCCGGACCACCTGTTGAGAACCCCTGGTCTAGAACACACATCGCAAGGCCCACAACAACCCCCACGCACAGAAACACCCGCTCTGCTCACGCAAGTAATGATTTTAAGACAGCCTTCTACAAGAGCATTAACAAGCACCTACTTCGATGCATCTAGCACATTGGTTTCCAACCTTTTTCATTCCAAGGCCCACCATTTATTCAGATTTTAGCCACGGACCACTTTTGATGTTGAGTTTATTCTCTCGGACCCAAAAGCAAGGATTTTCAAGTTTCAATTGTGTAGATTCTACACAATTTCAATTGTGTAGATTCTTGAAAATTAACTAATTCAGATGTTTAGATGTAATTTAACATTTGGTTTCACTTTACTCAAGAGTTACAGATCTATAAGGGTCCATTTGTGTAACTATCCATCATTTAGCTGGGGACCACCTGGAATCCTCTCAGGGACCACTGGTGGTCCCCAGTGATCTAGCACACACGTGCCCATAGACACACATGTACATACATGTCAAACACACCATGAAAGTCATAAGAATGTGACTCTTTTTTAATCTCAGGGTGATGTATTGCATTTAATAGCATCACCTCTGTCAAGTATCATTGCCTCTAGTCTGTTCCCTTACATGACCTCTAAAAACATTGCGTTACCATACATAGTCACATTGCCATGGTGATCTATCACTAAAAGATTGGTGTTGTTATCCTGAGGAAAAGAGCCTTGACTGACTCATTCCTGGCGTCTGAAAATGACAGCACCTTTGAGATTGAGAATAATAAATGCTCTCCTGAATCCACAGTTCAGTCACTTCCCCTCATTACAGCACACCCACACTGCTAGGCTTATTGTTGTTTGTTGTGACGTAGGTTGCATTCACTATGAAAACCTGCATCTTCCCTGTGTTAGATAGTCACCCATGCCTCCATATTTGGACACATTGTGACATCACACCTCCTTCTATGGTCACGCCTCGTGGCATCATGCCTCTGACCATCTCCATAAAATGGAGCTGATCTATTCTGACGATGTTGATCCTTCAACATATGGAATATGTATGGCCTACATAATCTGACATTCCATATGTTAAACTGACCTCATCACCCAGTGTATACTCAAGACACTCTCCATATATGCCCAGTACAAAATGAATGTAATTCCATATGTTGATCTGGCCTCCCCATGCTAAAGCGCCAGCGGCCGTCCAGCATTCTGCAGTCACCCTGACTGATGCGTGCAACCTATAAGTCGCTTCTCGTCCTCAGGGGGTCTTACTGGTATGGGATACCATAGAAATCCTGAAGAAATGCTTTTCAATACCATCAGATACAGTATGTCCTAAACTCTATTTAATTTGACAAACAAGAGTGGCAGATCTACCCGCTCAATGTACGGTTGTGGATCTGCTACTTTCTATCCTTTTGTGTGACGCTGTATGATTAAGCAGGTCATATTACACATGGAGATAGGTTTCTGATCCAGAGCAACAATACAGTATGTAATATATGCGGTATAACCTTATTTTGAGATGACTTCTTCCAACTTCAAAAGCAATTTATTAGCCATATGGTGATTTTATTCAATCGCCTGTCTGTCACCACCACCAACCACTCGCACATCATTTTCACCTACTGTATGGCAGTATCCATCACAGCAACTACTTCTATTGGATCCTCCAGCAATGTACCGTATGCTCAATCTATTTAAGAATGTGTCTATAAATTATCCCATCGGCCAAGAGCATTAAAACCCAGCACGATGTGTAGGCAGTAGGCTAACTGCATATTAGAAACACAGCATTGTAGGCTAGAGTCTAGAGTAGTAGTAAAGATTATTTTGGGGGAGGTCCCCAGGCCATGTTACCAGCACAAACATATGCACATAGATGTGAACAGCGCCTGCGCTTGCAATATGAACACTTTTATCAGTGTTTTGGTTAGGAAATTGGGGCACAACACGTCATCAGAATCGGATCAGATGTGAGCCAGAAAATGTAATCAGGACATCCCTAATATTCATTTATATATATATATATATATATATATATATATATATATATATATATATATATATATATATATATATATATATATATATATATATATATATATATATATATATATATATATATATATATATATATATATATATATATTCATAGTTTCGGACTGGAAATCATCCATACTATTGTGATATGGCATAAAAGTGTTCTATAAAATATGAATGCCAGATTGAGAAAAATCGGTACCGGCAAATGCTCAAAATCAAATTATCGGTATTGGATCAGGAGCAAAGAAATGTGATCAGGACATCCCTGGTTTCAGTCAAACACCTTCTTCAGTCCTCTTAGGAAGGTCTCAGAACAAGACAGCAAAATCACTTCTAACTACACACATTAGCACAATCTGTATACCTGCAAAATGTAACAATGTGACATATTTAAACTGCCTACTGTACCTACTGTGCATCTTCACTTGACATAACAAGACTACGCCAGCTGGTAGGAGCTAATTTGGGATGTTGGTGCATTATCTTCATACTTGCTGTCAAGCAGAAACCAGCAAACTCTAAAATGTTAAAGTGGAACTCCACTCATTTTCAACATTTTAATATGTTGTTAATATACCTTAGAGATGTTGTGTGGTGATGATAAAAAAAAGTTCCCCCAATTCTGTATTTCCTAAAAATGGAGGTCTGAAAAAAATCATTAACATGGTGAAATACATCTGATGACATCATCAAGATGTATTTCGCCATGTTAATGATTTTTCTTTCAGAACCATTTTTCCTGAGAGGGTACATATCCTCTCAGGAGATTTTTGAAAATGGGTGGAATATACAGTATATAATCTTTTTTCAGAAAATTAAGAAAACCTTAATTATAATGCCTTAATTATAACGCCCGCAAGTTTGGTACTGTGACTTTATACTATATATCAGTGGTTTTCAACCTAATTGATACCAGGGCCCACTCACATGCTGAATATTTTAACTCAAAGAGTTACATCTGGTTAACAAACTGTCCATCATTTATCCTGGGGACCACCTGGAACTGTCTCAAGGACCACTGATGGTCTCCGGACCACTGGTTGAAAACCACTGCTATATATTGTCAATTGCTTGCATGAGAGTGGGAGATGGACTTCGCTGCTTTAGCAGTCAGTTAGATGATACAATGGAGTCGCTCCGAGTCGGCTGGGTTTGAAGCACTTTTTAATGATTTCCATTGCTTCAATATTTTTTAACCAACACACAGAGTAGACTGTGTTCAATTGCATTGATTGATGAAAAATTGAATTTCTGCCAGACGGCGCCAATGAACGTTTCAGATAGATAAATGAGAATGAGCCAGGGGAGAATAACAGCTTCTTCTGAAACACAATGCCACGATAATTCTTGTGTATCACAACGGCCATATAGGCCTATTGCACAATGATTGACATTATGGAAACACTTTTGTGTTAGCAAGTGGCTATTTTTAGAGTAAGGCAATCACTTATCTGACACATACAGTCACTTTCTAATTTGCATACATTCATATGAAACACAAGACACATCCATATTCATAAATACACAGGCTCAACACACAACACCAGTATCGCTACATTTCACAATCTGGCATATGAATAAACTGTTACTGATACTCTCAGAAGCAGAGTGTCCGCGGTGAACAGAATTAGGTATACTGACCTAATTCACTTAACTGGACCAGATAGATATTTGGCCATAGGCCGGCTAAGCTCAAGTTTGATCCTCAGAGCGTGAGTTCAGCAGCTCGTAGCCTAAATAAAAACGGTTTGGTCTCTGACAGAACTCATTTCTTACAGAGTTATTAATACCAGCAGCAGAGAGAGAATGTTATGTGCTAATTCTTCAAGGCTGTCATCAACAAAGCGACAAGAGATGAGATGAAGGTTCCCTCCTCCCGCAGTTCCCCACTCTGTAGTGAACAAAAGTCAAAGAAGATTCTGAACAACATCCCTTATATGTTGCAAGGGGGAAAAGGTTCATATGCTAGAAGCAAAGGAGCTAATGCTGCGCATGCATAATCATATGAAGCCGCAAAGGATAATATTAAAGGATCCCTAGCAAATATACGACAAATATGGCTTAAAACATTATACTTGCGCTCTATAACTAAAACATAAAAAACAAAAACACCTTAAATATTTCTTCCTTTCATGAATAGATAATGTTTCACTCAATAGGGACTGCATCTGTCGCAATTTTAGGAAGTCATATGTGCATGTGTGGACCAGCACTACGGAATTACGGAAAAGCCTTATTCATTCTAACATGCCACACAAACCAATCAACCAACAAACCATGGGGAGCCATAGTTTTCCACAAAGTCCCGGAAAGCCCTTTATTAGCATTCCTCATAAATCCTCTAATAGCGTCTTTATTACCAACAGCTATCAAACATGACTGAAACGTGACTTGCAAGTAAACAATGTTATGGATATTTGCCTTCTCCTCCTTAACGACGAGTATGGGTCTTTAACAGGGAGTCTGGGCCACCGAAGAAAACTTCAGAGTTGTTGTTTTTTTAAGAACTAGAACATAGACCAAAACTTGGACCAGACACATTGTGTTCTTTAATATAACATTAGGATAAATGTATCTAAAATATAGTGTACTGTATATTTCTCCCCATATAAATCCTTTTGAGTATTATGTGAGGTGGATTTTATTGTGTGTTGTGTAAATCAGTGCAGGATTGACAGTGAATTTAAACCCGACGGTCTGTCTCTCCCCTCACAAATGTAATGTATTTATTATTGCTTTTGCCTAACTTACACTTACAGAACTGATGATGAGGGTAATGATAATAATAATAAGGGTAATAATAATAATAATAATAATAATAATGGTTTATTATTGGTGATGAATAATAGTAAATCTAGAATGAGAAATATATTGACAGTGAAAAAAGACAAAATTGATATGAACATCACCCGAAATGAAGTATGGTATTTCTCAGTTATTGACTACAGCCAAGGACTGGTTCCATTAAAATGTACAGTACATATTCATTAGCTACTACTAGTACTAATCCATTCCTCTCTGTCTGGGCTATAGGGCCACGGCTAATAGATTCCATAGAACCACAGCATCTATCCTTTACGGATTGACTCCACTCTCTGTTTATCCCGTTGGTCAATGCCCATGTGTACCGTAAATTTCAGATTGATTGTTCAACCCACTGAGGAGAAAAATGGATGAGGACGGACGGACAGACAGACAAATATTACATTGTGCTTAAAGGAGAATTCCACCCATTTTAACATTTCCAACATGTTACCATGTCATTAATATGCCTTTATGTTATTATGTGGAAATAATAAAAACAATATATTTACTAGAAATGGAGGTCTGAAATATAATAAGGGTAATAATAATAATAGGCTAATTAAAGTACCATTTCACCAAGCTAATAGAAATTGCAGACTTTCTAGACCTTAAAAGTTGAAGTTACAAAATTGGAAGCTATCATTCTAACAATAATAAAACATTTTTGAAAAATATCTTGTTAAAAAAATCTTAACAATTATGTTGATGGTGGAGAGGTTTCTGAATTTCCCACAGCCTTCCTATAAGACACAGACAGCATAGAAAAAGAATTATACCATTTTATCATGATTATGAGGGAGGACCTATAACATGAGGTTGACAAGTGATGAAGTGGTCCTTTAAGATGGTGAATCACTTTGTTTTGGACCAAGGATGCGGCTCCATCAAAGAAATCCTGGCTGGCATAACATTATAATAGACTGTACTCCCTGTGAACACATCACATGTATGTTACACTCCAAATTAGACACTTTTTACAAAATCTGGGACCCCTATTTAAATCATATCGGACCTACACTGTCTGCTGCAGTACTTAAAGGTTTTCCCTGCCAACCTCAGGCTCCTTATGGATCTGCATCCTTGCCTCTCTCGGATTCTCTTTCTCCCTAAGGCTCTGTCTCTGTACCTTTGATGACCACCTTGTCGTTTTACCTCCATGTACCATCCTTGCAATGAGATTCTACCATGCCAATATTTGTCTTGTTGATATGTGTCCTTGCTATCTATCTCTTTTCACATCTATCATTTTGATTATAAAAGTGTTGTACCTGAGACTTTGGTTTTGTTTTATGTGTTTTTTTTTTTCATTATTATTATATATTTTTGTTAAAATGATTAAAGATACTTTATTAAAAAAAAACATGGTGAATCACATCTTTATGGTCAACATGATCTGATTCACCAACACCTAATGTATTTTAATGACATAGTAAAATGTTGAAAATGGGTGGAATTCTCCTTTAAGCACAACATAATATCCGACTAGCCTACTTAGACAGTATGGAGTAGAAAGTATACAGTATGTCATTGTTTTACTAATCCAAATGTAATGAACAACATCGTACTAAGCACTATCCTAAAATGTTGTGGAGTTTCTTGATCTATTATTATGTCAGCAAAACAAAAGATACTGATGATGAAGATAACAATTATTTATTACCTCCAAGATTCCCCTCTGCCTTAGTGTGCATTGTGTTGTGCATGCACGCACACACATGAGTTCATGCATATTCACACTGTTCTCTTGCACACTGTGCTAACACCTCGTGATACTGTGATCTTATGACACTAAATATCTTCCTCAGTGATCCAAGAAGCCTTGTCACTTCATGCCTTCTTGGCTTTCTGTTAATACACTAGCAGGACGAGAAACTGAACCCAGTGAACAGATCTTTATCAAATAATTACAAAGAAATGCACAGTGCATTAAAAAAACATATATCCTGTCTTTGGGATATAGTCTGAAAGAGACTAATACAGCATTTGTTGGTATGTATAAATGTTGCTATTGTGAAGAGTCAGTCCATCTATAAATCATGCAGAAATTACTAACAGTCGGTGGAAGCCTTTCCTGAAGGCGTTTGTTTTGCAACGCTCATTACATAGTTTATTTAGTTGAAAGGAAACGCGCACACAATGAACAGGCCGACCGAGGCAAACCAAACAACAGTCCCCTCACGATGCACTACATGCAAGGCGCACCAACAGTTCTACGAGAAACATTATCAAACCTGGACCTGGCCTGCACCCACAGACCTTTTCACTCCATTTTTCATGTATAAACATCTCCTTTTTATGACTTTCAATCATTGGGTGTGCAGGTGTGTGCCCTGTGTATGAGAAAGGAAAACGTGTCCCAGAGAAAGTGATCAGTACAGGGTGAGTAGTATAATATGAAGGTCTCTGGTGCCCTGTCATTAGCTGGAGGTCAGGGCAGAGAGGGATGTGGTGACCCTGTTCCAGAGGTACGGCTGACAGCACAGTATCGGAATACCTTCCTGACAGCCCTGGGTCCTCATCATCAGAGTCATACGCCCTTTAGGGAGGGAATGACAGGCTATTCTACCTGACTGAGCACAGCCCATTACAGGCTCCGCTCCGTACCACTTTATATTTCCTGTCTATCTGTCTGTGACTGTATTTTGTGTAGGTGGACATGTATGTGCCCAGACGGGGACCGTCCAGCTTCTATTTGCCTCTCTGTAGCCTGCTAGCTGAGTGACTGAACTCCTTGTAGACGGTTCCTTGGTGGGACCGTGTGTCCACCCGCTTCGACTGGTGTGTCTGCAATCTGTCTGCAAGCACACAAGCCATAAATATGCTCCACACTGCACTCTGCGAAAGTGGAATAACAATATTACAGCGAGAGAGTGACAGTGAGTGAGAGAAAGCGACGGCGAGTGTGAAAAGGCATGAGTGAGGGGGAGGTAGAGTGAAAAGAGAAAATAACTGCGAGGCACAACAGGAGTGTGCTCAAGAGGGACGTTCAGTTAAATGGAATAAAGGATGCTCTTTGTAAAGGCCACAAGCCCAAACCCTCATGATACACAGCTAGCCACATGCTTAAATGGATACAGAGGAGTATCCATTGTGTGTGTGTGTGTGAGACAGAGAGAGAGAGAGAGAGAGAGAGAGAGAGAGAGAGAGAGAGAGAGAGAGAGAGAGAGAGAGAGAGAGAGAGAGAGAGAGAGATGGAGGGAGAAGGCTAGAAGATCGAGTCAAAGAGGAGAATGGGTCAGTCAACATCCAAACTACAGCCACATTAGCATTTAACCCTTATGGCATCACACAACCTTATACATTCTCTGCCGTGCATCCTCCCCATCAGCAGTTGAGCCAAACCAAGAGTTCCATGACAATTCTTGTGGAGTGAATTGACCGGTTAGTGCGGATATCAACACATTCCATTAGTCATAGTGTCAGAAAAGTGTTTATGTATGTAACATGTAGGCAATGTTTGTAAAAATATGAATGTACAATGTTAACGTTGTGTACAATGTTGTCACATTATCGACTATTTTAGATAATCATGTTTTGGTGTAGTAAGGAAACAAGCATCATACGATCAATTCAATTCAGCTGAGTTGTCATGGCTGAAACACACAAGAAGATAGCCGTCAGGCATTGTGAATGGTACTCATTCTCATCCACGATTTTTCAACCCAGTGTCCTACTGGCTGCAGTTATAATTGGTGACAGAAGAAGGTCATTCAGTCAACTGTGCTGCTCCTTATATTATTGCAGGGATTCCCAAAGCCAACCTGGGCTGTTTGAGGTAAAACATGCAGAATCATAAAACAACAAATTCTGCAAGTTGAACAATATCGCTTACACCCACATGTTTTCGCAAAACTGCAAGTAGGCTATAGTAGGCCTAGTAATAATAACATTGTTAAGTGTGTGTGTGTGTGTGTGTGTGTGTGTGTGTGTGTGTGTGTGTGTGTGTGTGTGTGTGTGTGTGTGTGTGTGTGTGTGTGTGTGTGTGTGTGTGTGTGTGTGTGGTCGACATGAATTGATGTTTTACTGAGTTGAGTCATCACAACTTAAAGACTTAAGTGCTATATCTAATTACATTGTACAGTGGTACAATAACAACAACTAGAACTGATCCAACTCATAAGAGACAGAGTTGGCCTGCTGTCTAGTATACAGTGGCAAGGCTGAGTCTTTCTGTTGCCCAGACTACAGAGAGGAGGGGGGCAGCCTCAGGAGTAATTAATGAAATAATCCACGTCCCCTGACCAAAATCACGGAAAAACCGCAGGCCATGGCACCTCGCCTAACGGACACACCCCCTCGGGCGGACCGTCCGTACCGTGGCACGGAACCAGAGCATTGTGATAAACAGACGGTGGTGGTGGTGAATCTCTTAGTCGTGGGCGACGATGTGATTTCTAACCTTATGGAACTCACACTCGATCGTTTTCACGCTGCGCGCATCGCGTCGCTTCCACAAATCATTTGCCCGTGATCACGTTTCACCCATGATGAACAAAAACACGCATATGACCAAAGGCTCGTTTGCAACCTAGCATATTGACACTATTTGTCATTTTTCTTATAGTGGAAACTGTGGCGATCGACTTCTCTCCCCCTGCAAATTACATTTGTGTGATTCGCCAAGTCTCCAACACAGCTGGACGGCATACAAACAAACACATCAGGCTACCCCCCTCCCCTCTGTGTATAGTAAACTCACCTTGTTTGACACATTTGAAGCGGACCGGGTCTTTACAATGTTTGATCACGGCCAGCACGTCTCGGGTAGTGAGTCCGGCCACTGGCATGTCGTTGACTTCCAGCAGCAGCTCATCTTGGGACAATTTGCCGCTCTGCACGGCCCCTGCTTTACCCTGTTTCACCTCCCCGAAGTGGGGGAACTGCCCGTTCTCCGCGCCCCCCTTGAGCTCGAACCCCAGCTCGCCTTCTTTGCCCCTGCTTATCACCGCTTCGTGGACTTTGTTGGTCCAGTGGTTCTTCTTTTTTAGGCTCTTAGACATCGTCGGGCGAATGATCACCGCCACCGCAGGCTGGCCATTCAGTGGGCTGTCGTCTGTCTCACCATCCTGCCGTTTGTGACACCCGTCTGGTCCTCCTCGCCACCAGCAGCTCAAAGCGACGGTAGCTCCATCACCGCTGCACGGTAGGCATGGTATCCGTCCAGAAAGCAGCGTGATCGGGAAGGGGACTGCAGCACAGCTCGGTAGAGAAAATTACACTGTCACACACACACAGCACGCAAGAGAGACAGATACTAGCGAATGACCCGGATGTGAAGTCTGTAGGAGGGGAGAGATGAATGGTTCGGGTTCGGAGGAAAGGATGGAGAGAGGAGGGGACAGAAAACAGGAGTGCTTTGCTCCCACTAGTATTGTTGCCAGAAAGCCAGGGGTGCATTTTTATGTCTTAAAGTGATCACGAATTGTGTAAATGCAGAAATGCAACGTCCAGAATGAAGTAGAGTTAGGTTTTATTCTATAAATCATACTTTGCCTTACAGTTGAAGTGAAAGATGATCAACAACAGTTTGACACGAAGTAATATGTTTTTATGACTAACCATTTTATGACACAATGTTTATTCCTTTTTGCAAATTGTACACAAGGGAGACGCTGCGCATGACATTTTTAATGAAATCAAAGAATAAATGAAACAACAACAAGATAAAGACTAAATACTAAATAAAATACAATACAGTACCACATAAACTAATGCAAAAATAAACTAATAAAATACAATGATACCAATAAGATGCCCTGAGAGCGAGGCAGAATGCTGGGTGAGTGCAGGCACTTTGACATGAGAGGTCAGATCAACAGCCATCCATCCATCAATCCATCTTCAACCGCTTCCCGGGTCGCAGGGGCAACCGCTCCAGCAGAGAGCTCCAGACTTCCCTGTCCTGTACAACGTCATTGACCTCCTCCTGGAGGATCCTGAGACAGTCCAATGCCAGAGAGTCGATGTAATCCCTGCACCATGGTCTGCCTGGCCCCAGGGTCCCCTCCCAGTGGGGACGTGCATGAAGTACATTTCTATGAAGATGCTCGAGAGGCATCCTAACCAGATGCCTGCAGCCTGAACCACCTAAACTGCCTCCTTTCCAGACGAAGAAGCCGCGGCTCTACTCCAGGTCTCTCCCATGTGACTGAAATTCTCACCGCTTGTTGGAGAAAACTAATTTCTGCCGCTTGTATTCGCGACCTTATTCTTTCGGTCATGGAGCATATTTCATGACCGAGTAGGAATGAAGATTGCTCGGTGAAATGACACTCATTCACCTGGCATCATGCCTCATTCCCTACTAGTTTTTGCATCAGACTGCACATTCCACAGGTTATGAATTATGCACTGGCATACTATATGGAGTGTGTCTATACTATATGGAGTGTACAGGGTTTGATCAACACAGATCAACACATATTGACAAATTGAACAGGAAGGATGGGTAGGGAAATATCAACGAAATGTTAGAACAGGTCAGCTCCATATATGAAGATCTAGGTGATACAATTTACAATTTAGGCATTCAATCCAATGTGAAATACATTAATCATGAACAAATGAAAAGGTGTGACAATACATCATATGCAGTACAGAGAAAATAGTCATCATGAATCATGATGCCATTTTCTGCAAGTTTTGCATGCAGTTAAATCTAGCTACATAATCCTCCGGGATGAATGTCAGCTTTACGTTCACTCACCATTACATCATTGTAAAAATGACATAAATCCAAGCTCAACCAAAAATGAGAAATGTTTTTGTCATTACTTTTTCATAGCACCTTAGTTTGTGCTTAACTGGCTGGAGTGAAGTTTCATTCAATATTTACAAGTCAAGACCTAGTACTGCATCTAAACCTACAAAGAATGACATGTCCACGACCCTTTTTACTGCTACTCTCAACACAACTCAACTGAAAGAGAGAGAGAGAGTGTGTGTGTGTGTGTGTGTGTGTGTGTGTGTGCGTGCGTGCGTGCGTGCGTGCGTGCGTGCGTGCGTGCGTGTGTGTGTGTGGGGGGGGGGGGGGGTACTCGTACTGTATCCTATCATAAGGTCATGGATTTACTGTAGTGCACATACGGAGAGGTCATGTATTCTCCCAAACAACATTACTACCATTTCCCTTTGTAAATAATTCATGTGGACGGATCCTATTTTACTGTCACTTTATAACTTATCTCTTTTACTAAATAGGTCATATAGATTCTAACAGAAGTAGTTAATACTAAACCTAATCAGATAATGTACCAGAGAGAGGAACCACACTGGAGAGACGATCTGTTTAATCCAGAAAATTGGCTGGATTAAGATATCATAACCCCACAGGGTTTCTATCCAGGCCTCTGCTGTTGGCACGTCAGAGACTGCTGTCTCAACTCTCAAGAGGCAAGCCAGGGCTGCTTTTAGGTACAGTATATATATATATTTAGTTAAAAGCATGTGGCGTCTATTAAGTATATTTATAGTTTATATAACTACATATTACATACTGGAGTGCTAATTTATATATTTAATTATTTATATTACATTTTCTGCATATTTGTCTCTGATTATTTAGGATCTTTCTTTTGAGGGTGGAAGTAGCCTATAAAGAAAGCTAGCTGGTATCAAAGCTTTGTGCTGGAGAATCTTCAAAAAGGAAAATGCTAAATTTGGAGTGTCAATGTTAGAAAGAATCAGAGCAGCAATGCATTCTTTGATACACACACAAGTAAGTGTTAATAGACTATATTCATTTGTAACTCTGAGAGCATGCATGCTGATGCAAATACGACTAAATGGATGCATTTACAAATGGTTATTATGAGAGAAAACAGTTCACTCAGACCGTGCCGTGTGTCCCTTCAGGGTTGTTGGTGGTGAGTGTCACTGCAAGCTTATACCAGTAAGGCATGTATTTATTTATTTTCAGCTTGTTGCTGAAAAAATGACTGGGTTGTTAGAGGAAATGCTTTGGCACAGTGGGAGTAGTGGAGGCACCACTGCACAGCAGGCTGTTAACCCATTGAAGGGATAGTTCACCCACAAAATGACTGTCTCCACCAGGCCAAAGGCATGGCGAGAGACTTTGTTTTGTATCCTGTCAGTCCATGTGTCTGCCCTTTCGTCTAGGAGGAGCGAAATCATTTTGCGACTGTGACTGGCCACGACCGTGTCGCAGTCCCAAAATTATTTCACTGGCTCTCCTTTCGTCTGTTGTCAGCTAATCTCTGGCACCGTTGCCAGTGAAACGCTCACCACTCTGACACATTATACTCAGATGGCAGAACAAAACCTCTGCCCAATGCAACATAACAGGCGGCCACATGGGACTGTTAGTACCACAAGGATGACGAGCACCTTTTTCTGTACATAGGCCTACTCATCCATACATCACCTCCATACATCATACATGCCCAAACATCACGCAACTCTCTTTAGCCATTAAGTGAAACTGGTCTTTAACTTTTTCAAGAATGGCTTCCAAAAGTGCTCAGTTTTGAACAGAATGCTTCAAATCATGAACATATGCGAATTACGTGAAATGTTGCCTCATGTACATTCCCACTAGGCAGAGGAAGAAATGCCTCATAGTGGCACTATAACAGGCCGATTTGTGTTTGTACCTGTAACGCCACTGATCTGTAAACCTTTATGCGCAGTCTGTGCACTCTCTACCATAGGCCTGGACTGCGTTCGCTTCTTCCTCTGATATATAGCATAGATAGCATAGTGAAACACTGCGTCACACTCACCCACCCAGAAGGGTTGATTCCCACTTCTCGATGATAGTGTTTTCCAGGCTTTCATTTATTGCACCGATCAAAATAAAAGCTTGCATACAGAGGCTAGCGATTACTGGTACTTTTTCTAGGTTTCTGTTGAATGCTACTTGAATTCACAGACCTTTTGTTTTGTTTTGTTTTGTTTTATTTTGTTCTAAGCCAATTTCCTAGCTCCATATATTCATAGAGAACTACTTCTACAAATTGATATATAGGCACTGGACCCCATCTGAAAATGTTTTGTACCAGAGACTCGCAGAAGAGCAGATTTTCGTTAAACACATTCCAACACTAATATATGCTGGCGTTGGCCTGGTGTGTTTGTGTTTTGTTGAAACAAGCCGTTGATTGAAACACAACTATCATATTTCATCCAAGAAGACAGCAGTGTTTGGAAAACAAATTAGATGAGATGGAAAGTCATTAGTCCTCGCTACTGTCAATTAAATCCTGGGTGTGCTATAATAGAATGGTGAAAGGGAAATAGAATTTAGACATTCACAAATGCATGGGTGGGTGCACACACACACACACACACACACACACACACACACACACACACACACACACACACACACACACACACACACACACACACACACACACACACACACACACACACACACACACACACACACACACACACACACACACACACTCATATCTGGCTTAGTCCACAAGAACAACATACAACACATTTGAACTCTGGTCACCCACATGAAACCACTAGACTAAAGGGACATCCCCTTGGGCTTTGCGTAGATACTAGACTTTGGAGGCTGTAGCGACTGCTACATCAGGATAAACGCTTCAAATGGATAATCTGTATAATCTATTACCGGTAATCAACATATCAACAACTAAACGTTTTAAAACACTCCCACATATCATCCTTGTGAGTCTGACTGTAATATTCTGGAACAGTAAGTTCATATCAGTTACAGTATGTGGTGATTCAACACCTTTAATATGATTTAACATAATTATCATCATCATCCTTACTCCTCCCCTGCAGTGTCAGATCTCCTTGGGAGGGCTTTGGGGATAAGGGATTAGATAAATGACAGCACAGTTAGCTTTAAAATAACACAATGTATCCTAAAATAGTGTCTTCTCAGCTAATGTCTAATCAGTGTGTTTTGGCAGTGATATGCTGTAGCTTAGCCGAGAGTGAGAGACAGAAACTCTTGCTCTGGTATTCTCATGACTCATTATGGGCAATACTCACAACCAATTTGTTGGGCTGCTTGCAACAAAATAAAGTCTGCAATTTTGACAGTTCAAATAATGCTACTTTGAAATTTTATAAATGTTAATAAATCAGTCTAATAATTAATCTACTATTACAAAAAGCCATGAGAACCTGTATAGTAAAACAATTTGAATAAATATTAGAGCTACAACAGTGACCGGATTTGTTGGCTATTCTTATGGGTGGATTTCCTGACCATAGGTGATTCAGTTTTGGCCTTAATCCATACAGTATAATTAAGTTTCGGTTTAGCCTACTTCTGTAAAATGTGGCATATTAGTTTTGGCTCAATGATAGCCAGGTTGATTAATTCTCCATGTAAGTCTCCATGCTAAAAATGTGTAAACTAATCAAAGTTTATCTCCCTAGATATTCTTCAAGATAACACAAGTTCCACCCACTTACATGAACCAGTGATAAATGGGTGACTTCTGCTTGCCTGGGTAAGGACTGGTGCATGAAATCAGTCTCCATCAGAACAGGATGTATTCCATAATCTGTCAGAGTCCTGTTGAATCCGGACTTCTGGGATGCTTTGTTAGGAACTCAAATGACCTGCACATGGATCACAGTTAAAAATGAAACCATTTAAGCTCCGGAATTCCCCACCATTGTGAAACTTCCAGGCATTGTAGAGGTCTGACTGACTAGGAAAATACATAGAGGTTGTTGTTGGTTTGATTTTATACTGAACTTGTCAAATCTGTCAATATGTCAAATCAAAATCATTAAGTACTGCTATAAAATACTAATTGATCTATTTATGAAAGATGACAAAAACAGATCCTGTCTCTGTTTCCATATACATACATGTAATTTAATCTGTGTATCGATCAGTGGAAAAACCCAATTGTTTGCATAGCAGAAAATCACCATTTCACTTAAATTCAAACCATACAACATGCTGTATGGGAATATTCACATTAATCATTATTATAAACACATTAGGCTAGGTCTATGGCTTCATGTTCAGTATTTGCAATACAATAGTGTATCCAGTAGAGGGGGGTCAAGTATTTAGATTTTTTCATTGCACCACTTCAGGCGACTTAAAGTTACTTCCTCAACCTAATTTTTTCCACTGCTGCTTAATTTATAAACTACAATACAATAAGATGAGACATGCATGTCAATGATTTACTATAATTGCTTGCATAGTAATGTACAACCTGCAAATAATACAAATGTGTATTTGTTTCTATCTGCACTGTACTTTCTTGTGCCTGGCCTGGCTTTGTCCCCATGCACTGCACAGTGCATACACCTGTATACCTCTTATGTTTAGCACATGAATAGGGGCACTGTTTCACCAATTTCAGAGTACACACACAGCATTACTGTGCAGGGTATGATTTCTTCTGCAAACCGTAATAATAATGAGGTCTGTGTTGACACACAGATGATATGATTGTGTTTTGTCTGTGTCAAATGGGAGGTCTTGGGAAATTTCACCTGGCCTCCAATGAGACACAGACGAGTAGAAAATTGGCATGACCATTAGTGAGGACGAATTACCGGTAGATGAAATGAAGTTTAAAAAGTGGTGAAGGGGTCCATAAATTATCTAGGCAATGCCTGTTAATTGCATATATGCGCCTTCGGTTATCTTTCATTTCCACAATATAAATAAGACAGCACAAACAGTTCTGTAAAGGATGCCATGGCTTTACCATAGCAACTTTTATTAGCAAAATAATGGAAATTAGTCCATCACCGTCCCCATCCAAAGGAAACGGAAGGCTGGGTTTTTTGGAGGGGGGTGGGGACATAACGCAACCTGAAATCATAAAAACAAAAACAGTGCATGTCAACACCAATCACCTATTGATCCATGCACTGTGCTGAGATATGTGGTCCTAATTCTGTGCAACAATATAACCATCGTAATTTCAAAAGCTTAGGTCATAATTTGGAATAGCAATGTTGTTGGTCAATTAAAACACCAACATGCACACAGAAATGAGAGAACAGCCTTTTTGGTCACATAAAAAAGTAGAGTAGAGTCCCTTTGATTTATATCATATACACTGACATTTACACATACATACTTGCCAAACACTCTCACGGGCCACACCCATATCAAGGCACTCACCCACAGCACATACACATCCTGAAAGGCTTGAACACAAACAGCCATCACAGAATATCAAGCCCGAGATACATTTACCGGTAGTTGCACACCAGTGTCACACACCTACAAGTTCACAACGATTCACAGTGCGATGTGTTGTGACCTTGTAGATCGGCTAATTTTGGTGGGAGAAACGATGTGGCAACCAAATATCAACCAGGCATCAGAGTGAGTTGGTCTATAGTGATCACTTGGTCTCGCTTGACTCATCCACAGAGGCAAAATTTAATCTGGTATGTTGACTAACATGGAAACATTTACTATGTACTTGGTAGGGGTAGGTTTATACAGTAGACCTTATAGCCTGGGACAACAGAAAACGAGACACTGCAACTAAGGCATGCGGCACAAGTACCTACAAACATGAGTCAAAAGATGGTCCATCTCTTTCCAAAAGAAAAAATGCAGAAAAATGTATCAAACTCACCCTTTTCATATATATATACTGTATATATATAAAAAGCAAAAATAAAATAACTGGTGAAACAAAAAAATGTTTTTAAAAACGATCAAACAAAAATGTTTTAAAAACAGTGAAAAATCCCCAGCCATAGTGACAGTTGTACAAATATTTTACACATTTTGTTTTCCTACACAGCATCTTAAAACCATTATGCCTGATTTATATGTCATTGCGAGGGGGTGTCACGTACCAAAATAGCTTGTATACAAGCTCACAACAGCATTGTAAGCTTGTATATTGGCTTTTTTTCAGGGCATAACACCCATGTGCAACATATAACTCGGGCTTTAGAGATCCACATAAGTTAATAAGAAGTTAAAAGTGACATTCTCAACAGTGTCCATGATGATCTCCCTCTGGTCACAGACTTCCCTTGGAAAAAGTCACAGCAAGCTGCCCACCACAGTGTCTAACTGGAAAGAGATGAAATCATGATTAGAAATTGGTGGAAGGTGGGATTGTAGGATGAGAACTTGCTTTAGAAGGGTTATCAGGGTTTAAAGCCAGAGAAATTCTCAGGACTGAAAATGTTATTTGTTTCAATGAATGGCGACCATGCAATCCTCAGGAATAAAACCAGTCCCCAGGATTGAGAAGTTAAGGTGTACTAGGTAACATGACTGGTCACTGCCAATACTGCAGTTTTTAAATCGAGTTGGGAATGGCTTATGTGACAAATATGCCAGCCATAATGGATATAAAATTTAAAATGTGTTTTAATGAAAAAGTTACCTAGTATACCTTTAAAGCCCTGGGTACTTCAAGCTAGTCCATCTGAAAATAGTTTCTGGAGAACAAGAAAAATGATTTCTACTAATTTCATCCATGAATTACCAGCACAATGACTTTATTTTTAGAAGAGTAATAAAAATAGCCATTAGTGCTGGTATTGTCTTAAATAGGCCATCTTACCCTAAAAGAGGCCACAGTCTTTCAGGTTGTTCTTGATGATGACGTCGGTGACGGCATCAAACACAAACTGCACGTTCTTGGTGTCGGTGGCACAAGTGAAGTGGGTGTAGATCTCCTTGGTGTCCTTCCTCTTGTTTAGGTCCTCAAATTGACACTGGATGTAAGCCGCTGCTTCCTCATATGTGTTGGAGCCTGAAGAGGAGTGAGATGAGAAGTAATCACAACAGCATTGAAAACAAAGAACTGATGGAAATGCTATGCAGCTGCTTGACAACAACTGAATATACACTTGTCTGGGGCTCACCTACTGACGATTTGCATAGCTTATGCAACTACTACATCTGCATGCAAGTGCACCTTTAATAAAAGTCTTCCACCCACCTGCATATTCTGGAAAGCAGATGGTGAGTGGACTCTTCTTGATCTTCTCTTCAAACAGATCTTTCTTGTTGAGGAAGAGGATGATGGAGGTCTCGGTGAACCACTTGTTGTTGCAGATGGAGTCAAAGAGTTTCATGCTCTCGTGCATTCGGTTCTGAGGAAAACATTTAACAACGAATGAGTGGGGAACTGACAGTGGCATTCAGCACAGAAAACACAAAACCAAATGAGGACATGCAAGGAAAGGAACACACCATCTCCTCATCCTCAGCCAACACCAGGTCATAGTCGCTTAAAGCCACACAGAAGATTATGGCCGTGACACCCTCGAAACAGTGGATCCACTTCTTCCTCTCTGACCTCTGTCCACCTACATCAAACATCCTAGGGGAAGGAAGATGTGTGTGTTTACAGATTGTTGTTGTGGAAATGCAATGTGCCAAATATTCAGCCATACTCAAACTCAAAACTGCACCCACCCTACTCTAAATGTGACCTGTCTAAACTTATACTGTACATTATTTAATTATTGGGTGATGCTAGACTAGATGTACAATGATGAGTGCCCCTCATACAGGTGTAATTTTTTAATAAACATTGAGTGGTTCAAGCTAACCAGCTTTGCAGTGCATAAAAGCACACTACACCAGCACTCACTTGAAATGTAGGTCCTTGAAGGTGAAATGTGTCTCCACAATGCCAGTAGTCTTCACCCTTGTTCTGAGCACATCCTGCTGGGTGGGCACATAGGCACCATTGGCTATCCGATCCAAGTCGTTTAGATAACTGTGGGAAAGAAAGGTAAATGAGGGAAGGAAAGAGGGAACAAAGATGGGTGGACAGCATTTCTTTACTCACTTTATGCAGGCGCATTGCCTTTATGCATGCCTTTGCTTAATCAAATGATAAACAGGTTAAGCAACACAGTCAACAGCGAACTCATCATTCATATACCAAATCATTCTTAGACTTGAGAACCAAAACCCAGCACTACTTCCTGGTACATGCTAAAGTTTGTGTGACTCACTATGCAGCGGAGTCATTGAGCTGGTACTCTCGGGAGCGACTGAAGCAGGCCTGCACCCCTCCATCTTTCCACAGGCGCTGGATGACTCCGGCCAGCTCACTCGTCATGAAGCCCTCCTCTGCCGATCCTGCCAAGACGAACAGCTGACGGGCATCATCCTGAGGAGGACAGGTCATGTCCAGTTAACACTTTCTTATCGAACACTTGTAAATGGTGCTTTTCCCTTGCATTCAACTGCAGTGGGAAAGTAAGCTAGTCGAGTATGCAATGAAAAAGAGCCCAAAGACTTTTGCACACAACAATCCACCTCCGATAGGGCTGGGAATCGATCCGAATTCCCTAGATCGATTCGATTTCGATTCACAAGGTCACGATCTGATTCGATCCACGATTCGATCCGATTTCGATCCATTTACAGACATAATGGAAATAAATACTGTCCAATAGACAAGACGGCCCCATGTGTTGGTGATTGTATTTGTGTATGTGAGGGACACAGAGAGAGAAGAGTCAAGTATCAAGTAGGCCCTAGCCTACTGTAATTTCCGGATTATAAAGCGCACCTGAATATAGGCCGCATCGGCCACATTTAGCGAAAAAAATCAATTGTGTACATATACAAGCCGCACTGGACTGTTAATTAAGTAAGGTAATTACCATATGTAAGGGTTCTTGCACAGATGAGATTGTCGGCAACGAAATGCTGTTTGAGAAGCATCCTTTTTATTATTTAAACAACTTCAAGAAAAAAAATGCATTTGTAGGCTATAACTCATTTAAGTGTTTTAATCTATAGTGCACAGAACGTGTACTGTGCCGTGAACTGTATTGTTTCAGTCATACACGTGTAACATTTAACTGCACGTGCTGTATGTAATTAACCGCTACAGCCATAGACCCGGGACGGATCTAGGCATAGACATGGGGGGGCAATGCCCTCTAAACGCCCTGACTGCCCCACCAAACATGACGGAATGCAAACAACGAAAACTTCAAAGACATTTCAAATCAAATGCTTATAGCGGTAGTTAAACATTGACTAACCAAAATTGTGGCACCACTAAACCAACTGCCATTTTCGGCTGCCCCCCCGATTGAGAAATATTACATCCAGGCCTGGCCATAGAGCGTAGCCAGAGATCGCAAACTCCGATCACTTCATGAAACCAAATGAGCGTTTGCGTTTGGTTTCATGAAGTGAACAGAGTTTCACGATTACACTCTCAAAAAGTTACCGTACATCTGGTTAACCAACTGTCTATCATTTAGCTGGCGACCACCAGGAATCCTCTCAATGCGCTCGACGAGGTGACATCAATGTAATGTGACTTTTTTTAGGTCTTTTTTTTTGCCGCGTCCTCCTCCTGATCGAGCTGCTCAGCCTTTCGAAACCCGTTTGTGATCGTGGATGTTTTCTGACACTTTTCCACGCAGTCAGGACCCACTGCCAGACTTGAGAAAAAGTTGCTTTCTGCATGCGACCAGTTTTGGTGAAAGATTTCTCGCCGCTAGTCATCCAAGCCTGTTTTCAAAGTGGCGAAGTGGCAGGAATCGAGCACGATTTCACAGAATCTGTTATATGGGCCTTTTTTGGCACGTGTTTTTTTTGGCAGCGGCGACGCATTTAGTAGTGTCTGTCTTTTCTATAGTGCGCCTCCGCGTAAAAGAAAATGGTACCAGTCGCCTGGAGAAGATCGATCCACACATTTTTGAATCGATATCATGTTTTTGAGCGTGAATCGATATTGGATCGCTGAATCGATTTTTTGAACACAGTCCTAACCTCCGATATGATTAATTTAGTCAAGGTGATGCAAGGACTTACGATACATTTACAATTGCTTCAATGTCTGTGGTCAAAGTGGTGCTCATAGTAGGTTGTACCTTTGAATTGTATTGTATATTTCTAATATGAAGCACACACACACTGTGCTTCATTTTATGTAATAAAGGGAGCTATATCAATTATATTTTTCAAATGATTCCACAAAGGTGTAGACTGCCTAGAAAAATGATATCTACCAAGTTCTGTATGAACATACTCACCGCCCTAGCAGCATCAGCAAAGTCGATCTTGAGGCGTCCCATGGCTCGGATGATGGCAATAATGGACTGGATGGTGTTGCTGTAGACCACAGCCTTGTACTGCTTACACTCCTCCTCTGAGTAACCAGCTTCATGGATGATCCTGACAAGATAGGATGGAAGAAGAGCCATATTAAGCAGTGGATTCCATTAGTTCCATCATCGGTTTATGAAAACAGTAAAGGGGAAAACAGTGGAAATAAGTGTTGAATGTATTTCTATAACATCTGAAAACAATGTTTAAAAATAAAGAAAATGGAAATAAGTAAATGAAGCAGAGGTGACCAACACAACAAGTACAATTGCACATACAAACACTTCAAGGTGACTGACAATGTTTGACGTGTTCTGAAACAAATGTAACACATTTCTCTGGCTATGGTATAATTAAGTTACTAAACGCATGAGACTTACTTCATTTGTTTAACAATTGTACTCTTCCCAGATTCTCCAGCACCTAAAAACAAAAGGGAGAGGGGACACAGAGACAAACGCTAATGACAAGACTGCATCCCAACTTTTTTTGAACACTAAGCTATATACTAGTTATGAACATTTTGGTCCCAAGCATGGAAATTACACTGATTATTATACAGATTATAATCTTTGACCAGCCCAGGCAAGGCACAGGCAGTCAAAGAATGTGATCAATTCAGTGATCAATTGGGAGATAAAGTCAGCCAGAAAATGGAGAGGGAAATGTGCTCCGCAAGTTTGTGTGTCAGTGAATTGGGGTTAGGTGAATGGCGTCTGCTGCAGTGCATCTTACTGCGGCCGCCCCCTGGGAGGACGATAATGATTGTTGCATGATTGTTGCCATTTCTGGGTATTGAAGACTGGTTCTGGTTCAGTTCAATTGGAATAGATTGCCATCTGAATCATTTATGCTCAGAATTTCCCCATGCTCTTGGCCTATTCAGAACTATTGCACACCATCAACATATCTGCAGCAGCTATTCTCTCTGTGATAGCCCATAGCAGCATTCATCTGTCCAAGAATAGTCACACATGTACGACTGAAAAAGACCATTCAGGTTCACTTCTAGTAGTCCATGTCACAGGTTTTCAACAGTTGGTGACATAGAATACTAGTTGGGTTTCAGGTGGTCCCCAGGCTAAATGAAGAAAAGTTGGTTAACCAGATCTTACGAAATACGCTCTTTGAGAGCGTAAAAATGAAAACAAATGGACCCTTGTGGGTCCATTTGGTTTCATGTTTAGACTCTCAAGAGTTAAAATATTCATCATCTGAATTAGTCTACACAACTAGAGAAAGGTCATTTGTATGTTTGACTGTTTTGTTTCACAAATCCAGCCTGAAATTCTGGACAAGAGCAAAATAAATCTTTAGATTTGGGTCTTTGGGGCTAAAATGTCATCAAATGGTGGTCTGTGGCTCAAATTCTGAATAAATAGGGGGCCATGGTATGAAAAAGGTTGAAAACCACTGGTCTAAGTAATTCAAGGGGTGGGACGGTTGTGACTTGTTGATCCATCACATGCTGTTGACAGCGCAATGGTTATATGCAGATGCATGTCCTTTCAAATGGCTAGTATTCGCCTTCAGTGGTGCATGTGACCATAGTCTCTAAAACCTAGGTAAAGCCAGAGCGAATCAGCCTGTTGGCAGATAGGTCTGGAATAGCAGTTCTGCAGTTCTGCACCATGACACTTCAAATGGCAAAACTCTTACCAGAAGTTCGAAAAATACATGGCAGTGCATGGAGCCGGCTGGACCACCTCATGAATAAACACCATTTATGAACGATTGAGACATTTGTCATGTAATCGGTTCAGGAATATAAATATAAAAGAAGACATTATTGCTGTCTGCTGTGTTTTCCTCAATGTGTATTCTGTCATTTTATAGAGGTATCTAAAGAGCAAACTTGGTGCTGAACATACCAAGCATCGTGAGACAGTTCACCGTTTCATATCTGGCAGCCAAATTTCACGAGACCTCCGAGAAAGAAACTATACCATTGCCAGTTTTAGATGCCTCAATAAAGTGATCTACTTTGAATGCTCATTAAAAAGTTAAGGGATGAGAAAACAACCTGACATCTCCTAAAACGATTATACTACAAAGGTTGCAATCATTCACAAATAATGTTGGTTTACAAACTGTCCAGCGGACTCCCGGTCCATGTAATCTTTGAACTTACAGTATGGGTTTTGTGGTACAGCCCTGGTGTCTAGTCAAGTCTCCTCCATCTGAAATCTTCCTTGCTCCAGATAACTGGGGTGGCCAATCAGGATAGTATTCAAATATGTTTGCAGAGCTGAATCGGCCTGGCTTTAGCCATGCTATGTAAAGCTGAATAGCCTCTGCTTGCCTTTAGCAACTCTTGATTGCCAAATGCATCTACCAGAACCCATAGTAATGACTATTGCAAAATGAGTGTACTTGTTTAGGTCCCGCTACCCTCACCCCTTAAGAATTAACAGCAAGCATGTTAGCAATGATGTTATCACAATCCCTGCTGACTCGCAGAGAGCAAAAGAATTGTAAGATGTTTGTTTAAAGGCCATTCAACACCAATGCAACTTCTTGAAACATGCAACTACTTGCCAACCATTATCCCCAAAGGCAGTTGCATTGCTGCAGAGTGCAGACTTACTGGCTTTAAGTTAAAACTGTTTTATTTCAAAGAGTAGCGACCATCCTATCCTTATCCTACTATGAAGTCTGTCTGTCTGAGTTTTCTGATCTGAACTTGCATAGTGATGAAGGCAAATTTTCCCCAGATTTTAGCCACTTGTTTACTTGTGTTTTTGATCCTTGGCTTGTTAACTATTGTAACAGTAGTTCAGGTTGCAGTCCCACATCCTGGGTGGACAGTGGGTGGAAATGACGGGTGTCATGGAAGGACTAGTTTATTGATATCTTATCATATTAGATGGTAGGTTCTCACTGAATGCAGCATTGATAGCTGCCCAACGGTAAGGGCAGCATTAGCCACCCTTAGTGGAACTGGATTAATCAACTTGATCCTCCTGTCAATGAGATTATATACATCTTAAGCACGCTACTAACCCACACTAATTGGCTCAGCCCAGAGCCAAGTTGTCAAATGCATCTCACCAAGACACCGATTTCCATGAGACCCATATTGCATGAGGCACGAGGAATCAGATCACTATTAAATATGAATCGTGACTAGTGATAGCATTAGCTCTATTAGCCAACAAATAATAAAAAGGTGCAAATCTACACACAGCATTCAACATGTCTGTATTTACACAGAAAGTACTGCTCTGTGGCAGGCTGTCTACCACATACTGCTTGAGCTTCCTCTGAGACTGCAGTGTTTTCACCTGAGCACACAACATTTTTAATTACCCTCCCAACACTGGGACATCTGCATCCCCAGTGGCTGATCTGTTCGCCAATTCACAATCCCACATGATAAAACAGGCGTGCACCACAGGCGCACAGCAGCTAATGTCATTGAAGAGCAGACCTTGTTGTACCAAAGGTACATCTAATTTGAAAAATCACCCCTGTGTGAAGTGAACGGCGCTCTTATCTTACATCGATTACGACGAACGTTTGTGTGAGCGGCAGGTGAGAATGTTTAAGCGACAAAACAAACATTAATTTCTCTTCACTGTCAATGGCGCTTTTAAAACAAACATTGCTGAAAAACAAACATTAAAGCTGTGTATAGGAGTGGCTAGCGCCCCTCAAAAATTACACTTGTGTGAACGTGAGGGGCGCCCACGGTCGCTGCCGCATGATGTCTTGTTTAACTTTTGCAAACACACGCCCATCGACTTGGTTGCCATATGACGTATTTCAAAAAAGCCATACATGGGAGGGGATGCTGAGAGACAACAGCCTAGCAGGTGACAATGACAGTGGGATGAAACCAAGTGTATGTGCATGTTGGGGGGGGTGTATGGGGGGCACGGCTACCTGATGTTTGTTAAGGGAACCGCAATCACAACCATAAGATAAGATAAGTAGGGAACATAGAACCCGGGGAACACATTTTCCTTGGACCATTGAAAGCTATATTTCATGAAAATCCATTGAAACCATAATTATGGGATACACAGACACATCTTTGGACGACAATGAACATCGTCTCTTTCTCTTCTTCCATTTAGGCCAATTGTACTGTATTTTTTTTTAAATGGCAGGTAGTGTGTGTGCACTGTGCATACACCACTCAAAATATCCCTATGAAGATAAATGTCAATGTGTGGATTACTGCATTAATGCAGACAACCCCTGCTGAACCTGTGGCAGATCAACACTGCAATTCGCACATGCAGCTAGGCTGTGTCTCTCCTACGGACAAGCAAAATAATAATAATAATAATAATAAGATATTATTATAGATAATATTTGATTCGGGCATACGTAAGCAATAAGCATTCATAGACATAATACGCCCACCTGAGATTAATCCCATTTTACCTGCTTCAGCTAAGGATAGGGCAAAAACATGTGCTCTGTGCAGGTGCTTGTGGGAGGAAAAATAAAAACAACAACTATGAAAATGCAAATAAGGCCCCATCTCAAATGACACATATAGACCCAGAGACTGACTGCTGGGACAGCAGCACACATTGTTCACGAGGGTGGCCACATGTCCATAACAGACTGGTACAACAGGGTCACTTCAGTGCGGGAGCTCCCCGAGACAAGGTCATGGCAGAAAGATGTGGCCTGCCGCTGCAACAGGTCCCGCAGAGTTTGAATGACTTAAGATTAGTACACGCCCAAAGCAGACAGTGAGTTTGTTTGGCTAAATCACTGCCTGGCTGTGTGTGTTCTGTGTTAGGTTGTTGCAAGCAGTGCGTGTAACACTAAGTAAGGCTGCACTGTGCACAGGTTGCCATGCAACGCCTTGCCTAGATTTGACACCAGCAGACACCATCAATCTAATGATGATTCCAAAGATTAAAATAAAGAAATAATCCCAAGAAATAGGTTTCAATTATTGCTCAATGATCTGTGAAAAAAATACCATAAGATATAAAATAATTGTGAACACAGCCGTTTCATCGAACACTTTGGATTGCAGCACTGCCAGTGAAAGATAGGATTAATTATTCTACTGAGTTTTTTTTTAGATCTATTTGAATCCAGCCAAATCAGTCTCCATCACCACCTATTAAGTATATTTGACATATGTTTCAGATTAGTGTATTCAAAATATAAAAACAAAAGCAGGGTTAGAAGGACTTAAATATCAACCCTAGAGTTATTTGTATTCATATACATTCTTAAATAGTTGCATCTGCAGATGGATCATTCAATCAGCATATAGATCTGTTTTACTTCAATGTTTTCAATGTTTGCAAACATTACTAATGATGACAAAACAAAACCGCAATCCTATTCAGCCCAAAAATAAGGCAAACAGCCCACAGCTAAAATGTCATCTATCTGTTGCTTCTAGTCAAGAGAAGCACATAGCCATGACAAAAAGAATGAAAACATGCCGGCCAAGTATTATATTTATTCGATATAATAGCGAGTGGCTACCCATTTGTTTACGTATCATTGAATGTTGGGCCATACTTACTCCCCTGTGGCAGGAAGGCAGCGCTAACGCTAACAGTAACATACACACCGAGAAATGCTAAAACTACCGTCAAAAATAATAGCCTTCCTGGGGCGTCAACTTTGAGACATCTCTTAGTTGTACAATGGTTGAGGTACTAACGGTTTAGTGGTCCGTACACAGACTAAAGTAGTTTACGGGCCAGAAGAAGAACAAAACTGGCTTGGCTTGTGACTAAAGACTGGGAAACCAGCGCCAACTTTTCATTGAACCACCACCCCACCAAAAAATAAATCCATATCCGCAACCTGTTGGACATGAAGCTTTATGGATTAGGTGGAGGTTACAATTATTGGCCACCAGGGCTGACAGCCTCACGTTAACCGATATTTAGTATAATAAGCTCAATTTGCTCAAAGAGTGGAGCAGTTAGTGGGAGCTAAAAACGTCAGTTAACAACAGCTAACGTCAGTTAGCTCCAGTAAAGGGCTCGCCGCTTCAGCAAATAGACTGGGCCTCACACCAGGGATGGAAAGTAACTCAGTACATTTACTCAAACGCTGTACTCTTAGGATTGTATCCATTTTATTTACTTTGCTTCAATACTTCCCAGGGGAAACCAACAGATCTACAAGCTCACGAGACAACTCACTGTGAAAGCTGCCGACAGAAATTTTGCCCAAAACAATAATGAGTACTTTTTTACTTTTGGGGAACTTTGAGTACATTTTGATATTAAACGATACTTCTGTGCTTTATTATTATTTTTACTCGTTCCGAATTCGAGGCCTTTACCGTTTAGCGTTTGTACTTTAATAAAGCAATCTGACTTTCACCACCACCACTCTATCCATCATCATGCTCACCCAGCAGCAGCAGCTTCACCTCCCGGGCAGCCTTCTCTCCATCGTCCCGTAGATTCCTGTCGATCATTTTGCTGCGCTCCTGTGCAGCTTTGTCGTCTGTGCTCAGCGTGCACCCCATCTTCTCCTTTACTGTACGGACTGGACTGACTCTCAAAGAAGAAGACCCGGTCGGATCACGAAAATCAAAAAAAAGAAACGTGTGTCTTTGAAGTTCTTCTCCACACAGTGTGCAACAACTACATGCGAACACTAGCTGGCTGCTAGCATGGAGGAGGACGGGAGGAGGCAGCAGCAGCACAACTAAACTAACACGCCCAAAGCCTCGTCGTTTGTTCCGCGATTCACTTTTTTCTTTTTTCCGTCTTTTTTTTTACCCTGCGACAAAAATCCCTACCCTTCGCTGTTTTCGCATTCACAGTAGGCTCTGTTTTAGTCGGGGATCGATCGCCCACCACAACTTCAAAAGGAGAACGGGATGGACGGCGCCTCCATTAGTTTAGTAGAAATTAGGGCTGTGCTGTGTGTTCAGTGGCTGCTGGATGATTTTTTGGGGGGGTGAGGGAGGGGGGGCGTTGGTTGAAGATAGATCATTTCCTGTATCTGCACGCATACCTGTTAACTGCGCATGCGCGCTAATGCAAGTCGTCAGTTCAAATTGTGACATTTATGTATGTAATGTATGTATCTATCTGTATGTGTTAGGTCTATTTAGTTAATTTGTTAGTTAGTTACCTATGCAAGTGTGCGTGGCTTATACTGTACCGTTAGATAAGATTATGGTTTGAATTACTATAATCTAAAACAATAATAATTTTATAATCACAATAATAATTTGTGTGTGTGTGTGTGTGTGTGTGTGTGTGTGTGTGTGTGTGTGTGTGTGTGTGTGTGTGTGTGTGTGTGTGTGTGTGTGTTGATTGATTGATTATTTTATTAACAGTTTGCAAAAAAAAAGTGCAGAAGAGTGCAGTTTAAAACAAATGTTTTAAGGGTATTGAACCAGAGGGGCGAGAACATAATACTGCAGGTGGAGGTGGTGAATGGAACGCTTTCCCTGTGGCGTGCGTTCCACAAGAAAGCATACTAGGGACTTTATTGTGCCTATATGTAAACGACATGACATCAACTTGTGATTGCAATTTGTTCCTCTTCGCAGGCAGATGAAGTAAGCCTGTACCGTGGGTCCAATCTGATTTGCTGCGTTCCACGCATCTGAAATGTCACTTCGCAAATCAGCCTGGCCAGGAGCCTATCCCCACAGGTAGGCGGGGCATATGAAGGAATGCAGTTGAGGATTCTGATAGGTCTGTGGTTTGTTTGAGGATAAAACACTAGTTCACGTTCTTTTGAACACCATCCAATCAGAAACACGTAACAGGTGACATCAGGGAAATGCAAGTCAAGCAGGCTCTACCCAGTAGCCAGACTGATTTACAAAGTGACATTTCAGATGTGCGGAACACAGCGCATTAGGCAGGCTGGAAGTCAGACTAGTAAGCCGGGGGACTTTGCAGGTGACTCTGCCCTGCAGATTGCAGGTTGAAAAAGGGCCCTCAGCTCTGAACTCAGTAGAATCATCTGCACCTGTCTCACTAATTATATATACTATATATACATATACACATACATACAATCTCTTTAGATCCAATAGTAGGGAATAAATAAATAAATCCATAATATACAGTGTACTGCTGACCATACAATTAGTTCCTCACTGTCCCCAATGAACTGCAGGTGTCAAAAAAAAAAACTCACACTCATTCAGAGTTGTACCCTGAACGCACTAGTATGCCCCAGTGTGCTCTTTTGTCACCTCATTTATTCAGTACATTGGGTGTGCTGTCGTTTGAGTGTGGTGAGTGTGCACATTAAGCAACCCTACCTTGGAAATGGGGTTACCCATTGTGAGACGTGTGATTGCGTCACAGCTGTGTCTCCAGTGCTTCCTTTCAATGATGACAACTAGAACTGTTGTGAGTGTTATCAGTCCAATGGCCAATCCACAAAAATAGCCCAGCTTTAATGATTATAAATGCCTTTATTTTACATCATCTTGTAGTAGTAATATTTTAAGTAGTAGTATTTTCAACTCCAGTTTGACCCACAGCGCTTTACACCGGTGCAAATTGGATCGGGTCCAAGCCTTAAGGTATTCCTGTTACCTAGGAAGTGGATAAGGTCTGTAATGTGGTTTTGCAACTTTTCCATGTCTGTCAAGGACCCGCAAAGTGACACTATCATCTTACCGGCAGACCCCCATTTGAAAAGACATGCCAGGGACCCTCATAAGAGGAGGCTGTCATATGACAGAAGTGATATGAAGAAGTGTATGGTGTGTTGATCGGTTTTAACTGATCATTCGTCAAAAGGCACACTGAATGCAGTCTGTGACGTCACCACCCACTGCACCCAACAAACTGACCCTATAGTTTCAGTTTGGGCTTTGGGTGGAAAAGCCCAAACTGACAAGAGAGTTTTAGCGCTCCTAGGCACCATTTAGGCCTATGGAGGTGCATGTGGGCTAATCAGGAGCTCTCATATATGCTACCACAGCACATCAAAGGTCCTAAAAAGACCATTCCAGACATTAACATTAACTTAAGAATTGCTACACCACTAAGATATACAGTACAAGAGGGATCTCAATAGAAAATAGCGCCAATCTAAATCGTCACTCACAATTCAGGGCAGCAGAATGCATTCAGGTTGGAACCCCAGCTAAGAGTTCAACAAAACAAGTGGTTAAATTATTTTCTACAGTGGCACTAAAATATGGAACACCTATGATCAATCTTTAAAAATGTGAATACCTAGCATCCTTCAAAAGAATCAAAACCAAAAAGCACTAACAAATGGCTACAATATGAAACTGTCCTTGGTCTGTAGCATTGTAGCCATTCTACAATCTGTTAATAAAATGTTTAATCAATGAAAACCCAAGAAAGCCTGTCCTGTGAAACACAAAAAAGAGAAAGGGAAGTGTTGCCTTACTTCGAAGTTTTACATACTTTACCCTTCTTCTTATATTATATTTGTTTGCACATTGTATTATTTTATACTGTGCTGAATAAACAAACAAATAAATAGCCTATCACTAGTAGCCTCTCACTTTACACTGGTGCGATGTTTATAATACCCAGAAAATATTCAGCCTAATAGTTATAATAAAATCCAGGCATGAAAAGGCAGCAATATATGTGATATCAGCTTTTATTGACCAACTGAAAAAAAAAAGATCTGATCCTGATTCCTGAATACACTGGCC
>CM076969.1:46797084-46839584 GCA_039105355.1 Benthosema pterotum | reverse complement strand
GACAAATCTCTAGCCAAACAGCTTTATTTATTTTTTACTGTACATTACATGCTCATATAGCCCTGACAGGCCTCAACACTGACACTCACATCACTACAAGCCTCCTCCATGGCCTGGAGCAGACTGTTCCGTTATACCTCCAAGCTAAAATGAACTCTTCAATGGTACTCAGGAAAGGAGTCTCTCACATTGTTTCTCCTATTGTCACAGACATCAAATTGCTCAAAAGACGTGAATGTTTAGAGATTTGAATATTTGTGTGTTGTAGTTTGATGCATTGAGTTTTGATCTAAGAAATATGTGCATCAGCTGAACATTGTGTGTGTTGTGGAAAAACTGTAAAAGTCGGAGGCTTGTGTGTGGCCCCTGTATACTGTATGTACTGTACATTCAAGCATCTGCTCTGGTTCAAACTGGATGACCCAATTTCCTTGGAACCTTGAGGCGTTGCTTCATATAGTGAAGTGTAGAAAACATTGATTTTTTTGTTTTCCCTGTATATAATGTACAGCACTAATATCTTTTATCTAATATATTATATGTTTACAGTTGATATGCAAACTAACCACTAACCACTAAAAAGAATGTCATAGATCTACAAGCTCACATTATGTTACATATAGTGTCACAGGCATTTGAATAAGAGAGAGAGAGAGAGAGAGAGAGAGAGAGAGAGAGAGAGAGAGAGAGAAAGAGAGAGAGAAAGAGAGAGAGAGAGAGAGAGTGAGAGAGAGAGAGAGAGAGCGAGAGAGAGAGAGAGAGAGAGAGAGAGAGAGAGAGAGAGAGAGAGAGAGAGAGAGGGGAGTAGTCGTTGGTGGTGGTGGTGGTGGTGGTGTGTGTGTGTGTGTGTGTGTGTGTGTGTGTGTGTGTGTGTGTGTGTGTGTGTGTGTGTGTGTGTGTGTCTTGGGTGGGGAGTGTGTGTGTGTGTGTGTGTGTGTGTGTGTGGGGGGGGGGGGGGGGTGATGGCTTTTATCACTCATGGTTTTCTGTAATATAGAGCATGTGGCCTGAAGCAGTGTAGCCTTTATACGGTTGATGAGAGTCCCATTCACCTCTGAAAAAAATATATTCAGGGTATTCCTTGAATGGACATGCTGTGTCCACATTCAACTTTTCAATGGAGGCTAGAGTGTGTGTAACTCTGAGAAAAGGTATAGTGAGTATAGTGACGGATACACATAACACCACATGCATGTAGTGGAAGATAGACTGCAACATTCCCTGCACATTGCACAAGCACACATAAACACAACACCATGGTTGCTAGTGTGTTCTTGTTTTGGAAGGAAAATGGTCATGACAATGTTTCAGCACCACTGCAAACTCAATAAACCACAATAAATATCAAGAACAGTACACACTTTAACTGCTATGGAACAACTGATAGCATAATGCCCACACACACTGATACTCATTCTGGTCCTCATAATCGTGCTAAAGTGGTTATAATGACACAATCATTTGTCTGTCAGTTATTGATTATTGTGATTGTATAGTTCTCTCCATGCATTGCAGCAGGTTGTATCAATAAGTAGTGTATAGCAATAAACACTGTGGTTCATCACATGGCTGCAGTCCTTGTGTTAAGACTCTGTTTGAATGATACTACTTCTCTGTATGAAGCCTTTTGGGGAGTTTATTTGCATAGAACTTCCGTAAAAGACTGACTAAAATAAAGCTGTATCAATCCGGGCCTCAGATCCAGGAATCCATACTGATACACATGGAGTCGAGATACAGTATCGGTTTCACGTCGTCAGAACAAATGGGAAAACGGCAGACATGATCATTACAGACATGGATATACTATAGTACAATTACCTACTGTGTAATAGTAACCCTTGCTCAAATGTTAAGCAGTTGCACATTGATATTAATGACAATTTCCCTTCATCCAGAGGACACAGATCCTTTCTGTTTAGTATATAGACCAACATGGCGCAGATGTTATCCATGCAATAGGTCAATAAATCACAGACAAATTAGGATAGCATCTTACCAGAGCAAGATAAGAGCAATAAAACATCTCATATTTTCTAGACCACGTTTGGTCAGATTGATGTATGTTGCTTGTAATTGTTTCAGGAAAGGGGCTATTATTCTCTGTTGTAATTCCATCAAAGTAAGGTCATCCACCAAGTGGGGAAGAGTGCGTCATCATCAGTTTGGTGAAAAGGTCAAAACAACAGAGACGTAAAGGATAACTCCAGCAACAGAATAACTGTATCCTCTTGTTTTTTACTACATGGGGTTTGCCATGCAGTATTTTGTCATACAACGAAAATAAGTATTATAATATTATAAATATAATATTGTCTAAATAGATCATCAGTTATATAACCATGCCTTCCAGTGTTATGAGAATACTTAAAAAAAACAAACAAACAAACAAACAAACAAACAAACAGCACCAACCAGTGATACCAGGGTGGGAGTGCCCTCTCCATGGTGCTGAACTGCATGTGGCTGTCTAATAATGCAAGCCCATACAGTGAAAATCTGATCTCAAATGTCTAAAGAGTAGAATGGTAGGCGACACAGGAGAGTGCTCTATTCAAATCTACAAATCTAGCCGAAGGAATAAACAACACTCATTAACAACTCTCTCTCTCTCTCTCTCTCTCTCTCTCTCTCTCTCTCTCTCTCTCTCTCTCTCTCTCTCTCTCTCTCTCTCTCTCTCTCTCCCTCTCCCTGTGCCTGCTCAATCACCCACCACGCACAGCACGCACACGCGCACGCACACGCATGCTCTTGACAGAGGAGGGGCATCGCTCGGAGCTCAGACCATACAGTTACTTTCTGCTACTCATGGAGCGGTAAGACGACAGTACATCGAAGCCGTCAGAGTAACATGGAAGGAGCTGGCGCTACCCATCACCTACTCCACCGCTGTTCGGAATGAATTTGGTAAGTAAGCTCCCTCGTCGCTAGGCCTACTCTATACCCGTTTGGACCAAACTCCGCCTAGAAATATTCTTTAACTTGTTTGGCACTTTTGGAAAAAGTATATTAATATACGTGTAATATAATAAACCTGAACTGAACTGAACTACACAATATATATATATATATATATATATATATATATATATATATATATATATATATATATATATATATATATATATATATATATATATATATATATATATATATATATATATATATATATATATATATATATATATATATATATGTATTATTTAAGATCGTTTTCCTTTTATTTATCTTTATTTAACTTTAAATATTTAGTTCCCTCGTGTAGTGGGTAGAGCATGTGCCTTTTAAGGTTGTGGGTTAGAATTTTAGAAACTTCACAAGCACCTTCAAAAACCTCAATAATACAACCTATTTGAAAGTATTGAAAGTTTACAGTAGGTACAAGCTTGACATGGCAGATCAGGGAACTTAGTTTGTGTATAATGCTGTCTGTGTTGCAGCCTATTTGGTTCCATTAGTGTACTGTTGGCAGACATACAAACCGCCGAGGTTGGACCATTTTGGAACCATATCTTGCCTTTCACCACAGCCTACAATGACTCTTGAGTGGCAATTGTATATTTAAAATGATTGGATATAGCCTACAGATTTTGTAGCAATAGCAACTGTAGCCTAAGCATATAGACATTACATTACACATTAGACCTGTGAAATATTCATGTAGACTGTAGTTTACATGACTTAGTATCATTTTCCCTTTATTTTTCTTAATTTCATTTTAAATATAAAATTGTGGGATCAAACCCTGACTGGAGCCTATATGGCAGCATGGCCATGCAGTAGCAATGGGTTCCTAATGCCAAAGAAAAACAAATCCATTCACATTTTGGACCAACTACAACTAGTCCATTTTACATCAAGGTAGTGCCTATAAAGTGCGCAGTGCCCACGGTTACCAGCTAAACTTCACAAACACCTTCAAAAATCTCAATAATATGACCTATTTGAAGACATTTGCAGACAGGTACATACAAGATAGGCATGGCAGGTCAGGGCATTTGGTTTGTGTATAATGCTGTCTCTGTTGCATACTGCTAGCCTATTCGGTTACATTATAGTGAACTGCTGGCAGACTCCACAGACACATAAACTGCCAAGGGGTAGACCGTTTTGGAGTCTTGTCTTGCCTTTCACCATAGCCTATATGACTTTATGACAATTCTGAGTCAAATGACGACAGAATGATACCTAGGCCAAGTTCCTGAGGAACAAATATTCCCACAACTGTTCAGTGATCTGTCAATCACCCTTCGACTGTCTCCATTACATATCTAGAGCAGCAATGGCTCCCAAACCTTTTAGCCTGTGACCCAACAGAGAAATGCAAGCTCAAGCTTGTACATGCTTGTAGATCGTCTATTAAATAGACAATCTACAACCGTGTACTGTTGCAGTACACACCACTGTAGGAAACAGTGGTGTGTGGAGAATATCATCTTTAATCAACCACCCATCAAAGTCAGATCATAGGCCTGGATTCCCCTGTCTCAAAACTCTCTTGGAATCCTCCCTTCATTACAGTGTGTTTGTATTTTAGAGGAAAATTAGATCTCTGTAGTCAGGCTCCTCCTCCCTGAAATAAGCACATGGTAAATCAAGTTACGCTCCCCTAATCTCTACTCATTAACTCTCCTACTCATTCCAGGGTGTCCTCTGAGATGGACCCTCTCTGCTTGTGCCACTCCAGTTTCCTCTTCCCTCCACCCCAGAGTTCCTTTATTTCATTTCCATTCATTTCATCTCTTCCATCTTGTTCCCGGTGCTTAATGTCTTCTCGTTTCCTTCACCCCCCCTTTCTTCACAGCGATGACTCTTTCTTTCTTTCTTTCTTTCTCTGGTCTCACTGTTCCAGCTTGTCATTTTCTTTACCCCTCATTCCCTTTCCTTCTCCCTTGTGGAGTATGGTGTAGTAGTTTGAAGTAGCCCTAGGTTGTTTCTGGCCACTCTGTAGTGATGTGCGCTGCCTGCATGCAGTCAGAGCCTTTCACCACTCCACTCCATTACACTGCCATGCCAGACCAAAGCTCAGGGCCATGTGAAATTTCCCACTCCAGAGTTCAGGACAGTCTCTACTGAAATCATGACAGGTCAGTGGTAAATATACTTGACTGGTTAAATAGTAGGCTAGTAGAAGGTAGTGTAGTAGGGCATAGAGGTCTGAGTCTATCTAGGAATTGTATTTAGCGCATAGGAGGTTCAAATCATAGTTGAAATGCATACTGTGTACGTTGTAATATATTATAAACATTTCAAAAGATCTCATGCCTAGACTGATCAAATACCTCAATATTGATGATATTGTGGGCGTTGGTGCTCTCACAGATAGTGTATCAATGGTAAATATACTTGGTGAAATAGTATGTAGTAAAGTAGAGTGTAGTCTATCTACAAATTGTATTTGGTTCATTTGGTGTTTACATCTACATAACTAGTACATTATAAACATTTTATAAAGGCTTCATACCTGGGCTACTGGTATGGCCAAAAGAAAATATCACAATAACATTGAACAAATACCACAATATATTCCATATGGGATGGTCACCCCCACAATATTGTGGGGATGACTGTTGGTGCTTGCACAAATAATTACACAGTTAGAGACCTTTCTCCATCTGTCATGTCAATATATTGAGTATACGTTTAAAGGCTGGTGTTGGTGCTCTCACACATATGTACACAATTAGATGTTTTGCTGTAGGACTAATCATCTCTCACGTCAATATAATGACTATACATTTAAAGGGAAATAAAAGAACAGCCATGTAATATACTTTATATAGTGTATGCTCATGCAGCCATGCTGAAAAGACAACGCCATATATCAATATGATCACATCCCAAGTCCCAGACAATATCGAGTCTAACATCACAATATTGATACAATATCAATATATTGCTCTGCCATGGTTTTATTCAATCCATACTAACATTCATAGTGATGACACGGCACTGTGGGTTTGGAGTCGTTGTCTGTCATTCTCTTGGCTAGAATTTCAACAGCCGACAGAGCAGGGATAATCCCATCAGAAGATCTTCAGAAAATCGATTTATTTGACAATATAATGAAAGAACTGTGATGTATTACACCTTGAGTTCATGTCATAAATTCATGTTCTGCACCGATGAAACGGGCATACCTGCCATGCTATACCGCACCTGCTGTTGTCTTTCCTGTCCTGCATGCACCCCATTGCCAGTAAGATAAATCTGGATTGTTGCATCTGTCAAAATGTTAAAGTTTGAGAAGAACAGCCCAAACTGTGGGCATTCAGACAGTCACACAAGATGAGTCCACTGTAGAACCATATTACCGGCACAGCTGTTGCAAAGAGCATCTGTTGGATCTAATTACTGTGTCTGTCAAGGAAATACTGTTTGCCTCTTTGACTGTCTCCAGCTCCAAATAACAATTACGGAGGTCAGTAATGGAGATCTTATTGGTGAAAAGTGAACAAGAGAGGAGGGGCTTATGTTATGAGCAGTTACGCAGTAAAATCCTCTACGTTCATTTAACTCAAGACACTGTACAAATGTAACCAAATAGAGCTGTTGATAATGGTGAATACGTTGTAAATACTGAACACTGTACTGCTGTCGTGCGACCACAACACATGTTTTAAAATTTAACATATTTGCGTCCAGAATAATTCAGCTTGTTTGCGTTTTCTGCTGCCACTGCATCAATCAATTGTTATTGGCATTGATATAAGCTGGTGGTAAGCTATGTGCAGAGGTTTGCAGACACAGTATTATCCTGCAATGACACATTGCAGTGTTTTGAACATGAATTGCCACTCATACAGTCACTAAACAGTTTAAAGGGGAATCCACTCTTGTTTTACATCTAAGAGCTGTTGTGTGGAAATAAGCCCATTCTGTGTTGCCTAGAACTGGAGGGATGAAACAAATCATTGAGAAATAAATAGGGTCAGCACACACATCATTAACATTGTAAAGTACATCATCAAGATGTACTTACACAATATTAATGATTTTTTTTTTCAGACACACAAAACTGTACACTTAGAATTACTGCACCACACACACACAAACACACACACATGCACACACACGCACACGCACGCACACGCACGCACACACACACACACACATGCACGCACGCACACATACTTTAGTCTTTATTATGACAACAAAAGGCCCAGAATGGGTCTTGATGAAAGAGAGATAGTTATTTCTCACTGTAATGAAGTTTAAACTGCTTGTAAGAGCAGGAAGGAAGCTCATCTCAGGTACATATGATGCTATCATGAAGGCTAATGGAGTCACTTACAGGGATTTAGCAGCACACAGTGGCCATCATGGTCGTTTACATCGATTTTCTGATCAACCATGGTCACATTGCTGCATGCGATGTTTGTAGAGGAGCCTGCATGTTTCTGACATCTCTGATCTTTTTGTTCGATGTTATGGCATGTACCGATTTGTTCACATTAGACATAAAGTGTGATAAGAGAAGAGAGATGACAGGAATTATAGGTAATCAGTGCAGAATCGTTTGATTGATGTCCCGATAATGATAACAGATGTCTTGCACAAACATAAAATTGGGGAGGAGGTATAAAACGATATTAAACAATATGACTTTTGAGAGATCTTTAGCTTACAAAAATAGCCAAACAAACACAGCCCTCATTAGCCCTCATGGTCCCTAATATCTCTGTCTGCAGTCTCCATCTCTTTCTCTGTCTGTCCCACTTGTACTCTCCACACACATGCATGCAAAGATTTTAACTCCCAGGGTTCAACCAAGTGTTGCCGTCCAAGTGTTGACAAAGTGTGTCTCACAAAGGCAATGATTTATACCTGAAGTATGAGAAAGAATAAGGAACAATGGATAATTACCTTACCTAGCAATTACCATAGAAACAATTAACATTTCTAAGGTAGGGCAGGAACCACAGGCTCCATTCATTCCTTGCCATCAGTGTCATCTCTCTCAGAGTACAGACATATAATCTTTCACCACTGTTACAGTCAGATAAACCATCTTTAGCCCCAGAGAATATGTGCTGTCTTGACATTAAAACCATGCCTCCCTATTAAGGTCTGGACATCTGCCGCGAACAAAACATGCACACATGCGTGCACGCACAGGCATGCACACTCACTCTCAAGTGCAGTCTGAGGCAGCCCAAATCAAAATCTAATTTTCAGACCATGCACTGCCTATTCCATGTCAGGGAGGAGGGAGCACAGTTAGGAAATGATGCCTCCGTGCCTGCAGGATCAAGACGTCGACTTGACATTCTGGAATTGGCTTTCATGCTCAGATTAGATATATGCTCCAAGGCCATTTTGTGACTGTCACAGCAGACAGGGAAATGTAAATGAACTCTCTAGAGGTGAAGGTGGCCTCATTGCAGTCCTACTCCACCTGTCAGGTCAGATTTTTATCCGGGTGAAGACTTCCAGGTCACCAAAGAGCCAGAGGGCTAGTGTAACCCAGTACATAAACATAAAACAATGTAAAAACCCTGCTGTGGTGTGCTGCAGTGTAAACAAGTCCAACAATTGATTTGAAGAGAGTACACAGTAATGAGTGTTAACTCAAGGAAAGGGTAATAATTGAGCCGTTTTAGGTGTGATATTGTAATTTTGTTCAAACAAGCAAAATATCAGATGTACATAACAGATGTTATGTACATATCTCAGAGGTGTAATATTATATGAGATGGCACATCCAGGAGTAGAGAATCACAATTTTGAACCGTGAAATGACTTGAAACCTCTCATCCCATATGGAATATATGATACATGCGATTACGTGTGACAACGTTGTGTGTATTTTTAAACGCAGCTGTCTGAGCCTCTATTTGCTCACCTGTCCATCCTTAACACCTGAGCCAAAAGAAAGTCTGCAAAAACACACAAGCATCTGCAGGACTAGAAGGCACTGTGCATGTTACAGAGACGTTTTGTGCTTTAAAGTAAATGTTACTGTAGTGTACATAGCAACATTTTCAGTTTGAAATACCCACTTGGAACTCTGAGAGAGTACAAATGAAAAGTTACTATATGAACCTGTGACAGTCCATTTTAGAGACATTCCATACATTTTCAAACATATTTTAACCAATGTGTATGGTGGGGTATGCTATAATGCTTGGGTGCCCAAAAGGTAAATTGTGATCTACAAATTCTGTGCAGGTAACCTGCATGACTCCTTCCAGAGAAACCTACATGCATTGGCATAAGAGGGGCAATAAGGAAATATATTTTCATAAGGCAACAGAAACAAGGCTCTGTTATTCAAATGTCATTAATATATACTATATAACTGTATCTAACATGGCCCATAATAGATAGATAGGACTATCAAACATTAACCTTAAACATAAATACTTGCAGACACCAATTTTTGTATTCACAATCATGACATCCACTGGTTACACAGAGACACACAGCTTCATTCAGCAATATTGAGTAAATATTGCTGAGCTGGTCATTTAGCAGGTAGCTCTCATGTCAAAAAGATGTGGGCACCCCTGCTATAAGGCAAAGTAGAGCATCTACAGTGGTTGGAACTTGGAGGTGGTCTCACTACTCCAGATGTAGAATGTCTGATATGACACCAAACACCAGGTTGTAGTTGTACTGCCACAATTTCACAAGCGCAACATCTCCCCAGGGCCCAGGCCCAGCAGGAATTCCATCTCAGTCAGTTACTGGCCGCAGCTTCAACACTGACGTCTATGATTGATGCCCCAAGCAACAGTAATGAAATGGTACATTCTCTATTTTTTTCCATTACCAGTTGGATTGCCCAGGATTGAGTCTGGCCAGAAGCATTCTGTGAAGAGGATATCCAATACCAGAGAGAATAATGGAGGTCCTCAACACATCCCACCCTGCCAACCGTAGCAGCAGTGGCTTCAGCAGCATCCTCTCTGGAAGTCCTTACACAACTGTGGAGAATGCCTTCATCATTCTAGTGGCTGGATCATTGAGTCTGATCACCATCACTGGCAACATCCTAGTCATGGTGTCGATAAAGGTTTGGACAGTCTTTCAAATAATAGATACTAGTACACAGTGAAATCAGCACGCACACACGCATGCACGCGCACGCACGCATGCACACACACGCACACGCACGCACACGCACGCGCACACACACACGCACACACGCGCACACGCACACGCACACACACACACACACACACACACACACACACACACACACACACACACACACACACACACACACAAAACTTAATTTATTTAATGCAAATGTCACTTAAATTTGCACACTCCGACTTACAAATCGATAAATACAGAGGATTTTAATGTGTATGATTCACATTATTATAATGTACTGTATGTAAAAGCAAAAGGCGCATGACTAATGCATGCAGCTGAGAATGTCAAAAGTGCTTCTGGCATGTTCATTATTGTGCATGTAAAAATAGAAAAGAAAAAGAAATGCACATTTCATTTTATATAGCAAATTAGCAACCGATAACATTCACCTTGTTTTTTCTTTCTAAAGGTCAACAGGAATTTACAGACCGTCAACAACTACTTCCTGTTCAGCCTGGCCTGTGCAGACCTCATCATTGGCCTGTGTTCCATGAACCTCTACACCGTCTACATTGTGATTGGCCACTGGCCCTTAGGTCCTGTCGTGTGTGACCTGTGGTTGGCCGTCGATTATGTGGTCAGCAATGCCTCGGTCATGAACCTCCTCATCATCAGCTTCGATCGCTACTTCTGCGTCACCAAGCCGCTGAGCTACCCTGTGCGCCGCAGCACCAAGATGGCGGGTCTGATGATCACCGGGGCCTGGGTTTTGTCCTTCGTCCTGTGGGCGCCCGCCATCTTGTTCTGGCAGTTCATCGTGGGTGGGAGAACGGTGCCGGAGGGGGAGTGCTACATCCAGTTCTTCTCCAACGCGGCCGTGACGTTTGGCACCGCCATCGCTGCGTTTTACCTGCCGGTGGCCATTATGATCGGCCTCTACTGGCGCATATCCAGGGCCAGCCGGAGCCGTGTGAGACGGGACAGCAGGAAGTACTCCGGGACCAGTCTGGGGGAAGGCCCTTCTCCCAGCCAAGACAAGGGCGAGAGCCAGCGTAGCGACGATGTGGTGATGCAGGAAGGGAACGTGGAGGTTGCCGACACAGGGAAGAAGAATGGTGACACGGTGCAGCAGCAAAACGGAAGCGGCCCCTGCAAAGACGAGATAATCGATGGGGAGAACTCGACCAATGACAGCTCCATGACGGTCAGCATCCCTGCATCGTCATCGAATCAGAAAGAAGAAGAGGAGGTCCCTCCCAGCTGCCTATCACAGACGAGGCTTAACGGCAGCAGTAAGCCGAGCCAAACAACAAAACGTTCCTCTAAGAAGAAGGCTAGAAGTTCTGGCTCCAACAAGACCACGCCGAACACCAACACTTCAGTCACCGAGAGACAAAACCTGGTCACAAGGACAATTTCCAAGGTGACATAAAATTTACAATAGTAGCCTATTAATTATATAGCCCACTACAGTATGAATGTACTGTATACTGCCATACAGGGTGTGTGTGTGTGTGTGGGGGGGGGGGGGGTGTGTGGGGGGTGTGTGTGTGTGAGTGTGTGTGTGTGTGTGTGTGCGTGCGTGTGTGTGTGCGTATTTCCAGCTATGGTACATTTTATATAAATAAATAGAAGGAAGGATGGATGGATGGATGGATGGATGGATGGATGGATGGATGGATGGATGGATGGATGGATGGATGGATGGATGGATGGATGGATGGATGGATGGATAGACGGATGGATAAATAAATAAGAGAAATATTTGAAAAATATGTTATTCAAATACAGTATGTAACTGAGAACTGAGAATGCATTGCGAATGTGTCATATTTGCTTCCATTGTCCTTCAGGTGACAAAGAACAGTCCGGTGACCAAAGTCAAAAAGAAGGGCTCTTCCTCCAGGGAGAGGAAGGTGACTCGCACCATCATGGCCATCCTGGTGGCGTTTGTGGCCACGTGGACGCCGTACAACGTGATGGTGCTCATCAACACCTTCTGCTCCACATGCATTCCCCCGTCCCTCTGGACCATCGGCTACTGGCTCTGCTACATCAACAGCACCATCAACCCAGCCTGCTACGCCCTCTGCAACACCACCTTCAAGAACACGTTCAAACAGCTACTCCTGTGCCAATACAAGAACATACGCTCCACGCGGTGAGGGCGGGCAGCAGGAGAGCATTTGTATAATAAGAATGAATGGGTACGGGACAGGTAATATGGGCTGAGCTGCTATTCTGCCCTGTGAAATATAGGAGAGACGAATTACTGGGTAGCGGGAAGGAAAAACACCTGGAGTCATACTATGATCTGTTGACTGTGAGATGATGATGATGACGTGTATGCTTTTTTTTTTTTTTTTTTTTTTTATAAATACTGGATAACATGTAAAGTGGAAATATATTAGGTATAGGGTGACCAGATCAACGCGGTGAGCAAGTTCCCCAAAAAATCCAGGATTTCATTTCAAATATGGCAAAATAGCTGATATACAGTAGATCTACTATTTTTGATACGGCAGTACATGCAATATGTGGCCTATCTGGTTGTGAGGGTGGAAATATTTTAACAGACTATAGCAGGAAAACTTACTTACTTATGCTCTTCGCCACTGATGGGGGATAAGGCATCGATAATGCTCCTCCACGGTGCTTTACTTCTGGTCACAGCCAGTCTCACAGCCAGTCTTTGACTAGAGATCCTTGTTGGAGATTTTGTTGGGCCAGAATGCACAGCAGATTTTCAGCCATTATGGAAACTGCTGACCTTGTTCATGTCACACTTTGTTATGCACCAACAATCTGACCCATACAATAGTACCGGCTTGACCAGGCGGATCTTGGTTTTGAGACAGTAGGTATTGGATTTCCAGATGTTATGGAGTTTTGTGTATGTGCTGTGTGCTTGGCCAAGTCTACACTGGATGTCCTTCTGTGCAGCATTGTCCTTACTTATCAGACTTCCCAAATATACAAAGTTGTCAGCGACTTCCAGCGGTTCATCATTTACGGTGATGCGTGTCTGTGTGGTGGTGTTGATGGACATCACTTGGTTTTGGTGGTATTGATGATTGTCTGTAGGGCATATTTGGAGACTTGATTAGTTTTTTCTTTGAGATGTTGTGCATTTGTGGACAGAACAGCAAGGTCATCTGCAAAGTCAATATCTCCAAGGTGGCTAGAAAGGGTCCACTGGATGCCTTGACGTTTATCAGCTGCTGTATTCCACATGGTCCAATCAATGGCAGTCAGTAAGAGAATTGGTGAAAGGATGCAGCCTTGGCGAACTCCAGATCTTACAGGGAAAGACTCAGAGATCGTATTCCCAAGTATAACACTGCATTCGAAATGGACATAAAATCTCCCTACAAGCGAGATCATTTTATGGGGGATTCCATATTACTACAGGATGTTCCACAGGGTTTTGCAGTGTATGCTGTCAAACGCCTTCTTAAAATCAATTAAATTAACGGACAATGGCAGATTTCACTCTGTGCATTGTGCTATGATATTTCAAAGTGCGAATATTTGGTCTAGGCATCCTCTGCCCTTTCTGCCCTTTCTGCTCTCTGCCCCGGCGGGAAAAGAGACAACAGAAAGCCAACTATCAGAGCATTTGAACACTGAACTCTGTCAGTCACGAGGTTGGACAGGGGCTCAATTTGATGGCCATCTGAAAAGTCTTGGAGATGAGGGACTGTCCCATGCAAAGAGGGACATCTGGTCACCCTAAATAGGTAGTACGTACTCATGGTCCACTTATTCCCTTTGTGATTTGATGATTTGCCACAGTCAAGTGAAAAGTTTGTGGAGTATAATACAGTATATAAATCTACTGCATTCACAGGGTTTAGTTTGGGCCATCGCAATCGACAGGACAAAATATTGACTCTGCAGTATTTACGACAATCACATTTTGTGTGGTAATGTGATTATTATATTTATTGACCCACACAATTATTTGTTACTGCCAATCTGAATGATATGCACTGCACACATATGATATGGAGATCTCTATATCCCTGATGTTATAAGTATATGCTTATATTGTCAGTATGTCTGTAGATGGATGCAGTGAGGTTATATGGCTGAGTCATGGTTACATGAGCATGACATGAGCAGTTTGCCCGCCAGCTGGACAGCCTCCCTTAGCATTGCAGTGAAATGAAAAAATGTGTTTTTCACACTTATAGATGACATTTGTGATCAGGCCTAACAATGGATGCCAAAAAAGGATTTCTTTTTTGTGTGGAATATAAATAAGAAGTCCATAAGAATCTAATTTTAATTAGACCCTCTGAAAACAAAAATTGTATTGCGTGCTGCTGTGTAAAGCTACACATCAATTAAGGCCAATAGAGGGCCGGGTGGTTAGCTCAACTGTCTGGGCACCTAGGCTGCAAAGCCAGACTGACGGCGTGTCGTGGGTGTGATTCTCAATCCCAATGGCCTTCCCTGTTACTATCAAATTAAGAAAGGCAAAAATCAAAACAAACAAATAGGAATTAAGCGACTCTGATGTGACCCAAAAGCACAGCACGGAGAGGCAAAAGCAGGTTTGAGCGGACTTTATTCACAAACTCAGGGGGAAAGAATAAGTGCTGGGTCCGTAGGCTGCGTCTCAGAGCTCGGGTCCCGAAGACACTGTAGAGGAGAAGAGAAGGCGAGTCAGGGGCAGGTCCACAGAGCAGGTAACAAAGTACAGTAACGGCGTGACGTTAAACTGTCTAACACTAAACACTGAGGGCCTAATCTGGCTGTCTAACTATACCAACCATAGACTGGAGACGAACTGGCACCGAGCTGCAGACAGGCCTGGCTCTTGTAGACTCATCAGGTGATTGCAGACGATGCGCAGGTGGGGAGGTAGTTGTCACTGGGAGGCAGGTGTGTAGAGAGGTGCTGTGGAGTGCTCTGGAGAGAGGCGGAGGTCTCAGAACACCCACAGCACACAGATGTGACGTCGATGGGGGGCGCGACGTAACAGGACCCCCCCTCCAGGAGTCGCCACCTGGCGACTGGGAGAGAGCGTTGGGGTGAGACTGACGCCGTCGACGACACCTTCGCCGTGGAGGGAGCCGGGCAGGAGGACATTCAGGCTGGGCGGAGCTCGAGGCGGGCTGAAGGCAACAGACCTGGCAGGCGGCGGGCTGAAGGCAACAGACCTGGCAGGCGGCGCTCCAGCTGAGAATACGCCCAGAACTCCAGCAGACATGGGGGGTGTGACGCTCCAACCAGGGTCTGCCCAGGATGAACGGAGTGCCCGGGGAGTGAATAATGTAGGGGCAGATGCTCTCCACGTGGTTCCCAGAGACGGTGAGGGTGATAGGATGAGCCCGGTGCGTGATGGGGCCCAAGGGATGGCCATTCAGAGCGGAGGCAGGCAGAGGTCTCTTGAGAGTAGACACAGGGAGGCCCATCTTCCGAGCATACTGAAGGTCAATGAAGCTCTCATCGGCCCCGGAGTCAATAAGAGCTGGGACGGTGAGAGTCTGTCCCTGCCAGGCGAGAGTGACAGGGAATCTGGCAGCACTGGTGTGGGGCTGGGATGTAGTGGTGAGACGGCTTACCCGAAAACCCCGAGTAGATGAAACTGCGTCCCCGGGTGGCTGGGAAGTGGACACCTTGGAGAGCAGAATGGGACATGAGCGAACACTGTGCGCTGAGCTGGCACAATACATACAGAGTCCATGTAGTCGGCGGCGCTCACGCTCAGCAGCGGATAAGCGGCCCCTGGAAGTCAGCCGGATTCGACCCAGTTGCATGGCATCCTCCTCACATGTGGGAATGGAGGAGGCAGATGGAACTTGATCGGACCGAGTGAGACTGGTGGGGGCGGGGGGAAATTGCTTGACAGCAGAGTGATGCTGGGAAGCCCTCTCACGCTTACGTGCACGGCGTCGCTCGTCAATGGAGATGGACAGAGAGATGAGTTCGGTCAGAGTGGGGGGTCTCTCTCTCTCGGCGAGGGCATCTCTCATAACCTCACTCAAACCCTGGATGAACACGCTGCGGAGAGCTGGCTCGTTCCACTCACAGCGGGCGGCGAGGATACGGAACTCAGTGGCAAAATCAGCCACTGAACTAGAGCCCTGCTGGAGGGCAGAGAGAGCTGTGTCGGCGTCCTGCCCCGGACGTCGTGGTCAAACACAGCTTTAAACTCCAACAGAAAGTCTTTGTAGATGTGCATGTAGGCAGCTGAACCCTCAAGGCTTGCATTAATCCACCGGCGCGCCCTTCCGGTGGTTAAATTGGTAATATATGCAATACGGGCGGGGTCACTGGAATACATGCTAGGCTGCAGATTAAACACGTACTCACACTGCATGAGGAACTCTTGGCAGAGGGAGAAGGTACCGTCAAAGGTGGCCGGGGCGGTGAGGTAGGGCTCCCGGCTGGGAGGAGGTTGCACAGAGGCCGGGTCAGACGGTGGTGCCGTCTGAGGAGGAGTGGCGGTGAGATGCGCTCTGAGCGCGGCGACCTGGTCAGCCAGATCCTGGACCAATGACGTTAGTTGTTTAACCTGAGCATGCTGTTGGGCGGCTTGGGACTGCTGAAGCTCCGAAACCTCCCGGAGCTCCTGCTGTATACTGGAAACGGCGGTAGATGCCTCCCTCAGCAGGCGCGAGTGTTGCTCCAAAACTTGTCCCTGGGCCTGGAGTGGGTTGAGTTTTCCTTCCATGCTGGCTGGGTCAGGTGGCCAGTTCGTACTGTTATGACTCGACTCTGATGTGACCCAAAAGCACAGCACGGAGAGGCAAAAGCAGGTTTGAGCGGACTTTATTCACAAACTCAGGGGAAAGAATAAGTGCTGGGTCCGTAGGCTGCGTCTCAGAGCTCGGGTCCCGAAGACACTGTAGAGGAGAAGAGAAGGCGAGTCAGGGGCAGGTCCACAGAGCAGGTAACAAAGTACAGTAACGGCGTGACGTTAAACTGTCTAACACTAAACACTGGGGGCCTAATCTGGCTGTCTAACTATACCAACCATAGACTGGAGACGAACTGGCACCGAGCTGCAGACAGGCCTGGCTCTTGTAGACTCATCAGGTGATTGCAGACGATGCGCAGGTGGGGAGGTAGTTGTCACTGGGAGGCAGGTGTGTAGAGAGGTGCTGTGGAGTGCTCTGGAGAGAGGCGGAGGTCTCAGAACACCCACAGCACACAGATGTGACGTCGATGGGGGGCGCGACGTAACACAAATAGGAATTAAGCCAGCCTGTTTTTAATCCCATTTCTGAATCGTCACAAAACACAGCTGGTTCTGATTACAGGAATTCCATTCAATGTGATCCAGACAGTAAACTTAATTATCACACTAAAATATCACCTGAAAACATTGTCGGTTAGAAATAACTTCAAATAAGCCACATAGAAGTAAATTGTTAGAGCTCGCCAAATGTCTGTCTTGTAAACAAACACCATGCCTCTTGGTGTACAGGTAGCTACTGTCTCATAGCCTGACCCATTGCCTGAAGGGATGCAATGCTCTGATTGGTTGAGAAACTTAACAGCCAGCATTTCAAGGTGGAATTCATAATAAAATTCCCACCCTTTCCATTTCAATGCAGCTTTAAGTCACTTTTAATGAATAGGATACACTGTAGTGTATATTTTACTCTGCATTGAGTATCTCTACGTGTTTCTGACTTTAGGGGATTTTTAGGAGAATGTGCTTCTCTCTGCTTTCTCCCATGAGACCATCTCTAAATCAAAGTACATTGTTTACAAAGTAAAACTAACTAGCTATGTGTTTTTTGCACTAACTGTCAAATGTAATTTAATTATATGCAATATATATGTACATATATGTACAATAGTTATTACATGAATACATATATTGCATGTACTGTATAGGATAAAAAGGAAAGCATATAGTGGTAAGAATTAAAAGGAGGAGACTACACGAATCATACCATATCATCATATCTGCCAACTTGGGGTGTAAGGAGAGAACAAGATTTAATGCAACCACCTAAACCCTAGCTCTGGTCCAGAGCTCCACTGGTTCTGAATCTGACTTGCATTGGAGCTCTGTTGGTCTCCGTGCATTCGGCCATTACTGCACCCGACCAGCCTCTCTTCTCTACTGGATATATAAAGAACGTTTTACCTACTCACCAAAATAAACACGTCTTGTGTCATTAGAAAGCCTACTTACCTTGGTGGTCGCACTCTTAGCCTCCCATCACACGGATAAATTGGACTTTTTGGCCAGAACGCGATCGTTTTTCACTCAAGGAAAAATATTTCCTATGGAACTTTTCTATTGGCAATATCGGTAGAGGGCGCAAATCCTGGTTGTTTTTCCGGTGAAAAACGATCGCGTTCTGGCCAAAAAGTCCAATTTATCCGTGTGGTGGGGGGCTAAGAGTGCGACCACCAAGGTAAGTAGGCTTTCTAATGACACAAGACGTGTTTATTTTGGTGAGTAGGTAAAACGTTCTTTATATATCCAGTAGAGAAGAGAGGCTGGTCGGGTGCAGTAATGGCCGAATGCACGGAGACCAACAGAGCTCCAATGCAAGTCAGACTCAGAAGCAGTGGAGCTCTGGACCAGAGCTACCTAAACCCTATCTAACATGGCCTAGTCTAGTTTACAAGCTCATAATGTGTTGTATTGTGACACATTGTGAGCTTATAGACCTTCTCTTTTTGAAAGTTTGGGAAAAGATCTTTTTTTGACAAGTACAAAAAACATTAATTTTAAAAATAATTTCCTAATGATGTGGCCAAAATAAGGCAACTGGGTTGAGAGTGGTAGATGCAAAGGCTCTGTTTGAACACTCCCAAAATGGTGTTGGCAGCTATGAAAATTATTACTGTAAATAGAGCTTGGTGTAAATATGCATCTCTGTGCGCGCGTGTGTGCGTGCTCCCTTTGGTTGAATATACTATGTCAAATGTGTCTGAATGCATAATCCTCTTCCCTCTATATCATCTGTATCTATATGTTTTCTGTACAAATAAATGATGTAAGAATGTGAAATGTAGAGTCAATTCAAGTGTTTCATCAGGATATGCAGATACTAATTATTTATTTAGTGAATGACTAATTCATTGGTCATGTTCGTAAGCTAGCTGTGATATTACCCCAATTGGATCGGCAGCAGGCTAAATCTCAAACAAACTGAAGATTGGGGGTTCACTAACGTAAGATTACATTGATGGCTAAACAAATGAGGTTTGAGTGAAAATTTAATGCATTTTCTTTGAAAGTTTCAAAGAAATCTTTACATGAGTTTATGTGTATGAGACAGATCTGTGTCAAGGAGCACACCTTTCAGGTGTTCAGGTGTTTACTTCAGCTGTATTACCATGAACTTGTTGAAAAAACAATAATCAAATGTTTCACAAAAACTTTATATGACATGATTGGGGGAAGAATTCGTACAAGGTTGGTGCAGAATATGTTGCTACCAAAGCCATTGTAAACATGACCAAGTCCCAAGAGGTCCCAAAGATGTTTTACAATATGTGATATGTGTAATAACAGCTCAACATTCCAGAAGACAGGGCATGCCTGAAAATGAACACAGACTAGAGTCGCACCTTGATGAAGGGTTTTGGATAATGCCAGAACGCATAGGTGTCAGTCATGAGGTTACTGAGCAGAACTGTGCCGTGTATTTTTCTTTTCTTGGATAACATATTAAACAGACTCGTGTGACTAATAGATGCATAAACCGTATACCGTATAGTATGTTAGTAAAACAAGTTGCAAGATTTTTGCCGGATCAAACTGGTTCTCTGCTGTGTGACAAACTTTGAGTCATTGTTGCTGCATGATGCTACAGCCTACATATAAGGTTTTATATTTCAGAGTTTCGGTATGGTTGGGTGTGTGTTAGCAGGAACACAGAGATGAAGCTGTGAGTCACATGCATACCAGAAGGTCAGTTAAGAGTTAAAGGACCACTTCACACATTTTCAACTTATCTTCATGGTCTTCTGTCTATCCGGTCTGTGGCTCAGAGGACGGCTCTGGGCAGTTCAGAAACATACAAGTGACATCATCTGTAGGCAGCTTTGTACATTTAAAACACAATTTCAAATGAGTTTTGATTTTTTTAATGAAAACAAGAATAAATGCTTTGTAGCAGAGCTGAACAATAAGGTGAAATAATATATGCACACGTGTGGCTCACAACGTGCCAATGTGCAGATTGGCTATTTTAACTACCAGTATTCATTTTTTTAGTAGTGGTAGTTTATTGACAAGTTAATTATGTGGATATATTATGTTTTTTTAATAGAAGCAAACTTTGAGCCATGGCTGAAAATGATGTGTATCATTTTGGATAGAAGCACAATATAAACGCACCATTTATGATGTATCATAGCAGCAGTATGACCTCACCAGCAGCAGTATTGGGCAGAGGATGTGTGGTCATCAAACTGATGTAAGAACTACAACCTTAAGTAGCAATAAAATCCACAAACCAGAATGATGTTCCCCTCATGGGTAAGGTTTTTATTGTGGTGACGTTTCCAGCCGGGAGAATCTTCCTCAGACACTTATGCCTGAGGAAAGGGTGAGGTGGGGGGGAAGCCCCACCAGGGGTGATAAATCTAGGTTATGGATTTTATTGTTACCTTAGGTTGAGTTTTTGATCCGGAACAGGATAAGAAGCGGTTTTGTTAGGCTCTTTTTTGTGACACCTGACCTTTTGCCGAACTACAACCTCGTACATGAGAACCTATTAACTATTATTAGGGTATTAACTATACAAAGTTTGCAAATTATTTGTTATGCCACGCTCAGCACAAGATATTATAGTCATTGGTCACAATTGTTCTGGCTTGAATGTCACTTCATGTTTGTGCTGCTGGGTTAGCCAGGCATGAAAGTAAACAGCTCCTGTTTCAGTGCCATGTTACCATGGGCAGGTCAGTCATGTTCAGCCCATGAGCAGGATGCAGGAGGTCAGGGACACACGCTTCTGCCCTCCTCTTTATCATCACCTGGCAGTGCCCCAGGCTGCCGCCCCAACCCCCACCCCCACCCAGGTGACATGTGCTCTAATCACACCCAGGGACAGTTGAAAAGAGGACGACCTTTCAGTCTCCACCCACTGCCTTGATAATACTACGCCTCTTAGTGGAAATAGCTGGTATTTCAATGTTTTTAACAATTCTGAGGTCACAAGATTGTTTCAAATTGCTACTCATTATTATTATTATTTTAGCTTATAGCCTATGCTGTATGTAAGGATCCAAATCCACCACAGTCTCTAGTATCACTAATGGTCACCCAAAAAAGAAGAAAAAAGTGGGATGAAATATTTATATAGCACACCTAAGTGGTAACAGAAGATTTGAGAATGAATTAATCACATAAGAAATATTCTCAGATGCTGTTATGTTAACAGGTGAGCAGAATGGGGCATGTGTGTATTACAGGTGGATTTTAACATCAGTCATTATGGTCTCTGGCTTGGAGCCAGAGATTTTATGTGGTGGTACTGCTGTCCTGCTGTACAAAACAACACAACAAGAGAGGTTTGTTTTCTTTCCTTGGGTTACAAAGTAACCTTTTTAGAGGCCAATAATGCTTTGATCACTTGTGACTTGCCAAATATCACTCATACTGTACAGTATATGTGTCAAATTGCGTGACCGCTATTTAATTATATTGGGATTCATTGTAAAAACATGTAGCTACGCTGCATTTTTGTTTGCAATGTAAGTCTATATGTGCATTGCGTTTGCCTTTGGGTACCCATTGTGATTTGGCAGCAATGTTATCAAACACAACAGAAGAACGAGAAAACACTCTGCCTTGCCCAGATGGCGTGATAAGCATTTGTTTGTTTTGTGTTATGCTTTTTTTAGTGTAAATAATAGCTGGTTGCCTTGTGACAATTTGGTTGAATGTTATCAATTATAACATCTTTACTGTGCATTGATGCATTGACAAAAAGAAATGCATGCATCATTGTGCATTGTTTATATCGTATCAGTAATTATTTGGGCCTGTGTTCACTTAATTAATATAATAACAAACAATCGTTTTCCCCAAAACAAAACAAATACTACAAAATGGGTATATTACATTAGCCATTATTGGCTGTATTGGATTCCAACAAGTCTACAGAGCATACAGGACCACGGGACTACTTAGATCACAAACTCTGATTTAACAATTTGGCAGATTGGAACAACTCTGTTCAGTTGTGCCCTCAGCCGAGTGGGACTCTATGCTTAATTCATGATATGACTGTAGCAGAGCTAAAAGCTCAGATAGTCTTGAAAGTGAGAGCTGTGAGCTTATAAATTGACTAATTTCAGTGCATGAGACCAGCGTACAGCAAAGTATAAACTGGTAATGCATATTCTGTTGGAAATGGATGGAAAAAGTTCATCTTCTTTAAATTTAATTTAGCATTATTACCATCCAGAGACAACATTCCTTTATGTGCTGCTGGAAAGCATACAATTTTGTACTAATACCGACAGTGACAGACACCCTCACAGCACCTGCTGTTTAGGGTAAACAGTGGACCAAGAGGACAAATGGAACTGCTCCACAGCGCATGGATGCTGGTATGTTTGAGGTTACAGGAAAGAGTGTGTGTGTGTGTGTGTGTGTGTGTGTGTGTGTGTGTGTGTGTGTGTGTGTGTGTGTGTGTGTGTGTGCGTGCGTGCGTGCGTGCGTGTGTGTCTGTCTGTGCGTGTATATGCCTTGACCTGCCATCAACTCTTCAATTACTTGCCCACCCACCACACAGGAGTGTTCCTGTCCCGCAGTCTGTTGAAGTCATGTCAGAGGGAACGGAACAAATGGATGTCTTCAATGTTAACGATGAGATGCCATTACCTGATGTCTACCCTGAGCCGCATGCAGAAGAGCCGGCGACAGAGCTAGATGCTGCTCCTACCTCAGACCTCCAGTGGACCCCCAGTGTACAGGAGGGACAGATAGATGCTGCTCCTACCTCAGACACCAGGTCCAGTGTACGGGAGGGACAGATAGATGCTGCTCCTACCTCAGACACCAGCTCCAGTGTACGGGAGGGACAGATAGATGCTGCTCCTACCTCAGACACCAGCTCCAGTGTACGGGAGGGACAGATAGATGCTGCTCCTACCTCAGACACCAGCTCCAGTGTACGGGAGGAGCAGATAGATGCTGCTCCTACCTCAGACACCAGCTCCAGTGTACGGGAGGAGCGAGCAGCATGCGGCCCAAATTTGCTGAAGATGCTACAGGCGGCACAGAGCAGACAGATGGCACAGCAGAAAAACGGGGGAACTGCAACTGACACTGGACAAGAGCTGATTGCTGAAGCTCTGACGACCGATATGGTGAGAAGACTCTATTGTAACACAATACAAACACACGCGCACACACACGGACGGACGTACATTGTACATACACACACAGACACTGATGCACAGTGGCTGCTTTTGCACCAAAATAATTCTAGAACGGAATTCTTGGAATTGCTGTTTTCCATGGAACTGGCAGCCAATTATTAGTTACAGTTTTGATTTCTAGGCCGACTTTTAAGGTTCTAAACCGGTGGAAACACTGTGGTTCAGTATTAGGTGGGAAAAAAATAGCTGAAGCGATAGAAAAGGGTACAGTGTGATCTCACAGACAGGACATTGAAAATGACATGAGTCTGCTTTCTAGATCAGTACATCATCAAGTGTGCATGGTAATGCATACAGTATTTAACTAGAGAATTCTGGAGGTGCCAATTTGTATTTGTGCTGTCAACGACCTCACCTTGGCGGCACCACGCCATCAATGTTTGACCAGCATGGCCGTTTGCACGTTAATTGCACAGGGTATGAGGGAAAAGGGACAGAGAGGACCTTCTCCTTCAGGGACGTTTGTAATGTGTGAGCGAGTTAACATAGTCATTGTGTAGACATGGCCAGAGCAATGAGTCACAGATCCTGGCTCCTGATTCACTAGATGAAAATGTGGGAAGCTCCAGTGTGGGTCCATGCTGGTAGGGCTTGTTCTGCATAAAATGGGGGAAATTTTCCACTTCATACTTTTCCTTATAGTCCCTGGTCTGCACTGTCCTCCTCCCCCTTCCACACAGTCCATCATGCATAAATAAGTGTACAGTATGCACGCTGTAGTGTACAGTCCACGTATGCCCACATGCAGATGCCTTCGCTGCCTTAATGTTTACCCTTGCGGCCAAAGAGACCAAAGCGCACTTCCGATGTCATTCATATTCAGCACTAGACCTCTGGTAATATTTGACCCTCATGGCAGCGAGCTCCTCCTTCCCTCACACATTTTCTCACAGACTTCACCTCGCCTGTAAAACTCTCTCCTAATCCTTGACGTCACGATCTCTGTGCCATTCATTAATTCTCTTGAGACCTCACCTGTCACCTGCGTGTCACTATTACTGCCTGAGAGAGCCCCGCCTCCTTGAGTGATCCCATTCAAAGGTCTGAGCACTGTCCTGACTCTGGAGGGTCTCACTGTGAGCACTGTGCGAGGGTCTCTGTCACCATGAAGAAGGGGTACAGTCTAGTAAACCTTAGCAAAGTCAAGGACACGGAGGCAGTGCAGTCCATCTGCATCAAGGTAGAGTACCTCCAACTCTGAGAGAGTACAAATGGAGCCGATTGAATGGACCCATTCATTTGCCTCCATTGTACACTCAGAATTACGAATGGATTACTAACAGGATTTTTCTGTGTTGGCGAATTTATACATCAATGTATGGCCGTGACAATCATCAAAATAACTTGGATGTGAGTGAATGGGCTCTGCTTTGGAACTCTACTTTGTCGCTAAAGTTTCTGAGTTTTGCTAAGTCTGTTTTAATCTCTAAAATGATATTTAACACATGCAACAGTCTACATGAGAGGAATTACTGCCTTCATTGTACTTTACAGTGGCTTAGCTAAGGTTAAAGAAGCTAATTTCATAGCCCTGTTAGAGTTAGTTATGTCATCATTAAGTTAACTTGGACTGTACTGTGACTTGGTCCCCTCTGGTAATGATTAAGCAGCTGCCTCGTCAATGGAACCAAACCTCAGACAATTAATTTGACTTCATGTCATGGGAAGACATAAATTAAAATGCAATCTTGTTACAACTCTAACAGCAGCCAACACTTCTGATGAATGTACTCCTTTGTGCAGACTGTATAGGGGGAAGCCCTTGTTCTCTGAGTATTTAATTGATACATTTACTGTAGCCTATATTCAACCATTGATGTCAGTTTCAGTGAACCTGAGCTATTTAATAAGGAAAAAAATAAAGTGGCCTTAATCTTTTCACAGTCACAGATTATAATAATCACATGGAATTTGCTGTTGGCTGCGTGGGTCATTCAAGGTCACAATATAGCCTTTGGGCTCCAGCGTGTTTTAATTCGTAGAATCGAGTTGCAGCCAAATCACAGAGCTGGTTAGTCAGCTACAGAAGAAAAGAAAGAAAAGGGGGAAAACAACAACAATAAGGATGATTGTGCCTGAATGTACACAACGGTTTGGGTTCCCACAGGTGTTGAAGAACAAAGGAGCTAAGAAGTGAACGTTTGTTGAACGTTTGTGAGGCAGCAGTTGTTTGTGCAAGTAATTAATGAGATTAGTCTGTTGACTGTTTGGTCTTATTTTTTAAGAACTTTATTCTACTTTACATTGGTCGGACCCTGAAGAAAGCATATCATTTTTCCATAGTTTTACTTAGTAGATGCAGCCAAATCAGAGCCAAGTCACAGAAACAAATTCAAGGGACACTATGTCACAAAGACGGCAGACTTTCATTAGAAACTATTACAACATAGATCTCAAATTTAATTGCCTCTAATGAGGAAGTAAGTGGGCCACAAGTGTCCAAATTTTGCTTGAGTGATCAGTCACTTAAGTCTTGGTGATTGTTACACTTTTCTCCTATTAATTTGTTAATGCGTCTGGAATGAATGTCATGACAGGGCTGGCAGTGGGCACTGGGAGCTCATTCGCTCTTCCTTTCTTCTACCTACTTTTAGTGACAGTAACTCTCCAAATGCAGGGACTCAACTATAAACAAGAATATTACATAGTCATATTTGTCAGGTGAAACATACTCCCTCTCTGTTGTGAATCTTTCCTGCTCTCCATTCACCTTGCAAATAAGAAAATCAGGAAACTAAGTCTAGGTGAAGACTTTACTTGACAAATGTACACCTACAGATAAACATTACAAGGAGTTGTCACTCATAAGCAAACGCACAACGCATGTACGATTATGACCAGCTTTGACTGTTTGTGTAAACATAAACATTGAAGACAAAAGTGAGCATGAAAACTCTGTTTGGCTAGACTGGTGATGGATTATGATATATGATGATAAGTGCGCCCCTCACTTCACAAGGTTGTAAATACAATTTGGATTCCTAGAATATTGATATTTTAAGCTAATTTTCAAGTTGCACCCTTTGCAATTTAACCCATTTAGGCCTAACCTAAGGTTTTTGAATAACTTCATGTTAGTAAAATGTTAGAAATGGGAGGTATTCTACTACTTTAAACTAAGGAATACTAGGCAACTTGCAGTGTTTTGTACACAGAAATGGTGTTGGCAAGCAGAATTCGAACTTGGCTCCAGCCCCCTCTCCTCACTTCTCCTCCTCTAATCGGCATACTTTGAAAATTGATAAATCCCGACAGTCGCCCGGGCCATGGGTGTCTTTTATATTCCAAAATGATTATCACATTATTGATGGGAAACTCACATAGATACATTTTGGGTTTAATGGGTGGGATTTGTAATTCATACAGTATCTAATCTAATGCTGCATTGCCTTCCCATTGAATCTGTCATCTGTAGTGTAGACCCCAAGAGGACAGTAGAAACCATGAGATGTTCAAAGAGAAGGGCCTGACCACCCTCATACTATCTCTTAGACCCTGATTAATGAAAATGGTTGTTAATGGGCTGGAATTCATATAGTGTTGGAGTTTGATTTATAAATACAGCCGGCACTTAAGAATGCTGCACTAAAGATTTATAGGAGTAGACTTACAGAACTATTGGCTAATCCTTTTAGAAGTTGCCAGCTCAATTGTACACATCTCTTCAGCCTCAGCCTCACATGTCTTCAGCCCCTAAAATCCTGTGTGTGTGTGTGTGTGTGTGTGTGTGTGCGCGCACACACGCACACGCCTGCGTTTGTGTGCGCGTACATGGGGCATGAAAACAGGAGGAGAGTTTGTCAGGAACGTGTTAGTTCAGTGAAACCTGAAACACATGCAGGCAAACAAGTGTGTGAGCAGTGAGTGATTATGGCTAAGTGGGATCCCTCCTGTAGCGCTCCAGCTTTCCAACTCCCCAATTGGATGGACAGATACACACAGATAGAAGGAGGGGTAAGGTACCGAAGAGGAAAGGAATCATGCAGGGTCTGTCACAATAGTGTGTACTGGGGGTGACAGTGATATGCTACAGTCACTCCTTGAGTAATTAGCTAACACTCAGACTTTATTGTACTTATAGACAATATATATAGGCTACGTAATATGTAATAAATAGCAATAACAGAAATGTAGGAATACAAGCAAAACATTTATCCAGTAAAAGCACAAATTGTTTTGACAAACTGTACACTGAAAGGACATTTTGTAGAATGTGCCATGTTACAATACATTTCTGAATAAGTATTGCATTAATGTGTTACTGTAACTTAATGTGACCTGATAAAGGTGGTGCTGCTTTTATTTACTTTATGCGCTGTTAATCTTAATTGTATCATCGTCGATGGATCAGTTAATGTATGATATTCATAATCCAATTCTGCAATGTCATCAGCAACTAAAGCTGTTAATAATGCAATGTATAAAAACATCTGAGATACTCTAAAGGATAACAGTACTCTAACTACAAGTTACTTACGTCACACATATAATGTAACATTAAATATGCATACACAGTCAAATCCTTTATGTAACTCTGAACATGTTCATGGTCTTAGAAACACCACCTCACTGTAAGAAACATGGAACCCGTTGCTACATTTGTCTTTTTTCACTTTGATGCTAATGTTTTAAGATAACATGTACAAACCTTCTTTCTAAACATAATATCAGCTTTTAAGTGCAATGAATTATGGTTTGTGTGTCTGTTATTCTGTCATTATGGACATCTCATATTTTGGACTTTGTCTGTGCCATTTGTCTGTTTGTTTTTATGATATATATACTGTATCATTTTTAGCCTTTATTGATAGACGCCCAGTAACTAGGCACAACACAGGAAGATAGATGCGGGGGAAGACACGTATAGTAAAGTTCATCAGGAACGACTCGAGGGCTAGATTACCAATACCAGCCAAGGCTACGCTGGCCCAGTATGTTTTGTGGTGAAAAATGGATGTCTTTCACATGATCTGTTCCCTGTCCCCGCAGCAAATACAGTTCACTGAACAGAAACAGGAGTTCAACAAGCGTCCTGGCAAGATTGGCCGCCGTTCTTTGTCTCGCTCCATTTCTCAGTCCTCCACAGACAGCTATAGCTCAGGTAGTAGACATTTCTCTCTCTCCCTCCCTCTCTCTCCCTCCCTCCCTCCTTCCCTGCGCGCGCACACGCACACACACACACACACACACACACACTTTAAGTCTAGTCACATTGTTGTTGATATAATCCACTGTTTAGTTGGAACTAGATCTTATCCCAAGTCCCAACATCACGCAAACACAGGCCTCAAGGATTAGTCTCAAAGATTTGTTCTACTGCCAAACTTTAATTAAAAACGAAAAGTATTTGGTCTTAAATTGGTCCCCTGAGCTTTACTTCAACCTGCTGATCACAGCCATCATTTATGCAAACATCAAAGGTGGAGACGAAAAAGACATGCAATCCAGACCCACCGGCCAATTGATGCTCAGTGTAGTGCAAATCTAGATCAGGACTCAGGAGTCCCATTAATAACGCCCACACTGTTTGACGCATTAAGTCTCCCATTTTCTCTGTGTCCAGCCTGTTTGAGATATATGTTTACATTGTATTCAGTGTTGGGAATATTACTATACCTTGTTAATGTATTACTTATTACTTATTACCTTCATTTTAAAGCAATATATTGTATTACAATATTGCTGTCTGAGCAAGTGTAATATATTAGTATTACTATTACATATTACTTAAAAGAAAAATGTTGTACAAAATATATAAATAAATATTTAGTGTCACTATTAATCAAATATTGTGTAGGCCAGTGGCATACCTACAATAAAGCAAGCGCACTTGGCTATCTGGGAAATCCATATGAAATCAACTTGAAAAAACGTCCTCCTGAATAAATAATTTGATGACAAATTATAGAAAATAAGTAATTATTTAACTTCTGCAGTTGTCAAGAAAATTTCACAAGAACATTTTCAACAAGACAGATTGACAGAAAGTAATATTGAAAGTAATGCAGTAATGCAGAAAGAAAAGTATAATAGATTAGATTGTTTTAGTTAAGTAATATATTTATATTACAAGTTACTGCATTTTGGTAATATATTATGTAATATATTGAGTTACGTAGTGCACATGTCCCAACACTGATTGTATTTAATGTGTTGGTTTCAATCAGACTTAATCAACAGATACATGTGTGGTAGAAAACTAGGCACCCTAGGATTCCATGCAGGCTGACAGCGTGCCGCGGGTTTGAGTCCTGATCCTGATTCTGTGTGTCAATTCAATTCAATTCAATGGAGCTTTGAAGCAAGTGTCAGTCCCCAATCTCTCTCCCATTGTTGCCTGCCTAACTTCACTTTCACTATCAATGAGGCAAGAAACAAAACAAACCAAACACACAATATGCCAATATAGTCTAATGTGTGTCAGAATGTGAACCTGGTCAGACATTTTGAGTCCACGGTTTTATGTTAGAAATGTTGAGTAAGGGTCCCCAGCATGCTAAATTGCAAATGTTTGGCAATTTTTATTATTGGCATATTAAGTAACCATATGCCATTAGCAACATATAGAAAGCAACATTCTAGAGGTTGCTTTCTATATATAGGTTTCATTATGCTTTTTGCAACAAGTGATATGAATCACATTAATCCACTCCAAGCATTAGTATTGCTCAGAAAACACTCATACAGCCATGCCCATCACCACAAATATGCTTAGTAAGTGCCATGGCCTTTTTCAACCAAATAAGTGTGTTATTATTACTTTTGATCATAAAAACCCTCGTTAGACATATCGCATGCTAAATAAAGCATGATGAAATTTTGTATGTTTTGCCGATTGCCGGTTGTTAGTGGTATTCCCCCCAGTGCCAATACTAAGGAGGCAATGTATGAACTACAGTACATGATGCTATAAGTAGACAGCAGACAAGACATCCTGATGCATTCTTTATAGTGCTGGGTGACAAAATCAAGCTGAACTTAAAACAGTCTTGCCAAAGTTCTACCAGCACATAGACTTTGCCACAAGGGGAGAAAACATATTGGACAAGGCCTATACAAGCTCAAAGGGAGCATACAGGGCATTTCTCCTTCCTAGCCTGGGCTCCTCTGACAATATCTCTATCATGCTTACACCTGCATACAGACCCCGGGTGAAACTGGTGAAACCAGTCAAGAAACAGATTAGAGTGTGGCCAGAAGGGAGTAAGTACATCAGCACTTCAGGACTGTATGGAAACCACGGACTGGAATGTTTTTAGAGAAGCAGCTAGCTACTGCAGAGGTTGTGATGGACTACATTAACAGTGTACAGAGGATGTAACAACAACCAAGACAATCACTGTGCGCTCCAATCAGAAGCCGTGGATGACGGGAGAGGTGCACTCTCTGTTGAGGACCCGAGATGCAGCCTTCCGGTCAGGGGACGCGGTGGCTCTGAAAATGGCGAGAAACAACCTGTCTCGGGGAATCAAGAGAGCCAAACAACAACATTCCAGGAGGATACATAACAACTTCACTGAAACTAATGACACACGTCGCCTGTGGCAAGGAATCCAAGCCATCACAGGATATAAACCTCCCCCCCAGGTTTGTGACAGTGACCCCTCCCTTCCAAATCAGCTCAATGACTTCTATGCACGATTTGAGGCCACGAACAACACACCTGCTCAAAAGTCTGTGCCACAGCCTGGTGAACAGGCTCTGTATCTCACCCCTTCCAGTGTGAGGAGAGTCCTGCTGCAGGTTAACCCTCGGAAGGCTGCAGGTCCAGACAGAATATCTGGGCGGGTACTCCATGACTGTGCAGACCAGCTGAAGGATGTCCTTACAGACATCTTTAATACATCCCTGCGCCAAGCTGTTGTTCCAAAATGCCTCAAATCTGCAACCATTATACCAGTCCCAAAGAAGTGCCCCGTATCATCCCCAAATGACTATCGTCCCATTGCACTGACGCCTATTGTAATGAAGTGCTTTGAGAGGCTGGTCCTGGAGAACATCAAAAGGGCCCTGCCCCCTAACATCGACCCCCATCAGTATGCATATCGGGCCAATACTGCCTTGCACCTGGCCCTCACACACCTGGACAAGAGGAATACATACGTCAGAATGCTATTTATTGACTTCAGCTCCGCTTTTAATACCATCATACCCCAGCAGCTGATAGGGAAGCTCAGCACACTGGGTCTCAACACACCTCTCTGCAACTGGATTTTGGACTTTCTCACCTGCAGGCCACAGTCAGTCAGAATAGGTGGACATAGTTCCAGCACCATCACACTGAGTACGGGCTCCCCCCAGGGCTGCGTGCTCAGTCCACTTCTGTTCACCCTGACTCACGACTGTACTGCGACGTCCAGCTCCAACCACATCATCAAATTCGCTGACGATACGACAGTGGTGGGTCTAGTCACGAACGGCGATGAGACTCAGTACAGAGAGGAGGTGGAGAGACTGGCCATGTGGTGCAACAATAACAACCTGTCCTTAAATGTGGACAAGACCAAGGAGATGGTCATTAGAGGCCCTAGTGTGCACACCCCACTTACCATCAATGGCGCTGCTGTGGAAAAAGTACAAAGCACAAAGTTCCTGGGGGTGCATATTGCTGATGACCTAAAGTGGTCTACTAACACCTCAGCTCTCACCAAGAAAGCCCAGAAACGTTTGTACTTTCTGCGGACACTGAAGAAGGCAAACTCCTCTCCCTCTATCATGACATCTTTCTACAGAGGAACCATCGAGAGTATTTTGACCTACTGCATCACTGCCTGGTACGGGAACAGCACTGAAGCTGACCGCAAGTCCTTGCAGAGAATAGTGAGAGCGGCGGAGAAGATTATTGGTGTCTCCCTCCCCTCCATATCGGACATCTACTCGAACTGTTGTGTCAGGAAGGCACTGAACATCACGGTTGACCCCTCCCATCCTTCCCACCATCTTCTTAAACTCCTGCCATCAGGCAGAAGGTTCCAGAGCCTGGGAGGAAGCACCAGCAGGCTGTCAAATAGCTTCTTCCCCCAAACAATCAGGACTCTGAATGCCCGCCACATATTGCCCCCCAAGAAAAACGTCTTGAGGGTTGAATAGCACTTTCACTTTATGGCACTTTGAACGCATCAGCACTTTTTATTCCATGCAATCGTTGTCTGCTTTTAAATCTTTTTATTCTTTTAAAATAGGCCCTTTTTAATATATGTTTATTTTTCTTGTTTTAAAACCACGAGTTGTGGAGAACGGTATTTCGCTCCCCTGTATGCCCAGTGTATATTGTGGAAGTGACAATAAACTAAACTGAACTGAACTGTATAGTCACTTAATATGTCGATTATTAAAATTTCTCAACATAGTCATAGGCAAGTTAGCATCTGGACGTTTATACAGGCAGGGGACCATTACTCAACATGTCTAACAAAAAACTCAACATGTCCGGGTTCACAATGGAGCTCTATGGGCTAGCAAGTAGACTAATACAACATTTTCACCTATCGAATTGTTTTCAGGCTGCGTTAAACATGTCTTGTTTCCATTCTATTACAGGGGAATTCCACCCATTTAAGATTTTCCTGAGAGGGTACAAATGTGAACCAAATGGACCCTAGTGGGTCCATTTGTTTCCATTAGTACCCTCTCAGGAAAAAGGGTCTGAAAGAAAAATCATTAACATGGTGAAACACAACTTGATGACATCTTCAAGTTGTGTCTCACATGTTAATGATTATTTTCAGACCTCCATTTCTAGGAAACACAGAATGGGGCTCCTATCATGTCCATACAACATCTCTAAGGTATATTAATGACATAGTAGAATGTTGAAAATGGGTGGAGTTCCCCTTTAAGCCTAACGTTCCCTGTGCCTGGTTCTCACATACAGCCAACAGCGACAGCTCTGAGGACGAATCGTCTCCCAGGGAGAGACAACAGAGGAACTCCAAGGGCCAGTCAGACTTTTGCACCAAAAGCATCAAACATGCCCAATTTGGACGCAGGGAGATAGAAATCGCAGAGCAAGGTTGGAGACCGCCGTTCGCATAAAGTTCAGAGTTATACGTCATCGTACACCGTTGTTGCTCATGCGAAAAATGGCCAGACTCCAAGTTCACAAAACATGACGGGCAACAACGTCATGCGATGGGAGTATAAATTAAGCATTAGCCTACTGTGTGTTTTTTGTTAAGAACATTCGTGCATATAATATGCAACCTCAATATAGAACATAGACCTTAACAGTGGTTTGTGACTGTGTAATATATAGAGATGCCAGCTCTAATGGTCCTGAGGAAAAGAGCAGAGGGAGAGAAGCCCCTAGCAGGAGCCAAAGTGGTGGGATGCACACACATCACTGCACAGACAGCAGTAAGTCTAATGCATGTGCATACATACAGTACATATGCACAGCCAGGGACACATGACAATGCCAACATTCACCTAAACACAGTGGAACGGAAACCTGGGTGTTTTATTTATTTTTATAGGGACAGAGAAGAGAGCCCATTAATGAATATCATAAGACGTAAACATGACAGAGTTTAGTAAGACTGATAATTTGCAACCCTCTCTGGAACGATACTACTTAAAAGCTGGCGATGCAATGTTATAATAACTGTAGGCCGGTAACAGGTGAAAAACAGAAACAGAAACGTGTGTGTGTGTGTGTGTGTGTGCGCATGTGAAGATCCTGCATTAATGCAAGTGCATATGTGCATGTAGTTGTTTACATATTTTTGAAAATGTTTCTGAATTCACAGCTGTGTGCAGGCAACAGGCCATTAGTGTCCTTTGTTCCAAAGCCTGGTTTGCCTGGTGGAAAAGCTTCCCTTAAACGGCAGCAGCTGGTGGTTGAAGTTTTGATTAATCCTATACAGGCTTTACTGACACACCATCCATCGTAAATTATATCAGTTACGCCCATGTTGTAAAGCCACTCCGACAATGTTCCGATTAAGAGATAACATTGCTCTTTAAACAAAACATTTGGGCATCAGATGATTCACGTTTGTATGCTTATGTGTTGACACATAGGTGCTGATTGAGACTCTGTCTACTCTGGGGGCCCAGTGTCGCTGGGCAGCATGTAACATCTACTCCACCCAGAACCCTGTGGCTGCTGCCCTGGTGGAGGGAGGTGAGGATGTCTCCTCACCCGCTATCCATCCATCCATCCATCCATCCATCCATCCCCTTTCTCCCTTGTTCCCAAAGTGGAGTCCAGGGACTCCCAGGGGTCCATGATGGAGTTACACACCCATATGGATCCACTTGGTTCCAAACTATCATTTCACTGGGGACCCTCTGGTCCATTAGGGTCCATGTGATTCCATTTTGTACACTCACAATTAAATTAACATTGAGGGGCGTAGACATTGTAGGCGTAGACAAATGGGTGCCCTTTAATTTAAAGCGGTTGAGAATCACTTCTAGAGCCGTAAAAAACTTCTCTTTGAATATCTCTTCAAGGGGGTCCACAGGGATAATTTGTGTCACTGTGACTGTGTCCAACGGTTTGGGAATCACTGCTCTATGTGACCATTACTTTATGATTCCCTCACTCAGGGATACCAGTCTTCGCGTGGAAGGGAGAATCAGAGGAGGACTTCTGGTGGTGCATTGACCGTTGTGTCAACCACGCGGAGTGGCAACCTAACATGGTACTCTTGACATGCAGCAACAACTCTGGCTGTGCTGCTTCATCATAATACTGTAGCTCTGGTTCATAGCTCCACTGCTTCTATGATTCTGCCTACCAGTAGAGCTTTGTGAAAGACAGCGTAATTTCTCGGGTGGAAATCCAACCAGCCTCTCTTCTTTAGTGGAAATATAAAGAACATTTTACATAGTCACCAAAAACAAACATATGGCATGTCTTATTATAAAGCCTATAGAATCATGCGGAGTCCCCCAGCACATGGATAAAATGCACTTTTTGGCCAGAATGTGATTTGCGCCCCCCCCCAAAAAAAAAACAAAACAAACAAACAGGATTTGCACCCTCTGACGATATTGCCAATGCCAGTAGAAAAAATCCATAGAGATATTTTCTCCTCTGGTAAAAAACAATCGTATTCTGGCCAAATGTGTATTTCATCCATATGGTGAGGGCCCAATAAGCCTTGTTTGTTTCATTGAGTAAAACATTATTTATGTTTCTACTTAAGAAGAGAGGCTGGTTGGAGTTCCATCCAAGATATTACTTTCACATAGCTCCACTGCAGGGCAGAATCATAGAAGCTCTGGAGCTATGGACCAGAGCTAATAATACTGATAATACTGGAAAAAGAAAAAAAGGAAAAAGAAAAGAGGAAAAGAAAGAGTGCAATATTTACTACTTGAAAAGTAGTCCACACCAGTGCAACTAAGTTGCAAATTGCAAACAGCTGAAACAATCCTCAGTGGTTTAATATACATTGTTACATTTTGTTCATCAATTGCTTGACCATCTCAGATTCTTGATGACGGTGGAGACCTGACACATTGGCTGTACAAGAAGTACCCCAATCTATTCAAGAAGATTAAAGGCATCGTGGAAGAAAGTGTCACAGGGGTACATAGGTTGGTTCAAGATCCTTGTGTGGTTAGTCAATAATGACAGATGAATTAGTTTAAGCAGAAAGGTGAACTTTCAGAACTGACTTGTGTGCAACTTGTGTATTCCCATCATTGTTGACCTGCTCACTGCTTTGCTAGTATAGTATTTACTATGTATTCATAAGGGTAGGTATCTAGATTTGTCTAACACAAAATATTATTTTAACGGTAATCTATTGATAATTTTCATGATAATCTGTCAAACCATTATTTGCCAATCATCTCTATTGAGATCATTCCTTGTTATTTCTGCATGGCCATCTGTTCCTTTCAGTTATGACAACTGCCAGGTGCGCAAGTCCTCAGTTAGGTCATAACATCTGTTGCCACTCACGTTCCATTTCTCAATTTCATTCTCATACAAATTCAACCCTACAACTTCACGTTGCAGTGTTCAGAGTATGGGCTTTTATGCAATTCAGACTACTGGTTTCATGGGTTAAGTCTCTCATTGGCTTAGAAGCAGACTAATTATGAAAAAGTGTCCACTGTGGTCCTCACTACGACAAACTAGTACAAAGTACAGGGTGAAAACATGACATCTGTCCAACTTCATTAGTCATGACATACACTGTGATGGATTATCCCAAGAAAGTTGGGTCTCAAGAAAGTCATACCAGTACTCTATATGGATTAAAATCATACCATACTGAAATCACTCTAAGTAAAGGCAGCCTGGAAGGTATAGGAAGAACATTAAATGTTCAAATTTTGAAAATCTAAAAATAACTATGGAATGGACAGTGGGAATGGTGGGCGGAAAATGTTTAGTACATATTGTGTACATTTAGTGGACACAATGTATATGCAACACTACAAGAAAGGTCCTTAGGGAGGGATTTATTTATTTAGCCTTGCACTTTCAATATATGTGCATAACTCACTATTTTAATGACTTTATATCCTGATTGTATATATACACACAATTGTCACATCTACAAGCAGGTCTGTTTGAATTTACAGGCTGTACCAACTGTCAAAGGCAGGGAAATTAACTGTTCCAGCCATGAACGTCAACGACTCAGTAACCAAACAGAAGTTTGACAACCTATACTGCTGCAGAGAGTCTATACTGGATGGGTATGAATCACTTTGTGAGAGAACCACAGGTAGAGCACAAGCCAGAACAATGATTTAACTGTTCTTCACCATTCCTTACAGATTAAAGCGAACTACTGGGGTTATGCTAGGTGGAAAGCATGTGGTGGTGTGTGGTTACGGCGAGGTTAGTAAAATTTAAATAAATTACACTATTTCTTGGTTAAAAATCACACATTTGATTTGCAATCAAAGATGGAAAGCTGTATCCTGCAAGTGAATCACACTCGCATGTTAGGTAACGTTTACCTTTGGGGTGTTTGTTATTATTGTGGATCGAATTTTACAGCTCACACCCTTCACTCCCCCTCTCTATAGGTTGGCAAGGGCTGTTGTGTTGCCCTAAGGGCACTGGGGGCAATTGTATACATTACAGAAGTGGATCCCATCTGTGCCCTTCAGGCCTGGTATGACATATGGCTTCAGGCTGCTATTACATGCTCAAATTTGCTTCCCTTATTACAAAGTGTCAAGATACTGTCAACATACTTAAAATATAATATTTCTGCTTAAAATATTTCTAAAATACCCCCCCCCCCCCCCCCCAGCATGGACGGCCTCAGACTAGTCAAACTGAGTGAAGTTATCAGACAGGCGGATGTGGTCATTACCTGCACAGGTGAGATTGCACTATAGCATCCATTATGAGCATAAATAGAAGGCTTGCCAACAAGGTATATGGAATACAGGACACAGACAGACATGTACCAGTATGAGTACTCTGACAAAGGCCGCCCTCAGCTCAGACATATCGATGATTGGTGGTGCGATGTACTATTGTGTAACGGCGGCTTAGGGTCCTGAATCTAAAAATAGTAAAATAATAATAATAATAAAATATGAGTGATGCAGTGGTTTTGGATTGATAGAATTGGATTGATAGACACTAATAGTGATCCACTTTTTATTTTGCTCACCACAAACGTGTCAAACTTTAATCAAACCGATGGATAAATGATAGGTGGGCCAGATTTACCTTTTAATCTCCAGTTTTAAAAAAATGCAAAAACAGCAGATCTAATAAGCTTGAAATAATACACATGGCAGGTTTGTGCGCTTGTAGATGGGCTATTCATGGTAGTTTCATTTAGTTACTTTTTTTGTTTCAATTATTCGTCTATAATGAGACATGCCAAAATACATCAGGATGATGTTGGTTTAAAATGAAAATACAAGCATGACAAAGTCCCTCCCTTTGGTGGTCCACATACAGAGTTCCTGATTTCCCTTGCGGTCCCTTACAGTCCTAAAACCAGGCCTGGCGTGCAGTGTCCTGGCAGGATCACTTCATGGGCTGCTGTCTTCTTTCATCAGCAAAATATACCACATAACTAATTAGAATAGATAACAGTGAACAGGTGTATCCCATTTTCCCGGAGGACACACACACACACACACCTGTTACACAAAGATCAGTGTATGTGTGCATGTGTGTGTGTGATTGTGCCTGGTCTCAGGCCGAGATCTGTTTCTCTTCAGGAAATAAAAACGTGGTGAGCCGAGAGTACCTGGACAGAATGAAGAATGGCTGCATTGTCTGCAACATGGGACACTCCAACACCGAGATTGATGTGGTATGATGAACACGACCTCGTGCGCGTGTGTGTGTGCGCGGCCGCGCACAAGTGTGTCAACTTGCATCCATGCGCATGCGGCCTTGCATGCATGCACGTGTGTGTTCAAGTATATTAACAAAATATTCCTTTCCCTCAGGCAAGCCTACGGACCCCAGAGTTGACATGGGAGCGAGTGAGGTCTCAGGTGGACCACATTATATGGCCTGATGGCAAGAGGATAATCCTCCTGGCAGAGGTGATAACAACTATACAGTACAGCAATGAAATACCAAGACATTTCATCACTTTCACATGTCCTTGTGAAATACTGAGACTAACTGGAAATATTCCAATATTAATTAATGTTTTTATTAGCGATGTCAAATATTATCGGCCTCCCATTATTATTGCCCAATATTTGCATAAAAATTGAAAATATTGTTTTAATTTATCAGATAGAATTCATCAAGAGTGAGTGAGTGAGTGAGTGTGTGCGCGCGCACGTGTGTGTCTTGATACGTGCTTTAAACCGTTAACTGAATCTCCATTGACCTGTCTGACAGGGTCGTCTGCTGAACCTAAGCTGCTCCACGGTGCCCACATTTGTCCTCTCTATCACCGCTACCACACAGGTATCAGGAGGTCAAACTCTGCAGCATTACTGAAAGCTTCTAGACTGCCTTGTGTAACATTGGCAGTCTTTATTCTCCAGAGGTTATGGAGTTACAAGTTATTTTTTAGTGCACAGAGACTGTCAGACAATGTGTTCAAATGAAACACCATTTTAGTCCATTAAAAGAATTAATTGAACTTAAAAGCTGAGGTATTTACAATCTGATCCATGCTCAGCCCTACACCCACCAAAGGGAGTTGAGAATAGAATCCCAAGAGACACTGATGTCTACATATTGACAAGAAACATGCAGAAGTGAAAGTCAGTCAGTCAGCTCAGACATTAAGGCCACTGTGGCATCAGGGCATGACATTTTATTGAGGAGTGCAAGATCAAACTAAGGGTCAATTCCACCCCAGAAGGCTTGCTTACCTTGCAGTTGACTTCCAAAAAGGTGGTCCAGTTATTTTGTGGGGGGGGGGAAAAAGAATCCTTAATGGTCGTTTCCCCTACACCAACATACAGTAAGCTTAGGATGGGGCTATGGGATGTTGTTTAAATTCACCGATTTGAACAACATAGCTCCAAAATGCATTTTTTGCTATTCTCTCTCCACCATGTCAGTAGTGCGTTGACACTTTCACTTTTGGTTCAGCTGTGGTTCTGACATGGTGAAGAGAGAATATGACAAGATTTTTTGTGCAATGGAAATAGGTGAATTTGAACAACATCCCCATTCGAAGCTTATTTTGGGGTAGGGGGAACAGCCATAAAGGATTTTTCCCCCACAAAACAACAACCGGACCACTTAAAAAACTGCAACTTGTGAACTTGTGTATTCACCCATTACTGGTGTCTGGGGTAACCTTTCATCTTTAACGTTAATGACCGGTGGTTTCCTCCCTGGTCCCACCAGGCTCTGGCTTTGATAGAGCTGTACAACGCCCCTGAGGGCCGCTACAAACAGGATGTCTACCTGTTGCCCAAAAAGATGGGTAAGGAAGCAACGTTTATGCATTATTTCTTTTCGTTATTGTACCCTAAGACTAAAGGGAAAAATGTAAGTATTGGTGTTCAGTTGAGCCAACAAAATAATTCAACAGCTATCTGACTTATTTTCAACAACCTTAAATGTATACAGTACTATAGTGATAACATACAGCGGAGAGTTGTTGATTGTGAGTAAATGCATTTCAGATGAATATGTGGCGGGCCTCCATCTACCAACATTTGACGCACACCTCACAGAGTTGACTGACGAACAAGCCAAGTACCTGGGCCTCCAAAAGTATGGGCCCTTCAAACCCAACTACTATAGGTGAAGACAAGCACACTTTGACACACACCTTTTACCTGTATAGCAACACATGGATTGCACATCACCCTTCTGTATCTAACCAAATGCACTGCACCCCCCCTTCTGTATCTAACCACAAGCATATATGTTCAAACAGGTACTAAGCCATGGACTTAAGGTTTCAAGAGAGCTGCCTGCATGCTGAGATCATGTGGAAAGAACCTCAGGCCTTGCAATAGCACACTGATGCCCTCTAGAGTCCCAGGCTTGTTGATACATTGTGTAGAATGAGTGGGTCAAATCATTCCTCATCAATATTTCACCCATGTTTTCTGTTGATTCTCTGGCATCAGTTTCAAATGAATGTAATTCCATTAATTTACTTAACAACTTGCTTGTTACAATTGTATAATAGTAATAGAGGGCTGCAATTGTAATTGTGTGACCAATCTGACCATAGAACGTACTTAAAAATAATTTACAAACACCATAAATATTCCCAAATAATTATAATTTCTAACTTGTGAAATAAAGGTTTCTTCTCATTTGTGACTGTCAATGTTCACTGGTAATAATATATGAAGATAAGCAAAAGTGTACCCAAAATGTCCAGTCAGTTCAGGGGCCTGTAAATAATATTCCAATAGCGATTTCACCCACTAGGGGTCATAAAGGTATCTATGATTATGTGATATTTATTCTATAAGCGCGAGAGAGAGAGAGAGAGAGAGAAAGAGAGAGAGAGAGAGAGAGAGAGAGAGAGAGACTTTGACTTTTAAGGATCCTTTATTTAAGCACTACCGGGTACTACAAAAAAGAGACCAAACACCTAACTAATTACTACTTGCAAGTTCTACATGGTGTAAACACAAAAAAGAGAGGGAAAACGTACAGGAAAAACAAAACCCTGTCTTTGATAAAGTTAAAAGGTGAAAGATATTTCATTGGTTTCCCCCACAACACACAATACTCCCCCTATTGCCCATTTGACTGCGAATACTTCCAGCTCATCCACCATTTTATAATACGCATGCTCGACTCTGAGCCTTGCCTTTACAAGGCCGGTCAAAATGCGTACAGGGTCTGTACAACCCTCGTCCTTAGCCCTGTTTCTCCGGCTAAGCCAGATTGCCAGTTTTGCTGTTGCAGAGAGAAAATTGATTAATGTGTGCACATTTTTCCTTGCCACCGAATACTTAGGCCCATAAATGAAAAGCTCAGTAGTAAAGATCTCCCCCAACCCTGTGAACCATTCTTTAAGAAGGTCAAACAACCTCAGCAGTCTGCGACATTGGATGAACAGGTGAAAAATGGTTTCTGACTGGGTGCAGAACTGACATCCCTCCCTGTGTTCAGGATCAATGTGTGCCCTGTGTCTGTTCGTAGCTATCGCCCCATGTACTATCCTCCACTGGAGGTCAGCCGACCGCTTATCAACCGGTGGCTTGTACAGGCACCGCCAACTGCCTTTCGGGGAGGAGCCTGGGCCAAAAAAAACCAGCCCACCTCGATGCTTTCATGGCGTGCAGAGACTGACAGTGCCTTGCCTTCACGCACATAATGTACGTCGCCTTCTTGGACAGGTCTTCGAGCCAATCAGGCTGTGGGGTAGCGAGCGAGAGAAAACCACCCTCCTCCTCCTGCCACTGTCCAACATTGGGAGAGACTTTAAGTTGTGGAAAAACATAGTCCATGTCCTCCTCCCAAAGATCGTCTGTCTCACAGTTCTCTCTCAGGAAAACCACCAGATGCTGCGGAAGAGACGCCCAGACCTCGTTAACAATCTGCCTCAGCAGCCTCGGACGTATGTGCACCCGCTGTAGAGTCTCGAACGGCTTCAGTAGGTGCCCCAACTTCGTGCACCCTGCCTCTCTCAGGTGGGATCTTATAGACGCCGAGGACAGTGTCTGGACCTGCAGCATGCCGT
>CM076969.1:46634584-46794584 GCA_039105355.1 Benthosema pterotum | reverse complement strand
GGAGTTCACAATGGTTTGTATGTATTTTAGTCAACAAAAATAAAACATGATAGTAATACAGGCCTAATGATAAAGAACTAATTAAGAACTACACAGGGGAATAACAACATAGTATCAGTTCTCTCGCAGTTAAGCTAACCATTGATTATAATTGATAACAATAGTAGAATCAGTGGGCTACTATGGTACGGTTAAACCAAAGTTGATTACGAGAAAATAACAACAATGGAATCATTATATTAAAACAGTTAAATTAAACGTTGATTACATCATGGTGGTCATTATATGTCTTTTTTTTTCTCTCCACTGTCATTGTGGGCGAAATCTAATTCGCACCACTCATCTCACTGTTCTATATATATTTAGGTTACATAGGCACTCCTAGATCATTCCAATCCGTTCTTTGATATAATGATTAACATCAGCAGTAACATTTAAGTGTGCACCTTCTGCTATACAGTTATGTGTATGTACATACAGGTCCTTCTCAAAAAACCAGCACACTGTGCAAAAGTTCATTCTCCTCCACAACAATTCTCCATCACTACTATGCTGAGTGCTAAAATGATCAATCCAGACTGCAGTGACAGATGGATCTGTGACTTGCCCTGTAGCTAATCTGCAGGGTGAGGGGGTTAACCCAAGCACAGTCATTACTTAACTTTGCTCTGAGGTGGGAGAGGTGACAACACAGCTTGCTCACATGCTGGAGAAATGCAATCATTAGGAGTATATGTAGCTCTGGTCCAGAGCTCCACTGCTTCTATGAGTCATGGCAGCCTATAGCAGGCCTAAGCAGTGGAGCTCAGGGCCAGACTGCTAGGATATAGACCTGCACAGTGACATCACCACCACCAAAATATTCCACAACAACAACACCCAGCCGCCATCTTGACTTTTCACAACATGCCATAAAACAAGACCTGTGGGAGAGCGCTGGTTTAATACACCTGTTCAGTGCACGTGCAGTATCGCCACCTGCTGTTTGAAACAAGCTTACCAATAAAGGCTAAAAAATGGTGGAGCCAGGGCCAGATCTAGAGGGGGGCAGGGGTGGGCAGTGCCCACCCAAATGTGCATTTTGCCCACCTAATGAAAGGTTATATCAGTGGTTTTCATCAGCGATCCAGGGACCACCAGTGGTTGAGAGATGGTCCCCATGTTGGAAAGTTGGTTAACCAGATACTCTGTGTAAAAATGACAATTGCGGGTCCATTTGGTTTCTTTTTACGCTCTCAAGAGTTAAAATATTCATGTGAATTATCCCAAGTCTACACGGGGCTGTGTCTATGTTCCCTAGGCTCTATGTTCCCTCGGCTCTATGTTCCCTCGGCTCTAAGTTCCCTCGGCTCTATGTTCCCTCGGCTCTAAGTTCCCTCGGCTCTAAGTTCCCTCGGCTCTAAGTTCCCTCGGCTCTAAGTTCCCTCGGCTCTAAGTTCCCTCGGCTCTATGTTCCCTCAACCAAGTTTAATAGTAGTATGTAATACAACATGGATATAGTGCTGGGACTATAACTGATTAATTGAGATGATTTAATCACAGAAAACACAAAACAATTAACTCTTTTTAATCGCAAACAGATTTTGTGCCCAGAAACATTTCCACTGGACGAATTTCAGGGTATACTGACCATGTGATTATTCCGACCTCCCATAATCCCAAAACCCCGTTCTTCTGATGGTCGGAAAAACTGGATGTCGGACCTATGGGAGTTCTTATTTTTTGGCTTTTTTTTCAGAGAAGAAGCCAATCAGGGTAACCAATAAGGGCTGCCATTGATCCAAACCCACACTGTTCTGTCCTCCCATTGGTCAAAAATTATTAACACTATATCTAAAACTCACCCTCAACATAACACATTGCAATATACATACATATATATACATATATACACATACATATATATATATATAGTAGATACAGGGCTAGTAATTTTGAACAGATCGTTGCACGCACCAGGATGATAGGTTGACTACGCCTGAAATTCGTCCAGTGAAAAGGGACCAGCACCATTCTAAAAAAAAATGATATCATGGAAAAGTTGGTTTATTTCCACAATTCCATTCAAATCCTTGAACTTCCATTAATTATAGATTCAGTGCACACATTGTAAATGATTTTTTATTTTTTTTATTACAGAATTTTGCCTTCCAGCTCATAAAACCCACCAAAACATGATTTCAAAAAATAGAATATTTTACTAGACCACTAAAAATAATGTTTTAAACAAGAAATGTCGACTATCTTAAAAGTATCTATGCAGTAATATTTGGTCTGGGGTACTTTTGAACAACTTATTTCAATAATAATGGGGCATGGCATGGAGGTGATCAACCTGTGGCGCTGTTGAAGTGTTATGAAAGACCAGTTTTGCTTTTATAAATGAATGTAAATACATTTATATTGTTCAGTCTTATGTCTCACACCTTCCTCTTGGCCATACAACCCAGATTCTCTGTTGGGTTAAAGTCAGGACAGTTGGCTGCTCAGTTAAGCGCAGTAATACCATGGTCAGTACAGCAGTTACTAGTAGTTTTAGCTCTGTGGGCAGGTACCAATCGAGCTGGATAGGAAAATTAGCATCTCCATGAAGCTTGTCAACATATCGAAGCACAAAGTACTCTAAAAAGATGGCTGTATTGAAGTTTTCAGCCGATAACATGGCCTAAATCATGTGTTTTGCCATGTCCAGTCTTCAGGCCATGTTATTGGCTGGTGTTGTTTTTTTTAGTGGACCCTGTGGTTCAGTATGTTGACAAGCATCATGGAGATGCTAATTTTCCTTTCCAGCTCGAGCTGTACTAACCAAGGTATTAAAGCGCTTAACTGTCCAGCCAACTGACCTGACTTTAACCCAACATAGAATCTGGGTTGTATTGTCAAGAGGAAGGTGTGAGACATAAGACTGAACAATACAAATTAATTTACAGCCGGTATCAACCAAAACTGGGCTTCCATAACACCTCTACAGTGCCACAGGTTGATCACCTCCATGCCACGCCCCATTAATGAAATAATGTTCAGAAGTAGCCCAGACCAAGTATAGACTGCATAATATACTTTTCAGATAGTCGATATTTCTTGTTTAAAACATTTTCTTTTTAGTGGTCTCTTAAACAAACTAATTTTTGAAATCCTGGTGGGTTTTATGGGCTGGAAACCAAAATTGTGTAAAAATAAACAAATAAATACTTCATTTACATTGTGTGCACTGAATCTATAATTAATGAAAGTGTTTTAATGGAATTGTGGAAATAAGACAACTTTTTTGTAGTTACCGTATATAGGCTGTTGAAAATAGTTAAATAAAAAGTTAATTAGTTAATTAATTTTGATTAATCCGATTAAAAAAATTGCACACTGACTCAATCGGCTGACCATTTTCTCATTGAAAAAAAAAAAAAAAAAAATCAGTAGAGCACGGTTTTACAGAGACATAGCTGTAACCACTGGATACAGCTCTCCATGTAACCAGAGCCATAGAGTATAGCTGGAGGATGGGGCTTGTAGATCACTTACTCTGATAAAGTATTTATCAAATAAGAAATAAACAGATATTTTTTCAAGATTCTTTTTCTTTTTTAAATGTTCAAATCCTGTAAAGGAAAACATCCATATTTTAGAATTAGGTTCAATGGTGATTAATCAATTATTTATTATTTTTTAATATATATATATATATATACCAGGCCCACTCCTGCTCTCTGGTGAGAGCAGGAGTGGGCCTGGTGAGACGTAGGAGAGGCACGGACAGGTGTCAAACCACAGAGCCTAGTCCCTCCAAGCACCAGAACCTCCCAGTTTTGGCGGAGTATTTCAGGGGCGGTGGATTGGACGGCCTTGGCCTTTCCCTTGTGGGACTGATCAGGGGCAGCTACTGGGACGTGAGTCGGGGCGTCATGAACCCCGGCTGGGTCACCTGAGTGAGGGGTATGATGTTCGAGAGACCCGAAACCCCAATGAGCTTGGGATACATCACTGAAGACACGTCCCAGGTTGCATCCATTCGATGTATTAAAAAACCGATCAACCTATTTATAGTGACTCATAGGAATAGACTACGTGACAACCAGGGAAAGACTTGGTGACCACCGGAGAGACGGGTGGCAGCCGGAATGTAGACGGCACCCGGGTTAGCAGTATGGGCTAGCGCCCCAGCCTGTGTCGTCCGTGAGGAAGACGCCCAAAAACCCTTGGTTAGTCCTTTAGGAGGGCCGTTTGTCCACCGCTCATGGAGTCTCTTCCACTTCCGATGCTGGGAGTCTGGTGCAACGCACAGGTCCTGTGCCTCCTGGTGAGAGCAGGAGTGGGCCTGGTGAGACGTAGGAGAGGCACGGACAGGTGTCAAACCACAGAGCCTAGTCCCTCCAAGCACCAGAACCTCCCAGTTTTGGCGGAGTATTTCAGGGGCGGTGGATTGGACGGCCTTGGCCTTTCCCTTGTGGGACTGATCAGGGGCAGCTACTGGGACGTGAGTCGGGGCGTCATGAACCCCGGCTGGGTCACCTGAGTGAGGGGTATGATGTTCGAGAGACCCGAAACCCCAATGAGCTTGGGATACATCACTGAAGACACGTCCCAGGTTGCATCCATTCGATGTATTAAAAAACCGATCAACCTATTTATAGTGACTCATAGGAATAGACTACGTGACAACCAGGGAAAGACTTGGTGACCACCGGAGAGACGGGTGGCAGCCGGAATGTAGACGGCACCCGGGTTAGCAGTATGGGCTAGCGCCCCAGCCTGTGTCGTCCGTGAGGAAGACGCCCAAAAACCCTTGGTTAGTCCTTTAGGAGGGCCGTTTGTCCACCGCTCATGGAGTCTCTTCCACTTCCGATGCTGGGAGTCTGGTGCAACGCACAGGTCCTGTGCCTCCTGGTGAGAGCAGGAGTGGGCCTGGTGAGACGTAGGAGAGGCACGGACAGGTGTCAAACCACAGAGCCTAGTCCCTCCAAGCACCAGAACCTCCCAGTTTTGGCGGAGTATTTCAGGGGCGGTGGATTGGACGGCCTTGGCCTTTCCCTTGTGGGACTGATCAGGGGCAGCTACTGGGACGTGAGTCGGGGCGTCATGAACCCCGGCTGGGTCACCTGAGTGAGGGGTATGATGTTCGAGAGACCCGAAACCCCAATGAGCTTGGGATACATCACTGAAGACACGTCCCAGGTTGCATCCATTCGATGTATTAAAAAACCGATCAACCTATTTATAGTGACTCATAGGAATAGACTACGTGACAACCAGGGAAAGACTTGGTGACCACCGGAGAGACGGGTGGCAGCCGGAATGTAGACGGCACCCGGGTTAGCAGTATGGGCTAGCGCCCCAGCCTGTGTCGTCCGTGAGGAAGACGCCCAAAAACCCTTGGTTAGTCCTTTAGGAGGGCCGTTTGTCCACCGCTCATGGAGTCTCTTCCACTTCCGATGCTGGGAGTCTGGTGCAACGCACAGGTCCTGTGCCTCCTGGTGAGAGCAGGAGTGGGCCTGGTGAGACGTAGGAGAGGCACGGACAGGTGTCAAACCACAGAGCCTAGTCCCTCCAAGCACCAGAACCTCCCAGTTTTGGCGGAGTATTTCAGGGGCGGTGGATTGGACGGCCTTGGCCTTTCCCTTGTGGGACTGATCAGGGGCAGCTACTGGGACGTGAGTCGGGGCGTCATGAACCCCGGCTGGGTCACCTGAGTGAGGGGTATGATGTTCGAGAGACCCGAAACCCCAATGAGCTTGGGATACATCACTGAAGACACGTCCCAGGTTGCATCCATTCGATGTATTAAAAAACCGATCAACCTATTTATAGTGACTCATAGGAATAGACTACGTGACAACCAGGGAAAGACTTGGTGACCACCGGAGAGACGGGTGGCAGCCGGAATGTAGACGGCACCCGGGTTAGCAGTATGGGCTAGCGCCCCAGCCTGTGTCGTCCGTGAGGAAGACGCCCAAAAACCCTTGGTTAGTCCTTTAGGAGGGCCGTTTGTCCACCGCTCATGGAGTCTCTTCCACTTCCGATGCTGGGAGTCTGGTGCAACGCACAGGTCCTGTGCCTCCTGGTGAGAGCAGGAGTGGGCCTGGTGAGACGTAGGAGAGGCACGGACAGGTGTCAAACCACAGAGCCTAGTCCCTCCAAGCACCAGAACCTCCCAGTTTTGGCGGAGTATTTCAGGGGCGGTGGATTGGACGGCCTTGGCCTTTCCCTTGTGGGACTGATCAGGGGCAGCTACTGGGACGTGAGTCGGGGCGTCATGAACCCCGGCTGGGTCACCTGAGTGAGGGGTATGATGTTCGAGAGACCCGAAACCCCAATGAGCTTGGGATACATCACTGAAGACACGTCCCAGGTTGCATCCATTCGATGTATTAAAAATACTGTATATATATATATATATATATATATATATATATATATAAAATTGAAGCTGTGATTAATTTGAATAATTCTTAACTGCAGCCTCTATGTGAGGGAACATAGAGCTATGTGAGGGAACATAGAGCTGAGGGAACATAGAGCTGAGGGAACATAGACATGACCCCGTCTAGGGAACTAGAGAATGTAGAAGATTAATGGTCATGTTGATCTGTAGGTTTGAATGTTTTCCCCCAAATCCATCCTGGAATTGTGGACAAAAGCAAAAGAAATCCTTATAGCTTTGGGGTCTGTGGGGCTAACATGTCCTCAAATGGTGGTCCGTGGCTCAAATGCCTGGTGTCAAAAAGGTTGAAAGCCACTGCTTCATATGAAAAACTTTGGAGTTGCCCACCCTGCCATTCTTCCAGCCCACTCTATAGGGCTGGCTAGATCCGGCCCTGGGTGGAGCTACCTTTGATTGAAATGTTAATAGCTTAATAGCTTGGAGATGTAATCTATAACTAATAAGACTGTTTACTTTTGAATTAATGAATTTTACACTGGTGGCCACATTCATTTCATCAAGACATTTACAGATTTACAAATATTTCCTTCTCAAAGCCAGAACTAGCAAATCATGGTGGAGATAAAAGGGGAACGAATATACAAGGAGAGGGAAAGGGGGTTGGAAATGTACGCATGACATTCTTGTTCTTCTTCCAAACAGCAGGTGGCGATACTGTACGTGCACTGACCAGGTGTAAAAGTCAAGATGGCGCCTGGGTGCTTCTGGAATCTTTTGGACAGAAAGTACTGTAATAAACCTTCCCAGGTAAGAGATATGTAAAGCGCCGTTCACAGGATATTTCTACTGCAAACAATGATGGAGGCAGAGTATTCCAAAAGACTATACATACTGCTTTTGTGCTTTATTTAATTTCATATGTCAAACAAATAAATTGCCAACCCCCCCTTTTAAAATAGACAAATATGATTCAGCGACATCAACAACATTTCATCATAACCACATAACTTTAAGACCTAAAATTACATCAATACGCTATAACACAATGAGCACGTCCGTTTAAATCACAGTACAGAGCGTCCCTTTAAATGAGAAGCGCCATAGCCTATAACGCAACACATACAAGTCCAGAATCACAATATGAATGTCCCTTTAAATGAGAAGCGCTACTTAACTTTCCCCGATGGGGCGACCCCCCACAGGGTCGGAGTGATGGCGCTGGGTCGGCTATTGACGTGTGGGGTGTGGGACACCCGCCGGATCCAACGCCGTTGCTGTCCCCGTAGCGTGTAGGAGACAGCTCACACCAAAACGGGAGAGTGGTCGGCACTCCTAAAGTTTATGTCCCGCTATTCTTCTCTTACCCTGCCTGAGCAGGAACCTGGCCCTAACCCCCTGACCATCTTCGCCGCCGGCGGTGCTGATCATCCGCGAACGGCCCCCACCCGGACCCCCCACGAGTGCATCAGACGATAGCTCAGCTGGCTAGCTGCCAGCAACAGGCACAGAGCACCACTCTCCAGACACGACCCATCCATTGTCTGGCAAACAGTTTTATAGTTTGTACTTCCTCCTTACAATCACCTGCAGCCGTGCATGATCACCCGTCACTCCCCGCAAGACGGCAATCAATCAGCTGTGAGTGACACTTGTCATGTGACGTCACCCCGTTCAGGTTCACTACAGTACCTTATAAATTAGCATGTCTATGGTGGATTTGGAACGAAAGCATTGCAGATAGAAAGATGTAGGCCTATAGAAAAATGACAAAATGTGGCTAAGCATCTCGTCAGAATGTCTAAAGTGTCACTAAAACTAACAAAAAAAAAACTAATTTAGTTTCACTAATGTGAAACTAAAGCGTTTTGTCCAAAAAACTAAAACTTGATTAAAACTATAAAATCTAAAAAATAAAACAACCTATATACTGTATAACCTACAGAGTGGGCTGTTCTCTCTGGGGACCGAGGCCAGTTCTCTCCCCTTTGAATGTTTTAGTGCCTCATCAATAAAATAAATGATAATGAAGATTATCCATTGTACACTAATCAAAACAGTTACAATAATCAAAACAAGTTAATCCAGAACCGTGTATAAGTATAATTGTATATAAGAGTCATAAACAAACATTGACAAAAGTATTACAAACACAAACAAACAAGAAAATAAGAAACTTGTCCTTACTCAGTCAATGCTGAATAGGGGGGTGCCAAGAAAAGAACGCTCAAGGTGTTGTGATGCTTTGATCCATATTGGCATATATGTCGTACAACATATACGATATAAACCAGCGCTTACATGGTCAAACTTCGTGGGAATGATCAAGAGAAATGATTGGGTCAAAAGCCAAAGTCACATTGAAGGTCAAGATAATCTTAGAGAGGGGTAGAACAAATACAGCAGTTTGCCCCTGCAGGCAGCCTAAAATATATATATTTTTTTGTGTTGGGTTTCAACCATAAAAATAACAGGTGCTAAGAAGATGTAATTACCGGTACTCACCATTTGTTTCTCTCAACTGTTGCGTCATGTCTACAACGTGTCTGGACAAAAAAAAAAAAAATAGAAATAATCTCCTTCCCTGGATTATTGTAATCCAGGAGGTGTGTGTGTGTGTGTGTGTGTGTGTGTGTGTGTGTGTGTGTGTGTGTGTGTGTGTGTGTGTGTGTGTGTGTGTGTGTGTGTGTGTGTGTGTGTGTGTGTGTGTGTGTGTGTGTGTGTGTGTGTGTTATATAGTGCTATATTGCTTCAGATTCTTGGAGCCAAGGCTGTCTGCAGATTCAGCCATTAAGCAATTAACTTAAACGAGGCAAACTAAGGCCCATAAGTTATTACCATGACCATTACTGAAACTATGTACAATTTACACTTCATATTTCATTAATCACTTTATGAAACACATTAGGCCTATAATTAGAAATTCTACTGTAAAAACAGGAACAAATACCCTCCTCTAGAGCACTTGGCACCTCCCTCTAACAGTAGGGATGCAAGCATTGGGGATTAGAGGAAGGGGAGCATCAGGCCGGCAACATTCCCAGTTTGAACCCGGGCTCCACAGTATCTGAGTTGAGCAGGTTGAGCACGACCCTGAGCCCCTAACTGCTCCCGATGTGCACAGTGCAGGTCCCTTGTATGGTTTTCTCAGGCTTCGGTGTGTGAATGGGTGAATATAATGTCTACCATAGCCCTAATAAACTAAATAAAGGAAATTGCATTTGGCCACAAGAGATTACAGGACCTATGCAAACTACCATATTGCGCCTATTATTATAGTGTGGAGTGGTGTGGTGTGCAGCCTCCTTCAAATTCAGTAGATCTCATGATATCTTGTGTCCAAATGTAATTTCCTGGTTTAGTATGAATTATGAATATAGTAAAAGAAAAATCTATAATATTTTGTAAACAAATAAACATATTTAGGGCCATGTTCAATTGCTCCCGCCCCTGCCAAAAATATCTAAAATCCCAGGAACAACAGAACGCAGAAAAAGAAAAACAAATTACACTCATCTTTAAAATTCTCTAATAACAACCTAAAACATGAACCTTGAAAAAAACAAAAACAAAGTCCTTTAAATCTGGCCAATGCTGCATTTGCATTTGCCATCCACAGCCATTCTAAAAATCCAGAAAGTGAGCCAGCTTCTTTTGGAAATTGTAATGTACTCATGGCCTTAGTGAACTTGCAGATGCACTCTTTTCAGTATCAGTGAGTGTTTCATGGAAAGTCTATGATCTGAGGGTCCCAAAGCGCAAAATTTCGAGCTGTCTCCAAATGTATTGGCCTATTCATAAGGTGACCACTCAAACGGTTGTAAAGACAGTTCATGTTGTAGTTTTCAGTGGTTACCTTATCACCTAAAACTGGAGTATGAATGTAGGCCTTTACACATTTGAAACAAACATCTTCCTCTCCTCCACTATGTATGTCTCTCTCCGTCTCCTTCTCCTCTGCTTCCTCTGTATATTTTCAGCACCATCTCATGCTCATACTGTGTACAGTAGCGGCAGCACATTCACTTTCAACAAAGACTACAATAATATTTGACCTATGGATTTACTACTGACCTTATGTGTTATTTTAAACCTTGAATGTACAACATCCTTCTTTTCAAAAAAGACTGTGTTCCAATGTTTTGTTTTTGTTGAATACTTTATTAGTCAGAAATGTAAACAGCTTGTGGTACACAGTACATTAAGGCTAAAAGGATAAAACAAAAAGTCCTGGGGACTTTTGTCCATTGTGATTAACATTATTATCAAGTAGTTATTGTTTATTATATTTGGTACAATTTAATAATACACAAAGAATGTTTAAAAATACCCCCCAAAACAAAAGCTAAAATAGGTACTCTACGAGCTCTCAATGTTTCCCATCACGACAACAAGTAGTAGTATTACAAAATATAGAATTGGTCATAAATTTATAATTAATGATCTAACCTGCAGCTTCTATAAACACCCAAAACACATTTGCTTTTGTTCCAAAACTTCCAAATTAAATCATCTGAAGTCATCTCACCCCTGCCTGGAGCATCTGCAGCATGCCCACCACCCCATGGATGCAATTGATTAATTGATTAGGGCAGATTGGTCATGCTGATAGTGAAGTCAATGCTTAATGGCCTACATATGGATTTATGTGTTATCACCCAGTAGTCGCCTGTCTTCTTTTGCCTATACCTTCTGGCTTTGAAGTGTAACATTACACTCAGTGTTTGATGTCATCATCAGCTAATTGCGTCCAAGATTGCCCAGAGGGATAGCATCCATATACTGCTGCATGCTGAGAGCCTTGTCTAGGGGTCCCTGCGAGAGAGAGAGAGAGAGAGAGAGAGAGAGAGAGAGAGAGAGAGAGAGAGAGAGAGAGAGAGAGAGAGAGAGAGAGAGAGAGAGAGAGAGAGAGAGAGAGAGAGAGAGAGAGTGACAGACAGACAGATGAGTGGGGGAAGGAGAGGAGAAAAAAGGGAATCGCATGAGTTATATATGCAGAAACTAGAGGAATGGTTTTCAGTTCACTGGAACCCTACACAGACTGGCAGTAATACATCTGTATGCAGACTGAGGTGTGTCTATTATTGGGTTTTGGGTCACGTGAAAATCTTAAAAATCATCGCTTTTTTCAGCTCAGAAATAGTTCTCCTTGTGTAGTGTTCATGGTATTCTGAGACTGCAGGGGTGCATGGGGGGATAGTGAGTTAAAACCGCTCTCTGCTCCACCTGCAGTCACTCGCACACCCATGTCCACAGCCCACAGAATACACAGCCCTACCACCTGCTTTCATAGTACTCAGTGCTGACTAACAATATCAAAATTTGACCCTGCAGCTGTCATAATGTTGACATTTTCATTGTGTATTTCTAAACTTCAACATCATTGTGGGTTGCTGGCAATTAAAACAGCGTTTAAGTGTTTTCTCTGAAAGGAGAATTGGTGTCCCCTTTGCCTTTATTCTTTACCGAGATGTTGTATTAATGCTCCATGTGTAGGGCTTGGATTCAAACAGGCCTGCATGGGAGACCTGGGCTTCCCGAGAACACTTTAGCCACGATTAATAGCGCTGAACGGGTGAGTCACCAAAGGTTCTTGCGATGAGTCTCTGAGTCAAAGCTCTCAGTCAGTTGTTGGCAAGTCTAGAACCACGGGATCCATCTATCTCACCAGTGTGAGTTCTACCATTGCCAAACACTGTGGGAGAGTAGCCAAGAAGAGCAACCAAGTGGATGAGAAGCCGATAGCGGATACAGTAGAGCTGTCAGTGTACAGTGTCCAGTCCAGGACTGAGGATCAGGTTACATGAGGCAGCGTCTCACAGATAGAATGTGGGCTTCCATGGTAACCAGGGATATGTGAGCAGGCTCGCATATCCCTGGTTTCCTTAGTGTACACTGTGCAATTACTTCTTAGAGTGTAATAATGTACCCAAATGCACCATGCAAAAGCCCTAGTCCCGAAACCACATTGTCTTTTTTACCATCTAAAATGAAAAGAAAATGTAATTGTTCAAATAGACAATCTACATCGACGCGACTTGTGAACTTGTAGACTGGCTACTTTACCTATTTAAATGTATTTTTAAAATATTAAACAATGTAACATAGTTTAGGGATAGCAGGTTTGTTTAAGCATGGATGAAAATAGAGCCCTTAGAATTGAAGTTAATCTTCCATAGATTCCTACCACACACACACACACACACACACACACACACGCACACACACGCACACTCAAGGATGGACGGATGCTACACCAGTGTGATGGATCATATAGAAGAGAACAGGATAGGTACAATCGTTATTATTCAGCAATATAGAAATAGCTATACAGTTATTGGACATTGTGGAGTTCAACCATAGCAGAGTGCCTAACTTGTCCCATATTGGCACTACACATGATTGCTCAAACAGACATGAACAAAGCAAAAATGTGCTAGTGCCAAAATGGGCAAAGTGGATCGGGCCAGCCCGCAGAAGACATGGCAACCAGACTGTTGGAGTGTTGGTGGTGGTCAAAGGAATCTGTAAGTTACTACACAGGTGATGTTAAGGACAAAAGCTGTGGGGTGTGTGGTTCTTTCTCTACTCTGTTTATGGCCCTATGGTAATTCACTGATCGTGTGCTGTCACAGTGAATTCTACCAGTGCCATACACAGAACAGGAGGAGATGGCACAGTCCCAACACTGCATTGCTTTGGCCCACATTGTCTGAATTCAAGCATGTTCAGGAGGTTGATTCCCTAAAATGATGCTTCCAGCAGCTTCATCTGCCGACCTCGGCAGTTAAACATTGAATAAACTTAAGTTTTGAGTGGCCTTGTCCAATCTGCATATTGTAGACAAATGAATCCATCCATGCCATCTGCTCAATGGATGCCTTTCCACAATCCTTCAGATTATTTGCGTATACCATTCACACTACCATACGCATAGTAGGCCTAGCCTACTTGTTATAATACAATAATCGGTGCTCTGTATAATAGCCTACTCCGAGAAAATTAACACACAGGATTGATTATAATGCATGTAGAATGCATTATCCTAGTTGTTTTGATTGAAGCGTGCAGGTGAATCAACCGGTCGACTGGTATCGGCTAGGCTACTCAAGGACCAGGGTGTTGGGGCTCCATACATAAGACATCACGGATGAGAGCCGTAGGTAGGCTTATTGCGCACAGCATCGCAGAGTGTGGATTGATTCTGGCTATAGGGAATGATGGCTAAGTGATTTTTGAGATGCTCCAAATGGGTCCCAAAGCAGGGCTCATCTTCCCATTTCCGGGAGAGATCAATAGCGTAAAAGGTTCAGGGGAGAGAGAGAGAGAGAGAGAGAGAGAGAGAGAGAGAGAGAGAGAGAGAGAGAGAGAGAGAGAGAGAGGGGGGGGGGGGGGGGTACCTAGAAGCCTTGCATTACTGGTCTAAAATAAACAGTATTTTTTCTAAATAAGCCTACATGATTTTGACTAATTGCGACTAATTATAATTCATTGACTACAATTTGGCCTACTGATATATTGTCAGTTGCTCAGTCCGTTGTGAGACCTGATAGTGTTAATCTTGTCTGTGATGATGATAAGAACGCAAGTTATTTTTGGACCGATTTAGTAGTAGCCCGCTAACCCGCTAAGATAACCTGCAAGTAAAAACACTGCATGAACCAGTGATCTTTATTACGGTCCTATTTGTCAGTATAGCATAATGTGGTCTATTTTAACTCTTCTTTTAGAATTGATTAGAACAGAAATAGGCCTATGAAACAGGGCCGGACAGATACCACGTAATTATTTTTAATCTGCCAATGAAGTAACTTCGATTCAGACTTTTAGAGGACTACCAATATCTTTTTGTTTAGTTTTTTCCCCGAGAAAGTCACAATCTTACCTTCGATAAATGTTTTCTTCTCTGCATGGCTCCTCAATCGTCATAACTCACAAAAGTCTTATATGTGCAAAATGTATATAGACGCGGCCATCTAAATATTATCGCCTATAAGGAAACAAAAAATGTAGTGTATATATATTTGCCTTGATCCAGAAGGTTTGCTCGTTATATCTTTTTCTATCTCATATTTCAGAAGGCTATAGCAGGCCTGAGTGGCATCCACGACAGCACTGTCCGTTTAGCTCTCCATATATCTCCATCTGTTTGGATTTTCCCGTGGAGAGGTAATTAGTTGGTAAGCAAGTATAAGCATCTTAACCCAGTGCCAGTGGGCTGTAGTAATCCATGATGCGGCCCTCCTCCTCCCTCCCTTGTCCCTTCCCGTCTGCCGCCCCACCGCGTGCTCGGAGGCCTTTTTACGCACGGGGCGCGCGCGTTGCGCCGCGGGGAGGCTATACTCCATTCACAGCTGATTTGAGTAAAATCAACCCGATCTCTATAGGTGATCGCCCTGTGTGCTGCCCATTAGTGACAGGCAAAACAAAAGCCTCATTAAAGGGGAACTCATCATACATCTTGATCATCAAGATGTATTTTCACCATGTTAATGGATTTCTTTTTTTCTGAGAGCGTACAAATGGTTGCATTTGTACACTCAGGAGTTCCCCTTTAAGTGATGTTCGACGCATTATTTAAAAATAAAAAAATATATAAATACAAGAAAATAAAAATGTTTTCAGTGTTGCTGAAATAGCTATAACTGTTATTATGCCAATAAGCTAATGTATGGTATATTGGTTTATTTCCATTTCCCCCTATTTATTAACGCTCATATTGTTTCGATTACATTATATTGTAGGCCTTTATAGTTGGGATCGGCTCTCCATTCAGACGTTTTGCATCCAAAATGTATTAGTTTGCTTACCTATAGACGGGTACGGTGGTGCCTCTCCAACTCTTCCACAACCAGGCGGTCCTACAGGGTAGGCTGCTGTGAATAAGTTTCTCTCGGGCCTCTACTTCTCATTATATACACACCCCTCCTCTAGTCCGGGGCTCATTTACCTGCTGTCGGTGATTAGACAGATGCCCAGGCCTCGGTGGAAAAAGTAGCATCATCCTTTCAGGTGATTTGAATTCGTCAGAGGGGATAGGTGTGGATTACGTCTCTTTCAAACTGTTTAAAGTTGCATTGAAATCCATCCACGCGTCCATTGTCCTCTCCATACATTATGAACGAGTCGCAGCCGGCGAGCTCGCACGTTGCCTGCACCCTCCTCAGACAGGACAGGACGCTCACACTCCCGGCTCAGCGCAGGGCAACCAAATTAGACACAACTTGAAACTCTAAACGCCCGAATATGCTGCGAAAGACACGCAGGCAACAAAAGAAAAGGGATGTTTATAAATATTTCACAAGATAATTAGAAGTGCGCCTATTGAGGACGACCTAATGACGGTGCAGCAGCAGACCCCTGTCCCGTCTGACTGCAGACTGTAAGTTATCCTTTGCAGAGCAAAAGGGTGAAGCTGCGGAACGTTGAGGAACAATGTATTGTAATAAGCTGCCATAGGCTGTATAGGCTATATATATATATATATATATATATATATATATATATATATATATATATATATATATATATATATATATATATATATATATATATATATATATATATATATATATATATATATATATATATATATAGGCTAAATGTTGCAATCTAATTTGTATGAGCTTTGCAATGTTGGAGATGTATACGTTAAAATGTTACAATAAATAAAAACTAATTTAACACATAGGAGGCACTATAATATTTATAAAGCCTGATAATGCAACAATACATAGGTCATTATTAGCCTACTAATATCGGTTTATTTAATTATTTCAGGATCAATTACTGTGATGACTGCACACTCTGTTTTAGGAACACGGATAACTGAGTAATTTAATTGCAGTAGCCTTATTTGTATGTCATTAAATGTTTAGATAATATTAAATATGAAGGACCCTAATAGAAATTCCAGACAATTCAATAGGCTACTGCTTTCTTGGCTTTAATCCTCAGCAGACCCAACTGTACTTTCCTTAATATTACCCAAATAATGTACATTGTACATTGGAAAAACACCAGAGATTTTAAAGCCTAAGGTGCCCGAGGAAAGAAAAGAGGTTTACATTGCTGCATTATCGATATCATCATGCAATGTTTGTTTCATGAAGATTAAAATCAAACAATAATTCCTGTGTTTTGGGAATGTATATTGCTGTGTTGTTTGCTGTTTTAAGGCCTTATACTAACTATTACCTTATAGGCTGGTGCCCAGCTGTAGCGCATTTCCACCCATCTGTCCCATATGGGCTATATGTCCATTTTAAATGGAGATTTCTGTATTTGTCAACCCTTTATTGCTATATGGCGTTCTGTGTCAGGGATGCCCATATGGAGTGTGTGATGTCAGTAAGACCAGCTCCTGCTTGAGCAGGGGCCAGGCCAAACCCCGACAGAGGCCTTTTATGGCAGTTCTGGTCAACCGTGTGTCAGACCTTGTAAAAATATGTATTAAGTTAGACCTTGCAAAATATACAGTATATTAAGTTAGAAGGATCCTACTCCAACCAGAACGGAGTGGGGTGGAAGGAGTGGAAGACTGAGGCCAATCACATCCTTTTGGAGGGCAACAGAAAAGGGACACCTTTATTTAAATAACAATATCAATATGTTTTCATGAATGGAAATGACTAAATGACTAAAACTAGAAAAAGTGCTACCTGGAGCACAGGTCTCACCAGGTCAGGTCAGGAACGTTGTTGTGGGCATGTAGTGTTTGATATTGAGTGATCATAGAAGCAGAAGTTAAGCAGACTTCCAGAATAGAATAGAAAAGATCAGAGAGATCCATCTTGATCACATGAGTATAGTTCATGTGTACTGATTTGCAAGGAATTTGGATTAAATCGTAAGGACTACCGGTAATATAATTATATATGGCTATAGCTCCTGTGGCAATTTAAAGGTCAGATCTAGAAAAATGCAGGGTAAATGTTTTTTCCTGGCCTCAAAGTGGGCATTCACAAGTGTAGACAGATCGGAGGAGGCTGAGTTATAGGTAAAAAATATGATGGCACCAATATTCTGAGGCATAGGTTAATCTGTGGTACATGGGTCTGTGTGTAGCCTGGATCCGATCCAGCCCATAGACTCTGCACATTTTGCTGCAATCAAACCATTAGTGACAGGGATTAGCTGATCAGACACACATGGAAGGACAGGGTACAAAACATCTCTCCACATGCCTTCAAAGTTCAAACCTGGTGAAGACAATCAGTGCATGTGTATCCAGACTTGGCTTGTATACAGCTTTCGGCTGACCTGTGATGTCACATGTTGCTTTTTTGAATGGTAGTGGATGAGAACTTCTGGCTTGGTCCGGCTTGTATTTTCGTTGCCGGCAAGCTTTTCCGGCAAGCTTTTCCGGCAGGCTGGCTGTTGCTAGCGGAACAAGCCGGAAGCTCCTATATAATAGCAGTCAAACAAGAGCTGTACACAAGTCAAGTCTGGATAGGGTTTCAGACTTGACCCTGGCCTATGGTATCAGGGAAGACCTTCACAGTATGAGCAGATATATGGAGCCTGGGAGGCATCAGGCATTTCTATATTGTAAAAGGTTAATTGTTATTGCGAACGCAGTGAGCTAGATTACTATGTAAGCCTATCAGATTGAAAAACTGTACAGGAAAGGACACATGGTTACTGCTTCCATTTATGTGGAATGGCCATACCTGCAAAACTTTCAATAAATAGCTCTGTTGTTAATTCAGATCCTTAAAGCATGGATTAGTATAGTAAAACTTCAAGCAGTATCTTCTATACGACTACTTTCACCCCTTTGGCCTGTGCAAGTGCTAAGATCTTTGGAGAGCACATCTGCTTACTTGGGAACAAATTCAATTTTGATGTTCAGGTCAAAATTTGTGTCAAACCATGAAATACAGTAGGACCCTGCAGGTTGTGACTTGAAAAAGGATCTAAATGTCTCTCTCAATAAGAGCAGGCAGACCAAATACAATCACCCTAATTGTCTTACCACACCGATTAGACAAATCACCCAAACTGAACCGACTGATCATCTGTGGAACCTATTCACATTGTTGACCATCATTCCACTCTGAACAGCTGCCTGGACTAGTGTGACAATATCCTGTCTTGCTGCTGTCATGGGTGAGAAAGCTGAGCATGAATCCAGCTCCTGAAGTAGCCTGATTCTCAGACCCTGCTCAAGAACCCAATGGAGTGGGCAGAGATATGGGCTGGAACCAGGCTACCTGTGAAGTGGAATGATGACATTATTTGCCTTTCTTGCCATATTAAATGGCTATCATCACTGGGCCTTCGCTCTGTATCTCCATACAGAATATGAGTCATTCCACGGAAACGGTACCATTTGCAGTCCCTCTGACCGTTTTGGCTGTATTTTATTGATGGAGTCACTGAAAAATATTTTTAAAAGATTGTTTAATCAATTGAAATGTCACATTTAATATTGTGTAAACATTACATGGACTTTATCTTCATATCAGAAATTATCTTGCTTTCTTTCAGTAGACACCCCCTATTTTGTCCATTTTTCCATGTCCCCAGTGGCCTTCGATGAAAGTGGACTTGACATATGACTATTAAACATCAAAAAAAAAGAAAAAAAAAAAGACATGAGCATATATATCTATCTGTACTTTATTGCTGGACATGTTTAGTTTTTGAATAAATAGATGATTAATCATTTAAATGGCATTATATAGCTGTGTCCCTCAGTTGCTCAACTCTGTTACACAAGTCATTCTTCCCTCCATAACAACTGGCCCTTTAGTGACATCAACAATAGGAAGTAGTATTCTACAACTCTTCTGACCAACATGCTACAGAAAGTTGCGATTTAAAACCTCATTTTACACCGTTTTAGAGGCATTTTGTACTCTCACATGTGGTTGTAAATCATAACAGCTCAACTCTGTTACATGAAATAATGATATAAAACAATTAGTTATAAAGATTCTGTTTGTTTTCCAACAATATCTGATTCTGTAACCTCAGGCATGCCAAGTCTTCTCTTCTTACTCAACTCAGTTAGAGTAGTGACTATCTTTAGAACAAAAATCACAACTCCATTATGAACTTAATTGGCTCAACTCCGTTATCATTTAACATGTTAAAAAAATATATTGAATGCCTGAGATGGGAATTTACGTTTTTCTTATAGCTAAAGATGTCCTTAATAGTGTGGGCTATTCAGAAAAGTAAAACCATTCGGTAAAAAATTCAGAAAAAAAAAAGTCCAAATGGTACCGTTTCTGTGGAATGACTCATATGCAACTATAGTTTTTCCCCACACAGACTGCATCTGATCCAGGAATGTTTGCTTTTTCAGAATCTGGCAAACAATCCTGGAATGGCTGAGAAATGCCAACACATTCTCACTTCCGAAGCAGATATGCACTTGACAACGATGGGAAAAAGCAGTCTTGCTACTGTACATTGGATTACTGTAGTTTGTGAGGTTTGGTGGCATAGGCTGCTATTTTCTACTGGCAAAACAGCTCCTCTACATGTACTCCTGTACATGGTGGGCCCTAGTATAAACAAGTAGAATGGATTTAGGATGTTCCACTCAGTCTTAGTTCTGAGTTGTGCTTAAAATGTACTGTAATTGTCCAAACTGTTAATAAAAACATCAATTAAATCCATTTTACAATTGCTGAAGAAATTGTTGCACCAAGTAGTTGCACAACGTATTACTGCCATCTAGTGGGAAAAGCATGGAAAGCAAGGATATCTTCAAAACTGGCCTATTGTGCTCAGTTGGCACGAACTAATTTATTTTAGAATGATTGGATACTGCATCTACTATTGTTCCATCACAGTAACCAAACAGTAACAGGAGAGCACTTCCAATGAGAAGAGATCATCTGCACACTGACAAAAGAAAAATCCTGACTTCTACCGTGTTACTGGTGATGCACTCAGAAAATAGCCAAAATACAAGCTTGTAGATTGGGTAGATTTCAGGACACCCACATGCAACGAACCAAGTATACCTCAGGCTTGACAATAAAAGGTGGACACATTTGCATAAGAAAGACTGGGGTGTAACTTCTCTTTGGAGTGGAGAATTTGATGAACAAAAAGCAGCAAATCGTCCAAAAGCAAAATAAAGATGTATAATTCTCCTTATCTTTACAGGACAATTAGTTTCCAAACTAGCGTGTCATAGAAGTATTAAAACCATACATTATGATAATATTTACCACCGGCAAAAACTAACTATCCCTACGCAAGTCAAACACCTAGTATAGTTTAACACAACTTTAGGCAAAGTTAAGAAGTTCAAATGATTCAACAAGGACCTGGATAATCCCCCACCCCCACCCACTTAGGCTCCATTTATTCTTCAGATGATTGAGTCAGAGAAAAAAACAGCCACCTTACAAGCTCACAACGCACAAGCTTGTAGACCTGCTATTTTCCGCGACCCTATCGTGAAAAGTATAAATCAAGCATTATTCCCCCGCAGCACAAATACCAAGCCCACACACACCACCACCTGAACTCACAGGGTGCCTAGGCTACATAGGTGTCCTTTCTGTTTCTATAACAGCATATATTGAAAAGTATGAAAACAATGTCAGTATGGTTAGTTAGTTATGCAGAGGTATGCAGATATAGTTCATATTTTTTATTTATTTATTCAAGGTACAAGGGAAGCACATTTATTTTTTGCCTTTAAAATTTGAGATGTTGACTTATATCCTTGACATAAGGGTTAAACAAAAAAAGAACAAAAACAAAGCAAAAATAATTATAATTCAAACATGTCTCATTAAAATAAAGATAGGTATTCATGGCATCCAACTGCACCTTGGTTATTCTGAAAAGTTGTCAATGAATGGATATATCCCAAAACAAGGTTACTCCTAGGGACATGTAGTACTAGAACTACAGCAATAATTATTTTCTAAACTAGAAAGTAATGCAGGCATTGTCAATGACAATACATTTGCATCTTTTGACAACCGCATGCCAATTTAAAAATTCAAATGCAGATGCTAAAATAAATGCAAGTGGAAAATCCTTACACCACTGAGGTGACAATTCTATAGTTTTCATAAGCCATCATCTTTGGGTCTCAGTCCATTAGCAACTAATCAAGGTATTAATTCGTTTTGGATTGTTTTTCCATTTTCTCTAGCTGAGGATACACTAATTTAGTAGTTACGAAACATTTCTTTCTTAAAGAAATAAGCAATCATATAAAGCTATTTTGGGATGAGTACACGCTACATACATGTAATAAGATTTATGCCATTACAACATGTTATAATAGTAAATCATCACTGCTATGGTAAAATGTCATCTTTTTCGACCTTGTGGTGAAACCTCATGTTAACAGGCACACAGCCTACTGGACAAGATTTTAAAGGGTGATCACCTGCATTGAGAACACAATTATACAAATTATCTTAATTTAAACTAATCTGAGGGAGAGAGGGAGGAGGAGCATAAGTCTCCTTGAGCCTCGGTCCCAGCTTTACTCATCTGAGACAGATAAAAGTCTGGTCACAACCTAAGAGTGACTGTATCGGCAGAAGTGTCAGGCTGAAACATCCATTAAAATGCATTTTCCCCGGATAAGATATTATTTTAGCCAATCACAACACATGTTTCATTCATGGGGAATGTAAACTGATTTATACAGTGTTGTCACTTCTGCCAAAATCCCACAACTTATAGAATCTACAGCATAGGTCGTGCCCAGTCAGTCTCCCTTATAAACAGGGCTTCATCTTGTTAACTAACCCTAAATCAAATATGTATGAGATTTTTAGGCATGGCATGCAGATCTGTCAAAAAAAATTTGGTCCAACCATTTAGGTTATCTTCTTAGAAAATGAACGGTGCCACTCAATGAAATAACAGAAGGTATCATTCTATAATATTGAATGGCAAAAATCAAGAGCACTTCTGTATGACAATACAAGTAGGTACAGTATAGGTCAAAAGCAGTAACAGGAGAGCACTTCCAATGAGAAGAGATCATCTGCACACTGACAAAAGAAAAATCCTGACTTCTACCGTGTTACTGGTGATGCACTCAGAAAATAGCCAAAATACAAGCTTGTAGATTGGGTAGATTTCAGGACACCCACATGCAACCAAGTATACCTCAGGCTTGACAATAAAAGGTGGACACATTTGCATAAGAAAGACTGGGGTGTAACTTCTCTTTGGAGTGGAGAATTTGATGAACAAAAAGCAGCAAATCGTCCAAAAGCAAAATAAAGATGTATAATTCTCCTTATCTTTACAGGACAATTAGTTTCCAAACTAGCGTGTTATAGAAGTATTAAAACCATACATTATGATAATATTTACCACCGGCAAAAACTAACTATCCCTACGCAAGTCAAACACCTAGTATAGTTTAACACAAGCAATAGGCAAAGTTAAGAAGTTCAAATGATTCAACAAGGACCTGGATAATCCCCCACCCCCACCCACTTAGGCTCCATTTATTCTTCAGATGATTGAGTCAGAGAAAAAAACAGCCACCTTACAAGCTCACAACGCACAAGCTTGTAGACCTGCTATTTTCCGCGACCCTATCGTGAAAAGTATAAATCAAGCATTATTCCCCCGCAGCACAAATACCAAGCCCAGCCCCACACACCACCACCTGAACTCACAGGGTGCCTAGGCTACATAGGTGTCCTTTCTGTTTCTATAACAGCATATATTGTAGCTCCACAAAGCCCTAGACAACTTTACGGTGTCATGCCACACAATATACAAAAAGATACTTGGAGATCGGAGAATGACAAATACTTTCCTAGAACGGAGAGGAGCTGGAGGAAGTACCGGGAGCCTCCTCTACTGACATCTGCTGGGCATTAGTGATCGATGCGCAATGGGTATAACTAAGCCACTCACTCAGTACATACCAAAAAAAAAAAAAAAACATACACCTGTGGCATTAGATGTGATTTCTCAGGGTTGATGTGCTGGTGAATCTCCATGGGGTGACAACTACGGTGGGTCAGGAGATTTGCATACTGGCCCCTTGGGCCTCAGAGGGTAGTTAAACAGGTCACATGCAGCCATACTAGTCCGGTATAGTTGACGGCCTTGCAATCTGCAACCCTCGGAAGTGATTGTTATAATGGCAACTTCCCAAGGGTTCACAATGTAAAGGCAATGGTATTCATTCAACTGAAAGTGGAGGGTTTGGAAATGGTGATGCATACACTTGTGACTGCCCAGAAAAGGTGGATTGTCATCCTGCAGTAATCTGATGGCATAGAGAGAAACAAGCGTGTCTGATGAACCAATAAAATATAGAATAAAACAAAATAAAAGGTGGTGAGGTGAGGCTGTGGGATATAGCTGGGATATTGAGTGTAAACAGTCTGCCTCCATTTTGTTGTGTTAATAGCAATCTATCTCATCTTCCCAGCCTTGTTCTGCCAGGGAGGCTTCCTGCCCCCTGTCTTGTTCTAGTTTGGACTGGCTGGGGAGCAAAGGTCAAACAGAGCCAAAGACTTGGAAGGGACAGCCTCCACAATGGATCATGAAAATGAATAACGCCCCTCCTTTCTGCCGTGGGTAGTCTCGGGGGTTGAGAGCCGAAGGGGGAGATAAAGGATAGCAATGAGTTCCTAGAAGAGAGTGACATACTGCAATATAATCCTGCAGCTTCACATATAGCGATAAAAATCGTTTTAGTCGTAAAAAATAGTCTTGTTTAAATATGAATATAATAGCAAGTTTCTGTTTTTTTCTGTTTTTCTTTTTTAGGAAATTATAGTCTGTGGGGTAGAGGTCAGCTCCTCTTCACTACAACTCCATATCCTGAGCCTCATCCTCCGAGAAGTCTGACATGGAGCTCTCAGACGAGGAGTCACCGGCTCCCTCCTCTTGCTCCTTTAGGGCCTCCTCTGTGGCATACTTCTGGATGTACTCTGTGACAAGGGGAAGCAAGGAGAAAGATGCATCATTATGAAGGCTACTGCAACCCGTTTCTACTCAGACACATACAAGTAAAAACACAAGCACAAAAACAGACACTTGCGGCAATATGTAGTGTGACTCCTGGGAGTGACGTGTGCAGCTCTCTCAATGTGACTCAACGACGGTTGGTCAGATGAGATTTGTATACTGGGATGGGACTTTAGCTGATTAATTGAGATGAGTTAATCACAGGAACAACAACGTGATTAAAATAATTAACTAATAATTAACTATATTCACGCATATATTTTGCACCACAGAAGCTTTTTTTACTGGATGAATTTTCTGATCATACTAGTGCAGGGGTCGGCAATACCACGCCAAGTGGTATCGGCTGGCACGTGGCTAGATTCTGGGAGAAATTTTTTCTTTCCTCTCGGTATTAAAATGACTGCATTCCTCTTGATTTTGCACGTTGAAAAATAAAGATTATACCGCAGTATTTGCGGTATAATTCACCTAGTTTTATAACTAGGCGCAGCTCACCTATAATGCACTGTGAGCTTGTAGATTGTATATTTATCGCGTAGCTGTTGACATTGCATCGTATACGCAGGACGCCTGCATATATGATGCAAATGATGCATCATATATTGCAATGAATATAGGGCTGCTCTATTGATGTGGGAAAAAATGTTGCAAGTCTGATTGATCAATCTAATGTGAAAGAAAAATATCTACCAGTCTGACTGTTCTGATAAGAAATAAAATAAGGCCTAAGCATGACATACAGTATAACTGCAGAAAATTGCCATTAAAAATGTGGAAACTGTGAAAATGCACTATTTATTGACTATAAGAGAATTTATTCAATATTTTTGTGATGGCACCCGGAGTGCCAAGGAAAAAAATCTTGGCACTTCATGTCAAAAAGGTTGCCTACCCCTGTATTAGTGCACACAATGGCAATCAGGGTCCGAAATTACTAACCCTGTTTCTAACATTCACCGTCAACATAACAATGCCACATTGTGGACACTGGAATTAAAACAAAGCGGCCAACCATTTCGCTGAAGGTAGATTTCCAGCACATGTTCGGAGTAATGGGACTTAGTATCTCCGGGACTTTCGATCTGCCATATTGGGCCTATTAAAGCGACTCAAAACTCTCATATTTTGAGACTTGCATTTTTTAATCAGCACAATGAAAGATGCTAATGAAAGATTAAATGCAAATTGCCTGAACGTAGGGAATAGTGCTCATCTGTCTTCTGATCATAAGTTACTTTTACTTTATAGATTAATAATCATAGGAGCATTTTGCTTTATAGTTTGGGGCCATTTCTGAATAACCTGTCTTTACTTAAAATAGCAGATGGATTTCATTTTCCTCATAGACTTTTCAAAAATGATTTATATCAGAGGATAAAGACGATTGGCACAGACAACTTGGATTGTGACAAATCATGTAAACAAAGTTGGCTTTGTCCACATCGCAATCGTCTTTATATAAATCATTTCTGAAAGGTCTATGAGGAAAATGAATGGGGAGACACAGGAAGAGTGGGGAGAACATTTCCTTATTCCCATAGTGTTTTCATCAGAAACCTTAAATGTTCCTTAGACAACGTTTTCAGATGCAACATGTCTGGAATCATCCTTTATTTTAGAACTTCATCCCAGTTGGAAACTCAATGCCGATGTTTTAACTAATGCACACATACAGTTGTCAGTCGACATTTGAGAATACATGTAGGGGGGTTGAATCAGCTGCTGTAAGGTGAGTTTTGTGATAGAACAGTAACCCTCGCAAGGAAACATACTGAAGGTCAGAGATATATACGTACTGTAAACAACTCTCAAATCACAAAATCTCAGCTATGATTTTTCAGGTATGATTTTTCCTTCCACAGCGTATGTGTAAAAACTGCAGACTACAGAGTTGTCAGAAACATTATCCACCTTTGATCTTGTGCTTGTAGTCCTCTGGCCGATGCAGGTACATGGCAGCTGCATCTCCATTCAGAGGGTCGATGGGATTAGGGTAGGCTAGCAGCTGCGGGAGGAACGACTCAAAGATGTTGGTGAGGTCTGGAAGTTGGGGAGGGAGAGAAAGAATGAACAGGATTCAAAGGAATGCCCTGAAACTCCTAGATTGTCATTCTACCCTAACATAGGGTGATCATCAAGTAAGTTCATCAATAGTTTATTTTTTATAATATTTAGCTGCAGATGCTATTTCTATGGCAAAGGAAACGTTATTAATCACATGAACCATAACATTTTTATTCTGGGTAATGCAAAAGACACATCTTGAGCATGTAGTTTGGCCATTTTAATCAAATAAGTGAGTAGAGTACTCAGCGAGCGTGGCCAACTAACACTTGAGACATTAGTCAGCTAATTTGAAAACTATTACATCGAAAGCAAGCTCAAATAAGAAACTATAACTTCAGAAAAAAGTCCAGACCAAAGTTATCTGCAACTATGAATATTTCCAAGCAACTATACAGGAAAACAAACCTCTTACAATAAGCAGGCCTAGCAACACTAACCAGCACTGCAGGCGACCATATTCTAAAAGTGCAAAACCAGGACACCTTAGCGCGCGCGGGGGGGGGGGGTCCCACGGGTCCCACACACAAAAAAATAACTTCAATTACAAATTATTTCTGTTTTATTTAAATGCATTTATTCAAAAAGTCAAAAGTGCTTTACAATGTGCTTTTCAAAGAAAGAAATAATGTCCATCAACTTCTCTCAGACATAACTCTGAACAGCAACACTGAAACTCAGCCTCAATTTCAGACATGAATGCAACAAAAAATAACCAAAATTTATATTTTGGTTAGTTTTTGGTACATTTTACTACAGTTACTTTCTAAGTTGTTAATATACAAGAGGATTTTTTTGTTAGATATTTTATTTTCATTTTTCCAGAAGACAATTGTTAACCTTTTTCAATAGCCTACAACAGACATTGTTGCATTCATGTCTGAAATTGAGGCTGAGTTTCAGTGTTGCTGTTCAGAGTTATGTCTGAGAGAAGTTGATTGACATTATTTCTTTCTTTGTAAAGCACATTGTAAAGCACTTTTGACTTTTTGAATAAATGCATTTAAATAAAACAGAAATAATTTGTAATTATTTCTGTTTCCCCCCAAGGTGTCCTGGTTTTGTACTTTTAGTATGGTCACCCTATCTTTCCCTGGTTTCACGAAATATTCAGATATCGAACAGGTGCTACTATCGCCTCGAACAGCTTTTTTGTGTTTTTCTGTGTCAATGTGGAATTTTAGGTCCCTTGCACCACCATTGCAGAGCGAAACATATGTGCCTGCTTTGCAAACAGTGCACAGTGCTTCACTTTTGTCTCGCCCCGGTCTGAATACAGGGAATTTTTTCTGTAACTCGTCTGTAAACGTGCACTTGCGCTTGGGCATGGTGGCGGAGACTGACAACCACGCTGTCTAGTGTCTACTAACTGACTGACGAAGGCTGCCTGCTGCTGCTCTGCACTGACTGCTTAGGGCTGACGTCATCGTGCGCAGCGCTAGGGGGACGTTCGGAAATACCACACCGGAGCGCACTCGCCTATTAGTTTTCATTGCTCAGTGTACTCAGTGCGCAATTTCCGAACGTGCCCTAGTGCCTGTCGATTTACTGGTCCGATGTAAGCAAAGGAGTGTCGGAAAGGAACTGAATGAAAGTAATTTTACAAAAACCGGGACATTTCCTCAATTTCTAAAAATAAACCGGGACACCCGGGACAGGACGTGAAATACGGACATGTCCCGGGAAATACGGACGTATGGTCGGTCTACACTAACCAGCACTGCAGGCTACTTTGCCTAGTCTGCTGGAATTGGAAATAGTCTCTTTGGTATGGAGACACCTTTACAGTGAGTTTAAAGTACTAGGACCTTACCCGTTGTGAATATATGAACACCAAACGATGTACTGTGTGGGTAATGTGATATCACCAAAGATGCAAGTATTTTGATTAAGGATTGCTTTAATGAACACTTTTGCACAGAAACTGCAATGGCCAGTCAGAAAGTGTGTGTGTGTGTGTGTGTGTGTGTGTGTGTGTGTGTGTGTGTGTGTGTGTGTGTGTGTGTGTGTGTGTGTGTGTTTTGCTATTTGCATTTCCCCTGTGGCCGAAAAGGGAATTGCCAATGTTAACCGAATGGGGAAATCTAATGCACCAATAAATTCATTATTAATCAACAATTTGTTAATTTGAAAAAAGCTTCCTCAGTCTCTTCCTAATGTTATGGTCAATGACTGTGTGAAAAATCAAAGCCATTGGTGCAGCCAGTGATGAGTTATGCTCGTTTCAGATTTCAGACAGACAGACATTCAGACAGACATTTGCTTAGTTATAGTATTGATTGATTGATTGATTGATTAGGTATTATTAGTATAGTATAGGTTTAGCAGGTAACAGGTTTGCCTATGTTTTAGATCAATTTCATTATTGGTGCCAACAGCAAAACATAAATAATGGTATATCACATAAATTAGCTGCTCCAGGGGAGCTGCTCCCTGACCAATATAAGAATTGTATTGGGCAGCTTCCTCCCGGTGTGAATGTGCATAACTGTGTGACTGTAAAACAGGGTGTTGTTGAAAAAGACCACTTGTGCTCAGCAAATCTACCCTGGATGCGTATTTCAGGTTTTAACTGGTTTAGGAATGTTATGGAACAGGGATGGAAGACAAGAAAGGAAATGTTAAAATATTAGTTCTGTTCTGAATGAACCTTATGGGGGAGTGAATCTGATGCTAAAACCATTTGAGTGAGCAAAATATAATTCCCCCTATAAATGCCATCCTGGCAGCTGAGTACCGCATTTCCTACTTAAAGAGATAAAGTTCATCATCACTTTCATATGGTGAAATGTTTTCTATGACACATTATAATGCAATTTACCCTCAAATATAAACACATGATTACAGTAATCATTAAATTAAATAATTTAATAATAATAATAAAACTGCAATAGAAGTTGAGCATCTTATGCTAGTCTGATATCTAAAGCTTTTACAATTAATGTATTACCCACCTATGTATTTGAAGAACATATATTCCAAAGTGTGTACATTGTAGTAAAGATAAATATAATAAACTCCTGCTAAACTAGGATGTAATGTTAAACTAGGATGTAATGTAAAAGCAACATGCACCGCCATTTTATGTTTACATTCTGTCAGTCCCTCCTCCTCCCGGCCAGGCATCATTATGTAAAGTAGGCTGTCCTCTTCAAAATAAGACCTATACTTGTTATGATTATTAAACATTACTTGTATTTCTTAGAAGTGAACTTATAGAGATGTGTAGATATATTTGTAGCGCCGTGAGGGCTGAAGCATAGTGCTTCGAATGCATATCTGTCATGAGTGACTATAAGTGCTGTGTGAGCGTCCATAAATCAGCTGACAGCCTGGGCCCTGGGCTCCTGCGGGCGACATCATACTTCCCTCCCCCCCTGAGCGCTGCCTCTGGTCTAAGTTACTTGATTAGTACAACTACTATAAAAGACAACGCTGTATAGTTCTTACCATACAGAGCTGTCCATGTCTGATTGATAACATCTAGACAAACGGTTCCTGACCTGAGACAAGAAAGACACTGTTAAAACATGGTCTGTCATGGCAATGGAGACCACTGAGTTTTCTGGCGAAAGAAAAAAATAACAACTCAATCCTTTCATAGTTTACAGTAATATTATTTATCAATTTATTGCAAATTAAATTATGTAAACGTATTGTATTTGTTTTGTAAAGAAACATCAGTAAAAATGATATTCTGAAATAACGTTCTAATAACAATATTCATTTTGTTCAACAGAGATCAAATAATAGTCTATTTATTTACACAAATGACAGATGAATCATTAATAGATCATGATTGTCAAACTTACGCTTCATCGATGTTGGGATGGAATATTTTATTCATGAATCCTGTAAAATAAAATGTTGTAAAATAAAATTTAAATGATGGTAGATACTATTATTGCTGTTTTACCATCTTGAATAAAATACAACACTGTGAAAACATTCCATACCTATTGATGGTGATTTGAATGGATACTTGTCTGGAAGGTCCACTCGAACTTTCCACACTCCTGACTCATATGGTGCTGAAACAAAAAAAGACAACACTTGAATGAAGGCACAAAGAGTCAGTTTGAGTTATGTTTTCTCCTTTTATTTTTTTAACAAATATAGAAAACATGGCTACAAAGAAGCAGGGTTCAAGATAACTATCCACTGGATTGCACTCATTCTTTAAGGCCATTTGTTGCACGCCTTTTTCCTTTTTAATAGAAAGAAAACATTTTGGAGACAGCAATGCTGGTGGACAATCTGCCATTCATTTTAATGTAAGCTAATGGTGCCTCATGGGGCCATTTAAAAATATAGTTTACATACACATGATCCAACAGTGTAACAAGCATACCCTGTGAGATTAATGCATTATGTATTTATTTCTTAACAAGATTGTGCTTGAAACCTTCATTAAAATAATAAACTATAATTTATTATACACTTACTTCCTGGTGGCCCGTGAAACTTGACGACGAACTCGTTGAGTCCACTAAGGATGGTTACCTCGTGCTTGCTCTCGATTCTGATTTCTGGTCAAGGAAAAGACATACCCAAAGACAGGCCACATAGAAATAAGTGCAACAGGGAGCTCGCTCAGTCAACTCGGCCTAACACATTCTGTCTGAATATAGCAGAATATAGCATCTAGGTAAAAAAGTTGGTCAAACCACTGAACAGTTATTGAGATCAATAATCAATAATGCAGTGACCACGGTCTGACCTGCTCAGCCAACAGCTCAACTTACTTTTCTTTCTCCTAGTTACACACCACTTAAACAATTTTTGGCACTCGGGTGGTGCAGTCTTTAACACAGAGATTCTGCACTCGACATTTTGAATCCACCGTGGTGCACAATTGGCCCATGTTTGCAAACACCAGGAACTTTGCACAGGGCCCCCATTTATTTAATTTAAGTGGAATTTTCAAAGCCTAATTGCAACGCTCTTTTATGTCATTACAGCATCTACTCACAAACACAGAAAATGCTTGACATTTTGGCACAGTACCTACTGGCATCACTATGGTGGCAGACCAAAGAAAGACCAAAATGTTGTTAACATTTCACCTAAGAAATGCTATGTATGACTGAGTGAACAAAAACATAAAATATACTATTGAAATTAACATTGCAGTGACTTTCGTCTATGGCAAAAATAACTGCATGCCTCTGAACCATAGATTACAGGAGCTAGTGTATGGAAACCAAAAACTGAAGGGTACTTTATGCTAGCTGTCACTAGCCAAGTATAGGTAGCATAGCCAATAAAGGAGATGGGGGTGGGGTGACTTCTGTAAGGAAGGATGTGTTATAACCACCGGGTGTGGTGACAGGCAGCAGCAACTCTGTGTTGAATGTTTGAATTGACCCACAGCCTATGTAAGTGTTTCTCACGGAGGATGTGTGTGTGTGTGTGTGTGTGTGTGTGTGTGTGTGTGTGTGTGTGTGTGTAGGGGAGATCTACATTTACTTTATTTACAACGTTTAATATAGCAGAGCACGACACCATAAAATTAAAGTAATACAAGGTAGTATATAACAGGCAGTAAAGTTGATTAACTGAGAGTTAAAGGCACTGAGAAATGTGTCATCTCTCTTCTGTTTCCTCCCAGAAGTTGTGTCCATAGAAACACAACACAACACTAATCACTATTTGTGACATTAATGCAGTTATGTTTTATTCAGATGTGCTACTGTCTGTGTCTTTATATCAAGAACTGGGTAATTATTGGGTTTGAGGAGAGGCATCATTCCAGTGATGTCTTAAACCTTATAACTCACATGATTCATATTTGAGTAGTTAAATAAAGCAGGGGAATAGAGACTGATTTAGGCCGTTCTGTTTAATCTGTTCACAAATCAAAATGCCAAGCATTGACTTTGTCAGGTGATTCAGTAAAATTCCACTTCATATCAAGCATGGTATATGTGATGCTGGAAAAGAGGAAGATGATTTTTTCTCATAGTTATGGAAAGTTGGTCAAGAACACCAACAGGGCCTGATGCTGGCCTACGTGAGGCACCGATTTATAGTCAAACAAATTGGTTTAAAATATAGCCTATTTGAAGCATAAATGCACTTCTGTATCATACGCATACAGGAAAAGTAACACTATCCAAGTAGCTAGTAGACCCTGGGACCTAAATATACTCCCAGTGTTTTGGGGGCTCAGACTTAATCAATAATCAATGTTATCAATCCACCATTTGAGTGCCTTGTTATGTTGTCAATAAGGAATTTAAAATAACGGTAGTAAGAACCTACATTTATTGTACTGCACATTATTATTAATTCTCTCTCTCCTATTCACCAATAAGCTCTGAAAATAGATGTTGGATAGCATTATAATATACTTCCATTAAAGTTTAAAAGAAAGAAAGAAATCAACCAGAAAAACAGATTTCGAATCATAAGCAGTTTGCTGTGTGACGCACAGTGATTAAGAACTGTCTTTAGTTTCAAGGCAGGAGGTCTCCTTCAGCATATTGGTTGCAGTGTTGCCACTTTGTGTGGGAGAAACATGCAACCAAGTCTATGAAAACAAGCCCCAAAGAAGCCTGCCTGACTAGGCCATTTGAAATACCAGAGCTACTGTACAAGCTCATAACGTGTCGCACTGCAACACATTGGAAGCTTGCAGTTCTGAAATTTTCAAAACATCACGAAAAAAAGTGAAATATTTAAAATGACTATTCTTATATGGGGTTCTTGGGACATTTGTAAAAAGTATCATTAAAGTTGGATGTCCTGAAAATGTGTGAGGGATTAGGAAACAAGCTCAAAATAAGCAACTATACTACTAAAACGCAACCCACAACTACCAATGTATAGTATACAGTATATAGTAATATTACAGGAAAAAACATCTCAAAGCCGCTTAAAAACATCTCAAAGCCGCTTATAATACACCAACGTGGCAACACTGGTTGGTCGGTATCAGAGCCTTCTAGGGGAGAGTTGCGATATTCCCGTTCACTCCTGTGCGTCAGGGCAATGGCGGTGCTGGAGGAGCAGCAGCGCTGATGTAGAAGCTGTTTGAGTGCACTCGGAAAACCGGAAGTCGATGAATATGAATGGGACTCTATGGATTTAATCAGGGACCAGCAAAGAAGGCACGAAAACAACATGTATTGTTGGCGGTGACCTCGTAAACAAACTATCGATGCAGGCAAATTAAAGAATGCCTTCTGGAGGTTGATTTCGAATACTTTGTCACATGATTTGCAAAGAGTATATAATTATATTGACGTCTTGAAATTGTTAGTGCTGATTGAAACTGGTTTCAAAGCAGGCGATATCGCGAGAATTCACTGAAAAGCTAAGATTCTCGCGATAACAGCGGGCGGTAGGAGTATGCAGAAAGTTATTTAATCAGTTATTTAATCCAGCTTTAATGACTTTATTTTAGTTGTTCTTTTATAATACTACAACATAAACATTACAGAGACTCTAGCCGTGACTGAACAATACTTTAAAACAGTTGTCTTTTTGCATACGTACCTAAAATAGCTCTTATTGCGCCGTTTTCGTTGAAAACAATGTACTCCCAATGACAGTTAGGACTGGACTGCACTCATAGACGAATCTCTGTAGTCTCGTGCACGGTGCTCTGCTCTGCTTTCTGACCCCTCAATATCGTAACTCTCCTACGTGGCAAGGCTGGCTGGTCGGTATAAATCCCAACCCCCATCCATCCTGCATGTGCTCGGTACAGCACGTTTTGTTGTTTTTCGATCAGCTGTCTCTCAAGCCCCGCCCTCTACCATTTTCCGGATAGTAACAGGCAGACCAATCAGGCTACGAGCTCTACTGCAGGACAAAAACAAAACAATTCAGCAGCAGCTCACGCTTGCCTGTCTGGAGCTTTAATGCCAATTTAACATACAATCTGTTGCATAATAATCATAATATTATATTCATAATTACTTAGAGCAATGGTATAATAAGAGTATGTTCGGTACACGCATACGCTGTACACTTGCGCGTTGTCAAAGAGTTTTAACCAGAATAAGAAATCTGTTAAAAGAAAGGAAAAATAGTTTTTAAGTTTCATTTGTGTAACTTAACGAACTATGTTAAAAATGACATGACTCCGCGTCTTAGATCATGTGGGTGTCATGGAAAAACACGCCAACCGTGGCATTTTTAACGACGTTGAAAGGAGTCCCCGGGGCCCTTTGCCTTCTAGCAAGGCATTAACTCGACTTGTATTGTCCCACCAAAGAGTATATCAGGTCAAAAATAATATATGCAGTATTCATTAACAAACTATTACAATATACTACGTTAGATCGCTCTTGTTAACGTAAGCTAAGTTCATGTTAGCGTTATGTTATCGGCTAACACACACTAATGTTTGCATCAGCCCAAACAGTTGGTTAACAGATTACGTTATATATTTGACGACTTTTACAACCCCCACCTGATACGTATGGTCAAGAAGTGTCAGTCTGTTCTGTGATCACATTAGTGCGGATGAGGATGGTTTTGTCAAGCTACATTTTCAGTCGGGCCAGGGAGAAAAACAAACAGCCTGATATTAGTGATAATAGCTCCCTGGGGGTATTTCACGAAAGGTGGATTAGAAAATCGGGGATTTAAGCCAAATCCACGCTTTTTATATCCTGGTCTTTAGAGCCTGGTTCATTCTGTTCCACCAAAGCCAAGCGAGGCTCAAAATGTGCGGATTTAACGAGCCACGATCATATAGCCTCGCTTGCTGGCTCGTGCACGTACTGCTTGAAAAGCCTTGATGAGGATTGTAGATTCATTGAGCGTGACCAATCATGTGCGACACCAGCAAGCGCCGAGCCCATAGATATATATAAGAAAGGCTTCTTATATATTTCTTTGGCCGTGGCTTTCACGGCAGAAACGCAGCAGCAGCTGATGATGATCTCGAAGGCGATCATTAATAAAGGACAATACGAGCGCGATTAATAAGGCCAGGGACATGGCATGGCGATCGGATCCGATCAATGGCAATATTTTGCAAGAAGTTGCATAAGTTGTCAAAAATAAAAGTTGAAGACCATATTCATGATATCATATCTCCGAAATGGGGAGAGTGAGCTGCTGTTTAAAACGCGGCTATATCGGGCTATAAGCTGATATAGTTCACTGATTGCATTGTGCTCCCCGAACGAAGTGTGTAGCCTAAATAAGGTATATGCTATTATGCGTTTCTCTCTCTCTCTCTCTCTCTCTCTCTCTCTCTCTCTCTCTCTCTCTCTCTCTCTCTCTCTCTCTCTCTCTCTCTCTCTCTCACACATCCTCTCATGGACCACTGGTGGTCCCCGGACCACTCGATGAAAACCTCTGATCTATATCTATCCATCACATTTTGGTAGACTGTTCAGTATTTAATATTAACTTTTGATATACAGAACAAGCACGAGGGGTATAACATGAAAGCAATGTGAAATAAAGCACAAAAACATACTACAGAATGGTAAGTGCCTGCAGCCTCAATATTAGCCTAAATGTAAGTGAAGGTGGATAAATCACTTCTGTGTTGCTATTATTTTTAAACATAAAAAATTAAAATCTACGACTGCACGGGTGGGGGTCCCTCCACACAGAAGTGCACCCCTGTGGAGCTAATCAAGTTGAGTCCATATAGGTGTTGAAATAACGTGTGTAAAAAGTCATTGGATTGGCCTAATAAACAGCAAAGACATGAGGATTAGGTTAAACCTGGCTGTTAGCCTGGTCCGGAGCAGGCTAAGTCCATAGCATTAGTTTCCATGGGAACTAAGGTGGCATTGCTTTCATGAAACCAAATCAAGCCTCAACATATCCAGGTTAGCTGGTCAAATTAATCTGGCAAGATTAACCAGTTTTCTTGAAACCGAATGAACGCTAATCCAGGATATAATAAACCGGGATATCAGTTAAATCCTGGCTTTTCCCCTAATCCACCTTTCGTGATAATAGCGCCCTGGTAGCCAAGCTAGTTTAGCCTGCTAATGTTATGCCAACCACAGCATCAACCAACAAAAAGATCTATTTTCAACCGATAAATATCGATGACAGTACGAGTATGTTAAACATCAGCACGTCAAAAGCTGAAAAACATCAATTCTACATAATCGTTTGGTATATAGTTCATGTTGTACGACACGCAACAACTGTTAACTGTCGTGGCAGCAGTTGATCCAGATAGCTGCTGCCATGGCTAGGATAATAAAAGGATAGGAGAAAAAGACAATGCAGTATATCATTAACAAACACAACGTTGCTGTTGTACATACTAGAACAATGATAAAAAGGATACAGTTTCACCACGTCCGTGTCCATTCGCCTCTTGCCCGGACTTGGAGACGACATTTTTGTAACGTTATTATTCCCTCTTTCTGACTCTGAGAAAGTGAACTGAAAACGTCGGTTAATCTTCTACCTCGACAACTCGACGCGCTTGGAATAATGTTAACAACAGTCCCCCCAGTCCATCCATAAAAAAACAGATCCCAGGTGGAACATCGTCAGCTACTCATCTGGCTTGTCAACTGTGAAAACAACAACGTTTGTCTACTGCTGTTCAGATTCAGAGCAGAACCCCTTCAACCCCCTGCCTATCTAGTTCTGTCCTGTTTTCTCTACAACATAATACACTACACACCAAGCCAAGGTTTCGTCTATGATGTCATAAGTAAGCGTCCTCCTCGGCACTATTACACCAATGACTATCTAATCAGGACAAGAAGCGAAGGAACCTATGGGGGAGTCCACATTGGTTCATGGGAGGAAACAGACATGCGCAGTACATTCCTATGATAAAGAAAGAGGATAGTGCACGGCAGAGCCTTCTAGTGGGACAGTTGCGATATTCCCGTTCACTCCTGTGCGTCAGGGCAATGGCGGTGCTGGAGGAGCAGCAGCGCTGATGTAGAAGCCGTTTGAGTGCACTCGGAAAACCGGAAGTCGATGAATATGAATGGGACTCTATGGATTTAATCAGGGACCAGCAAAGAAGGCACGAAAACAACATGTATTGTTGGCGGTGACCTCGTAAACAAACTATCGATGCAGGCAAATTAAAGAATGCCTTCCGGAGGTTGATTTCGAATACTTTGTCACATGATTTGCAAATAGTATATAATTATATTGACGTCTTGAAAGTGTTAGTGCTGATTGAAACTGGTTTCAAAGCAGACGATATCGCGAGAATTCACTGAAAAGCTAAGATTCTCGCGATAACAGCGGGGGGTAGGAGTATGCAGAAAGTTATTTAATCAGTTATTTAATCCAGCTTTAATGACTTTATTTTAGTTGTTCTTTAATAATACTTCAACATAAACATTACAGAGACTCTAGCCGTGACTGAACAATACTTTAAAACAGTTGTCTTTTTGCATACGTACCTAAAATAGCTCTTATTGCGCCGTTTTCGTTGAAAACAATGTACTCCCAATGACAGTTAGGACTGGGACTGCACTCATAGACGAATCTCTGTAGTCTCGTGCACGGTGCTCTGCTCTGCTTTCTGACCCCTCAATATCGTAACTCTCCTACTAGAAGGCTCTGGTGCACGGCAGAGCCTTCTAGTGGGACAGTAGCCTCGACACCCAGGCTTTCATTTTCGTTCGCCTTGCCCGAAAACGGAAAGCCTGGACTAACGCACGTTGGAAAGTGGCCTTGAGGGGGGAGTGAACCTTCCGGGGTGGGCGTCGCTCTAATTGATGTGACGTAGAACAGCAGTGAACGGGAGGGGGGGGGGGCCGGAGATGACGACACGTTAGTGAGATCAAATCAGAGCGCAGCACTTCCGCCGTGTGGATCCCACGACACCCCCGCCCCCCAAGGCCAAAATCATTGAGGGCTAGACCAGGCTAGTGGGACAGTAAAGGCCTATTCAGAGATCCAGAGAGGTGCCCACCGCAACCACCGTTTCCTACAATATAGGCTGAAAAAAGAAAAAAGAAAACACACAACACACCACAACGGGAGAGGGGGGGGGGGGGGGGTGGCAGTGGACTTTGGAATAGCGGTGGTCGCGGTGCTCTGACAGTGCGGGCAGACTACAGGATGGACGCCGGACTTGTGCCTGTTTGTGACGTCACTTACCTTACCTTGGTATTTTTTTTATTAGGCTATAGTCTGTCCTGAAGCGTCTCTGCGAATGACATCAACCTAGACCAAAGCTTTAATTTAGGATTCGTCGTAGGACAGTGTTGTACAGATAAGCGCACCCCGCGTCTGATCGCGACACGTTGTGAGGTTAATTGCGTATCTGCTATCTTTGGTCAGCGTCTGCGTCATTCTGTGTCCAAATTCAATTTCTTGGAGCAGGCAGGACCAGGGTTTCCCTTCATGTCCCCCCCCCCCCCACACACACACACACACACACACAAACACACAAACAAACAAACACAAACACACGCCAGCGCACACATGCACGAAGGCGCGTGCGGAAGGTGCATGGGGTAGAAAGGACATGAGGTCACACATTTCAAGTTATCAAATATTTTAATGCATAAATATAAAACAAGATATTGTACATTTGTAAATATTATATATCATTGTATCAGTGTACCTGTCCTGAAGAATGTGCTGCTTGATGATACCAGAGCTGTGTGCAAACATGTGACTACATCAAGCAGGCAGAAGTGTTGATGCTGACAAATACTACGCCATGGTCATGTTGGACCCAAGGCTTTTCACACCCTGAAACACTCCATAGCACATCAGTGAGCTAGATGCAATTCTACCTGGAGAGGAGAGGGTGGAGCTGAATAGAACTCCTGAGTTTCGAGTCTGACAACATCATAAACTTCATCATACACGGCCCACCAGTCACGTTCCAACCTCAGAACCAGTTTTGGCTCATGGACTAAGAAGCAAAAACAACAGAACCGGTTCAACCTTGGTGCAAAAGAGCCCAGGCTGGCATTGGAGGGTCCATTTGCTTCTTGCTTGATTCATACTCAATTATTTGCATTACAACTCCATCATAATAACTAAGGCTATAGTAGAGGAAATGAAAGGACATGAAAACAACACTAAAGTCAACCCCATGGCTCATTTTTGAGGGTCAGTTTGCTTTGAGAAATTCCTTTCTTCTAACATTGGGTGCAATTCTCAATCGCTGTGGTGTAGCCAGGTATGGTGTAAGTCTTCTCATTGGCTGCATGGCAGCAAATCAGGTCTGGGGCCTTGGGGTAGGCCGAAAGCCTATACCACCAGCCCTGGGCCTGAGCTTACCAAATAATTACCCAGAATAATTAAAAACCTGCAAGTCAAAATGTCCAGAAATCACCTGACCCCCCAATTTAAAATGTTACTGTACTCCCTGGCTTTGTTCATCATTAGTTGAAGCTCTTGGTGACTGGTTTTAATTATTATGGATAATTATTTGGTAGGCCCAGGCCTTGTGGTATAGGCTTTCGGGCCTACCTCAAGGGCCCAGACCTTATTTGCTGCCAAGCAACCAATGAGCACGGCCCCAAACCTGATTTGCTGCCATGCAGCCAATGAGAGGACTTACACCATACCTGGCTACACCACAGCGATCGGGAATTGCACCCATTGTCAGTTACATGTGACTCTTGAACAGTGGTGGACACAGGCATTACCATGGTCCGTGGACTGTAACAAAGTAGACTAGGCACCATATTTATAAAAGAGGGCTGGTCCAGTGCAGACCTAGCCTGGCCTAACCCGCAATGATTTTGGCCTGGGGGGCGGGGTGCCGTGGGATCCACACGGCAGATCGAGCTGATCTGATTTGATCTCACGAACGTGTCGTCATCCCCGGCCCCTCCCGCGCCCGTCCACTGCTGTTCTACGTCACATCATTTAGAGCGACACCCACCCCGGAAGGTTGACTCCCCCCTCAAGGCCACTGTGTGTAACAAGTTAGTCCAGGCTTTCCGTTTTCGCGCAACGCGAACGAAAATGAAAGCCTGGGTGTCGAGGCTAGTGCAGGCCAAGGACACATTGCAGGAGAGGACACTGGAGCAGTAAAATTTCCGTAATAATAATAATAATCACACTCAAGTGAAGCGAGAGTATGTCTGTTTAACATTCTTCATGTTGCCCTGTTGGTTGTTATATCATATGGCACTGCAGCACCACGATAAGGACTCCATGTTGGACCTATCCGGGGATTTTCAAGGTTACTTTATTTAGTCTCGTTCGAGAAATTTGTCTTGGACATACAGACTTGCAGCAACAAGTAAGACAATACAGGACAATACGGTACAGTACATACAGTACAATAGTAGTGACTGGTACACCTCATCAGGCTTACATACCACCTCCCAAAGTAGTGCTTAGTTAAGTAGTCATAGAAAGAATATAAATATAAATAGAATAAATACAACAGTACCAAAACTAGTGCAGTTCTAGCAGCATCATACGACAATCACAGTCTTCTCCTCCCTCCCCTTGCCCCCTCAGCAAGAGAGTTATTGAGGAGTGAAATGGACATTGGTACAAAGGAGTATTTAAATCTATTATATCTCCATTTTGGAGCCTCGTACCTCCTACCTGACGGCAGTAACCTGAACTCAGGGTACAGTATATGAGAGGGATCAGACACAGTTTTCTTTGCCTGCCCTAGTGTGGCTTGCTCAAAGATGGTCTGCGGGGTGTTGGGAGGTGTTGACATCCCCATAATCTTCCCGGCCGTCTTTACCAATCTCAGGATTTCTGATTTAAACTTAACCGTCAGGTTTCCAAACCAATTGGCGATACCATATCTCACAATTGACTCAATACTAGCTCTGTAGAATATCAGCATTATGTTCGTACTTACTCCAAATAGTCTTAGTCTTCTAAGAAAGTGCAAGCGTTGGTGTATTCTAGTACAAAGATTTTCAACATGAGTGTGCCAGCTCATTTCACCATCAATTTGTACACCCAGGTACTTATATGAGGTGACCTGTTTGATATCATGACCATGTATCCTGATCATGGTATGGTCACCTATGGATCTAGGATCCACAACAATCTCTTCTGTCTTTTTCGTATTGATTTGTAGGTAATGGTTGTCACACCATCCTACAAACCTGTCTACTCCATCAGTGTAGCTACCTATGCTACAGTCTTTTTTGAGTAGACTAAGAACAACAGTGTCATCAGAGAACTTAATGACGTAGTGATTTGGTTGTGAGCTGACACAATCATTTGTATACAGGGTGAACAAGAGAGATGAACTAACTGTCCCTTGAGGGGCCCCTGTACTGCTCACTGCCTTGTCAGAGAGCACAGAGTTGAATCGCACTTGTTGTTCTCTTTTAGAGAGAAAAGAAAAATACCACCTTATCAAGAATGGGTTTACCTTCATACTTTTTAGCTTCTCTAAGAGAATGTCAGGATGTATTGAATTAAAAGCAGAGCTAAAGTCGACAAAGAGAAGCCTCGCTTCCGGGGATTTTCAATAGAAATGATGGGAGGAAGTAAACAAGACTGCTCTAGCAGCAGTGCTGATTGGTGCCTTGCATGATTTCACCTGCTATTGGTGTATGAATGGATGGGTGAATTCACTGCACAATCTCTGTGAAGCAAAAGGCACACCTATAGTGGATACCAACGGCACGTTATACGATTACGTCCTATGATGGTCCACGCCCCTGGGGCAAATACGCAAGTAGCCCCAGGCTACTCATTCATTCTCAGCTCTCGTTGAACCTGACGCGTCATCAGCTGTGCGATGTCTTTGCAAACACTTTTACTTCTACCGACGATATAAACATACCTTCAGGGGCGGATTGGGCTTTGCCAGGCCATCTGGACTTTGCCTTTGCCAGGCCACAACTGCCCCCCCCCCCCCTATTTGTGTGTGTGTGTGTGTGTGTGTGTGTGTGTGTGTGTGTGTGTGTGTGTGTGTGTGTGTGTGTGTGTGTGTGTGTGCGCGTGCGCCATTGATACATTCTAATAAGTAATGCAAGAAACAGAAACACGAATAAAACATGAATACAATACACAATGCAAGTATATATTCAATGTATTGTATTGTGTATGTATGGCTGGGACGGGCCTGCCCTGGACTTTTCACAAATTAAATAAATACAATAATATTAATAAATCAAATAATAAACAAGAGTTGTGCCCCTACGGGGCACAGGTCTCCACCGTCCGGGCTCAGGTTTGAACGTGTGCACATTGCAAAGGGGTCCGGGGTCCTCCTAGATCAGGCCCCCCTATCTCGACGTCATCTCAGGAGCCTCAAGGGTCCTCCTAGCTCAAAGCCCTCCTAGCTCAACTATGACGTCGTCATGACGTCATGGGACGGACAGATCGTGGGCACGGACGGGCTACGTGCACGGACAGAGACCGGGGCACAGGTCTCCACCGTCTGGGGTCAGGTTTGAACGTGTACTAGTACTAGTGTGTCAACTATGACGTCGTCATGACGTCATGGGACGGAGAGATCCAGGCGACGGACGGGCTGCGTGCACGGACAGAGGGCGTGGGACAGACAGATCCAGGGGACGGACGGGCTGCGTGCACGGACAGAGGGCGTGGGACAGACAGATCCAGGGGACGGACGGGCTGCGTGCACGGACAGAGGGCGTTTTATAGTCGCCACCTTCGGTGGAGACAATAAATAAAATTGGCCTGGCCTGGTTGGTGTAGGACACCTTTTCTTTTTTGAAGGATAGAAACAAGGTGGCGCAGGCCACCGGGAAAAGTCCAGACTCTCCAGATGGCCAATCCGCCCCTGCATACCTTTGTGAAAATGTCGTGAACAAACACGGGTGTGCTGGAGATGTTGTCAAATACGAATACACAATTTATAATTCAGAAAGTCAGACATTGAAAGGCCCTCAAAAACTTCGAATCACCCTTTAGCCAATATACTCCTCAAACCCAGGCTTTCATTGTCTCCACCGTAAGGTTGTGTCTATGTTTCGCCCCCTGTCCGTCCGTCCGTGCACATCCGTCCGTCCGTGAACGTGTTTGTCCGTTCACGTGCCTGTTACGTCACCCACAGGGTGACGTAACAGTTGCCTGCAGGGGTGAAACATAGTCACTCACCACCATGACTGTTACAGTCTTCACCCTGACCCAAGACGGTGGATACATGTGCCCCAGGTCTAGTTTTCGTCTCGTTGCACGAAAAGGGAAAGCCTGGAATAAATCGTTATGCATCAGCATGTGCGGTGATCGTCGTCCCTTGAGGTACTCCGATTGGCTGGAGTAAGTAAGAAACCTTTATAGCTAATGTCATGAGTATTAGCTCGCTCCCCTCATGCACAAGTAGGCCATGGCCTGCTTGTGCGCAACACGCAAGTTTGCACTCTACCGAGTGCTGATGTAGTTGTGCTGTGCATGGTTTGCACTTTGCATAAAGATGTCGTTTGCATAAAGATGACTGTTCTGATTGGCTAAAAACAGCAAAAACATCAACGACCGGCCTGCTCTGATTGGTCCAATGATGTTATCATGTTGCGTCGTACGAAGGTGTTGCGCTCCAAATCTATTAGGCAGATCTACAATCACACAACGCTTCACGGATGGGAGGCGCCGTGAGCTTGCAAATCGTCCATTTCCAACACGACACACCGTTGTCGTGGTACGACGAAGCATATAGTCGGGCTGCAGCAGGTGTGGACTTAGAACTGTGTCGTGTTTTGGTTTCTATCTGTGTGTTTCTGTTTCTTGCTTATGGTGGCTGCAAGTCTGATGCAACGACGACACGAAACGATTTTTGTTGAAGTCGCCTTTGCAATAAGCTGGGCTATCAAATCACCATCAACGCTTGCCCTTTAGCAACAAAAAAGATGTCTTTCGCAATAGATGGAGAGCATTATTGTGGCAACAACGACAACAATCAGCTGAATAAGTTCGAGAAGCTGTCGTGGAGGCCCTCTATCCGCGATTCAGGTTTGTAAACAGACGGAATCCAGTTGCTGTGCAAACTCACTAGCAGAAGGCTGTGATGACATGTTGGTACACTACAGCAGTGCACAGAACTGATTATATGTAGCCTAAACTTTAAACTGGCTAGGGGAATGCATGGATTTGGAATGCAAGAAAGAATGCATCGGTTGCTAAACAATATTCTTTGGAAACAATTTCGGTCGATGTTTTGGCTTTTGCCCAGTACGTCATCCAAAGCTATAGCTAGCCTGCTACGGAAGCCAACCTTCTTGCGAGTGTGTGTGTGTGTGTTTGCGCGTGCGTGCGTGCGCGCGCGCGTGTGTCGCCACTTCATAATTAAACATGACATGCAAGCAGTTCAATATGAAAGGAATGTGTGTGGGTCATTGTGCGTCAAGCATTTTGCACCACGAGTCCACGACTGCTTCTTTCTAGTTTAGAAATGCTTTATAAAGCATAGGTAGTGGTCACTTTAGATGGGTTACCAAAATATGCTTAGCTTGTGAGTAATAACTGCCTTAATAAATAATTAATTTATCATTGAGTATTTATAAAACATGTATTTTTACTGTGTACTCATTAACCAGGAACAAATTGATGTGTTAATAACTGGTTTGCAAATTAATGAAACACTTATTTATAAAGGTCTGAATCCATCATTTACAAAAACCTGAGAATAGAATGATTAAGCACATTCACAATTAGATTTATCAGTGTGTAATGTGATGCTTGCCTTAGTAATGCATGAATCATGCTTTACTAATGATGAATTCATGATTAATTGAAGTATTAACCAATGCTTAACTTATGGTTAAGTGTGCTTATAAGTGTCTTTACTAATGCTTAGTAAAGTATGAATCATGCTTTATTACTGATTTATCGGTATTTGAAAAAATATTTAAAAATGGTAAAATAATGAATTGGTCTTGTATAATATTCTAATTAATTGAGATTTAAACAAAAAAGTTTTTTTTTACTAAATAAATACTTCAATGTAATGCACAATGGATTGAGAATATATTTTCACTTTCATATATTATGAAAGAAAATGAACTTTTACAAAGTATTCAAATGCTTTAACATGGACCTGTATCGTGAAGCATTCAAGCACTCAAACCATTCAACGTCAAACTGGTAACAATAAAAACAAAAATATACAAATACGTACACACTACTACATGGGTGTGTATGTCTACCTATAAAGCGTTCTGCATTAGTTGCGAAACAATTGGCACTTAGTTGCAGAAAACTTGGCCCTTCCAGTCCAACCTAGGACTGGCAAAGAATAACTGTCAAGTGAGATCTTGTGGGTCTATACTTCATCATCATGATAAAAGGCAATACTCCCTCCCTTCACATAGGTGTGATTTATTGTATTTATTATTATTAAAGGGGAAGTTATTCCCAGCTTTATGTGTACCACATGTTTGTGTACCAATTTTGAGATTATTTGATTGGTTGAGCACAGAATGTGATATATGACGATAAAGGTGCCCCTTACTTCACACAAGTGTGATTCTTTTTTAAATGCATCTTCTGACTAAATGACAGGTTCTAAGAAACGAGTGCGGTGGCTTCAGGCTCGGCGCATATTCTCCCCTTCCTGCCCCAACCTGCGAATACCCAACCGGTTTCTGAGAGAAGGTTAGTTGTGACTTATGTTACTGATCCAAATTCATATTATGTTATAATTATTATAATTATAATATAAGATTGTGAATATTGCTGAATCATCAACATCCAAAATAAGTGATTTCGGAACAGTGTTACAATCCCTGATGACACACATACAAAATGCCCTGTATAAATCCCAGATATACGTTGTAATAATCAGCTCAGTTTCCTAGTGGATAGAGTCTCTGCCCTGAGACTGGGAGGTCAGGGTTCACTCCAAGGGCCGGGTCATACCGACAACTCTACAAATGCGACCCAATGCCACCCTGTTTGACACTGTGCAGTGCATCAAGGGTTGTATTGGGGTAAATTCCTTTGACATAGTAGTGTCATGTCCAGGGGGTGTACCTGTACATCAAGCTGCCTCAAGTTACAGAAACAGGAGATAGGCTTGTTGCTTGGCAAGGCTACTTACTTTATTATTATTATTATTATTTTTTTTTTAAAGATTTCAGCGAAAGATGATTTCATGCCCTTGAATACTCATTTTGGCCCATTTCAATAATGAGCTGCAGGAGAAGTAGGGATAGCTATTCCCCTGCTTACTGTATACCATTTACGGCATATAATTTATATATTTATAGCCCTGTGCTACTCCTTGTGCAACCTAGCCTTTAATATGTAATAATTAAAGGCTAGGTTTAAAAATTTGAGGTTCTCTTTCCCAGGGCATTGTGCACCTCCTGCCCGAAGTGGGCACCGCTGTGTTGCAGACAATTCCAACCTTTATGTGTTTGGAGGCTACAACCCAGACTTTGATGAGGCAGGTGGTTCTGAGAATGAAGACTACCCACTGTTCAGAGAACTGTGGAGGTTCCACTTTGCCACAGCCACCTGGCAGCAGGTCCGGACTGAGGGCTACATGCCCACTGAGCTTGCCTCAATGTCAAGTAAGTAGTATTGGTTGTTTCAATGATCAATTGAAACAATCCCAATGTCATCCAACCGAAAGGAGAGATGCAGTGTCTGGATGTTTGTTACAGGGCTGAGCATTTATTTGTGCCTATGCACAATTGACAAAAAATATTAATTTGCTCAAATGCAGTAGCCATATTTAACATTGTCTTGTATCATCAGCTGTCAGCTACTGTTAGTTATTAACCCAAAGGGTTATCAGATATCACCCGCCGTCCATTTATCACTGTAGTCAAACAACACAAACCCAAAAATACATTCTGACCTAAAAGAGACAACAAAACACATACACAGGCAAATTTGTGCAACACCGAAGCATTGTTCAGTTGGCTTTTTTTTTGCTTTTTAATCTCCACCAGCCCGGTTGCCATTCGGATATCCAAAGGCAGGAGGTGGTGTTTTTACCCATCTATCTGTTTTCATTTTGTCTTTGTGTGTCTGAACAGCTAATCCACAGCAATGCTGTTAATTGCGACTGGAGGTGTGGCCATATTTGTCACGCAGTCCCTTAAGTTGCTAATTTCAATAATAGATTTGGGAAATGCATAGCGGGATTTCAAAGCACCCGCTAACCTATACGAGAAGGAAGAACGCAAGTGCGTGTGTGCACCTTGGAGATGTCCCAGTGGAACAGCTGGTGCATCAGTTGACTTTATCCTCTTATTTATTGATTGTCCTATAAACCAGGGGTAGGCAACCTTTTTCACACGGAGCTAAGCCACAGCAACAACGTGTGTAGTCCCACACTCAGTGTCCTGCGCATACTGTATGATGCAATGTTAACAGCTGTGCGCTGCGCAATATATAATCTACAAGCTCACAGACAGAGCATTATAAGTGAGTTGCAGCACCTAGTTCTAAAACTAGCTGAATTATACTGTGAATACTGCAGTATAATCTTTATTTTACAATGTGCATTCAAGAGGAATGCACTAATTTTCATATCGAGAGAGGAAAAAAAAACTCCCAGAATCTGGCCGCATGCCAGCCGATACCCCCCAGCGTGCCATCGTTGGCACGCGTGCCTAGGGTTGCCGACCCCTGCTATAAACAGCTGTAGATTGCCTGCTGTCGGTCACTTCCTTGTGTTTAGGTAAGGTATATAATATAGTTAAATACATGAATTAACTTGTGACGCATTGCTGCTGCTTTAACGTTTCCACCGAGTTCCCGACAGTTACGTTTCGCTTGATCCCACTTCAGAGAGAAGACCTACCCGCATATTCTATACAGCATCTGAGAGATTGATGTTCACCGGTCACACTGCATTTTGAATTGTAAAAAATGGTCCATAACTGACCGAGATATGAATGACCAAAAAGATGTCTGTTTTTGCAATTAACTAATCTTTTTTGCAATTAACTTCATAACGTATCGCAGACTTGGGATAAATGCACGCCACATACAGCAAAAAACATGAAACATGGAATGTTTTTTCAACATAACATGTTGAATGGTAAGAAATGATCGAGAATTGACCGTCCCCAAACCACACCTATGCATAATGTAACGGGTATAGGAGGTGTTTAAGGGAGGTAGGATGGTAACAAAATTACCGACTTTAGTGTGGGATGTGACGGTTCCCTGGTTAGAGTATATATAGGCCAGTATAGTATATAGTATAGGCCAGTTCATAACAGGGAACTAAACTCTTCCCCAATGCTAAATGCGCTAAATGCGTATAAGGGCTTTTGTAACCAAAATGGAGCCCACTATGTCCAGGAAAACTCTCCCTGTCAGGTGTAAAGATGCAACTTGGACACTCATGCATGAATGAAGGAAGGATCACATTAGATAATTGACAGGAGTGAAAAAATGGGTTACTCACAATATTGTGTGCCAAACTCACAAACAAAATAACAAAAAGGCATTTACAGTAACTCTAGTACTGTAGCTCATACAATAAAAGTTTTCCCTGTTTTCCTGTGATCATGAGAACCCACTAATACTCCCCCCAGGGGATGGATGTACAGTATTTTCTTTTAATGTTGACATTGGTAGAACTGTCGGTCACTTTTAAGTTCCTGCTTCAGCAATAATCTTTTCTCTGTCTCCTAGCTGTTTTACATGGGAACAATCTGCTTGTTTTTGGTGGCACTGGTATTCCATTTGGCGAAAACAATGGCAATGATGTCCATGTTTGCAATGTGATATATAAACGCTGGAACTTACTCAACTGCAGAGGGAAGAAGCCCAACAGAATCTATGGGCAGGTAAGGATTTCTATGAATTCAGTTATACATGCAGTCATACCTTATAGCAGGCTGATTAGCTTTCTGTTTGCCATCTCCACTTCCAGGCTATGGCCATTATAAATGGATACCTCTACGTATTTGGAGGGACAACTGGTTATCTTTATAGTACAGACTTACACCGACTGGACCTCACCACCAGAGAGTGGACCCACCTCAAGCCCAGCAATGCTCCCTCAGATCTGCCTGAGGAGAGGTCAGTCTGTGGAGTGATTGAATTACAGTCTGGTGTGAGTGCGTGTAACCTTTAGGGAATCCCTGCAACATTAATTAACTTTTATTCTGTCAGGTACAGACATGAGCTCGCTCACGATGGACAGAGAATATACATTCTAGGAGGAGGCACGTCCTGGACGTCATACCCCCTAGAAAAGGTACAAGATTGCTTTGTACACAATGTAGAGGAAATGATGTGGCCACATGTACATGGTTATGTACTATATTGCTTTTTCTCTTGTCAGATTCATGCATACAACCTGGAGACAAATTACTGGGAGGAAATAACCACCAAACCTCATGAAAAAATAGGTTCGTGACTAATGGAAAAAGTAGTAGTAGTTTTGTTATGCATCTATATGGCAGTACAGAAATAAAGAATATGTAATCTACACCAGGATATCCTGCTGCACGCCGCTGCCACAGCTGTGTTCAGGTAAAAGACGGTAAGCGAACAAATGACATTTTTATATTTTCTCAGTAATCATAAACCATAAATATTTGTGGATATCGTTCTTATGTGTGCCCCCCCCCCACCAGAGGTGTTTCTATGTGGGGGCTATAATGGTGAGCAGATCCTGTCTGACCTGTGGAAGCTAAATCTGCAGACCTTTCAGTGGACCAGGTTGCCAGCTCTCATGCCAGAGCCAGCTTACTTTCACTGTGCTGCAGTCACACCGGTTAGTACACCACAGTATGTGTACAAGCAAAGGAACACTTAGTACAGTAGGACTATGTGGATTTCCATTTGTGTCATCGTGCACCTACATGCGTAAATGCGTGTACAGGTCTTGTTTGATTGTCCCCTTAGCAGTGCATGTTGTTCATGGTCTATTGTGTTTTAACTATTTTTGCTATTTTTGATTCAAGTGCACTAGAGATTTTTTTTTACATAAACAACTGCTTCCTCTCTCCTTCAGGCTGGCTGTATGTACGTTCATGGTGGTGTAGTGAATATGTCTGAGAATCGGAGAACTGGCTCCTTGTACAAGGTGTGGTTGGTTGTCCCCAGCCTACTGGAGTTGACCTGGGAGAAACTGCTCAAATCCTTCCCTCGACTTGCCCAACTTTCCACTCTACAGTTGCTCGGCTTGGGCCTCACACACACAATGATAGAGCGCCTCAAGTAGATTCAGGATAGACGGGTAAAGGGGGTTTCTCACAGAACAAGCAGTAAATAACCCTCAGGCCATTGGTTGATTGTTGAGTAGACACAAACTCACAGAAGAACAAAGGTCTGAGAATGGACTGGACTGAAGGAGGCATACTGATTTATGCCTGATCATTCTTGAAAACCAAAACTTTTGATGCCTTTTGATTTAAATATTATTTAAACATGTACTTTCTTTGTTTGTGAAAACAGCAGCAATGTTTTAATCTTGTCTGCATGAGCTTATTCCACATAACATGGCACATTTCAGGGTCAGATTTGTCCCCATTCGTTACAAGTCTTGTCTGGATGTGTGAAAACCAGAATCTTAAATGGGTAACACAATCCTGCCTGCGTGCGTTTGTTTGGGGTTGGGGACTAGTTGACGGTCAGACCAGTGCCATGCTACCTTTTTATGTGCATTCAACAAAATTAATGATTTTGCTTTAAATCTATTTGCTGTCCCTTTCCATCTATATGCTGTTGCCGTAACAAAAAACTTGCACATTATGAAAGGGAATCATTGGATATTTGAGAAAATATAGTTTTTTGAAGCTGAAAGGTAAAAAGAAGTGGTGCTGTAATTTTACTGTCATAAAGAGGCAGGGACATACTTGTGTGACCAGTCTACTGCTGATGCTGTGCCCACTGTGAAATACTTATACCGTATGTAAACATAACTTTTTTTTCTTTACCAGCTGAAATGTTAAATCTCAACCAAACGTGATTGTGTCCCCCCCCAAAAAAGATGTGGGATTGTCGATATTTCGGTCCTGTTCAATGTGGAACTGTTCTCAGGCCAGAGTAGGCCGTATCCCAGATTTATACTAGGTTGCATGGCAATGTAGTGTGTAGAAAATAGCCAGTCTACAAGAAATGACATTCTGCCCATAACTTAAGCGTTAATGTAAGTTAGTAGGTCCGAGTGGCTTATTGTCAGCCAATGACATCACTGTGAATTTGAGTGCCTCACATTTTCCTCATGTTTCATTCAAAGGGATTGCTGAATGCATTAAAAATGTATTTATATTATTTTAGGGCTGTTGAATGATTAAAACATTTAATCAAATTAATCACAGCTTCGAAATTAATTTAATAATGATTAACCATTTAAACTATGTCCAAAATATGCCTGTTGTCCTTTACAGGATTTGAACATTTAAAACAGAAAAATGTTCTGGGGAAAAAAAAGATCTGTTTATTTCTTAAATATTTATCAAAATGGGTGATCTACAAGCCCCCAATGCTTGTCAAGTTATACGCTATGACTTTGGTACAGCAAGACAGTTATGTCTCTGTAAAACTATGTTCTACCCATTTTTTATGACAAAATCTCTGTGGATTAAGTCAGTGTGTACATGAGGTAATTGCTTTAAAATGTTTAATCAGATTAATCAACAGTTAATTGAACTAATTATTAGTTATTTTCAACAGCCTTAATTATTTCAGTAGCTCCATGTGAATTGTTGAGCTTATGTCATCCAGTGCCTTCAGTTGTCATCTAAAACATCCAAATAAGCGTTTATTTGTTTTCAGACTATTTGAATCTGTCTAGCCTTTTTCATTAGCCATCTTATATTTGCACATCCAAAGAGTACATTTATTGTGATAAAGCACAGTTAAGGAATTGTCATCACCTCTTAATGTAACATTCTTAATTCCTGAGCTAAATATTCCTGTATCCTGTGGGTTTTGAACCACAGAAACCCATTTAGTATGTTTGGGTTTTAGTTTATGAAACAAAGTTATAGATGTAATTTATAGTTACATTTTGTATGAAATGTCCAGGGGTATCACACTGGGAGCTAGATACTGTATATCAAGCCTACTCAGGATTTTAAATGCTGTGATTAGTTAATTGAGCTTATTTACATTAACACTACAATTATGTACAGATTCTGGTCCTACACAGCAAACCTTGAGCGAGGATAACAAACAAAAGTAAAAGTAGGTATTTTAGTTTAGTTTAAACAAACATTTATTATGACAATGTACTTAACCTATTTAAGTTTGACTTTCTATTGCGTTTTAACTCACTTTGATTTATTTTAAATATCTTGGTTATATTTTATCTCATGTGTATAAGTTCTAACAGATGTTCAGGAAAACTCATCTGAAAGTTCTGCTTAACAGACTGTAAAGTAATACATGTTTTACATTGGTGTTGAGGATCAACTGTATGCTCACACATGGAGAGAAAGCCTTTTTTCCTTACAAAACACCTTTACTACATTAATGTGATCAATTATGGCCTTGTATTTATTTGTTATGATGGTCAGCTTTATTCTGAGAAGTACTGTACCTTATTGCTCAAAAGATCAACCTGTTTTGCCTCATCTGCATTAGGGCTGGGTAATATTGATTTATCAATTTAGCGATATGAAACCATATAATTGTTTGCTATCTGGGCTATCATAATAAATCTACTTCAAATTAAAGGTATTTGGACAATATGTGATATTTTTTGTCCATTGCCCAGCCCTAATTTGCATTACTTGGTTGGTATCTATTTGCATGTCCTTATGGTCTGCATGATGTCACTTTACATTCAGACTATGGTAGGGAGATGTTTCCTCAACGGCAACTATGACCATTATTTTGTAATTCCAGTGTGTACAATCAATAAATGTACTGGCAGTAAGTTTTCCAACATGTTGCTGTCTCGCTTTTTTTGTGGCAAAGTATGTTTTACATTGATTAATAACTTAGGTCCCATTCGTTGTAGCAGGAGTCTTGTTGAGATGTGAGCTTGTAGTTATTTTCACTTTCCTGCAAAATGCATTTTTATTAAACCCTTAAATAATTGATTAAATTGTGTTGTTTTAACTGTTGCATCCTTAATTATTACCTAAAAATAATTCTGTCTCATAGTTCTACTTTAATTGTGACTGAAAGTAATAGAAGACTTCTATTGAAAATGTATACTTTTGATAGCTGTTTGAGTAATCACAATTACAGTGCGTAACTGCCACCTGTAAGCTTAGCTGACAGGTAGCGATTAGTCATGTATATTACTACATACTGTATCATTTACAATGAAAGAAGTAGACAATTACACTGAAATACCAAATTAACTTAAAAATGTTCTAGTTTTTATTGCCTTATAGCGTGAGGCCTTATGTGCAAATACATTTTTATTCTTAATACAGTATTCCTTCTTCCCAGATGCAGTAACATAACAGTAAGAAAATCTTATTTTCTTGTGTGAACAATGGACAGCAAACATTGATTTATGAGTACAGAACAATTACTACAGTGAATGCGCAGCTGATTCAAAAAAAAATTCTGGAAGTTCATTTTTGATATTATGATATACTGTATGTCAGTGTGCAAAGAGTGAAACATATTAAAATGCTGAAGGCAATTGAAAACTATTTGGGCCTTGAGCCATTGTATATTAGTGCAATCACAAAACAGACAGTACATCCCTGAGTTGTTTAGTAACATACAGTAAGTAGATATCACCTTAGAAAAGCTTGGTTCTGGACGGGAACCCCTTTTGGGGTTCTGTGCAGTATGTACAGTACTAAAAAAATAATTAGAATGTTCTTTTTCAGAAAACTTAGGTCAGGATATAGAAGGCATTTTAGAATGAGCCTCAATCCTAAATGGGTTAAAATTTGCACATCAAAATATTTTCATGGTAATACAATACAGAGTGCATCTTGGGCTAACATGTAGGGACACAGTCTCCCACTGTTATGTCAGAGTTTTACTTAGTTACCTGCTGTTATCATGCACCAAAAATAGTAGGCCTATAGCTCAACGACATGTAGAAGACACATTGTGAGCTTGTAGATCTGCTATTTGGGTAATGCATATACAAGAATTTGGGTTTTAGCAGCTTGCTGGAGAAGGAGCAAAGAAGTAGAGAGCCAGTAGAATAAGGTAGACAACTACCAGAGCAGTGCCTGTGAGATGAACAGAAAAGTTAATAAGAAGTCAATAAGAAGACCTTAAGACAAAGAGGTCTATAATGTTATGACAGATCCTTTCACGGGCAGCAGCACCGTGATTATTATGACTCAGATTTGCAAGTAATTGCCAAATGATGATTTGTGATGACTATTATTTTGTGAATGCATAATTAACACAGGTTGATTGCTGTCTAGTGTATTGCTGCACTATGCATGATTTTTTCAGGCTAGAGGTATTTGAATTCATGAGGAAAAACACATTTACTGTAATGAGTATATCAAAACAGTTACCTCTTGCTGCCACATGGGGCCACTAATGCTGATCACTTTATAAGAAACTTACCCTGAAAATAGTCTGACTTGCCATCCATGAAGATATAGTTGACGAGAATCACACTAAAGATACTGGCCCACAGGTGCAAGTCACTGAATATGAGCAAAAAGCCCACATCCTAAAAAAAAATGCACAAATAGTTGGTTATCAGGAAATGAAACCTCCACAAGTTTTTAAGCCACAATTATAATGAGGGTGTCTTACATAGAAAGCGTCGAATAAGACGAGCAGAGGAATTTGTAGCATGCAGACCTGCACAGCAATACAGCTTCCCACCTCCAGACTGAAAAAATAGACCATTTTGGTACAGTTAGTATATGTTTTATAGATAGAGGTGGCTTTATTAGGGCAGCATATTTTCATGCCTCAACTGACCCGTGGGGTCAGTTGAGGCAGTACCAGATGTACCTAAATAATGTAACATCAAAATTAGTCTACCGAATTTAACTCTCCTATACTTTGGCTAGACACCTGAAGAAGGTCAAACAGCCGAAAGGGCACGAAACATTTGTTCGCTGCTTTCTTTTGTTCACATATTGGTTATTCAAAAATAGCTCATCTACACAACTTCAAATAAATGTTTTATGTCCCTGGCACAGATGGAGACAAGTACGTATCAAATTGGGCGTCCTGGACATAAGAATATTTCTGCATTTCCCTTTTGGTTTTCCAAAGGACCTACTGTACCTGAGACTGATATTGTTCTGTAGGGCAAACTGGATCCCGTTGACAATCTCTGGGATCTCCGGAACCATCGCCAGAACTGTTACCCCTATGAAATACTAGATAGAAAGAGAGAATAATGTCAGGAGGTGTTCTGCAAAATTCGATGCAATCTGTGTGAGTCTGTGTGAATTCACCTGTGAGATATTGGGCTGGCTTAGGATTGGCTGGATGTGCTCAGTGGCGAGATCAGCACAAGCAGACATTAGCACGGTTCCCATGATGAGGATAACCAGTGATCTCCAGCGTGACCAGTGGACCACTGCTCCGGGGTTGCCCGTTACTGAATCCACACAAAGGCATGACACAGGCGGTCATAAGAGTCTATTTGGTTCCATTTGACATTCAATGTAGCTGTATTTCCTACACAGATTATCGTAACAAAGGAAAGTCTCATACCGGGTCCCACTCCAACATGGATATTGTAGATATAGGAGTGTGTCTTCAGTGTAAAGATGAGACCAATGATGTAGGCAACAGGCAAGAGGACACACACAGTGTAGATCAGCGGTCTAGACATGAGCGGACACAAGGAAAGAAAAAACCTGTAGGTATATAACAACGTACCCTTTTCCCAGCTAATATTCCAGTTACAATACCATATGAATGAATGAATGAATCACTTACTCAATGTGGTTGTGGAACAATGTTTGGTTTTTCTGTTGAAGAATCAAAATCAAAAACAAGATCTCAAGGTGAGAGCAGTGACAAAAAGACAGAGACCATTAGCCCAACGGCTAATCCCACAATACCTGACCAATCAGGGCAGGCTAAAATGCCAGAAAAAAGTCACAGAGTACCATTACCATCGTTATTGCATGTGTTCCCTGACCATGAATTTAACAATGAAAGATTTGTTCTAAATATTCTTTCCACTAGTTTAGAAACAGTGAAACGAATGACATAATGACCTACAGTATGATGACTGCCCAAAAGTAGCTTTTTGTGTTGAACTTTTCAGAGAATGACCTTCTCTGACAAGTTCAAAAGAACAACAGTGTTGAGGCATCATTACTAGGACATTATTAGTAGTGAATGGACCTTTGGTTGAGAAACAGTGGGATGTATATAGTATGTGTTACACAAGCACTAATCTTAGCCCATATCCCCCTCCAACACAACAGTGGTCCCCAATGAGCGGGGTGATCCCTCGTTCACAATTGTTTGAAAACCCCTCATCCACAGCATTACTCTGGAGCATTACTTTACTGCTTGATTCTGTGTGTTTTGTTTTCTTTTGTTTTCCTTTTGGAAATGCTTTGTCCCTTTTGTATTAGTTATGAACCTCTCAAAAACAAGATATTGTATCTCAAGGGGTACTCCTAAATAAAGACTTTCAAACTATTACTGAGAAGACGCCATCACTCTGGACCAGGGATAACCTGACTGTATTTGTCCTCGCCGACGGATCAATAGCGATTGCTTACTGGTCAGTGGTCAGGAAGAGCACATATATTACAGCATGTTTATGTGTAGCAGTGAAAGGAAATGTTCTAATTCAACAGGTGAGGTCACTGACCAGGTCATAGTGGCAGTTATGGCAGACAAACGGCCCACTACTATTGCTTGTGGTGTTCCCTCCTGTGGAGTTGGTGCAAGCATCACACACCAGGTTCCCGTAGGCTTTTGAGAATAGTGTGGGGGCGAACACACCTGGATAACAGAGAATCCACACCTTAGAATTTCAGAACAAACTTGAAACAATTTATAAAGACAATAATAAGGAAATATTACACTTTGCTAATAAGTAGGAAGTATTGCTATATTAAACCTTATACTTCTTTGGACTGAGTTCCACAGGGTTCTCTACTTGGTCCTCTCTTTTCCCCCCTTTACGCCAAATCTCTTTGCTAATTGTGTGATGCAAGATTCTAGATATATTTTACACTCCCAAGAGTTAGATTATTGGTAACTGTTAAAAATTATTGGTAATGTGTTTTTAAAGCCCACAGGGGCCACGGATTTCAGGTGGTCCGGGACGTTATTCCATAGGCTGGATAAGCTTTAGTTTTTAGTTTTGTGGGTGGAATGCGCAATCCAGTTTAGATCGCTCTGCGTATTATTCTGTTGTCCAACGTCTCGGATAACAGAATAATAATTTCCTAGGTTTCTAAGGTTGAGGCAAATGTTTGTTTTTAAAGATCCAGGGTGTTTGGCAACATCTGCAGCTTGGAAATATGTAATCTTTAGATTTGGATCTACAGGGGTAAATCTCATCAAATGGTGTGGGCTGTGGCTCAAAAGCAAAATAAATGATGCATCTTGTTATGAAAAAGTTTGAAAATCACTGTTGTAAGAAATCTACAGTGATTTTACAGAAATCTACAATCTTATTTATACAGTACATAATTATAAATAAGATCCAAGTGCTTACCTCCAACAGAGATAAAGAGCAGAGCAGAGCTCACTCCTGTAGAGCGGCTATTGAAGCGCTGCTCACTGTGTTTCAGACCGCCAATAATCATACAGATCCCCTGAAAGACACAAATGCCATTGTTCAAGTTAATCGTTTTATAACCATTGGGTTACATTGACACGTTGTGGCTATTTTAACTATTCAAAAATGTTTTTCAAAATATTAAATAAAAGGCAGCTTTGTAATCTGTCTGATGATCTGACAATGTGTTCTCACCATAACGTAACATTAAACATTAAAACTTTATTTGTGGCAAGTGCCATGTTTCCCTTTTATAGTTGCTGGCCTTTTAGTATCCTAAAGTAATCAGATTTTTCTGAATTACAGGGACTTACAGGGATGAAAAGGATGCATCCAAGTAGTGTGCCAGTCAGTGCTGCCTTAACAATCTCCTGCAAACAGGGATTGTCTGTCCGATGGCCTCTGATCAGGGCTGTGATGTAGAAGGTCAGCTCTGTGATAGAGCCGAATGAAGCGTTTACCACTGCTCCCACTGCAAAGTTGCTCTGGGCTGAGATACTGCAAAGGATACATAACAGGAGTGACCTTTAAATCTTTTATTGATTTAAATCTGACTGAGTGGCAGTTTTATTGTGTGGTGCCTTTATTTTTGTATATTTGTTTTATTATTATGGATATATCCCAAACGATACTATTCGCACAGTTTAGATGTCACACAAGTAATACGGTATGTCAAATTGACCAACACAATTCTACTTGGAAGGAAGTAGAAGTAGGAGTCACGGAAAAATACAGAACATTGTAGATCTTAAGCTCTCATCTGTCTGTTATTTTTTTTTGTATTATGAGGATTTTGAAAGGAAAGCAAGTATTTTATAAAATGTTTTCCTCAATTTCCATCAATTAAAATATGTTTGGCACTTTTCTTTAATCCTTAATCCGTGTGATTTATCCCAAGGAAAGAGCACATACCTGGCAATTCCCATACCAATGTAATAGGACAGAGGTATTGTGGAACAGACTGCTATGCCAAACTTGACTTCTGAGCTGGCATAGTTATTGTCTTTGTCGATGTATCCAATTACCAGAGCAACGATTACCAGTGGGAGGAGATCTGAGATGACAGTCAAAGATTTAAACTGGTTTTATGCAACACAGACACACACACAGACACGCCTAGGTTTAGTAGGTTATGCATGGATGTGACAACTAGAAAATCCAAACATACTATACTTACTATACTGAAATAAATCTGTGTACATTATTCTGAAATGGATCTGTGCATATTATGCTGAAATCCGCCTCCATTGATAATGACGGAGCGGCGCAGTCTCTACCGTGCTTTACCGGCGAATTGCTGTGCTGAGCATCGCAAAGCTATGTATTTACAGATTTTGCCTTTTTCCAGTAGTGTATGCACGCAATTCTGTAGGTTGCCATTCCGTGCATGTGTACTATTATCTGTGAGATCGGGTTGGACTTTAGGTGAAGGATACTGACAGCAAAGACATTGATCCCATCGACTGCATATTTGTAGTAGTACCAGTTTATTGCATGGTAACAGCATAGGAGTGCTCTGGTGTCATGCTAAGAAAATACAAATAAAATAGTCAGTTAGTGAACCTGAACCATCTAATCACATACAGCTAAGCTATATTTTGTAAAACAAATCCTATGAATGAACATTTTTGATTTAGTACAGGGGTAGGCAATTATTTTTCCCAGGGGGCCAAATGAGATACATAAAATATTGTGGAGGGCCAACCATTTTGACACCAGGGACCTCAATTTATTCAGCATTTGACAGTGGACCACCATTTTCAAAAATAAAGATTTATTTTGCTTTTGTCCACAATTCCAGGCTGGATTTGGGAAACAAAACAGTCAAACATACAGATCAAAATGACCATTAATCTTCTACATTCTCTAGTTGTGTAGACTTGGGCTAATTCACATGATGAATATTTTAACTCTTGAGAGTGTAAACATGAAACCAAATGGACCCACAATGGTCCAATTGGTTTATTCAACATGAGACAATATCAACTGGCATTATGGTATTTTTGTAGTGAAAATGGAACACTATGACCTACCTTCACCTGTGAGCATGCCGAGACAGAGATGTCTTCAGGGGCCATGAGGAGAATGGTTCCCAGGGTACGTGCGTTCATCTTTGCCACAGGGATGGTGAAGACCAGGATCCAGGAGAGGAAGCAAGCCAGGGCATGAACCACGGCCAGAGGAGGATAACCCAGCAGCAGCCATACATATGTGGTCAAGCGATGCTACACAACATGAAAGGGACACTTCTTCATTATGCAGGATCATGGATCATGTGCTTTTATATGAGTGTAAGAAGTCTGTTTTGGGGGCACAAAGGCTTTGTTCAGACACTAGGCAAATCCAATTTGTTTCTCAAATCTGATCTTTAGTATAATTTGCATCATTAGACTGCAAATACTAAGATGCAAATGGGTAGATTGGCTAGAATATAGATACAGTATATATTCATATTTGAAATGCAATCACAGGCATATTGCTTAGTGAACGTAGTAAAACAAACACACATGTACAATCACTTTTTATTTGTCACACACAAAAATAAAATAAACTGGAGTACCGAGAGTAAACGGGGGTGGGGGTGGGGGGAAAAAAAACAAAACATAAATACCCAGTAGGGTTTCTTTGGAGGTCCTCCTGGCAGTTCCTGGACAGTAGAGTTAGTAGATGAAGGGAGCAGAATGGGTACAATGTCCTCCACCCCATCTGAAGAGCACTCACAGTGAGGGGAATTCACACAGCAACTCCTCTCTGCATTTCCTACCTGGAGTAAGGATAGAGTAATTCAAAATTCACAACTTTAATATTGAACTCTACTGATCTTTAATGCAAATCTTTCTTTGGAAATGAAAAAGATACTTTGGGATGTTGCTAAAACTAGTCAAATGTGTTGTTCTATGTATTTAGGGAATTGCACAGACTCCAACTACACACAAACAGTACCTTAAGTATTGACTTGCCGAACGGCCACAGGAAATACCACGCTAATTGCCAGCAAACCTTACCTGCAAAGAAAAGGAAAATAACAAAAAGCATATGATGCTTATCCAGTGAGACTAGTTGATGGTCAAATGTACTGTAGTGATACTGTGGCCATGGCCATGTTCATACCATATGTTGCTCCAAGGACAGTGATGAACATTAGTATGCTGACCACAAGGTACGCCAGAAACATCCACCAGCCAAACATGAACACATATGCTATATTTCCAAATGTGATTAGATCTCCTGATAGAGAAAATTAAGACATGATAAGCATAGAGAAAACTGAAAACGTCCATATACAGGTAAGAGCAGGGGTTGACACTAACACTTGCCCGCTTGCCCGGGGCAAGTAAAAAAAATGGTCGGGCAAGTGAAGACTGCTACCTGATTGCCCGATCGGGCAAGTGTGCAACTTAGTGCACTATAACACAACACAAGATAAATTTGTCTTGAAGGCAGTCATTGCACTCTGCTTCTGTGTCTTTCCCTGCTTTTTCTAGCTATCCACAATTCCAGGCTGGATTTGGGAAACAAAACAGGCAAATTAACATTCCCATCAAAATGACCATTAATCTTCTACATTCTTTAGTTGTGTAGACCTGGGCTTATTAAGATGATGAATTTTAACTCTTGAGAGTGTAAAAATGAAACCAAATGGACCCGCAAGGATCCATTTGGTTTCACTTTTACACTCTCAAGAGTTAAAATTGGTAGTGGCATGAAACCTAATAAAGCAATCAAATAATGCACTCTAAACCTGCATCTATGTGTGGTTTAATGATGGTAAGTTCAACGTAGAGCTCTTTAACGACATCAGATCGCTCTTCAAGCGGACGCTCCGTCACATGGCTCTTCCATTTTCTGAAACCAAACTAGCATTACACACACATGTGCACAGACGCGCGCGCACACACACACACACACACACACACACACACACACACACACACACACACACACACACACACACACACACACACACACACACACACACACACAGATAATTGAAGCTAATGCACACGTTTTTTTAACAACTGAGAATTTATGGAAACCCTTTTCCTTTTTCCCTCACCCTATAGTTGTTGACTAATTTATTGGCTTCCACTTCATTCTCTGCTTTGATGGTGGTCTTGCAGGGGATTTCGTCCCGGCAACTGTCATCACAAACAGTGTGGCTGTGACCTGATGTGACACACAGTGTCACTAACATGACAACAGTATAGGATGACATGCTATTTTATTGTGAAATTGGATTTCCCCTGAGAATAGAGCTCACATGTGCGTGTGGACAGGCATTTGGTTGTGCAGAGTCCTGGACGGAGAGACGGATGTGGTGATGTGCTCCGTGAGTCGAGTAAATCGGGTTGTTGGGAACCTCCCTGAAAGTCCTGCTCCACTAGGGAATCTGAAACAGAACACAGTTGTAATCAAAGGTAAATTACTCTTATTCTGTCTTATTATGGGGTGTAATGGGAAATAAATAAAAGGTGGATATTTGAGTAACATGGTAGTGATTTGAGTAACACGGTAGTGGGTAACATTGATTTATCATCAAACATATAGCATCTGTGAAGCCTTTATATACAGTAAATTATCAGAGTTTAGTGTGGTATTTTAATATGCTGAAAACTGTACCTCAAAGAGTCAAATATATCTACATGTATATCTGTGTTGGTTAAGAAAATATTGAACCAATGACAAGCATTATTATTAAGTATTGACAAAACCATCTAGCTCCATTGGCTTGGACAGGGGTGCCCACACTTTTTTGATTTGAGAGCTACTTTCAAAATGGCTCAACAAGATCTACACATTAACAATGTGATTATCCCATTGCTGAAAATCCATTTCATGGCCCATAGGAACTGGGAGCTTTGAAATAGTGGTGATGGTGTTACTTACTGTTATACATTTTGTGACAAAACACACTTAAAATGAAAAATAGAGGGTGAGAATTCGAAGGTTTTCTTGGATATGCTACTACTGACATTTGAAAACAAAGTATTTGGGTTTTGAGTTGACAGTTCTATATTTTAGGGAACTGTCACGTGATCTACCTGCACAGCCTGTGTGATCACAATCTACCCGAGCACCCCTTGCTTGGACCATCAAACTGTCTATTAAACAGCTAACTCCACCCCTCTCTGTCACTCATGCACCGGTATCTGAAAAAAAAAGTTTTCATTTTGCAGTTGCCCAAGCTGGTGAACAGCTCACTATCTTCAGAAAAACATACAACATCCGTGTAACAACCTGCCTAGTCACAAACCTTCCATCTCTGTCCCTTGCTTGATATACTGTATAAGTATATAGCCTATCTTTTGAATGTGAGGTGCTGCTCCTAATTATTGAGCACTAAAGCATGACCGTATCATGCAAACTGCTTCCCTTTTTGAATGTTTGAAAAATGACTCCAGTTGGAGCATATTACAATTCCTCTTTCTGTTTGCAGTTTCAGCTAATTGTGAAACTGCTTTAAATGGCAGCTGTACCTGTAGATTTGCAGCAACACTGGCCTGAGTCACAAATAATAGATTTCTATGCTGGAGCTGTCCACTAACTGAACAGTCTGGGTGGTAATTATCTATGGGCTTATGGACAAAGTTCTCTGTAGTTGAGGATGCCTTGCAATGTTATCTTGAAACAAACTACAAAAAACGTCCAAATAGTGCTGAAAGTGACCAAATTTATCAGTTTGTCAACAAAAAGGCTGAGTGTTTACTACAGTAGTTCGTTAAGGGACATAAAACAGAAAAGTGGATTCTTTCTCAAGATCATTTTAAACAGTTAAGATGATATTGGCCTCAATGGCGGCTGGCCTGTCATAATTGTTATAAAGCCTAAGTTATCAGAAAGAATTAGTAATTATTTCACATAATCATTTCCATTAATCTGTATAGTTTTAATTTAATGTACGGTATATATATTTCCGCTCTCCTTTAACCGTGATCAACCTGTAACACTTTTAAAGGTAAAAGGTAAAATATACTGTGTAGGATAAAGATCTAGCCTACACAGCAAACGTTTTTTTTTTTTTAAGTTTAGAAAGCATAGGCTAATATTAAATAGCATTTCTTGGGATTTGGAGAAACTTTTGTTTATGTAAATAAATCGCTATGTATTATATATTATTTATAGGCCTATAGATAAAAAGTCAAAATCAATTCATTCATTGGGAGACAATAGATAGAATTATTATTATTGGCATATAAACAGATTGGTGGTTACAACATACTTATGCAACTGAACAACGGTCTATTTAGAAATGTTGCATAAGAAGGCCACTCTATTTTTTTATTCCGATTATTCTGGGAGAAACAAACGGGAACTCGCGGGCAAGCGCGCGCGCACACACACACACACGAGCGCGCGCTGTGTAGCAGGCATATAACGGCGCCGAGTCGCCATTGTATTTATACTAGTGACATCGTCACTAAGAGTGACGCATAGGCTAGTATTTACTATGCTTATATTCACTACCTCTACTACTCGCTCGTGGCGTGCGTAAAGTTTTGAATTGCGTTATCAATTTATTTAACGTCAGTACGTCACCTTCGGTAGCCTGTCTTCTTCTCAGACTTTTCGTATCGGCGTGCGTGGTTGAAAGGGACATCTCTGCTCTTCACGGTATAATGTATATTGCACACCGAGTACAATAACACTGACAGTGCAGCATAGACACTTGGAGCAAGTGTGCGCTTATGTTCTTCAAGACAAGCAGCGACGCGACAGCTGCCGAGCAGAGCATCAGAGTTACGCAAACTCCGTTCACTTCACCGGGCCAATCAAATGGTGGTAATGATGCTGCATAGACTTGTATTGAATGGGGACAACCGGAAGTTACAGAATGCATTTGAGTCTATGGGCTCGCGCGAGTACATGAACCACGTGACCAGGCTGTTTTCACCCCACTCAATATCGTAACTCTTCTACTAGATGGCACTGCTGTCGGGCGCACTGATTCACCGATCAGGCACGCGTGGGGTTATGGGAAATGTAGTTCAGTGATAGTGTGATCCCATTTACTCACAAACAAATAAACAATGGACTTTTTTTTCTTTATTTTTCTCCACTGAACCAATCTTGCAGGTCTAGGGTTAGGGTTAGGGTAAGGAGAAGTTCCCAACTTAATTCCTTTTTAGGAATATATTTTTTAAATAATTTGCACAGTTTCCCCGATTTTGACCCACCTCTTTTTTAAGAAAAGTCATGATGAAATATTAAGCAAGAGTACCGCAAGTTGCCATGTATTGCTGCTGCACTTCCATATATTGTGAGGAGAAATATTTTTCATGATATCGGGCAAAAATACGCCCGAGTTCAGTGATGGTGTGAGAAGGGTTAAAAACAAATATTGATCTGTGTGTGTGCATGCTATTTACACACTAGGACTGTTTGAGGAGTGAGGACATTCAATAATAATAATAAAAATGGCTCTAAAACATATTTAAAATTATCGGTCTATTATAGCCAATATATTTTTTATTATAGCCAATGTTGCATATTTGAAAATTTGAAATAATGTGGGAAAACAGTTACAGTCTAGTCAATATTTGTTGATATGAGGTGTAAGGAAATGAGAATCTGTATGTAGCTGTATGTAGGCACCACATCCACATGATTATATACCTGTAAGTGAAGGTAATTTGAAATTTGTCAATTTGACATTTGTCAAATTTCCAAATTGTCTATAATGTCACCCATGCATGTGACAAGGCCAAATGCCCCATTACACGTCTACAGGGCATTGAAGTGTCAACTTAACTTTCACTGTAGTTGAAATGCAAACCTTTAACTCTCAGAAGAGTCAGGCACATTGTGCAATATCAAAATAAACATTTGTTGTCAAATAGCTTTAGGGTCACAATGTCCTGGGTAAAGCTCTTTGTGACCCCATTTTCATGTCAAACCATCACCCACCTCCAGTGAACTAATCTATTTGATAGGATGAGGCTTGCCATACCCTTGTACCACCCATGAAACCGTTGTCTAAAAACATTTATAAAACATTACAGACCACTCCCCTGAAGCGTTTACTATCTATTAGAAGAATGGAGAGATTTGATTGGCAAAATGTAATCCTGGAGGTGGAGCCACAATGTTTTAACACCCTATAAAAGTTGTAAACTGCGTCACTCTGGGACACTCTGGTCAACTTGCTGTGAGGTCATGGCAAAACGTTCATGTGCCACCTGTTTTGTGGCACTCGCCCTGCTAGGCTGCTTGCTTGCAACCTTGACCGAAGCTCAGCAGCAGCAATGGTGGAACAAACCTACCAAACCTACGACTGGCCAAAAGATTAAGCCGCCTGTGATACCGCCTGTGATACCTCCTGTGATACCTCCTGTCACAAATGTCCCAAGCTGTGATGTAGAAGATGCACAAAAGGTCCCCTGTGGATATCGTGCTATCAGTGCTCATGAATGTGATGCCATAGGCTGTTGTTTTGAACGCAACCAGTGCTACTATGGAAAGGCAGGTGAGTGCTCAGAAATTTTGATACTTTATTATCAAATATAAATTATTAGAAATAATATATAGTTTGAAACAAAATGTCTTTCTGAAACTAAAGGGATTACATTTATGTCAATCTGGTGTCATTGATTTATTGATCTTCTGATCAATAAATCAAGGATACCAGTTCGAGAGTTTGTTTATGGTTTCGTTAGGGTTGTGTTTTATGCAGGGTTACATATAAGGGTTTGGGTTGCCCTCCAGATATTCACCCTAACCCTGCATAAAACACTACAAACTGCCGTGGCTGTTCTGTGGCCGCTGCCACTGCCGAAAAGTGCATTTGCTCTCTCATGTTTGATTGAAACATTTCCACAACATTCACACGTCATTTAATTAGAAACATACAAATATACACTGCTATAGACAGCAAGTCATTATCATCACTTATCAGGGTGATTGAACTTTCTAAATGCAAAAAAAAAAACAAAAAAAAAAATCTGAATTTGGTTAAAACCGAGGTAAAAAAAAAACTGCCTTAAATTAATAACATTTTGCTTTATGTTTGTATTTTGTTTTAAAACTATCAACCTTTCTGCTTTTGCTCTAGTGACTGTCCAATGCACCAAGAGTGCCCAGTTTATTGTGGTGGTGTCCAGAGATGCCACTTTGCCCAGAATTGATCTGGATTCCATTACAATGTTGGGAGAAGGTCCAGGATGTACACATGTTGACTCCAATTCTGAGTTCGCCATTTACGAGTTCCCTGTGACGAGCTGTGGCACACTTGTTAAGGTAGTGTAACATTAGGTTTGGCGTTTTATTTGTTATTTGTAGACATTTTAAATACTTTTTAGACTTCATAAAGATTGTGACCAGATTATTATCCATGTGCCTTTCACAGGAGGAGTCTGGTGTTATAATATATGAAAACAGGATGGCATCCTCATATGAGGTTGGAGTTGGACCCCGTGGATCTATCACAAGAGACAGCACCTATGAGTAGGCAATCCACTTTAGAATTTTATTGCTTATCACTTCAACCACAGTATCTATATTATGCCAAAAACATCAGATCTACAAGATTGCTGCGCATTGCTGTGTAGTAAGTTTAAGTGTTCTAAAGTGGTTAATGACATAACATAAAGGCACATATCATAAATCTTGTCTTCCAGGCTGCTCTTCCAGTGTAGGTATAGGGGCGACTCTGTTCAAACCCTAGTTTTCATAACAATCCCAGGAGGTGATGTGCCTCCAGTTATAAATTATGGAGACCTTCAAGTTGTGCTCAGATTGGGCAATGGAGAATGCCTCTCAAAGCGGGCATGCACTGAAGGTAAGATTACTCTCAGTATTAGTCTGATCATCATTGTTTGTGTTCCATTTCATATTTCATAATTTGGTACACTTTGAACTAGCATTGGTATTTGTCCTGTCACAGAGGTGGCGGCCTATAGCTCATACTACACGGACTATCCAGTGACAAAGGTTCTGAGGGATGACATCTATGTGGATGTTAGTATTGTAGACAGGTCTGATCATATCCACCTGACTCTTGGCCACTGTTGGGCAACCACCAATCCCAATCCCCACAGCCTACCCCAGTGGGACCTACTGATTAATGGGTAATTATCACACAGCATTCTACTTTTGGAAAAATCCTGTTCTTAATCGAGATGAAGTTAAATAAGGCTTGCATTTCTGCTCACAGTATAATCAATACATGGCAATGGTAAAACCCACCAAATCAGGATTTCAAAAAATTCGAATATATTTTATGACACAACTAAAAAATGTGTTTTAAACAGGAAATGTTGACTATCTGAAAAGTATATTAATGTATGCAGTTAATACTTGGTCTGGGCTACTTTAGAACAAATTATTTCATTAATGGGGCGTGGCATGGAGGTGATCAACCTGTGGCACTGTAGAGGTGTTGTGGAAGACCAGTTTTGCTTCAATAACAGCCATAAATGAATTTGTATTGTTCAGTTTTATGTCTCACAACTTCCTCTTGACAATACAACCCAGATTCTCTGTTGGGTTAAAGTCAGAACAGTTGGCAGGTCAGTTAAGCGCAGTAATACCATGGTCAGTACAGCAGCTACTAGTAGTTTTGGCTCTGCGGGCAGGTGCCAAATCGAGCTGGAAAGGAAAATTAGCATCTCCATGAAGCTTGTCAGCAAACCGAAGCATAGGGTACTCTAAAAGATGGCTGTGTTGCAACCACTGGTGAGTTTTCACTGTCAGTGGATTAACACCAGCCAATAACATGGCTTGGAGACTGGACATGGCAAAACACATGATTTAGGCCATGTTATCGACTGAAAACTTCAACACAGCCATCTTTTAGACTGAGTATCTTGTGCTTCGGTATGTTGACAAGCTATTTATGGAGATGCTAATTTTCCTTTCCAGCTGGATTTGGCACCTGCCCACAGAGCTAAAACTACTACAGTAGTAGATGCTGTACTGACCATGGTATTACTGCGCTTAACTGACGTTCCAACTGTCCTGACTTTCACCCAACAGAGAATCTGGGTTGTATTGTCAAGACCAAGGTGTGAGATATAAGACTGAACAATACAAATTCATTTATGGCTGTTATTGAAGTAAAACTGGGCTTTCATAATAACACCTCAACAGTGCCACAGGTTGATCACCTCCATGCCAGGCCCCATTGAAATAATCTGTTCTAAAGTAGCCTAGACCAAGTATTAACTGCATACATTAATATACTTTTCAGATAGTCAACATTTCTTGTTTAAAACACATTTTTTTTTAGTTGTCTCATAAATTATTCTAATTGTTTGAAATCCTGATTTGGTGGCTTTTATGAGCTGAAAAACAAAATTGTGTAAAAATAAACAAATAAATACTTGAAATCATTTACAATGTGAGCACTGGATCTATAATTAATGAAAGTTCGGGATTTTGAATGGAATTGTGGAAATAAACCAACTTTTGCTTGATATTCTAATTTTTTGGAATGGACCTGTATATTGTTGGAACAACAAACATAATCTGTATAACTAATTGTTTTATATCATTATTTCATGTAATGGAGTTGAGCTGTTATGATTTACGACCACACGTGAGAGTACAAAATGCCTCTAAAACGGTGTAAAATAAGGTTTTAATTTGCCACTTTCTGTAGCATGTTGGTCAGAAGAATCAGCTATTTATTTAAAAACTAAATATATCCAGCAATAAAGTACAGATAGATATACAGTATATGCTCATGTCATAAATTTGGGATTTTTGTTGATGTTTAATATTCATATGTCAAGTCCACCTTCATCGAAGGCCACTGGGGACATGAAAAAAATGGACAAAATAGGGGGTGTCTACTGAAAGAAAGCAAGATAATTTCTGATATGAAGATAAAAATCTATGTAATGTTTACACAATATTAAAGGGAACATTTCAATTGATTAAAAACTCTATGTTGCTTTATGTAGCATGTGACATGTCAACCTAGGGTTATGATTCTGAATCCAAACAGTTTTGCAAAAGCAAAAAAAAAAAAAAAAAAAAAAAAAAAAAACTGACAGCCGTTGACGTTTTTAGCCCAAGCAGTGATATACATATACAGTATCTATCTAAAGCATAATGATTTTTTGTCAGGCAAACATAATGAATGTTTGCCTGATATAGGATGTTAATGGTAACATATAACCCCCTATAAAACAAACTGCTCAACTTCAACAACCACTGAGCAAGTGGATTCATGAGTGTACTGTAAAAGGACAATATTTTGGCAAATAAGATGCTGGACTTGTAGTGATAAGAAATAACTTTCCCTTTCATCACTCCAATTACTACAGCTTCAATGGTTGGTTTCCATATAATACCATTTTTGTAATAATTTCCCTCCTATGGTGACATTTTTTTGAGATTCACAAAAAAGAATTTCAGTACCTGTCCCTGATGGAAGTTCTCCCTCTCCAGTTGTCCATACAGGGATGACCGTTACCTGACCACATTGGTCAATGTTGATGACAATTCTCTTGGGGTTTCGGTGTTCCCAAGTTACCACAAACGCTTCATTTTCAAAATGTTCACCTTTGTGGACCAGGCTTCTATGGCGCCCCTGAAGGAACAGGTAAATAATTCATAATTCCTGAGGAGCTAATGATATTGAATTATAACTTCTTCACTGATACAGCATATTACTGTACTCACTCTATTTGCAATCCAGGTGTACATTCACTGCAGCACTAGAGTTTGTGTCCCTTCTGCTGCCACTGACTGTAGACCACGCTGCTACAGATCAAGTAAGTGGGCTAAATTAATCATTTTGTAGAAGAGTACATACTAGAACATACCAACCATGTATGACTATATTTATGTTTATCTACAGGGAGAAATGCTCCTGATGTGGCTGCCACGGAGAATTCAGAATCGGATGCAATGCGAGTGGATACTGTGGGTCCTCTGATAATCCTTCCTCAAACAAGCAAATAACTGATTTACATTCAAATAATACCAAGTTCACTTGGTGGTGTATTAAGATACTGCATGGTTTAAATATTCAGAAGGTATTACAGGACGAATTACATGGGTGCCTATTCCAGAGATAATGGTGCCCATGATCCTGCATTGTACGATAAAATTATAACAACACTTTGGTACTGTGGTTTGGTACTCACATGGTCCATTGCATCTTATCGTCCCATTGAATAAATTCTGAACATACTTTGACTTTAAGAAATTTGGGAGTCACATATTTGGGAGTTACATACATAGCCTACAGTATTTTACAAGTGATTGAAATGTTAATAGCTCCTGATAATCAAATCTAGATTGCTTATTCAGGACATACAAAATGTAACTACTCCCCTAATCTTCATCTGAGAACAGCTGTGAGCCTGTAAATATGCTACTTTCAAATAGCTAATGTATAGAAGCAGTTTTTAAAGAGATAGTGTTACATTGTTAGTCACTTCTTTCACTCATTTCCCCCATCAAATCTGGCAACACTGCTAGTGCAACATTTACCTTACAATTTTAACAAATATGTTACAATAAAGACTACTCAATTGCTGTTCTGGTATGATTGTCAATTACAACATTAAAATGGATTTTCACAAAAGTGGTCATAATATAAGGTGGTCTGTTGTGAAATTCATTAAAAACGGTCTAGGCAACTGTAGCAGAAGATATACAAAATTATGGCAAATGATCCATGGTACACTTGCTCAAACAGCTGGGTTTCATCAATGGGATCCTTCCTCAAACCAGCAGTCACCTCCAGTGAACTAATCTACACACTAGTGAAGCGCGGGACACCTTTTTTCCATACCCCGCCCCTCTCTGTCCCGCCAAGGGTGCCAGCCCGTCTGCAGCAACGCGTCCCACAACATTTTAATCAACGGCTCACCCCAGCCCACAAAAGCAAAAAGTGCCCTATAACAAGGGGCTAGAATCTCAGTTTAAACACTAGTAAATGACCCAACCTGCAGTCTCCCTGCAGCCCAAATTACCTGGTTATCAAAGTATAATGAGCATTGGAATGACAATTGTATAATCAAGAGAGAGAGAGAGAGCTAGCTGATGGAGATGTCTGTAGCTCAAGTTATTTTACTTGAATCTTGACATGACATTCTGTTCACTTCACTCACTTGGGTGTGTGTAGCCTGCTGCAGCCACACAGCTCTCCACTCCAGATGAGTGAATGAAATAGCCTATTCTACAATCTCAGAATGCAACGCAATGCACTGTGAGCTGGTGGATTTGCTATAATTCTGTCTATGCCCACCATGCACAGCTGTGCACGCCTTTCAATTAAGAAAGATTGTGTGCACTTGTGCTCATTATGCTGGTCGTTGGCCAAATGTTCAGATGCTCAGAGCAGAGGACACTTTGGTCAAAAACCTTTATGAACAATAGAACAAGATTTTAGCTTCAGCAAGAGTACCAGAATGTTTTTTTGTTCCTGTGCTTTTTGGGAGGCTGCCCGCAGCCTGCTAATTGCAGCAAAAACCTTAAACCGTCCGCCTAACCCGCAGGACAACACACAGGACCCGTCACCATCAGGCCGGCCCGTACATCCCTACTATAAAGCAATACAAGAAATCACGGTCATATTGGTCAGGTGAAACAAGCACTGTCTGAGTTCATCTGACAAAAATGTGCATCCTAAATTATGGAACACAAATATGTATATTTCGGTTTCATTAAGAACAGTTTACAATATATTTGTCATTTGTTCCATATAAATTCTTTATTCTATCCAACTCATTTGTAACTTTGGCAAGGTTCCAAAAAATATATACCACATCCCCATTTGTGCATAATCCAAGTTAACACCATCTTAATCTGAAAGATTCACAATAATGAAATGAGCCATTTGTATCCAAATGGCAATGCACTGGATGCACCATGGCACTGTTATATGATCAGATAAACAGCTGATCTGTGGAACTCTTCACATGTTCAATCACAATAAAAATACATACGAAAAAAAAAAGAAAAGAAAAAAAGATTTGTGATCTGGTCCCGACATATTCAGCTCACATGGCACCGCATCTTCAGCTCTGCACTGCTATTGAGCCTCTGCAACTGAATGTTTGAGGAGCTGACACTCTTGAAATCCCTGGTACAGAATACAGACAGACCCCTAGAGAACACCAGATCTGTCTTTGTTTGCTATCAATTATATAGATCAGCACTAATCACTGATTGTCTTGCAAGTGGAACATACAACTCTTTTGACCTCAATAAGCCATTATACTTATCATTTATGTTCTTGCATAGTTTTATCTCTGCTACCAAAAGACAACATGTCATGTAGAGGCCATTTCCAGTGGATCATTTTTTTTGGTTGTCAAAATGAAACCTTAACAAAGTTTATCCGGAAAAGCAACAACCCCAAATCAGGCACTGGAGAGAGGTGAGGTTTGTGGCCTGAAACAGCTGAATATGAAGGTTTTGGTAATTGTTGCATCAAAAAAGGTGCTGGAGTGGACACTGGACAGACACCTAAGAATGTGTGTATGATCATAGAACACTTGTGGACCAAAGTAAAGCTCCCAAAAAAAGAAAAAGATAAATACAATTCCAGAGTCTTCTATTGCCATTTGTTTGGTCACACCTCCTTTTTGTCGTATGGTAAAACAACCAATGCCCCAGAGTCTGGCAATGCAAACTCTTCTCAGTCAGATTTGTCTTTCTTTTTGCCTCCACCGACATAAGGAACTTTGCTGGCAACAGCAGACCCTACAGCAGTCACTCCTCCAGCAACAGCACATACTCCACCTTTGACTAGACCAACACCCATCCCAGGAACACTGGCCACTGATGTTACAGCTGACTTAGTCAAGTCCAAGCTCTTTCCTCCTATCCAGGCAACGCCTCCGACTGTTGCTCCCACTGCTCCTTTGGTAGCACTATACAGCCCGCCGGTCAACCTCCCAAACATGCCAGGTTGTGGCTGTGGATGGTCCTTGTTGGCATCTATAAAGCACAATGATTCAACACATCTCACTAATGTCAATAATACAATACAAATAATGCTATATTCACTGACAACCCCAGCTCTGAATTGATTGGGCTAGGGTTAGGCTGGGGTAAATGCGTTTTGCAGTGTCCCCTTTTAACGATTCAAACAAGTTTCCCGCATAAGATCAAGACTACCAATCAGGCTTATCCCAATACTGACTTGCTACTTGTCAACCTGTCGCTGTCCTAACTGCCTATAGAGTCAACATTTCTCAGAGGACAGTAGAGTGAGTAATGCTTTATTAAATATGCTTTAATAATACTTAAAGAGAAGTACAAAATATGTGTTAAATCTACCTGCTTCTGATGGCTCATCTTTGGGGAATGTCGCTGTCTCCTCCTGTACCTGCTCAGTTTGACTCATGTCTCTGCCTAGCAAAGAAAACAAAAATCAAGTACCAGCAAGTGCAAATGAAAACGTATTAACTACAAATTCCCTCTAAAAAAGGAAAATACTGCAATAATTTTCCTGATAAAAACCAAAACAAACATGAAATTACATGAGGTGCAGTAAAGCGCAGACTGAGTTGAAAGTATTTATTTAGGGGAATGTCTACATAGAACATATTAAATGATCTACATCACACTTCCTATAGACTATAAGACTATAAGACTATAATGTACCAATACAGGTGTTGACACAAAGGGTTGCCCACCAGCTCCTGCAGGTAAATAAAACTTTCAGTCAAGTGGAGTTCGCTTTCAATTGGTAGTTTGAGAAGGGATGCAACCGCCCTTAAATACAACACTATACTAAGGTTCTTGGCAAAACAAAACCAAGAGTATTTTTTTTTAAATCACACAGCTACAAGTTACAAAGAAAGTGTTAAATTGAACGACAATTAAACTTCAGTCACGACAACTTAAGTTGCAATAAATAAATTTATTGAACATAAATTAGCAAAATAATTATATGCATATATAATGGTTTGGTGATGGATTGGATCTGCTTTTAAAGGTACACAGATCAAGCACAACAGCACCGTCCTGGGTTTAGTAAAGACAGAGCATCAGCAGAAAGGCGCAGCATGCAAGCAAGCAGGATGAGCAAAGTGACCATTCAGCTTAAATAGCCGGTAAGAAGTTGAAGCGAGTGTGTGATTGGCTGAGTGGATCATGAGAAATAGAAGGTGAGGCTGCAGCGGCCCTATAAAAGGGCTTGGCACACCGTACTGCGTCCTTTGGACGCAGCATCTTGAGGTCACGTGACGTGTTTTATACAGGTGCTGGATGGAAAGAGACGTTGGACTTTGGTCTTTCTGCCGCAAGGTTGTGCGCCCCCAGGACGCAGGTCTTTGCGGCACTTTGCCACCATGGCCATTATTATTTTCCATCCACAGCCATTCAACTCCAAACATGGCGGCCGAGACTGCAGACTTTTTCGGCTATCGTGTAATCACAGCCTAAGAGGGCCGGCAGCGACTGGTCTGAGGTTTCCAGACTGAACTTGCTCTGCACATGTCTGTGACAAGCCAAGCCCACTGCTCAATTTGACCTATCAATGTATAATGGACCTTTTTGGGCAAGTAACCCGACATCTGGGCAAATAGAACATGTCCTGTACTACTTGTCAAGTGCAAGTGCCTCTGAGACCTGTCTGATAGAAGTAAGGCATGGTGCATCTTATTTGCGCTTGGGAAGCCAGCTCAACATTTCTGCCTGGCTTATGTCATAATCTTACTTACTGCATTCGTAATTAATGGAATCAGGGACCTCACAGGGTGCATTTGGCATTTAGTACACTAATATGGATCTTGCTGTGTTCGTCTTTGGTGTGCTGCTCAGCCTTACTCAACGGACTACATAAGACAAGGCCAGTTCACTCAGATTTGTGATCTGACAAAACCACCTTTAATAGTTGGCACAGTACCCACATGGACATTACAGAAAGCATGTACACACAAAAGCACAGACCAGTATTGTCAATACATTACTTGGACTGATTACTCCAAGAAAAGTTGCACTACTTAATAGTCCCTGTAAGAAGTAACTAGTTACGTATAACTAAATACTTTAAATATTACTTTTTCCCTCGCTTTTTGCCCCGCAATACTGGCATACCCCCCCCCCCCCCCCCCTACAGACAACTGTGCATTGTTTCAGCATCCATTCTAGAGTTTACATCTAGACCGGATCAACAACCTGCAAGGTAACTTCACCCCAACCTGGTCTAGCATTGTAAAGAAACACTCACACCCACAGTTCCACAATGGCTTGTGGAAATAGTAATTCTTTTTCTGACCCCAAACTCTCAAAAGTTTGGGGTCACTTAGAAACGCCTGCATTTAGGAGGCAGGCATCCCACATCCAAAACCAATTGGAATTGTGAAAATGTAATCAAATGGTGGATAAATGGTAGTCCCTGGAGTCAAAAAGTTTTCAACCTTTTTGACACCAAAGACCTAAAATTAAAGAATTCTTTTGATTTCGTCCACAATTACAGGCTGTATTTTGCCAACAAAACAGTGTAAACTTCTTAATTAAGTGGTGCTAATTCAAATGATGAATATTTTAACTCTTGAGTGTCAAAATGAAACCAAATGGACCCGGGTCCATTTGGTTTAATTTTGACACTCTCAAGAGTTACATCTGGTGACCACCTGGAACCATTCTGGAACCATCTCACCTGGATATATATATATATATATATATATATATATATATATATATATATATATATATATATACACACACACACACATACAGGTCCTTCTCAAAAAATTAGCATATTGTGTAAAAGTTCATTTTCTTCTATAATATAATACAAAAAGTGAAGATTTCATATATTCTCAATCAATTGTGCATTAACTGAACTATTTAAAAACTTTTTTTGATTTAATCCTGATGATTATGGTGTACAGCTCAGGAAAACCCCAAAATGCCGTCTCAATGAATTAGCATATTTTTACAAAACCACAAAAAAATATATGTTTTAAACAAGAAATGTTGACTATCTGAAAAGTATGTTAATGTATGCAGTTAATACTTCGTCTGGACTACTTTTGAACACATTATTTCATCAATGGGGCGTGGCATAGAGGTGATCAACCTGTGCCACTGTTGAGGAGTTATGGAAGACCAGTTTTGCTTTGATAACGGCCATAAATGAATTTGTATTGTTCAGCCTTGTGTCTCACACCTTCCTCTTGACAATACAACCCAGATTCTCTGTTGGGTTAAAATCAGTACAGTTGGCTGGTCAGTTAAGTGCAGTAATACCATGGTCAGTACAGCAGTTACTAGTAATTTTGGCTCTGTGGGCAGGTGCCAAATCGAGCTGGAAGGGGAAATAAGCTTCTCCATGAAGGTTATCAACATACTAAAGCACAATGTACTCTAAACGGATGGCTGTGTTGAAACCACTGACTGTTTTCACTGTTAGTGGATCAACACCAGCCGATAACATGGCTTGGAGTCTGGACATGGCATAACACATGGTTTAGGCCATGTTATTGGCTGAAAACTGAAAACACAGCCATCCTTAGAGTACCTTGTGCTTTGGTATGTTGATAAGCTTCATAGAGATACAAATTTTCCTTTCCAGCTCGATTTGGCACCTGCCCACAGAGCTAAAACTACTAGTAGCTGCTGTCCTGACCATGGTATTACTGCGCTTAACTGACCAGGCAACTGCCCTGACTTTAACCCCACAGAGAATCAGGATTGTATTGTCAAGAGGAAGGTGTGAGACATAAGACTGAACAATACAAATTAATTTACGACCGTTATCAAAGCAAAACTGGTCTTCCATAACTCCTCAACAGTGCCACAGGTTGATCACCTCTATGCCACGCCCCATTGATGAAATAATTTGTTCAAACGTAGTCCAGACCAAGTATTAACTGCATACATTAACATACTTTTCAGAAGGTCAACATTTCTTGTTTAAAACATATTTTTTTAGTGTTCTCGCCAAAATATGCTAATTCATTGAGATAGGATTTTGGGGTTTTCATGAGCTGTACACCATAATCATCAGGTTTAAAACAAAACAAGTTTTTAAATACTTCACGTAATGCACAATTGATTGAGAATATATGAAAGTTTCACTTTTTGTATTATATTGTGGAAGAAAATTAACTTTTACACAATATGCTAATTTTTTGAGAAGGACCTGTATATATATACACACACACATACATATACACACACACACACACTCTAAACTTACTACGGTAACTTGCTTGAGAGTTTAACATAGTTATTTGAAGTATTTCCTCCCCCTAATTAACAGACCTGTACAATAGGTTATATTTAATTTAGAACATCACCTTACCTCCTCAGCACCCCCCCTCTTAAACCTGATAACTTAAACAGTTGATTGTTATTCCAACTCGGGATAAAAAAAAATGCCCGTGGAGTGTGAAGTTGATTACCCAGCCCACGGGGGGCCTGACGTGGCAGTACACTAGATACACGTATGTTAGCATTTAGCTTCCATTGTGCTTAGGGCGAAAGCCAGTCCGAGGATGTTATTTCCAAAAATAAGATAGATGTACAATACATATACACTTTAACTACATATACACTTTAACACAGTTAAATGCAGTATGTGTGAACTTTTGCCCAGACGTGACATAGCGTGGCGTTCTGTCATTGTGTTTTGTAATATTCACATAAACTCCGCTAGCTGTTACATATGTTAACTTTAGGTTTAACTACTCGAAAAGTTACAGCTTGAGCTACATTTATGTCATTCGTCTGGTGGCACTAGTTTGTTTTGCGACGGACGGAGCCCCCCTCTTGTTCCACCTTGGCTTGAACATCACCAATTCTAAACAGAATGTATCTATATGTATCACTTACCTTGGTTAGTTAGTTACCACGCCAGTCGTAGTAGCTAACCAGAGTAGGACTGACTGCAGGCTGCAGCTGAGCGTTCACCAAAACCTACTCCAAGTAGTATCTTCCTATACAAACAGTTACACTGGAATAGGGTGACGTATTGAAACGAGTGACCACAGATGTCGCCATTTCCCAATATCAGCATGGTTGGTTGGTTGGTTGGTTGGTTGGTTGGTTGGTTGGTTGGTTGGTTGGTTGGTTGGTTGAGGTTTAGCTATTTATACAAATTATGATGATGGCATTTGTGTGGAATTATGATTCATGGTTCATGAATTTTTGAAGGGCCCACAAGAATGTCAAGCAATTTTAACATGATGTTATCATTATCTATATAGTAATTATTTTATAGACAAATTGCCAGTCCAAGAGGTATGACCCTATCCATTAGCCCCAATATATTTACACTACGGGTGCGTTCGGAAATACACCCTAAACGCACTGCTGTACTCTGTAGTCGTTCGTTTATACCTGGTGTATTTGGGGCATTTGGTGCTCCTCGTTCGTTTATTCACACTGGTGTGTTTTGTGCACGCACTGAACAACCCTACCCTGGAGACGGGGTTGGCCGGTGTGGAAGGTTTGATTGCGTCACAGCTGTGTCTCGAGCGCTGCCGTTCAATGAAAAGCAATACAACTGTTGTGAGCTAGGAAGCTAGGCTATGGCCAAGCAGGGGACCGGAGAAGTCGGCCCGCCGCGAAGTCGGACCAACCGAAATGTTGCGACATTGAGGGGTCAGAAACTGTGCGCAGGAAGGCTGTTCAGCCTGAAAGAGGGACAAACTGGTTCGAAATACATTGTTTTCAACGATGGCGGTGCAAATAAGAGCTATGTAAACATCTGTTATAAAGCATTGCACAGTGACAACTAAAGTCTCTAATGTCTAGGCTGTAGGCCTACTAGTAGTAGTAGGCTATAAAACATTGTAAAATAAAACGGTCGCACGAGAGTCGGCCCGAATCGTGTGGAGAGCTCGGGCCGCGGCTGTGGAGAGGTCGGGCCGCGGCTGTGGAGAGGTCGGGCCGCGGCTGTGGAGAGCTCGGGCCGGGGGAGTGGAGAGGTCGGCCCATGTCTGTGGAATAGTTAGTTACTTAGTGAGCTAGTGTCAGCTGTTTTAGGCCCTTGTATATCATTATCCTTATTATTGTGCACTTTTTAAGGCTACAACAGAATGTAGAAGATTAATTGTCATGTTGATCTAGTGAATGTTTTGACTGCTTTGTTTCCCTGGTCCAACAAAAGTGATGTGATTGACTGATAATTGCTGAGGGTGAAATTGCTTGCTAATGGCTGTGTCTATTGATCAAATTGTACCTCCACAGCTCAGGTGTAAAAACAACAACAACAACAACAACAACAGATTAATTGCAGAAATGTAACCATTTATTTGAGGTTGAGTCAAAAATACAAGTAAAGAAATATGTAGAACAAAAGTAAAAATAAACAATACAACAATTCTGTTGTTAAAAAAGTTTAAAAGTGGCCAAAAAGTGGTAAAAAAAAATGCAGTCAACAGTTCGGTGCCACAATTTGGAGGCCCGTTTCAAGGTCCCTGCACATCTGTGTCAAGTGGGGCTCTGAACAGTGGGTCATGCAGGCGAGCAGCCCTGGAAAGCAGCTGTTCAACAGTTAGGCCGCCACTTTCAAAGAGATGCCACATCTGGTTCAGCTTGGCCGCTGTGTGCGTATTCTTCTGTCGCTGGTGGCGGCGCAAGTGGTGCTCTGTGATCATATGTAGTTGATAATCGATCAGGAGAGCTTCCTTGTGCAGCAAGGACACCAGTATATAGGTTGGGATGCTTGCACGCTGTGCTTTGCGATTCAGGCGGTTGTTTAAATGTTTAAGTATAATGTAACATTATACCTGCTGCAGTTTGGAAGAACACAAACTGTTTTAAATATGTGTTATTGTCTAATTTCTTTAACTCTGGTAAAGAGTGAAATATGTATTTATGCAACTCTGGTAAATGTTTAAGTATAATGTAACATTATACCTGCTGCAGTTTGGAAGAACACAAACTGTTTTAAATATGTGTTATTGTCTAATTTCTTTAACTCTGGTAAAGAGTGAAATATGTATTTATTCAACTCTGGTAAAGAGTAAAACATGTAATTATGCAACTCTAGTTGAGAGTAAACCAGTATTATTGACATGCATATGTCTTGATAATGGTTGACATGCAGTGATAATGGTGCCTATACATGTCTATTGTCATGACTTGATTAAAGACATGTCTATTGTCATGACTTGATTAAAGAGTGAAATATGTATTTATTCTACTCTGGTAAAGAGTAATGGTGCCTATACATGTCTATTGTCATGACTTGATAATGGATAATGGTGCCTATGCATGTCTATGATATGCAGTGATAAAGGTGCCTATGCATGTCTAATGGGCCGACTTCTCCACACCCCCTGGGCGACTTCTCCACACCACCTAGCCGACTTCTCCACACCCCCTGGGCGACTTCTCCACACCACCTAGCCGACCAAAGCTGGGTTGTTAATGTGTATGCTGTAGTAAATGACGTAAAATAAAGGGATTTATGAACATCAGGCTATTGCCTGATGTTTTTACTATATCCTAAAGTATTACGAAACAATCTAAAATAAAGATAATATGAAGTCTATGTAGGAGAGCCGCCATTGGAATGATCCCATTTAGTGATCAGGGTTTGCAACAGCGTAACTCTGTCTATACTCAGGGTCCGACTTCGCGGCGGGCCGACTTCTCTGGTGACCAGAACATTGTACTGTGGTCCCCCAACTTTTCCATGTCTGTCAAGGACCTGCACATTTATCAAATAAATGCATGCGGACCCCCATTTGAAAATACTTTCCAGGGGGACCCCCATAAGAGAGGATTTATATGGCTTTGGCAGTGATTCTCACCATTTTTGATAGCCCTGATACATGACGGTCGGTATACATCTATACGACCGTCATGGATCTCTTCAAATCTCTTCAAAATAAGAGTACCCATTTTAGTTTTTAAAAATGGGTACTCTTATTTTGAAGAGATTTGTTCCGTGAAGTCATTTCACGGAACGCTGGTCCTGGAAGTTGACAGAAAAACGGAGGAAAATCAGGAGTTGGTCGGCAACAAAGTCATTTCATTCAAAAACAAGGAGGTTTCGGGTGATTTTCGATGAGCGTACAAACTCAGGAGACATACAACCTCAGAGGCGGCACTTTGTTTCACAGATACGGGCGTTTGGGATTACGTACGCTGCCGTTGAAATCATCCACTATCTCTACAGGGGCTTAGCATCCATGACGGTCGTATAGATGTATACCGACCGTCATGTATCAGGGCTACATTTTTGAGTGAGGTGTGTTGTCTGGTTTTAACTGCTCGTTCGTAAATCAGGCTCACTCAATGCACTCAGTGACGACCACGCCCACCAACCCAAATAAACTCGCACCCAGTTTGTATTTCCGAACATACCCAACATTTCAACTCAATACAAATACAACACTGGTAACTGTGAGTGGACAACACCATAAAGCATTACACTTTAGTAACCAGTTGACCACACACGCACGCGCCGCGTGCGCGCACACACACGCACGCGCGCGCACACACACACACACACACACACACACACACACACACACACACACACACACACACACACACACACACACACACACACACGACAAATGACACGTCCGTATGTTTGTCTACCGGCTGGTGCCGACTTGGACCGACAACCTGGACTTTTACAGCCACTTAATTGAACGGGTCACCAAAGTCTGTGTAGCACAATTTAATCTGTTTTTGTGAGAACTTCTGTCTGCCTGACTGCCTCCGCCAGAACTTGCCTCCACCCACATTCCAAACAAAATGTTCGGATGGACCCATTTGACTTGGTGCCGACAGACATTATTTGCAGATACATTTTCCAATAATGTGGTAACTCGATGATCATGGGCCCACACTTGTTTTCCACATTTTGGATATATTTATGTTTCTTTACACTAAACCAGTACGTGGTTTAGTGTTTAGAGACCGAACTCAACATCAAAAGGTGGTCCGTGGCTAATATTCAGAAAAAATAGTGGGCTCTGGTTGTATGAAAAAGGTTGAAAATCACTGCACTAAACGACTTCAAGATATGTGAATACGACGGCCTACGCCTGCATTATGAGTTAAAAGGTGGAAGAATATAAACTTGGAGTTGAACGTGTAGCAGGGGTTTTCAACAGCTGGTCCGGGGACCATCAGTGGTCCTTGAGAGGATCCCAGGTGGTCCCCAGCTTAACCAGATGTAACTCTTGAGAACGTAAAAAAAGAAAAAAAAAAATCAATAGTTAAAATATTCATGTGTTAGTCCTAATCTACACAACTAGAAGATTAATGGTCATGGACAGAAGCAAAGGAAATCTTTAGTTTGTGGGGTCTGTGGGGCTAAAATGTCCTCAAATGGTGGTCCGTGGCTCAAACGCTGAATAAATGGTGGGCCCTGGGTCGGATGAAAAACGTTGAAAACCCCTGGTATAAATTATTATTTTGGCGGGAGCTCAGAAGACAAAGATGCGAGTCAGTCAGATGGTCAAACCACGGAGCAGTTTTCCCGCACTGAAAGTGGAAGTGACGTAATCTTTGGTCCTGATTCCTCAATCCTCCTCCAGCACAGCTGAGATGTTGTTGCTATCACTGCCTCTCTATGGTGTTGAGTTTGACACATCAGCAGAAATAACACAATTCAACTAAGTTCATTCGATCTAGAGCCGACCGTTTCTGCTCGAGTGGAAGTCGTGGATGTGGTCGACGCGTGGCCATTTATTTTATTGGTGTGGGACAAACCCTCGTTGGTCCCAACAAGTGTTTCCCCGTCTGTCTTCTTGGGCTTTTCTGCCAGCTTGCTGCCCCGTCGTCTGGTCAGCTTTCAAAAGTTCCGCCGCCGTGGACAGACAGGTAGTGATGATTGATGGGTGATGTATGCGAGGAAGATTAAGAGTCTATAATGTTATAATGTGCTGATGGTGTTCTGTGGCGAAGACAGGCAGACAAATAGGCTACACGTGCTGTGTGTGTGTGTGTGTGTGTGTGGTGTGTGTGTGTGTGTGTGTGTGTGTGTGTGTGTGTGTGTGTGTGTGTGTGTGTGTGTGTGTGTGTGTGTGTGTGTGTGTGTGTGTGTGTGTGTGTGTGTGTGTGCGCGCGCGCGCGTGCGTACGTACGTACGAGAGGGAGCGCGTGCGAGCGATTGATTGTAAGATGTGCTTAGTACATGCAGCAGCAGGTATCATAATCTCAACAACCTGAATCCTGCATAGCAAATGCAAAGCCTAGAAAACCCTAAACTGGTTTTGGTATCATGCTATGTACTAGTAATAACATGAATAATCTCCGCAGAGTCATGTGATCAACTTTAGGAGATGCAGTCGTTAAACTTTAAAGTGGCAGCATTGCAGCAAACTCACAAATGTAGGTATAGCGTTGTCAAAATGCAGTAGCCCTGGGCCTTTCAACAGAACATAATAGTCTACATAATCTGTAATGCTATTAGATTTCAGCAGATGGCAGTATAGCCTCAAATATTGTTACAGACTGACTCATCTGAGCTGAGCTATTTGCTCTGGTCCAAATGCTTCTCTCTCTGCCTTGTAGTGGAGCTCTGTGAAAGACAATGTAATCTCTCGGATGGACCTCGGACCAGCCTTTCATCTGGAGTGAAAATATAAATAACGTTTTATCTACTCACCAAAAAATAAACACAGCTTGTGTGATTAGAAAGCCTACTTTCCTTGGTGGAATTTGGAAACACTCCCACCCCATGGATAAAATTGACTTTTTGGGCAGAACAATCCATCCATCCATCCATCCATCCATTCACTACTAACTTCTGTGTTCTGGTCAAAAAGTCGATTTTCACACCCTCCACTAACCTGGGGAAGCAGTGGACTTGCCTCATGCTTCCTTCAGTGCATGAGGAGTCCAAGCTGCCTTCTTTTAACCTCATGGGTAGTTTCCCTGGTTGAACATAGCACATGGAAGGAACACGTTATTCCAACCAGTTCCTGTCCCCTCCATCAGGCACCTGGTTGGCCAGGGGGAGGCAGTTTAGAGCCCAGGACAAACCCTGTTTGTTTGGTGAGCAGGTAAACGTTCTTTATATTTCCACTCCAGAAGTGAGGCTGGTCGGAAGTCCATCTGAGTGATTATAGAAGCAGTGGAGCTACCTGTAAGAAGCCACTACAACTGTTAAATGGCGTATGGAGAAAGTTTGCCCAACTATATAATCTGGCTGTTTTTTCATCATCAAATTGGCAATTAAAATTTGTTTACTTTCACTTTGGAAGTGAACTTTCACTTTGGAAGAACCTTGAAACCTTGAACCTTGTTTTCTTTTTAATCTAGGCTAAAGCCTTGGTTATCTATAAATGCACCAAGTTTCTGTATGTCTGTCTGTGTGCAATTCACACAACTCGAGAACCATTAGCCGCACCAACTTCAAAATCGACACACCACACCAGTTGAGTTGGATGGACCAGCAATTGTCCAAAACCGCCCCAGAAAGACCGTAATTCTGATCTATGCTCCATCTTTGGGCATAAAAGACACTCCATTTATGGGCACAAAAAGGACACAGACATAAGTATGAGTGGGGCATACATTTCCATTTTGCATCGTTCCAGTATAGGCCATTACCCAACAGGCACTGCTGTAGAGGCCCCATTCCTTTGCACTGCTCTAGTACATGATAAATATGCATTCTAAGATGCAATTTGTTTAACCTTTTAATTGATGTGCAAACAACACTGTTACAAAGTATTTTCCCCTATGTTCTAATAATCACTATGCAGTCCTGATAATCATTTTGGCTCTAGCAAACATAACAAGAGTCACGAGACAAGCATTTTTCTCAACACAAAACATCAATTGATCTATCAGTCAACCAAAGTGAGGCAACAAGGTCTCTTCACCACCCTTCCCTACTGTTTGAGCAAACAATATAGCAACACAAATTAGGACTAGCTGCTTTGTATCAATTGAGAGGCCAACAAAGATACAACACAGAGTGATATGTCATTAGTGAACGGGTGGGATGAGAGAAGAGGGGGCTCTGGCCTCTCCAAATGTAATGAAGAGGTCTCCATGGTGACCAGCCTGCCGGTTGGAGCCATGCATAGGGGGCAGCAGAGATCAAATATTAGAACAAACCTGCTCTTAAGTGGAGGGTTAAATGTTCTGTCCTTTGGCGAAATGCCCTCATTAAAGCCTAATTTATACTTTGTCTTGGCCTACTCATTTAATGATCAGTTATTTTTATTTCAGTTTCAGACAGAATGGTATTTTTTAATGACACCAATGATAACTTAGACATCACAAACCATGACATCCAAGATTAGTAGAAAAAACAACATTGTTTCGTTTTTTTGTTTATACCATACTTTGGTCAATAATAGAAACTATGGTATAGCTAAAGATTGAGTGTTGCCATTGAAATAATTTCTTCTGCACTCGCACAATGCACGGTAACCGGTAATATCTGAAAATTTGGCCGTTGAAAATCATCCAACATGCAAATGGCATTTCAAACCAATCCTATATTAAATTGACGTGTTTTAACAGTGGGCATCTCAAACGTAACATGCCTATACTGTTAAAGTGTATTCTGACAGTCAAAGAGAAAGAGACTTCCGTAAACCTTGCTGGTGGTGATGATGTCACATGCTAAAATCATTGTGATAAGTGCTGCAAACATACTGTATCGACCCAAGGGAGTGCAGTGCCTGTCGTGTCGCACTGGCAGTTGTCCAGAACCACCTATCCTCCCGAACGCCATAATTTCATCAGAGAAGGGATAAAATGAAATAGCAAGGCCAAATTATAATTAATATTCTTGTAGGGCTCAGCTTTGCTTTAGCCCATACCTGGGCATCATGCGGTCCAGGGGCCAAATGCGGCCCTTTGGCTGACTCTAACCGGCCCGTGAAAGGGTACCAGGGTTTTCAACCAGTGGTCCTTGAGAGTTCCAATTAAATATGGAAAGTTGGTTAACCAGATGTAAGTCTTTCAGAGCGTAAAAATGAAACCAAATGGACCCTTGTGAGTCCATTTGGTTTCATGTTTACACTCTCAAGAGTTAAAATATTCATCTTCTGAATTAGCCCAAAGTCTACACAATCAGATAATGTAATAGAGTGGTCATTTTTTAACTGTACATTTGGCTGTTGTGTTTGTGAAATCCAGCCTGGTATTGTGGACAAAAAAAAAAAAACAAACTACTGTAAATCTTTAGTTTTGGGTTCTGTGGGGCTAAAATGTCATCAAATGGTGGTGGCTCAAATAAGGTATAAAGGGCGCTGGTGTCAAAAATGGTTGGTCTTACTCTGACTTTTATCTTGAAATTAAATTAATATTACGCAGACTTTAGTTCAGCCTTTAGTCTTGGCCCTCCATAATATTTTATGTATCTCATTTGGCTCCTTGGGAAAAATAATTGCCCATCCCTGCTTTAGCCGATACCACCCTCAAGCCAGACTATCGGGGTTGGTTCCAATACTGAGGACAAGTAGTACTCAGTATTGGAACCAACCTCGATACTCTCACCCGGGTGCCAAAACATCCAATTGACACTAGGCTGAAGAAATGCAACAGGAGTGAATCTGGCCCAACACTGCAGCAAATCGCCCAAAAACAGCCAATTTTCAAACATAAATGACAACTAACAAGTGTAAATTGGAGATCGATCTGCATCTATAAGAAAATGGGTTAAAATAACTTAAATAAGTGGTTACTCAACAAAAATAAAAGGTACTTATCGGTACTCTACTCATCGGTACTCTATTTTGGACAGTCCTAAAAAAATAAGTACTTGTACTCTAACTCTGTCTGGAAAAAAATGTATCAGGATTCAAGAAAACTCTAATTTTAAACATTCTTATTCAGTCTGGTAATGGTTTTAAAAGTTGCCAGATAAAGCAGATATTACTGAAATATATTAAATATTATCCAAATATTTTTTTAAATTGCACATAGATAAATTTTTCTTCAACTCATGCAGGTCAATGGGCCATGTTCGATGAACCCTGCATCTTTGCTGTGTTCTGACACCTACTTTTCAGCGAGGCATCTGGTTATAATGGTGGACACTTGGGGCTAGGGAGGTGTTTTCATCTCTGCTTCTAGTTGTAAAAGGATTAGCCAGGAGACTGTCTTTGGTGGGTGGTTGTGAACACTGAGGAGGTGCTCAGTGTTGTGGGACAGCTGTAATTAGATTACTGTAACCCTCATATGAGGGGCCTGCACCCGTGGTGGTCCCAACGCTGTGGCAGCGAGCTTGGGACCACATTTGGATTCAGCCTTTAGAGGAGAGGTGGGAGAGCAAGCCTTGTGAAAGGCCAGCCAAGGGGAGGGTTCTCAAATCCCTTTGAAACCTTTTGTCATTTAGACAGGGATTTATTTGTCATTAGGGATCAATCACTGGATCAGAGCAGCAACATGTTGCATAATCACTCGCTTCGAGGTATCTTTCATCAAAAATGAAATATTGGAAAATATGACATTGAAGATAATACTCCTCATAAGCACTCAATCAACCAGCGTCCTGTTAAATTAAACAATAGTCAGTTTGTCATCAGCAGTCATCTGCTTTCCTGTTAATTTGGTTGCTGAAATGGTGTTCAGTTTATCACCATCGAAGCCGTGGTTCATAATTTGTCTGTGCTCTGCTTCCATGCAAGACTACTCATTCCGTTACTGACAGCCTGTTGCTAGCCAGTAGCCTGTCCTCACCATGGTTTCCTACAACCACAGTGACCATGTTGGTTTTTAACATCCCCTTTTGGAGTTAAGCCCCCGTGTTCAAGCAAGTTAAGTCTCTCTTTAGCAGTGGACAACTATTCTCTCTCCCTCACAAGTGAATCTGATGTAGGGCTGACCCCCTGAGCATGCATCAGCTGGACATTACTATTCATGTCCCACTTGAGTTGTCACTCTGTGTCCTCCCTTTTTTGCCTTTTTATTTTATTCATTACGATACCTCAACGTAGGGTAAGAAAAGATCTAAGGCTAATTTATGCTTCTTTGAATGAACCTATCACTCACTGAAAAACACGGATGTTCAGTTGAAAGTTGTTTATTTTTATTTCACCTAGTTTGTTTTTCTATCAATATTTTTTCTTGCTCTCACAAGCTTTGATTTTTTTTTTGGAATTGCAAAGGGACATTTCCTATGTTAACTCAAAATGATGTCAGGAAAAAAAGGAATTGTGAGGCATTTAGTCAGGGGCAGGAAATGTACTTACATAGATGTCCCAAATTGTGACATGTGTTTGCATTTGTAAATGGCATTTCAGGCAGGCAGTCAAACCTTGAGAGTTTCTGTTTGGTATAATTTGTATCTAACTATATAAAAAGCAAGGATTTTGCACAGCTACAAGCGACAGGTGCATAGGAGAGGATTTTCCAAGTACCCAATGTCACGAAAAAGAAAAGACACCCGCACACTGTTCAAATGTAGTGAAAAACCCGTAATGGGGAACGCCAATGTCATCTTTTTGCTTTTCGATAGTCTAAAGGCTGTATAACATTTCCATATTTAAGAAAGTACTGCATTTTGACATTGTGCAGGTGTTTCATTCATCTAATATAAAAATGACTTAGTTTTGACAGTGTAGCCTAAGTTTAGTTATTTGTATACATGATCCTACTACTACTGAAATGCTTTCAGTGGTGTGCTCATGTCATGATGATTGGATTGGGAACTACACTGCGCCATCTGTGTTGGACCTTAATAACTGGCCCAGTGATTTATTGCCTGTACTCAGCAGTGTCTTTTTGAAGGAAACACAGACAAAAGCCTTGACTCACCACCCCCTGCTGATTTTAATAGTTCTGTAGGATCTGTGTGTGTGGAGTGGGGGTGAGGGCATCAGTCTTTTAGGAGGTGATGTGAAAGAAGATTTAGTGCCTATAATCAAATAACTTGAATGTTTTTTTTTTTTTTTAGAAAAACATTTAAAATGATCTTGCAGCAAATCACACTTTCTGCCAACCAAAGCTTTCCCTCAACGTTGCAGCTGCATAAAAAGGCCTGTTATTCATACTGACCCCTCAGTTTAAGTTCTATAAATATCGCAGTAGGGATATTTTATTACTACTAGTTGCTACAGTGTTTTTTTATGTGACAAAGTGATGCCAATGGTGCTGGAGAGTTGGACTGATATTTTTGTCTGTTGACCTAACCTTAAAATTAAAAAAGAAATAAGGGTCTTGAATAAAGACAGTGGTTTAAGAAACCAGTTTGCCTGTACAACTACAGGTCACTGTACCCAAAATTTCTTATCTCTTTCCTTTGCCAAGCGTTTTGTGGGTAGTTTTATGGGTAGTAGCTCTTTTGTTTCCTCGTTCGTTCTCTCTCTCCCTCGTAACTTGCTGATCACCAAACTCATTCCTCCTGGAAACTGTTCAAGGGCTAGAATAGGAAAAAGGATCCCCTTCCCTTCCCATCTCTCCTCCTCCTCCGTCTTTATTGAATCTTGTCTCTGTATCATTTATCTCCACCCCCCACCCCTCCACCCCTTACTCCTCACTTTGAGGGGGCCTTAAGGGGGCACCCGCTTTTCTCCCCCAGCTGGGTTTGTTGACACACAGTCAATCTAGGGCTCTCTTTCACCACTGTCTGCTACCCATGCTGCTACCCCTCTTTTTACCCCCCACCCCCACCCCCCCCAACCCCCTTAATTTTGCTCTTCTCTTTTCCCTGAACAGTAAAGCTGCCACAGCTGTGGACTGTATTAGCATAGCCGCTGAGGTGTGTGTGTGTGTGTGTGGGTGGGGGGGGGTAAATATATTACAGCCATTACCTTTTGTTGAATCACTGACAGTTTTAAGACATTTCAGCTTTTCACAGTGCAAAGGAGGAGAACTTAATGGAATGCCATAATGATTTCAAATATAACAGCTTTTTAAATATGGGTTAGAATGCGAGGAAGGATAGGGTGGAGGGGTGGGGAAATGTCTTCATTGTTAAACAAGTAGTGAATAATTAGTCTTGATAGAATGAATTTATAAGCGTTTTCTTTTACAAAAAATACATTAGTGGCCAATGGTACAATGACGAGGAGACCTGCCTTGAATTTAAAATCTGATTTTTATTTTAAGTTTTTATTTTTTCTTGGTGTAAACAGGTGGTGAAATGAGCAGGTCCAGGTCCACTGAGGATAAAAAGTCTTTGCATCCCGCTGTCACCAGGATCACCCGCAGTTCCACCAACCAGCCCAGGCAGACAGGGGTCCACAGCCAGGACCCTGGACCTGGCCTATACGGAAAACAACGCAGGAAGCAGTCTGACTCTGCTCTGGCCCAGGACCTTAGCCTGATGAGTGTGAGGGGACCAGACATTCTTCCTGCAAGGTAAGCCTACATACAGCGCATTATGTGATGTCACCCCACCCCCCTCCAATTGGGAAATGTTACATCCGGCCTGATCATTGGATCAATAAAATTGTCAAATCCTAAACACAACTTAGGTCTCAAATCATAAGCACAACTCATGTCAATGTAATGTTGAACTTTGGTAGGACGTTGGGTTGGGGGGATTTTGCATTCTATTTATGGAATCAAATACCTTTCAAAAAGTAGTGTGCTTTCTCAATAACGGGGCACATAAGCAACATGTGCAAACAATTAATATTTGGCCCAGGTACTTGTAAAACCAAACGTGCTTCCAAGATCAGTATTCATTTAATAGATTGTAGCTGAAAGGCATTATTTATTTTTATATAATCATCCTCGAATCGTGACAGTACTTTCACTGTACTGTTACCCAGTGCGGCACTTTTCCTTTTGGTCTTCTATATATCTGTTATATTGTCTGTTCTTGGCTCTGTCTTCAGTGAAGGAAATATGTCCCAGCATAACTGTGACGCTACAAAGGCAACTGGGCCTAAATCGACTCGGGGCTGTCCATCTGGGCTTGCGGTCAAACCATCATCCCGGGGAGGTCTGGCATCTGTAGTTCGACTAATGAAGTTAGGACGCTGTAAGAATATAGTAGTGGTGGCTGGGGCCGGGATCAGCACGGCCAGTGGGATCCCAGACTTCAGGTAAGTCTCGTGTTCAATTTTTGTTTTGACCCATGGCACTCCGTGTCCAATGCAGCTGTGTGCGTCTGTCGTCTGTCCGTTTGTCCCTTTGAGAGCAGAATGTTTGTCTGAGTAAAACCTTTGACCACTGTATTAGTAGGACCTAGATACCTGCAGCTGCTTATGTCAGCAACTGTGCTTGGCACCAAGGCACTCCAAGGGCACCACATACACTATTACAGTGTTATAACACAGTCACTCTAACTATAAAAGTATAGTTTTACCACTCAGTTTGCATAGGTGCAATCTATTTTATTCTTCTATTACTGTTTTTTTGTTTTCAATGTGCCATTTCTCCCCATACCAACCTAAAAATGTACCCTGTGTATGTTTGACCTCCTCCCACATAAAGAACACCCGGAACAGGACTGTATGCTAACCTGAAGAAGTACAACATCCCTTATCCAGAAGCTGTCTTCAACATTGACTACTTCTCTGATGACCCAGAGCCTTTCTTCTCATTGGCCAAAGAGCTGTATCCTGGGAGTCATCGGCCCAATTACATCCACTATTTCATCCGCATGCTGCATCACAAGGACCTGCTTCTCAGGATGTACACCCAGAACATTGATGGTCTAGAGAAAGGTGCGTGGGGGGTCTTTAAACTTGAAACAAATGGTCGCACAAAAGCGTGGTTTGCAGTCCATCCTATAATGGCGTTTCGTTTTGTTCAATTCAACAATATGAATTGTGACACATTTGTATTGATATAAGGAAAAAATGTTGTCATTTGTCCTGAAGAGGCAAACAATAGAGGGGAAAAAAGCTCTATGCCCTACATAAAGCGGTGTAGACAGTACATTCACATTTTAACTGTTTTTTTTTTCATTGTATTTGTGACTTGCTTTGGCAATGTAAACGTTCGTATTTGCATGCCAATAAAGTTCCTTTGAATCGAAAGTGATATCTCACAATGCATAGTTGCAGCCCTATCATGTTCAGCTAAAAATGTTCTGATGTTCCTTGCTGATTGATGCTATGAAATGCTCGTAAACAAAAGGTCATGTTTGCTCATTAGCTGTTGATCTATTCCCCAGTGTGTGGCATCCCAGACGACAAGCTGGTAGAGGCTCATGGTAGTTTTGATACGGCTGCCTGTCATCTGTGCTACACGCCTTATCCTGCCGAGGAGGCTAAGGTGAGACCTGGCTCTCATCAACTGAGCAGACCTTGCACACATATCCGGGGCCGGGGGGTTTGCGTCTGTGATGACGAATCTATGTAATGTTTTACAGCATGCCATTATGAACGACAGTGTCCCCACATGTTCGTTCTGTGCTGGGACAGTCAAGCCTAACGTTGTGTTTTTTGGAGAGGACCTTCCTGAGAAGTACTTCTTGCACACTAAAGACTTTGCCAAAGCCGACCTATTAATCATCATGGGCACATCCTTACAGGTAAATGTCAGTCCTCAAAGAACATGAATGTAGGGCTGCAAAAGTTAATTGAACTTAAGTTAATTGATTATAACAAATAATTATCATGGTTATAATTTGCAGGATAATGTATTTATTTAAAAAAAAAAAACTAAATAAATTAAACTGGTATCCCTGGCAAACAAATTAGAAGGCAAACAAATTAGAATGTGTTTATTAATTATTCATTTGTTTGGAAAAGAGAAAATAATGAACTATACATGAATATCAGACTCTGTCTCTCAAAACGAAACTGTTTCCAGATTGAGCCATTTGCTAGCCTGGTGAATACGGTGAGGTCTACAGTGCCACGCCTGCTCCTGAACCGCCACGCGGTCGGCCCCTTTGAGAGAGTGCCCCTGCGGCGAGTGGACCACATGGAACTAGGGGATTTGGTGGATACAGTCAGGAGGTTCGCTCAAATGCTTGGGTGGAACAATGAAATCGAAGACCTGATGAGCAACCAGGAACATCCGGTAGATTTCATCTTCATCTCTTACTTCTAATAAAATCTACTGTAATGTTTAGCACTCCTTTTTATGGTTGTCATCCAGTAGAGTGGGGGGGGGGGGATGGGTTCCCCACATGATTTTGGGGAGGTCCCCAGAGGACAGTGACAATTTAAGATCTTTTTAGTACCATTGTTTTTGATTGATTGATGCAAAGAGGGTATAGTTGTACAAGCATATTTCAATTGAGATCCTGAAAGAAATTGTGAAAATAACTCATCTACAAGCACACAAAGGCTCACGTCGTGCGATGTTGTAAGCTTGTAACTCGGCTATTTTAAACAGCATTTATCTGTGTAACCAAGTCAAACTAAACGTAACGTGTGTGTGTGTGTGTGGGGGGGGGGGGGGGGGGGGGGGTAGATTGTAAAGTTGTGTGACATGGCAAATATTGTTTCCTTTGCAGAGCAACTCTGTCTTGGTAAGCAGTGGTCGTTTGGGGAGTGAGCAGAAGCCATTTCGGAGTGTATCCAGTGGTGTGGGAAGGACCGGAGCCTCTCAAACATCTCCCAAGTCCCGAACGGGACTTCAAAGTCCAGCTACCAGTTGCAGTGAAACCGATTCTGAGACGGAGTGCAAGAGCTCCACATCATCTAATCCAAGCACCTGAGAGACAGTTGGATGGTGCCTCTTCTTGAGAGTTTGAATGTTTTAACCTGTATTTTGTATATGTAATATATTGTCATAGTTGAACTTTCTGCTATTGACACAGGATTACATGGGTAGTGTGGGTACACATGTATGCGCCAGTGTAAGCCTGCATGTTTGAGTACGCAAGCATGTGTATATTTCAGTTTTGAACATTTTATAACAGTACAGCACTTCATTGTCATAATAAAGAGTTATTTAGCTATTTGACTTCTTCAATATCGTTTATGCCACTGCTCCTCAAGATTTTGGTCCACCAATATCCAGGTCCCCCTTCCTACCAAAAACAAAACACTTTTTTTTTCTCCTTTTTTCCAGTTTTAATAACTTTGCAATAGAAGCCTCACTACATATATAAAAAGTGTGGTTACACCTTCGGTCTTGCAAACAATGTACAAAAACAACTAACCCACTATATTCTTCAGATTGTGGGGGAAAAGTGACATGCATTTCATTCAAATATTGTGCAAAGCTTGAATTGTCTTGGCTTGATTATTAAGCGGTAACAGGAGCAGATTATTCTGGCTTCCTAATAAGGAAAGGTGTATTCGACGTGATTGATGTGGCTCAAAGGTGTGATAACCTAATCATTTGTGTAACTTCACAAGAGAAGCAGGACTCCAGGTGATACAATGACTAGTAAGACGTATGAGAGTATGAAATTGTTATAAGCATGGTTATTCTGTTAATTACTGTAACTGTTGCTAATCTCAGTCACAAAATGGTAATATTTACAGATAAAGAGATTTCAGGCAAATTTCCAGTGTTTAAATTAAAACGGGTATGTTTTGCTTAAGAAACATCATTCACCAAAGCAGATAGATTTACACTCAAGGTACCAATTCTGTTTCATATCATATTCATCCATGCACTTTTCAACAGAATCTGATACCCACACATTTAAACTAGCAATCGATTTAAAAGAATGATGGTTTTAAATATACTTTTGGATCTATATAAAATCATTTGTAGTATAGAAAAGGCATAATGGCTGAGGATCTATACAATGCCATGCTTGATCCAAAAAATAATAATAATAATTTCTAGTACACATTTCTTAAGAGTCCACAATGGGTAAGGCAGAAATGATCCAAACACTACTCGTCTACCACAGGAAATTGTTGCAGCACCTCTGTTCTTAAATATGCTGTACATGAAACTCAAAATAACAAATAATACACTTTATAACAGTAAAGGTGCTGGCATTGCATTAGCCACTATGACTATACTGTTTACACAGCCAAAACATTACCCCCAACAACTGCAAATGTGTCTCTTGTATCATTCTACAATGCATTAGCCACACTTATTTTAAAAGAAAGAGTTGCTTGATTAGGTGCTGCTTACAGCAGTTGCTATAATTCTATCCATAAATGTGTACAATGTGCACTTGTATAGTGCATCCATATGAATAGTTTACATCGACATCAGTTAGCAGGAACATTTTAAAACTACGTAAAATTATAAGCCTCAGTAAGGAATGATATCTTATTCAAAACCAATGACATTTAGAACTTTGGTGCTTTCAGTGATATATACAATTGAGTACATCACTGCTCTACTTTATTTTGTCAACACTGCTAAAAAAAAGGGGGGGGGGGGAGGTGCATGAAATGGAAAAATACAAATCCTTCCATCGACCGTAATGAAGACAACCACCTCTGTGTAATGAGTGCTGTCAGAATGTGTTGCTGTCATGTCAAGTACAACTCTGCTTTTAGAGAACAGCTTGTGGGCCCCTATAGTTAAAGGTAATAGAGGCAACTTTAGTTTGTACAACACTGTTTGTAAACAGATTTGTTTAAAAAACAGAATCTAACTCCACCTCACCTCCACTCTATTGGCTCATTATGAATCTGCTGGACACTGCTGTGCTGTGATTGGCTAAAAAGCTGCCTTACCCCATACAGCCCCTCCCCCTCAGACATTAGCTCCGCCTTGTCCAGAGCCTGACCAATGTTTTGTTTTCATGATTTGTTGACAACAACAAAGTTCTGGATCGTCTGCAGGACAAAGCAAGTGTCTGTCTACAGGGAAACAGCTGCAGCATCAAAGTAGAAGCAAAGGGGGAAAGGCACAAAATACAGCTATATATCTATTTTGGCTAAAAAGTTGCTTTTATTACCTTTAAGACAGAACACAGAATGTGTTGGGGCGGGTGGTCAGTGTATCGTATATACTGGAAGCTGTCCTGAATCCGGACGATTCCGAAGTTCACTAGTCTGAGTCTGAACCCGAGCTGTCTTCAGCTGGCTGACACAGAGCTTCGTCTAGTGGTGCTAGTGTACCGTCCCTCCTCACACCCATTGGGCAGATCAGCTTCTGCCTGTGGGCACAGATCAGAATATTAGCACTGCTGTACAATTGTTCCATGACAGGTAGAAGAAGGTCCAATGCTGGGAACACAAACGAAAAAACAAAACAAAACACGATTTTAAATAGACACAACCACCTCCAAATGAACGTGATGCAGACACAGCGTAGCTTTGATTAGAGTCCAAGGCCCTTTGTGACCACAGACGATCTAAGAGGAGGCCCTCGGCTGCTGTTGTACACCTTTACTCCCTTCCTAAGCTCAAGGACCCTTGGAAGATGAGTCCTCCCCTTTCAGAGACGCTTGCCCCTATTTGGTCACCCCACCCCCACCCCCACTTGGCCTTCCTTCCCTTTCTATGGCGGTTTAATTACAGGATCAGTCCTCAGTCTAATCTCCTCAAAGCCACGGCTGCCCCTCCATCCTAATCCAATTATATCTGCACTGTGTGTCACCACTTTCCTCTAAGATGATTTATCAGAGAATTATCCAATCAAAGATTTAAAAAGATCCCATTTGCATTCATTTGAAGGATGGAAAACATCAATGATCATGTAATTCCTAGTTTGTTTGGGACAGAAAAGTTGTGTGTTTTGTGTGAAAGGTCCCACAGATTTCCAAATCAAGTAAAGTCAGTAATGTCTGAATGGGACAAAAACTTAAGATGCAGTTGATACAGTATTAGTGAAATAATCCCACCAGAGACGGTGAATAATGTGTGATAAGTAAAGGATATAGCCTCATGGAAATTATCTCAAGAAACTATTTGGAAACCGTTGAGACATTTTATGATGGAATGGATGAAGCCCAAGATGAAGAAAACACTTAGTAAAGAGAGTAACAGTGACATGTTTTAGTCACACTAACTAGATTAAGAGTAACTAGACCAATTAACATTGATTAAAGTCCAACACCCTAACCACCTGGCTGTGCCCTACTTTTCATGCAGTGTGTAAAACTGGCAGTAACAAGGCATGGAGCAAAAACCTGTGCCAGAGAGAGTGAGAAAAAAATACATTTATACACCCAATTCTCTATGTTACTCTCTCATCCCAATTAGTCCAAAAATCCATCCTATCCCCCAGAACGCTGAGAGGGTCCTGCCTGGTATTGGCAGATGTACGACATGGGGGATGGGAGTCAGAATATGTGCTAATTGGGAGACCAGTTAAGCAGTTTGGGGAAGCGCATTCTTGCAGGGCACTGCCTGATCTCCCGAGAGCTCGTAGTGGGGGTGGCTTTGCTGTCTGCGACTCTCCCTCATGATGACCACGTCTCCTTTACAGTGACACACACAGACACACACAACAGAATAGAGCGAGGAGAAGAAAGAGGGACCCGGCCTTGAAAAGGAATCTGCTTCTTGTGGGCACACGTGTCTCATTACAACTCAACCCCTTTCTCTTTGACTTGACAATGTCAGCTTCTTCTTTTTTTTCCAGGGGTTCACCCCCATACAAGTCTTCTTTTTTTGATGGTCTAATTTCACCTCCATGTGTCAGTCCACCCCCCTATGTCGTCTGTGTGGGCAATGTTTGGCTCTTCAGAAGGAAGAAAAGGTGAATAAAGTCGGGGGACACACATATGTTATTAGAAATCTCAAACGAGCCACATAAAAGGATCTAAGGCCTTGCCAGCCCACTGTGCGCACCAATTAGGTGATAATTAATGGAGAGCTGGTAATGATGCTGCACAGGAGTGACGGCAGCTTCCATTTACAGTGGCTGAATGCGGCGGCATGCTGGAAGACCCGGCCTAATTGAAGCCGCTGGGCTAACGGCAGGAGATTCTTCCTTTTAATGAACCGGTTGGCAGGGAGCGCGCTCACTGTTACCTTTGTCCAGGGCGTCATCTTTGACTAGAATTAGGTTCTGCTCCCTAAAGGAAAAGGTCAACATGAATACAACGGGGTTGAAGAGACAATATCTCATAATGATTCTGCTCACTCGAGTGTTTTTTTTTTTGCTGGGGAGGGGGGGAGCTTTTGTCGTTTTTCATATGTTTACCTTGTCAACTTGTCAAGCATGTTGACGAGTTTCTGTGCTTCGTACTCTTTCTGCTCTTCCGTCATGTCTTCTATGGGGTTGGGCAGTGGCTCCTCAACATGGCCTGTGATGGGATTGATGCTGCAATAGGTAGAGTAGGAGTAGAAACAGGTCAAAAGGAAAACATGGGCATAGCACACGTCTGAAACGTTCAGGGGTCATGGCACATTTATTTTGTTTTTTATTTGAACAACCAGTTGACTCATTTACTATGACACATTATGGGTGGTTCTCAAATGTTTTACTTGTGTCCATTTGGCTCCTTTTGTACACTTTTTGTACACTCATGAGTTATAGACCTGTAATACTAATGGTCCATTAGGATCATCTTGGAGCAACCCTCAACTCACTTTGAGCACCACGGCACCCGTATACATATAGGGCTAGCTCCGTCTCTGATAATATTTGTATGAGCATTGCAACATTTGTGGTGGACGTTTGAACCCCCCCCCCCCCCCCCCCCCCCCACACACACACACACACACCACCACCACCACACTTCACTCACAAGGGTTTTGCAGATTTGTATTCCTCTGTGTCCGAGTCTTCATCTTCAGAGTACTGAGTTTCTCCTCTGCCTCCTGCCAGAAGTCCTCGAGCCACCAAGAGTCCTGCTGCATTACCGTACCCAGTGTACTTCAGCAGGTTGTCCACTGCAAGGGAACACCAAAACATAAGTCATCTACAGGAGTTAATGTTATGGACCATTTGACATAACTGGTGTAATTTAACAACAGATGCATGTTCCCTCTCATTTTATCCATTCATCTCACCATTTTCTTTGCAGAGGACGAAGAGAAACTCTGCAGCACTCTGCTTTACGCCCATGTCAACGTGAGTCATAAGTCGAACCAACTTGTTTCTGACAGTGGTACCAATCTCTGGTCTATTCTTCACGTCTTTTAGTGGAGGAAGAACCTTAGGAAGAAGTATAAGTTAACAGACACTATCATAGTACTGCTTTGGTTTAGTTTTAGGACATTACTAGGTGTTAAACACTTAAGCCCCACATACTTATTTATTCATTATATGACACGTAGCTACATTTGCCTAATCTATCTATAAACATTGTAAGTCTGTAGCTGCAATTAGAAAAAGAAATGCTGGTAATGACATGCCCAAAATAGGGGCACCAGGTTTGAAGTAGTTTAACATTTCACATTTCAAAAGCTTTTCTCTAATAAATGACCTGACATGTGCCAAATATACATTTCCTATCATTATTAAAGACTATGGTATTAGAAAAATGTAATCATGCAATGCAACACAGAATATATTGATTGGCATATAGCCTATAGCAATAGCATTTTGAGCAGCCATTATTACCTGGGCCTTGATAAATCTTCGGATCTCCCTGTGGTGTCTGGAGCCCTCAGTTAACAGGCTCAGTACTGGCGTCAGTCCCTCCTTGTAGTTTGAACCCTGCTTAGAACGACAGACATTGAGGGATGTGAAAGCCTGACCACAGACACGCCACAGCTCTGGTGTGTGTGTGTGTGTGTGTGTGTGTGTGTGTGTGTGTGTGTGTAAAGCCTATCCTTCATTACTTTGCCAAATAAAAAAAAATCTAAAACCAGAAACAAAAATAGTTCCAAAGTAGTTATTACAACCCCAACTCCGTTGAAATTGGGACGTTGTGTAAAATGTAAATAAAAACAGAATGCATTGATTTGCAAATCGTTTTCAACCTCTATTCAGTTGAATACACCACAAAGACAATATATTTAATGTTCAAACTGATAAACTTTATTGTTTTTTGAAATTATACAATCTTTTGTAATTTGATCCCTGCAACACGTACCAAAAAAGTTGGGACGGGGGCAACAAAAGACTGGGAAAGGTCATGAATGCACAAATAACGCCTGTTTGGAACATTCCACAGGTAAACAGGTTAATCTTAAACAGTTTAATATCGTGATTGGGTATAACAGGACCATCCCAGTCGTTCACAATCAAAGATGGGGCGAGGTTCACCACTTTGTGAACAATTCTGTGAGAAAATCATCCAACGGTTTAAAGACAATGTTTCTCAACATTCAATTGCAAGCAATTTGGTGATTTCATCATCTACAGTCCATAATATAATCAAAACATTCAAAGAATCTGAAGAACTTGCTATACTAAAGCGACAAGGCTGAAAACCAACACAGAATACTTGTGACCTTTGATCCCTCAGGTGGCTCTGCATTAAAAACTGACGTCATTGTGTAAAGGATATTACTGTGAGGACTCAGGAACACTCAGAAAACCATTGTCAGTTTACATAATTTGTCGCTACACCTGCGATAAAACTGCGTTAAAAATGTACCATGCAAAGCAAAGCCATACATCAGAAAGGTTGGTTTGAAAAAACAACCAGAAAAACAACCAGAAATGCCTTCTCTGGGTACAATATCATTTGAAATGGTTAGACACAAAGTGGAAAAGTGTGCTGTGGTCTGATGAGTCCACATTTCTAATGATAGTGGACCCAGAGAAGGTATTTCTGGTTGTTTTTCTGGTTGTTTTTCAAACCAACCTTTCTGGTGTATGGCTTTGCTTTGCATGGTAGAGTTTTAACTTGCACTCGCAGGTGTAGCGACAAATTATGTAAACTGACAATGGTTTTCTGAGTGTTCCTGAGTCCTCACAGTAATATCCTTTACACAATGACGTCAGTTTTTAATGCAGAGCCACCTGAGGGATCAAAGGTCACAAGTATTCTGTGTTGGTTTTCAGCCTTGTCGCTTTAGTATAGCAAGTTCTTCAGATTCTTTGAATGTTTTGATTATATTATGGACTGTAGATGATGAAATCACCAAATTGCTTGCAATTGAATGTTGAGAAACATTGTCTTTAAACCGTGGATGATTTTCTCACAGAATTGTTCACAAAGTGGTGAACCTCGCCCCATCTTTGATTGTGAACGACTGGGATGGTCCTGTTATACCCAATCACGATATTAAACTGTTTAAGATTAACCTGTTTACCTGTGGAATGTTCCAAACAGGCGTTATTTGTGCATTCATGACCTTTCCCAGTCTTTTGTTGCCCCCGTCCCAACTTTTTTGGTACGTGTTGCAGGGATCAAATTACAAAAGATTGTATAATTTCAAAAAACAATAAAGTTTATCAGTTTGAACATTAAATATATTGTCTTTGTGGTGTATTCAACTGAATAGAGGTTGAAAACGATTTGCAAATCAATGCATTCTGTTTTTATTTACATTTTACACAACGTCCCAATTTCAACGGAGTTGGGGTTGTACTTAGTCACATGTTTGTCATCAATTATGTTTCACTTTAAAAAATAGATGGATTCAAAATCACAATGCATCAATTGGCTAATTTCACTGTTTTGTGTGACACTCATGCAGTACCACGAACTCGAACTGTTCAGTAGGATTAATGATATTTAAGCTTTCATGAGAGAATGACTGCACTCGGTCTACAGCACCAAGGCAAATACACGTCTTTGCATGCACGCGTGTGCAACTGTTCCAGCAACCAGGCTTCCTAGTAGCTATTAAGGGTGATGTAACATTAGTTCTCAAAGTGAGGCCCAGGGACACCCAGGGGTTCCAGAGGAATCGCAACAAAATGTGAATACAGCATCACAATAAATGTAACCCTTTTATCCATATTTTATAATTACATTGTCTATTCAAGTAAAAAACAATGTTTGACTAATTTTGGATTAAAAAACAACAACCCCACAAATCATCTTTGTGGATGTCCCTGGCTTGCATTTTCAGATGGAGTAAATTTTGGGGTCCTTGGCCCAAAAGGGTTTGAGAGCTACTGGACTATTACCTTGTCTATCCTCTTCTCCATGAAGTCGAGCAGCACCTGTACAGCATCCATGTTCTTTCCACTATATTCCTCCTGGCCTCCCTGGACAGGCACATCAATCAGCATGTCCAGACAGGTCACAGGCAGGTTACTCAGCAGGTTCACTGCATGACTGGAAAAAACAAATAACAGTGTTGTAAGGCAACAATAATAATCATTGCTAGAGAGCAGTGGTTCTCAGACCTTTATTTATTTAAATGAGACCTATAGCTCTGAGAGTGTATTGTGTAGTGTATGTTCAGTATTAGTAACAGGGGTCTCTCATGTAGTAAACCGAAATTACTTCTTTAATTTGGGATATCAGTTTCATTAAATCAGGAGAAACTTCTCCTACATGATAAGGGAAATTTGTATTGCAATTATAATTTATAAATGTATCTATCAATTTGAAGATGAAGTGGGTCCTTTTCTGTTTGGATAAAATAGTAAAAGTAATAATAGTAAACCACCTGAAATGTAAATTTCAGAACATTTCTAATTATAGAGAGACCAGAATACAATTTTTAACGCTTTTCTCTCTCACACATGCACATCTTTTATGAATGAATCAGATGCACAACAAGTCTCCACCTGAACAATTAAGCCTCCTCCAAACAATGGTCAAAAACACTGTGACCAAGTTCTGAAACAGGTTCACCTCACAGGGTCAAAGGGCTGCATCGTAAATCACTTTTATGTGACACCATTTCATTTTCACTCTGTCTGTGGCCAGACATTCTTGGGATTCTTGCATTACATTAAAATGAAAAGAACACACGTCCACAGCAGTATGACAACCAGAAACATCAACGGATTAAACACCAAATATGGTTCATGAGACTTTCCTAGTTTGCACTAGGAACCACTGTGTGGGGTGTGCTGACACTAAGTTAAAACGGACATATTTTGGCATTAAGATGGAGGCATGTGATGTGAATGACAATGGGAATGGGACAATGGGTGTGGAAAGGGGGTTTCGAACCTGTGTGCTTCCTCTGTTTTCTCCTCTGTCTGAGTCTTTGACAGCAAGAGGTGACGCATGATGGCTGCAATGAGGCGAAGCTGATGGTCACCTTCCTATCAAAATAAAGGAGGGACAACAGCATGAAACAGAAGGAACAAATAAATAAGAGGGAAAGAATGGTATTATCCATAATGCATTACCTTAACAAATATATACTGTGTGTGTGTGTGTGTGTGTGTGTGTGTGTGTGTGTGTGTGTGTGTGTGTGTGTGTGTGTGTGTGTGTGTGTGTGTGTGTGTGTGTGTGTGTGTGTGTGTGTGTGTGTACCCCCCCCAATGGGAATATCCTAAAAAAATGAAGTTGTATTATATTCAGGGGCTATATTATGTTTGTATGTAAATTCCAACACTGACAAAGGCCTGCATGCCGAAATGCACCTGTCTAATTTGACTGCTGCACATCCTAAACTTTATTAAATAACGCACAATACAATTAGTGAAAGCTCATAATTTTATTCTCTTCTATGCATAACCCTGAATCTGCACCCACCATACGCCTAAACGCCCAAAGACTGTTAACTGGAATTGAGTGAGCCTTTCCCTTAAAGTGCGGTGCTCTATCACAGAAATCTATAGGAATGAAATCACAAAAAAATGTGCATGCGCCACTGTGTGTGCACGGGTCCAACACATTCACGCACATGCTACATGAGCGTGAACAGGATATACTGTTCGGTGGTTTACCTCTATGGTGGTCAATGTTGCCCATCACTTTCTGCACAAAATGGGAAAGTGTGGCTAAACACTATATTTTATTTTTTACCTGGAATTGTCCATAAAAACATGTAAGGGTTAGAGTAGAACAAACAAGTGTAAAGCGCAGAAACAAATTCAAATAACAGCGAGAGAAGCAGCAAATAATATGTCATATAGAAAATAAATAAAGGAATTTTGGATTGCCTCAACTTAAAAAGAATAATCTTGGCCATAGTCCAAATCTGCTTGATTTTAAAAATTCAAATTTCAACAGTTCATTCAACAGTATATTAAGACCCATCATCAGGGGTCGACATTATAATTGGCCCGATGGCCCGATGGCACGATGGCACGAAACAGGCTTGAAAACACGTGCGGACCACCAGATGGCGCCCTATACTGGCCCGATGGGGCCAGTGGTAAAATGCCCTCGGTGCCGGCACGTTTGTTGTACAAACCATTGTTGCGCCCGTACCTTTGCTGTACAACCTGTATTAGTCTTTGATCTTGGGTCAAAAAAGGTTGGGCACCCCTGATATACATATTGTATTATTATTTTTATTTCACAATATGTTGGTGTTGTTTTGTAATTGTTTAAGTTTTATTTATATTTTGTTTATTAGCACAAAAAATATTTTAGGCATTCTGCATTGTATATGGGTCAGCTTGCTGAACGGTCTACTGGTTTTGACCCCCATGAAAAGAGTGCTGTTAACTTGAATGCATTTAATGCATTAATAAATGGTGGTCTTTTTTGCAGACTATGGGGATCGATTACCTGGGCCAGTGCTTACAGTTGTGGGGCCAGTGATTCTTAAAAGTTCCCTTATAGTCCAGGCAAAATAGATTTTCAAGTGGAATAAATTGTAACATGGGATTTTTCTTCACAGATCATTTCTTTGAGGTCTCCAGAACAACATATTAAAAGTCCCGAAAAATCCCAGTTGCGCAAATATGTTTAATTTCATAAAGTAATAGAATACATAGGCTCCAATGGAGTGATAGCCCCGCCCCCTCCTATACAAACCCATTATAACTTAAAACTCCATTTTAACCATGATGGATTATTCAAAAACAACCATCTTTTTTCTGGTGACTGATACTGTCCTCCTAATACGTGAGAGGACCATGGAATTTCATTCACAAGTTTCAGTTATTTTTAAAATATTGTTTTGGAAAATGTAGCTGCCTCCATATCAGGCTATGCCCACCCAAATGAATATTAAAAAAATAAATAAATGAAACCTGTAAATGAAATTCCACTGCCCCCACCTTTTTCTGGTGACTGATATAGTCCTCCTAATATGTGAGAGGGCAGTGGAATTTCACTTACAGGTTTCATTTATTTATTTTTTTAATATTCATTTGGGTGGGCATAGCCAGATATGGAGGCAGCTACATTTTCCAAAACAATATTTTAAAAATAACTGAAACCTGTGAATGAAATTCCATGGTCCTCTCACGTATTAGGAGGACAATATCAGTCACCAGAAAAAAGATGGGTTGTTTTTGAATAATCCATCATGGTTAAAATGGAGTTTTAAGTTATAATGGGTTTGTATAGGAGGGGGCGGGGCTATCACTCCATTGGAGCCTATGTATTCTATTACTTTATGAAATTAAACATATTTGCGCAACTGGGATTTTTCGGGACTTTTAATATGTTGTTCTTGAGACCTCAAAGAAATGATCTGGGAAGAAAAATCCCATGTTACAATTTATTCCAATTTTAGGTAAAACATGAGCTAAAATTACTGGCCTATTAATGTCTACCCCTGCATCATACATGAAAAGAGATCAGGGACACTAAAATGTGTAAAACTTTTGGTGGGACTCAAGTTGTGGTGTTGGTAGTTACGTTGGCCTTCTTCACATTGTCATAGTGTGGGACAATAAGCTGTTTTTGAGCACAAAGGCGGTGTACAGAGGGAGCACTGAAGGATCATCTTGACTAATTCTCCCTGACTAATCACAGAATGTTCTTGAGAAGATGTCTTAGCCTAGGGCTTTGGCCAGGTCAGATAGATGATAAACCTCTTATTGGGGCAGCGGCTAAAGAAGGGATCAGATCCATTTGAAAGCACTAAACCAGTGATATTAAATTAAATGATTGCCTTCACCGTGCAGGTTTATTTCTCACATAAAAACACACACACACACACACACACACACACCACACACACACACACACACACACACACACACACACACACACACACACACACACACACACCATGAAATTACCATTCAATTCATCACATTGCATTAGACCAAGATGCTATATTAAGAACATATTTTGGCATAGTCCAGTTGAATAGAAATAAAGCAGATCGTTAAGTACAACGCACTCTGCACTTACCTCATCTCCAGTGTCAGGTAGCGTGAGGTTAAACAATGCTTTCAAAGCTTCCATGGCACGCTCGTTGTCCTCAGCAGGGATGGGTGGGGCCTGAGGTTCAGGAGGGGCAGCTTCATACTGACCAACCCATCGCACGTCCAAGGTGTGCTCTAGCACCTCCGTTAGCACTTTCACCGCGTGCAGTTCTCTCCGCAAGCCTCCCCTCACATCCGGTCGGAAGGCAGAGAGCAGGAAGAGGAGGCGCAGTGTGAACAGGCCCACTTCGTGGTGGTGGTGGCCCATACGGATGGCATGCAAGCGTGCACACAGACCCCGGGCCAACTGCACGTCCGCCCCAACCTGCTGCGCAGCAGCGCTGTTGTACACTACGTTGCACAAGCACTTCAAGGCTTCGACGGCCACCCTCTCCTCGGCTTCAGTCTGGGTGTCATCCTGCGGGCCGTTTTGATTGTCACCTCGCTCCTCACCGTCATGCAACCTCAGCTGGGCCAGCTTGGCCAGAACCAGCACGCCCTCCCTGGTGGCCACGGGGCCCAGGACACGCTTGTCTCTTGACAGGATGCGGAGTGTCTCTAGGCAGGCCTTCTGGCAGCATGACTGCAGCTGCCTCCCAAGTGCTGTTAGCAGACCCTGACACAGCTCCTACACAGGGACGGTAGAAAATGCAATACAGTGTATACATTACATGGCTGCCATCAATACCACCCCAGCAGAACTATATATATATAAAACTATATATACGTATACAGTATATGGAAAAGTGGAGTACATACACTTCGCAGGTTTTCCTCCTTCCGGTCAAACGTGAAAGTGTGACTATTCTGAAAGAGACAACATGATGCTCATTATTGGTGCATAGGTGAAAGTGTGACTATTTTGAAAGAGACAATATAATGCTCATTCTTGGATGCTGTTAGAAAGATTTCATATTTCTGAGGTTTATTGTGAATCACATATGTCATACCATTGGTTTTAAACTGGGTCGCGCTACCACCTTGTTGTATTTTGAGAAACGTTCCACCATGTCTCTATATTGTGCCATCTTCACATCACATAAAGAACATCTTGACATTATCTGTTTTCAGAACGTCCTAGCTGTTTCTGATTGAAACCTGTTTATCATTACTATTGCGCAGTTATTGTTTTCTGTCACCAATGGTTGATATCTGTTCCCTTGATACTCTTAGCCTAGGTCACACTGTTCTCTGAACCAGTTCCATCCAGTATAAGCTTTTATTATTTTGTTTTACCTATCCATGTGTAACTATGACGACAATTCATTGTGATTACAATTGTGTTAAATATTCTCAGCATCCTATGGAATGTTGGGAGAGCCTTTGTTCATTATGGTGCTTGTCTGTGCTTCCGTATTAAATGCTCTCCACCAGAATACGTCTGGCTCAGTCAGTACTTATAATTTGTTACTTGAGACAATTATTGGATTCAGCTCAAGTACGCTTTGTTTTCCGGCTGTCTGATAGTTGGTGGTCCTTCATTCTAAATTTTTCCTATTGTCACCTATAAAGATATTAAAAAAAAAAAAAAAAAATATATATATATATATATATATATATATATATATATATATATATATATATATATATATATATATATATATATATATATATATATAACAGATGCATAGTGAAAGTGTGACTATTCTGAAAGAGACAACATGATGTTCATTCTTGGAAGCACAGGACAGGTGATGCATAGGTGGATGCATGTCAGGTTCAGAATCACTGCTAAAGCCACTCTTCTCTTATAGGAAGTCACTAGCATATCCTTTCAAATGGGACCCTCGGCTAATTAGTGTCAATTTAGGGGTCCTTGACATGAAAGATAATTTACTGTAGCTGTGGCCCAGGCTGCAGTTATCTATCACAGTGATCACACCACACCATCAGCGCTATTAACATTAATGTAATATTACAGTAGGAAAGGGGCGCTCCAGACCATCTCCACACGGATCGAATCAAACGTGTGTGTGTGGTGGTGCAAATAAATAAGTTTTAATGTTGCAATATTTCTAGCTAACTTGCTAATTTAATGATTATAAGACTGGATGCATTAGCGATGTAGCTAACGCGTTAGCACCACCCAGAACCATCTAGTAGATGAGTTGCGGCATTGAGGGGTCAGAAACGGGGCGTTCGAGCGCTGCTCGTGTAGCCTGACAAACTGGAGTTAGAAATACATTGTTTTCAAAGAGGGCGGCACAAATAAAAGCATTATTAGGCACGTGTGCAACATGACAACTGACAACCAATTGTACAGTAACCACTCCGTGAACACTCCGATGTCTAATTTCCAGACCAGGACCTGTCCCTATTTGTTGTCCCCATTCTCACTAGAAGTCCTTGTAGAAGAGCCGCCATTGGACTGGCCCCATGGAGTGAATGGAGTTTTCCTAACGCTATCTATACCGCAAGGCTGGAACCACCATGGTTTGTTTTGGTCGTCGTCATAAATGAGAAGGATCAGCTGCAGCAGCAGCAGCGCCTCACCTCTTGGTTATATCGCTTCAAGAGCGTTTTGATTTCCTCCTCGTTGTTCGCGTCGAGCTGTGAGATGATATTGTTCAGATCCATGGCTGGGAAAATACAGCAAACATATATGATATATCCTTTAGTAAAGCCTGCTGTATTCAGTCAGTCAGTCATTCAGCCAAGGCAGAGAGACTAGCACTGAGCGGTGGGCTGGCTCAGGGCTAGGTCAATGTGTGGAAACCGGTTTGGTGGTTTCCCCATAGTTTCGTATGTAACCTGATACCTTCGCTGCTGCGTTTAGCTCCAAGAGGATGAGGTTCCGTGAAAAGCTATGCATACGCTGGTGGAAATGGAGTCTATCTGGGTAGCTTCTGTTGATAAGTAGCGGATTAAACCACTTTCCCAGTTTTTATTTCAACAAGTAAACGTATCAGAAGCAAGATACAGTTGAAAAAGCTAGCATAGCGCCCCTAACATTTTAAATGCCTCAGTTAATGAGTGCCTCAGTGATTTTCAACCCGTTAAATTTCAAAGACCCCCAGTTTGCCATGCATTAGATTAGTCTATGGAACCTCATTTAAAGGCATTTCTATGTTTGGAATATCCAGTTTATATGGTATAACAATTTAAAAGAGAGTGGACAAATGGAACCTCTCAAAGGTGAAAACCAGGACACCTTAGCGGGGGGCGGGGGGATTTCACGAAATATTCAGATATCGAACAGGCGCTACTATCGCCTCGAACAGCTTTTTTGTGTTTTTCTGTGTCAATGTGGGATTTTAGGTCCCTTGCACCACCATTGCAGAGCGAGACGTGCCTGCTTTGCAAACAATGCACAGTGCTTCACTTTTGTCTCGCCCCGGTCTGAATACAGGGAATTTTTTCTGTAACTCGTCTGTAAACGTGCACTTGCGCTTGGGCATGGTGGTGGAGACTGACAACCACGCTGTCTAGTGTCTACTAACTGATTGACCAAGGCTGCCTGCACTGACTCTGCTCAGGGCTGAGGTCATCGTGCGCAGTGTCCTAGTGCCTGTCGATTTACTGGTCCGATGTAAGCAAAGACGTGTCGGAAAGGAACTGAATGAAAGTAATTTTACAAAAACCGGGACATTTCCTCATTTTCTAAAAATAAACCAGGACACCCAGGACAGGACGTGAAATACGGACATGTCCTGGGAAATACGGACGTATGGTCAGCTTAGTGGACAAATGGAACCTCTCAGAGTTACAGACTCTAGGGTCCGTTTGGTTCCAAACTAGACCTCCCTCAAGTTCCCACTTTGGGATCAACCGCTGTCAACGTCAACCACAGGCTGTGCCCTCTCCCCCATTTCAAAAACAATAATAACAACAACAATAAAAATTGAAACATTTTAGCATACATACGGTTTTAGGTAATGTAAGAGACTATTATTATTACTGTCACTGTTGACATTTGCAGCCCTAGCATCATACTGATCAGAGATTTAACCTGTTTGCTAAATAAAAAAACACCGTTATAATGTAATTAATTCAATTTATCAGAAGCCTGGTGTTCAGAGACATTTTGCTGCCGATGCAAAAAAAATGCATTAACCTAATATTTAATAAGCAATTAGTTTAGAGCATAATGGGTTTGGATGCATGGTTATAAAGGCTGCATTACACATAGAATTATGTAATTATGTGAACTTCTATGACTATTCTGTTAAATATGTCAGTATTCAATGTCTTTACCTACTGGAGTATATGCTGTGTTATTACTTGTGATTAATCAAACTAAATATTCAGCACCAATAAGGTCATAACCGCATCAATTAACAACAAAGGCTACCAAACACTTAGGTAGGCCTGTGTCAACCAAAGGCTACTGTAACATGTCAATGTGTACAAATGGCTTTTGACAAACATAATAATGCATAAAATATTTAAATGTGTAGTCTATATTGGTTAGTATTATTTTTCCAAAAGTAAAAAAAAAAAATATGTGAGGGGCACTCATTGTTATCATTGTACATTAGGGCGGGTCATACTTTTTTATTTTTGAAATTCAAAATGCTTGGGTGCCTATTTTATGTTTTTGGGTATGGGGAATTCAAATATGATATTCTTTTTTTGATTGGACAAACCCTAGCTACATCTATTTGCATTTCTATATCAGTAATTGTATCGATTTTACCTCAATTATGAGATTTAAAATCCAAAGGAAATTCTAACATGTGGGGTGTCTAAATTATGTGTTTTTTGATGGAGAATTCAAATATAATATTGTTTTTTTGGATAGAATAAGTCTAACCTACATTTTTCTGTACTTCAAAATTGCACATTTCGCCCGTTTTGACATATTTTTAGGATTTTTAAATACATAAAGGAAATCATCAACAAAGTCAAATCAAATTAACCTATTTATTAACAATTCAAGTGCAGGTATATCTGAATAAAATTGATGATCAATCACAGTATCACTTTCTGAGCGTCCAAAGTCCTGCTTTGACTCAACCATACACATCAGCCGATCTTCGGAGCCCTGATTCCTTCATCCCTCTTTTCCTGAGAGAAGTAGGTAGAGTAGAAGCTAAGTCACCATTTTGACCAGCCTCTCAATGCTTTGAGTGTGGCAAGGCCAGTTAGCCACCTCCATGGGCCTGGATTCTCTCCACTCCCTAAATCATTTTGTCCTTATCCGTTCAGCAGGATTAGGATTTTTATATACTTAAAGGAAATGTTTTATGTTGACAAAGTCAAATCAAAGTTATTTATTAAAAATTCAAGTGCATGTATATCACTGAATAAAATTCTGATGATCAATTTTCAGTATCACTGAAAATCACTGAACAAGTTCTCCTGAGCCCTGATTCCTCCATCCCTCTTTTCTTGAGAGAAGCAGGTACAACGGAAGCCACTATGACCAGTTGACCACCCTCTCTCAATGCTTTGAATGTGCTGAATGTGCTCCAGTTAGGCACCTCCATGGGGGTTGATAAAGGTCTTCAGTTCAGGTCAAAGACACCTTTTTATCAGATAATCAATCCACCAATGTTGGATATGTTTTTCTGGTTCTTTTCATTGCCGTCTCTCACCTGAATGTCTCAGTCTTCTTATCCCCTGATGGCCAGGCTTCTCTCCCTCCCCACAATCATCTCATTCTGATTCTTGAGATGTTTTTGGAGGATGGCTTCATGATGGCTCCACTGTGTGGGCACGGAAAGCAGCTTGGCATCACAATTCCCCATACCTCCTTTCTCTGGGACTTGTCACAGGCCAAGTGAAACTTTTGCTGCCTAGGACCTTCAATCCATCATCTTTGTTGGCCCCTAACTGATCGATCTGTCTGACAAGGTCATTAAAGATGAAAGATCTTGACTGATCAACACTATGGCTATAGAATGGTTTATGCAGTCAGGGATAGTGATTCCTAGCTGCAAGGCTGGCTCTGAATGGGTCAGTAAACCACAGCTGCTGGCTCATTGCAACAAAAAGATATCTCAGACTCTGAATGTCAAAGCATGGTGAAAGTAAAGAATCATCTGCATCTGACAAATCTGAAGTGCATTGCTGAATACACCATTATTTTTACAGTCATGGAAAAATTATTAAACCACCCTATTATTAGACCACCATACAACGGTGGTCTAATATTTTCCATGACTGGACTGGACTGTCCCAGAGGAAGGATGTATTGGGCATTGTGATGCCAACTGCTAGATCTGCTTGTTGTGATCACAATGAAGCCATCCTTCAAACACTGCTGTGCCCAAAGGATCAGGATGAAATGGTTGAGGGAGTGGAGAGAATCCAGGCCATCAGGGGCAAAGGACCAGAAGCACGCAAATATGATGCTCCAGCATGGTGTGTCAGAGTATCTCACCTGTGCAATAAACACCTCAAAGATTAAGACCATCAATCAAAACCCCATGGAGGAGGCTAACTGGCCTTGCCACACTCAAAGCATTGGAAGGGTGGTCAAAATGGTGACTTAGCTTCTACTCTACCTAGAAGCTAAGGGATGAAGGAATCAGGCTCCGAAGATCGGCTGATGTGTATGGCTGAGTCAAAGCAGGACTTGTTCAGAAAGTGATACTGTGATTGATCATCAATTTTATTTAGATATATCTGCACTTGGATTGTTAATAAATAGCTTAATTTGATTTGGCTTTGTTGATATAAATGATTTCCTTTATGTATTTAAAAATCCTAAAAAATAGGTAAAATCGGGCAAAATGTGCAATTTCAAAGTACAGAAAAATGTAGGTTAGACTTATTCTATCCAAAAAAAACAATATTATATTTGAATTCTCCATCAAAAAACACATAATTTAGACACCCCACATGTTAGAATTTCCTTTAGATTTTAAATCTCATAATTGAGGTAAAATCGATACAATTACTGATATAGAAATGCAAATAGATGTAGCTAGGGTTTGTCCAATCAAAAAAAGAATATCATATTTGAATTCCCCATACCCAAAAACATAAAATAGGCACCCAAGCATTTTGAATTTCAAAAAATAAAAAAGTATGACCCGCCCTATTGTACATCATCATGCATCTTCTCATACATGCCAGTATGAGAAGATGCATGATGATGTACAATGATAAGAGCCTGTTGCCACTTCATACGTGGCATATGAGACATGCAGGAACAAGATGATGTACATTTTGCGGTGACAAAAGCTGTATATTGGAGGGGCTAGCCCCTCAAAAATAAAATACCATGGCTACTAATTAATGCTATTAATCAGCAGGGGTGCCCACACTTTTTTTGACTTGAGAGCTAAATTAGATCTACTCACCCAAAAATGGTTATGCCATTGATGAAAATGTAAATAGTGGCACTGATGTTACATGTAATAAAAGGGTGAAAATAGAATAGTGACGTTGGTGTTACATAATAATTGCTTGGCTCATGAGCCAGGCTAATGTCCCGGCAGGCTTTTTATAAATTTAATTTAATTATTTCCAGCAACTATCTTCATCTTGTGATCCTTACGAAGGGTGTAAATTGATTGTAAGGTCGGCAGTTTGAATCCCAGGTTTGGACCCTTTGTTTCCAGTGGTTGTGAGCATAAGTGGTTGAATGTGGGAAGTGAGGACGCTCGCGCTGACTGATCGCTGCTTCATCTCCCAATGTATGAATGAGTGGACCATGTAAAGCGCTTTGAGTAAGCATAGCACATAGTGCATAGACAGGCACTATGACATGCAATCCATTTCTTTTGCATTGTGGGTTTGAGCTGACAGGCTTTTCATGTCAACCAATCAAGTCATCCTTAATTCAAGTGATAGACTATATACAATACACAATCTTTGGGTCCTGCTATATAGGTTATATGCTCCAATAAAACCCTTTGCAGGAGTCAGAGGCCAAAGGTCTTGGGAAAGATGCATGACACCAGCAGGGCTTTTTTCTATAGAAATATAGTTCTTTTCCCTGTTCCCTGGAGCACACAAGCATTTGAGTCTGAATTATGGCATTTTCGGCATAATCTCTTTTCCATATAAAAAAGGAAAAAGTGCTTTTGAGACACACATGCATGTGCATGTGCATGCGCGCGCACACACACACACACACACACACACACACACACACACACACACACACACACGAGAGAACAAAATAATGACAATATGCAATTCTTCATTTAAATTTTAAAATTATTTATGTGGCAACAAATAATTCCACATACATAAACTGTCATCTTAAACTGTAACAGTTTAACCACAACAGACATTTTCCAGTGCTTTTATTTACAGAAAAAGTGACTAGTCCATGTATGTTACTGTACACTTTAATACTCTTCCCTTTTTATATATACCCATAGGGTACATATACAATAGGTCCTCAGTAGCTTTGAATGCATTATAAAATACACAAACCTAAGTTAATGTTTTCTTTACTAACCGTACAAAACAGAAAGCAAAAATATCAATTGTAACATAGACGATAAAGGGTACACCATGTTACAAAGTTACAGGGAATACAGTACTATGTCACAACACTCAATCAAAATCATGAGAAGAAGACAAGCCAATTTGACTAGTTTTTATAAGCTTACACATACCTACCCTCTGGTGCCAAGGCCTTGTTGAGACTCTTCTGCTACACCATAATGTGACAGAGACACACAAAGCTCATAACAATGAGTCGTGCAACAATGACCGAGAGAGAATAGCAGTACTGACGTCAGTAACGGCTTACAACGCAAATAGTTGCACATATTACCGACAGCATGGTGGGATGAGAGTGTTCTCATTTAAGAGACGGACAAGGGGGGCAGTTACAGAAAATGTAGTACATTCCTAAAAAAAAAAAAGAAGCAAAGGCACAGCTTGGCAGGAGAATTGCACTCTTCCAATGGTTCTGCTGCCACCACTTTTGAAAACCTACATGATTTGGAGTAAGCAGTTCTTCAACACTGAAACAGGCCTGGATGTAATGTTTCCCAATAGGTGGGGGGTGCAGGCGAAAATGGTATGAGGGCAAAATCATTGGCGATGAAGCCCCCCCCCCCATACCATTTTCATTTAAATTCTTTAGTTCTGTGACCCTCAAGACTTACACTATCTTGTACAGGACTTATATTCTTGGAGTTGCAACAGCCACACAGCATGAATAAAGCTATAGGTCTGACTCAGAGATTTTTCTTTTTTGAATGATGAAATGGTGCTGGTTTAGTGGTGCAACCGTTTTAGTTAGTTAGTAGCATGGTGTTTCAAATCATTTTAGATATAAGCACTTCAATTTGAAATATCTTTAAAGTGTGGGTTGGTTTGCATGACATCATGTTTCATGGGGCAGTTAGGGCATTTAGGGGGCATCCCCCCCCCCCATGCCCATGCCTAGATCCGGCCCTGCACTGAAAACGGAATTTGTTGAAGAACTGGCTCCAAATCCCTAAGTAAACTACACCACAAACATTTTCATGATTGAGCAGTTGTAGTGGGTTCTCTTCACCGTCTCGTTTTTTTCTGTTACACTTGATTGGGAACGTAGGGAAGGTTTACATCTCTTGATTTGGCAGGCTTGTAGCGGCTGTCCACCACTGTCTCCAGAGGAGTCCTCCAAAAGTAGTTGGCTACTTGGCCCAGCCTGTGGTGGCTTCTCCATTGATATATGCAAAGCCGGGGAAATGTTGTGAGTGCTCATACTCTGAGTTCCTTCGTGGTCCTAGCATGTACTCCCCATACATGTCTCCAGAGGAGGTGTATCGTGACGAGTGCATAGGGGGGCTGGTGTAACAGCTGTTAACCGGGGAGACATCCGGCCACCGGGGGGCAACAGGCGTGGAATGCAACCGAGGAGTGTTTCCCACAAAGCAAGGATCCACCCGAGACATCTGGCTGCTTAGAGGGTACTGGTGAAGAAAAAAAAATGCATAGGTGAACCAGAAATATATATATTCTGGGGTATGTGATAACCAAGGGTTATCACATATCACATATGGTGATGGGAAAATTGGATATATTGTGAATGTTCTGTAGCTGATTTGATATTGAAATTGGTAATTAGACTGTAAACTGATGAAAACTCAATAAAAACATTTGAATGTCATCAATTATTCAATTATTAACTACATTAAACCAAAACTACTTCTGGCAAACACCCCTTTCACCATTCCTACAAATAAGAGAACCACAATGTCCCCAGTTTGATTCCAGCTAGAGAATTGTTTTACACATCTTTTTGCCTCAATTTCTCTTTACACTCAACTATCTAAAAACACTTTAATCAGAATTGCACCCACAATCTCAACCACAAAAAGGTCAGACATTTATTTTGGGTGATCAGCGAACAGCTGGACTGGTATAAGTGGTTTTCCAGTATTATTTTTGTTGCCCGTGGAAACGGACTACAAACAGTACTGTCTATATGTGCTTCTCTCACAAAATATTTTGGACAGTTGGCGACCCAACAAAGTGTCGCCGTTCGCTTTCAGCTCGTTCCTCAACTTCGTGATAGACACAAAAACAAAGCACATGCATTGTGCCTGATTTAAGCTCCGACGGGGGCGAAATAGTGGAAGTAAAGACCCTTTCCCTTATCTCACTAAATATAAACACACAACAGCCGGTTGTATTATGAGAGACCGTGGCATGGAAAAAGACTGTCACTATGGGTCAGGGCTCAGCGACCTCTTGTTCACGCACAGAAAAGGGACCATTGAATAACAATATTTTAATAAACGCCCCCCTTGCCTCAGTCCATTGCCACTGGCTCAAACAGATGAACTGACTATTGAGTTCTGGGAAGGGGAGTTACATAGCAATGCCTCCCCTGGGCCTGGGCCAAGCCACCTTTCACTGTCTGCTTCCGCTGTGTGCACAGTAAAATCCTCCGTCTTCCATTCAGCTCCAACAAGTCTACGAAGGGAAGAAAATGGTCCATCTGGTTCCATTTGTACACTCCTTTTTAGTGTGTGGAAAGGGGCGATTCGGGGGCTTTAGAAACTTTGAAACTGTGGAGGCCGAGCTGATCTCTGCCCAGTATAAAGGCGAGGGAGACTAGAGTACCCTTGACAGGAAATTACCATCAGAAGGGTCAACTCACACCATCCGCTACACGACTAAGCCTATGAGTTCAGGCATCAGCATCACGCGGCTGCGTTGTCCCTGACAGTCAACACACTGTCCATTTGTCTCATAATCTTTTGACTGTTCAAGACATCTTTTCATTATCCAGTGATGATGCTGCTGATGTTTGACTGGCAATCTGATTGGCCAATGAACTGGTTTCCAGTCGGCCCACTACAGAATTGGGGCCATTTTACACCCTCAGAAGCAAATTATCACACCTTGACTGTGTAAGAAGCAGCATAGGTTGAGTTTGTTGGGATTTGTATTAGTAGTAGTAGTAGAGAAAGTCTAAACATTAACAATAACTGCCATTGAAAACATTAATTTATTGATTTGTATCCTGAGTGTACCATGTCATGTACAAAAAATTACAACAGAGAGAGAGTGCGAGAGTGAGAGAGAGACAGATGAGATTGTACAGTATGTAAAACAGCACAGGGGCTGTTTTGACTAACCTGTGCAGATGAGCGGTGATAGGCAGAGTAATGGAGCGGGGAAGGGAGGTTTGATTCATGGGTCAGACTGGGATACTGACTCTGGATAGAATGGGAATGCTGGTTGGCATAGCTGCCATAGTTGTAGCTACCAGTGTATCTAAAATTCAAATACACAGAAAGATTAGGTCAAAATACATTTAAACACATATTTTCAACAGTATCCTCATATAATGCCTTGTGGTCTGTATGAGAAGGCATATTTTATGTCTATCCACTCTGTGTTCCTCAAAGTAGGCTATGGACAGTTTAGGAATGTGCCTAGAAGTGACACCTTGGGATACTAAGCTAACAGAAATTACAGCCATTGTTATCACATCATCAAGTTCTAAAATCTTTGCATGTCATCACCACATAAGATGTCATCAGAAAGAACATTTTTGAAGTAACCACGGTCTACATCTGAGAAAAGAGCAGAAATTGTAGCACCCTAAAGCAACCATTTACAAACCCATATGAAAAAGGTGGATGTATCACACATAATTGTAAGTGAACTTAAACGTCACAACAATAAAGAAAATAACAATTTGTCTGAAGCCGAAGCAAAAGCATTTCCTTCCATTATGCAATCTCACCCGTGCTCTTCCCTGTGCGCATAGACTGGCATTCGATGGGCAGAAGACGGAGGCACGGGGGCACCGCTGCGCATGCAGGCCAGCTGCTGTCCACCTTCTGGAGGGGAGCCACCTGATGTTGTCACTGTGTATGTGAGGGACCATGTATATGATTGAACAGCCCCTGGTACACACATATACACACAGAGACAAACGCTGTTGTCAAAGGGGCAACAAGAGTGCTCCAACCATTATCAAAGTCAACCTATTTATAGGGTGTGCACTTGCATGAAGTGTGTGGCAAATCGGGTGGTGAAGTGAGTTTATTGCTGTTATTGCTGTAGTGGAATTAGATTTCTGTTTGGATGTATGGCATGTCAAAGCCAGGAATTACTTCTTTGACACTCAGCAGGCCTTCCTCCATAACTCCCGGGTATGATGATGATGTCACACGCATAGACAACATTTTGGATTACAGAATTACAATGCAATGCAAAGTTAACCACTTGCTCCCTGCCGTCGCAAGTTTGGGCATATGATTATAGGCGGAAGAAATATATTTTCTTTCCCAGAAAATATTTCCTCTCCAAGTTCACAACTCGCCAGCACTAAATTGCGTTGTGAACTCGTAGATTGGCAAATTTACACAATTACCGGTATTTAGAAAATATTTGTGATTAAAGAGGTTAAGGGCTTTCCACACCAAATTGTATAACTATACTGTTCACTGCTATTGGTGTTATAGATGTGATGTGGACTCTGCTGTCCACACCGAGTTACGTCATCATCCTGTGTTCAGGGAGTGTACAGTTGTTTGTGTCTCACCTGTGGTGGTGGTGGCGGTGGCAGTGGTGGCGGCTCCGCTGTACTCAGGGGACTGCGCCGCTATGGGGGAGATGACCGCAGGGACCCCCACTGAGTGGACGGACCTCGCTGGAGAGTAGGGACCCGGGGACGAGGAGGTGGGCGTGGTTTCTGTCAGTGTGATGTCCTCTTCTCGCTCTGCTGAAAAAAAGGCGAGAAACCAAGAATGTTTAAAGTACTGACAGATGATTCAAATAAGAGCTGGATCACTCGTTGCCATCAATGCTGCATCCACATCAATACCTTTTTGTACTGATGTGAACAGTAGTGGTGGACAGTAGTTACAGTACAGTACAGTGTGAAAAGCAGTATTACTCAAAGTAGTGTCCGTGAAACCCATCCAGGGTTCCTTGAGGCGGTTCCAAGGGGTACCCAGCTAGCGTAGTAGTTCGGAAGCAAATGTACCCATAACCTTGTACATAACCTTGAGTGCTGGGAGTCTTTGTTCTATTGCATAACAACAAAGAAAGCGTGATCGTAATGGTCTCACCTGTGCTTCCTTCTCCCTTCATGGCCCTCATGAGCTCGTTGGCTCTCTCCTGACAGTGCAGCGACTCCAGCAGGTAAAGTACATAGTCGTCAAACATCAGATGGATCAGGTGGAAGGACCCTATAATGCAAACACACACATCCTCAGTTATTACCGTATGTGGATGACGAATTCCAGGGTTGCAAATGTAATCATTTGCACATACTGAGGAGCGAACAAACAAACTAATTAATTATGTGACCATCAGACTGTTCAAAGGAAATTAAGCAGCTGGACTAAATTTGCAACACATACAGACAATGTGGATTTAAGATGAATAACATAATTATTTTGCATTGTATTTGAAAGAGTAGCACTGTAGCCAGGATGCTACAGAATAATCTGTCTAATCATGACACAATTTCTGAGATCACAAACCTCCCCGAGGCAGAGTCTAAAGACACACATTTATTACATGATAATGGCGTGATAATAGACACGTTAGCCCCTAAAGTAAAGATGCGGAGCAATTAAAAGAACATGATACCATACATATGAACTTGACCGGCTGATAGTGAAGCGTTAAACGCTACTACTGGAAGAGGCTATGGAGGAGTTTGTTCACTGAAGAGCAGTTGCGGTTGCAGTGAGAGATGTTGAACGTGTAAGAATGAATGTGGGTTTAGCCACGACAGCCAGGCTTTCATTTTCATCTGCAAAACGTTGCCCAAAAGCAGAAAGCCTGGACTAAATGGCAAGCCACGGTGCTCAAGAAGGGGGAATCTACCTTTCGGGGTGGACGTTTCTCCAAAAATGTGACCTAACACAGCAGTGGAGGGCGGGGGAGGGGCAGGTCTAATCAGGTAGGCAGGTGAAATCAGATCTACCGGTGTGGCTGCACTCGTCCCCCTCTGATTTTGAAATGATTTTGGAATCATTTCAGGTTAGGCCAGGCTAATGTTGGTTAGACTGAGCTATTTTATTAGGATGTGATTGTCTATGAGCAAGGTACCAGCTTGACTTCCTTGCTTACATTATCTTGCCTGCAATGTTCATTTGAGACTTGACCGTCCAGTTCGAGACAAGTCTAGCAGCTAGAGGGATCAAGACCAAGACGAGACCAAGACAACCACGTACTTGATCGAGACGAGATCGAGACGAGACTAGCACCTAGAGGGTCGAGATCAACACAAGACCAAGACCTAGAGGCAGGGCTGAGGGAAGTAGGGGTGCTGGGGGGGCTTGAGCACCCCCTTTTTTCAGACACAGCCCCCCTTGGACAGGAGGAGGAAAATACCAGTTATTTTAATCAAAACAGATTCCTGTTAATAGGCCTTATACATATGCTCTATCGTTGTATCAGAGGCTAAGGTACCTGTGTCAGTTAGCTTATGCATGTGGAGAGGGAAGGTAAAAGCACTTTTCTGTGTGTAAATGCATGAAAATGTGCATGCACAATGCGCATTCACAGACATTTTGCATGTGTGCGCATCTTGCAGCACCCCATAGTGAACGTCCAGCACCCCCTACTGTCAATATCTTCCCGCGGCCAAGGCTAGAGGGGCTGAGAACAAGACAAGACCAAGACCGAGAAGGGTCGAGAACAAGACAATACCAAGACTGGTCAAGACCAAGGCCAAGACCTAGTCTTGTCATGCCCATTTTAACATGTAGATGGCTTTGGATCTCGCTGCACAGATGTCTTTATGAATGGGTCCTCACTCCGCACAATGAATAAAACTTTTCCTTTGTATTGTCTTGTCTTGAGAGGTCTTGCTGGCAATCGAGACCCGAGACATTGGCGCCGAGGTCGCGACAAGACCAGACAAAAAAATTATACAAGAACAAGACGAGACCACAAGACAAATAAAGTGGAGAGCCGCGAGGTCGAGACAAGACCAAGACAAAACAAAGTGAGACAAAAACAAGACCGAGACAACGAAAAAACGTTCTTGAGAATGCCTCGAGACGAGACAATGCCTCGAGAACTACAACACTAGTTGCCAGTTCGAAAGGGGCTGCCCCAAAGTTAGTGTCAAACTGTACTTGAGCAAGACTCTAAACCCCTAATTTATCATCATGTACTGGTTGTTTTTTTCCGGTATAGAAGGGTGAATCTGCTTTACATATAAAGCGCCTTGGATAAAAGCACTAAATTTACCATTTATTTAATCATTCTTAAATCTGTGCTTAAATCTGTGGAATCATGCAAGTAATTAATAATAATAAGGTTAATTCAACTGCACGATCACACACTGTGGCACGAACAAAGTTGATTTAATCATTAAAAAGAGTGCTATAATAAATAAAATCAAAACAAACGGTATATATCTTACCAAATATGTGTAATATTATTAATATTATTTAATTACATTTAATTAAGGACCAACATTTCTACAAAATGCTACAAAGTCTACCAAAACCTGTGATGTCCATGTCAGGATTTGGGCATAAACAAGAAGTTCATATATCTCTGCTGTCTAAAAGAAACCAACTAACTCTAAAATGTATTTATGTTTGTTTTATTTTATTCATTATTTAGTGGACTTGTAGTGGTCTTGTGTAGTTGTTCTTGTTGGGGTATTTGCCACATACATGTTCTGATTTGTCAAAATTTAAGCCATTTATATTAAAAGATATTTTGAATTGGTATAGCCGCACCCACAACATGGCTTTTCAGTGTGAGAAATAACCCCTTGTCTACGATTCGGGTTCAAGCATTGACAGGCTGGCCTTAAGGACATAAATGACCTGATCAAGCCTGAAACATCTCCTAAACACCATCTGGTTGATGAAATCATATCCTCCAGATGACTGAGGCTTGCTGCAGTAGCTCAAAAAGAGGAAGGCAGGGTTGTTTCCAGAGTTAGTGCCAAAAATATGACAGCTGACCCCTGGGGTTGCATGGAGGATGCAACCGTGTCATAGTAGGAAGCACCAAACAATTGTGACATTGTGCTAGCCATTACTAGCCACCGCGTGCATAATAAACACTGCTGGCTATTCAGAGAGCGAAGCGAAATACTGCGCGCTCATAAAATGGAAAGACGGGCAAACGCGGCGGGGACAAGGGGAGGGTGGCCTTTGTTAATTAGCTGTTGTTGCACACAGACCTGCTTTATCAAAACACTGGAACCAGCTGTGTCTTTGATATTCACAGACAGGACCAAAGGAGAGGGGCAGGGGGAAGGGAAGCCATTTTTTTCCTTTCTCTCTTTTTTACAGCCTCTAACTCCTCCAAACCAAGCTAGTAAAGTAAAGACCCGGGGCCAGAGGCAAGGGAGCCATTTTACCCAACATGCTTCCTTATTTTAGGCCATACACTCAGAAGACACTAAACACACACACTCACTGTACACTTGACATTACGGCAAAGTTACATTATACTCTTCGTCTTAGGACTGTCGAACATACTGTATGTCTTCCTTTTGTTCGGAAGGGAATTAAACTACACGGATCACATGACAGTCGAAGTCTGTTGGCCACTCACCAAAGCTGGGTGCACTGTGGAGGGTCATATCCCGGATGACTCTGGTCCCAAAACATGACCACATCAGCAGGAACTGTTGGGCCACCTTCTTCAGGCACCCGGGCCTCTTCCCTGCCACCTAAAGAGAGCATTTCCATGAGAAAAGGGGGGAAGGGTAGGGATGTCATGGGCAGAATTAACCCCCAGGTCCGTATTGGGGCTTAACCCTCAGGAACGAAAAACATGTCAACAAGTCAACTATTTAATTTGCCCCTTGGGGACACGCCTTCCCATTGAACTATTGTCTGGTGAGTCCAAGACGTTGCCAGGGCAACCAAATTTTACAAGCCCATATCTGGCACATAATGGCCGCAAATGGGAGCCTTGAAGACATCATTAACTAAGAGGATTGCAATGTAAGTGGCTTTGTGCAAAAAAAAAAGGAAGAAAGGACAGGGGTAGGGTATATTCAGTGCTTTCCTGCACACAACGCAACTTTGCAAACATTTAAGTTAAATTTTCAGGCATATTTTGAAATTAAATAACTAAATAAGCTCTAATCAATCTAAATCAATTGGCTCTAATCGATTTGGATTTGGTAATGGCAGGAAATCCGAAAAGTAGTGTTGTTTAGTGTTTAATGTCTAGGGACTATGGATTGGAAATTAGCATCTGTGCTAAATCCGGTGTATTTATGGTACATACATTTTTATGTAATATTCATTAATGTGCCCTGTCCCATCTAAACAAAACAATAAAGTGAAGTGCAATTGTATTATGAGCCCCGCTTCCCAAATGTTGTGTGCACAGGGGAAAAACAGATGAAACATTGGATTCCTGACCTTGACTACACAGTGATCCACCATGGCATCTAGCCACTCAATGTAGGCTTCGATGGGAGACTGCTCCTCCAGCAGACGGTCAAACTCCTGATACACTGCCATGGGATGGAGAAGAGTGTGAACTTCACAACCTCTTGAAAATAACAGGAACAGCTACATGTGGCGATATGTAAACTGGCAGGTCCGAAATGGACTACTACCATTCCTGGAACCCACTCCCTCTATTTCTGCGACCTATGTGACCCCATCCAAGGGGCTGATGACACCAGAATGAAAACGGGGGACACTCGGCAGGGTGTTTTCAGGGGAGAGTGAACTTGTTTAACCTTTAGTCTCCATCATTAAGGGGTTGACTTTCGTGGTCGTGGGAATGGCTCCTACCACAGTGCGCTGTTTAAGTGCTGTGGGTTATGTAATTGCTATTTGCTTAAATATATGTAAAATTTGGTTGCACAGATTCAACGGTTACAGCAGTCTAGACCAGGGGTCTTCAACAGGTGGTCCGGGACCACCACTGCTACCTGAGAGGATTCCAGGTGGTCCCCAGCTAAATGATGGAAAGTTGGTTAGCCAGATGTTTACACTCTCAAGAGTAAAATATAGTCTACACAACTAGAGAATGTAGAAGATTAATGGTAATTTTGATCTGTACGTTTGGCTGTTTTGTTTCTGAAACCAATCTGGTATTGTGGACAAAAGCAAAATAAATCTTTAGTTTTGGGTCTGTCATCAAATGTCATCAAATGGTGGTCCGTGGCTCAAATGCTGAATGAATAGTGGGCCCTGATATGAATAAAGGTTGAAAACCACTGGTGTAGACAAAGAGGTATACCATAAAGGTGGATGTGTGTGTGTGAATCCAGGACTGAGTAAAAGAATAAGAATTGGATAGGAATTGCACACGCACACACGCACACACGCACACACGCACACACACACACACACACACACACACACACACACACACACACACACACACACGCACACACGCACACACACACACACACACACACACACTCCTACCCACGCCCCTCCTGGTGTACATACGGTGGATAATAAGGCGTCTGTGTTCATCTTTGGAGTCTTCCATAGTGTATAGCGTCTGCTTAGTGATGCTGTTCAAGTCCACATTCCTCCAGTCCTCTAGCATTTGAAATGTGATGTCAGCGTTGTGGATCACAGTGCGCGACGCCTGCGAGGTCAACGGACAGAGACAATATTAGCTACCCTAATACAGCCTTGTCCCTTATCAGTGTGATCTGGTTTTATTACATTCAGAGAATGATAGGCACCTGACATAGATGGTTTAACGATGTTTGCCGCTTTAGAATCTGTGAAAATCTTCTGGATACTATATGGGAATAGAATGGAGAAAAAAAAACAGGCATCACTCTTACTGTTCTCATCTCATCCATTCAAATATTTCATTTTGGATCTCGATAATCAAACCAGGAGGAAGAAAAATTAGGTCTTATAATGCATCCACTTACATTCAAACTTGATATTCCTTAAGTTTTCAGGTAGGTCGTGAAGTGCAACTTTTAACCACTCGTCAAGCTGTTTGGCAAATTTCCGGATAACCTGAGTTAAACTGGAAGCAATACACATTACTCACAAATTATAATATGAACAGTGTCTTAGTGTGTTTTAGTCCTCATAAGTCTTAGTTCTTTCGTATTTACTCTGCTGACCATGGCTCCAATACAAACACTGAGTCATGTTATACAAAACATGCAAAATTCAACTATTTAAAAACGACACTCACACCCTACATAATGGCGGGACGTGCATGCATGCTGCCACTCACCTGTCAGGCAGTGCTTGCAGGACGGTGGGCATGAGCACTCCAGAAATGGCCTTGTAGAGGATGGAGTCACAGACCCCTACGATGTTGACCACGGTGGGAAAGCCCAGCACAGGGAGCATGTGTGGCGGCATGCCCTGCCAAAAGTGGAGCAAGAAACTTTGGACCTGTGGACCCAAGACGCACAACACAATGTTCACCGGACGATGCATACAGTGATGTAAGAGAAAAATGTACGTGAAAAATGCTCTCATCTAATGACATTTACAATTGTTAGCTACAGATACATACAGAGGGGACTTTAAAAAATAGTATGTTGACAAAATGATGAACAAATAAACAGCAAAGAAAAGAAAGAAAATAGCAGTCCAGCAGAGAAAAATCAAATGAAAACTTGCCTCGTCGAAGTTGGCACGTATGACTGTATCTAGTATCCTTTGACAGTGCGTTCTATACATCATGATGAAGGTTGACACCTGTGGGCAAGAATACAGAATGAATCTGAATACAGCACAAACGCAACAGCTTCACCTCCTCTGGGGCTCTCAGAGGCAACACACAAAAACAAGAGAATAAATCTTGAGCAAGGCATGCACACCAATAAATACCTGTTACAGGTCCAGGACTTGAAGCCATGTTATATAAAACAAGCTTTAGACATCAGCAACACACAAACCATTTGAAATCATGGCCCCCCTTTTAAAGCCGGACAGCTAGTGCCTGTCCTTTGTCCATTGCTGGATCTTATTATCTCACCAAAAGATTAAGAGTTAGTGAGGAGCCAGCATATAAATCCTCACGGTCCGTCTCTAAACCCGGAGCCCAGGGAAGGGCCTGGGACAGATAAAAGGCTGGAGCCAGAGGGGGCACACAGGCAGCCATGCTTGAGACACGCAGGGAAAGAGGGGAGGGGGATGTGGACGGACTTTTAAAAGTCCTGTTTACCTTCTCCTCGGGCAGGCTGGCGGGCAAATTTAGGTCTTTGACATTTGGAAAGTCTGGCAGGAGCGTCCCCAGTTTGGAGCGTGGTGAATACGCCACTGTCTGCTTGGTGACCTCTTTCTTCCCCGTCTCGTTCACCCATGCCGCACCCTTTCTGGAGTACATCACGTCATAATACTGAGAGCTCTCCTTCACCGCAATGCCGTAGTAGTGGTACCTGCATGGGGAACACCATTAGTCAACACGCACAAAACACCCACTACACCATGCACTCCCACGGGTTGGACCCGTTTGTGGGTCGTGGAAACATTTTTATGGGAGACTTATTATTATTAGCCCTATTATTATTATTATTAAAACGCTTAAAACAATCCCAAAAAAGCTGCACTTTTTATGAATTAAAAACAAAATTCAAATATATTTTTAAAAAGGGGAATTCCACCCAATTTCAACATTTGACTATGTCATTGATATTCGTTAGAGATGTTGTGTGGACATGATAAAAAGTTCCCCCCATTCCGTGTTTCCTGAAAAAAAAAAAGAAAAAAAAAAAAAAAAAAAGAAAAAAAAAAAACATTAACATGGTGAAACACAACTTGATGACATCATCAAGTTGTGTTTCACCTTGTTAATTATTTTTCTCTATGGATCTTTTTTTCCTGAGAGTGTACAAATTGAACCAAATGGATCCTCTAGGGTCCATTTGGTTCACATTTGTAGGCTCTCTGGAAAATGTTGGAAATGGGCAGAATTCCCCTTTGAGTAATTTCATGAAGAAATAAAGGAAAAATCAAGTAAAGCAACCAACTGATTTACAAGCGACCAACTAGTCACTTCACTTGAAGATCTGCTATTTTCACTAGTTTGGGTCCCTGCTCAATTATACTGTAAAGTAACATGTACCAGATGTGCCATTTTCTCAGCCAGTTGATAACTTACTTTGACTGGCCCCTAGTTCCCAGTCTTCGGGTTGTCAGTTGTGGAAACTGCTGTCTTATGATCTGTGCGATTTGAGAGAGAAGAAAAGGCATTCGGGTGTGTTTTATATTCGTGCGTAACTACTGGATGGAGCCATGAATTGACATTTTAAGGATGGAAATTAGCAAGGTCAGAAAAAGAGGAGACTCTGAGCAGGGAAACGAATCAGCATGTTATTATTGTCTCTGATACAGAATCAATACAATCTACCGGTACTACGGTTAAGTTAATAAAGTGTAGACTACTCTGCGTAATAACTTGCAGTGTGAAATTCCCATAGCTTAAAGCCCTGGGAGGTCTTTGAGAGCCATCCGTTTATGACAAGTTCAGGGGCATTACTTTTTTTCCTCTGTATATATCAAACATCTCTCCATCCCCCCTCCCGCTTTCTTCCACTCCCTCCTTCTTCCTTTCCTCTCTTTTTGTCTGAGAGATCGGCTCCTTGGTCCAACTCCCGGTGCAGAAACTTTAGCAAACAGTGTAGCTCTCCATTGTGTGGGATGAAAAAAGGGGCCACGCTGTGAAGTTTCTGTCAGACCCTGCTTGATAAATGAGCAGACAGGGAGGCAGCCCAGGCCCTCGCTCGTTTTTTTGTCCTGAATCAATGAAGCCTTCCTAAAGGACACCCCACACTGCTCCAGCCACTGATCTAACATTCCGCAACATCTCACCCTTCCAAATTTCCTTTAATTACACATTAATCCAGGCCCCTTCTCTTTTTCAATATCTTCCGACAGGAGCTGCGGAGGGGCGGGGGCTGAGCTGAGGGTTGGGGGTTGGGGCTAGGGTCCAGGGGCATATTGGGGGTAGGAAGGTTGAGGGACTTCTTCCAGGGTTGTGGGAACTGAGGCATGGTGTTCCGTGGGTTACAGGAGAAGCAGCCACAGAGCGTTTTGCGCCTTGCTTAATCAACTCCTCATGCAATAAACAGTTCTATGGCATGAGGAAAAAACTGCTTTAAAATGATTTGTTCATACAGGGTCCAGTGTCATTACTACCCTGATATTTTCCCTCAACCCGTGGTTACTATCCACTTCCACTGAGATACACTCCTGGGGCGTTGTACAGATGTATAGATCGCAAAATAGATTCTAAAAATGCCATGCTTGCTTGAGATGTTTTATACAGCTTATACGAATAGACAATAGTTGTGTATATTATTTGTCATTGGGTGTTCACTAAAATAGTTTAAAAACATTTAATCAGAAGGCTACATTCGTCTACAGTACAGTCACTATACATACAGTAATGTTGAGTAGGCTTACTGTCTTAAAAGTTGCACAGCACAGCATTCTAACATGGTATTAGATATCGGACACTAGTTCTCAAAGTGGGGTCTGTGAGAGTGTTCTAGTGGTTCCCCAGCACCTCAAACCCTCAAAGATTTTCAAAAAAAATTGTCTCTTTTTGGGGATTCCTGGTCTAACTACTCTTCAGATGGAAATACAAATTGTGTCTGCTGAGGTGGAAACCTCATAATGTATGCCCAAAACTGTTACTTTTCAGGATTAAAATTCTAAAGTGGCATAACTTAAGTCAGTTAAAAAACGTATCGCTTCATGTCACATGCTTTGAGCTTGTGGATTGACAACTTTTGTGTGACACAGTAGTATGTTCAACTATAGGATATTATTATACAAAAACACACAAATTGTTTGAATATAGAGTTAAGAGGTTTCTGCCCAACAACAATGATATCTCCTGTTCTTCAAACTCCAACTCCAAAATGTATTTTTTTTCCCGGAACATAAAGAAAAAAATCTTAATTTCAAACAAAGCTACACTGTCTCATCAAACTCGGTATGCGGCTTATACCACATCCCCATATTGTCATTTACTTACAGGAGAGGGGAGAGGTGGGGGAGTTAGTTGCTTTAGCCAACAGTTTGAGGCCCCAATGAAAAGAAAGTTTTTTTTATTTACCAAAACGGAGATGAAAAGGGTGTTCAATAGAACTGCTTCATGCGAAAGAAATCCCAAACCTTCAAAAATGGAGTTGGGTGATTTCATTTTCATTTAGGGGTCCTTTATAGGCTAGGCTTCAACATGCTCTTATGCACACCGTGTCATGTCTTGTCACACGATTTATATACTCACCCCATGCATCATTTTTATTCCTCACAATATATAATATTTAATCATCTGCAAATTAAGTTTGGAATTGTACCTTTCCAAAGCTGGCAGCGTTCACGGGCAGTGACTCTTGCTTTTCACTAAAGTCGAGGTAGTGCATGTAGAGGGCACTTCGGGGGATACACACGCCCTCAGCAATCTCATAGTTGTCCTCGAGCCTGTGGGTACAATGGATGTCAACAGAAACCAAAAACATGCTCCTGTGTTGATGGTGGTGTCCTAAGATTATTATTAGATTTCAACCTGTGACCCAAAACATTTAATGTGGCATCTTCACAGAACGCAAATCAGCTAAGCTCTACTGCAAATAATAGTCGATCAACAAGACCACATTGTTAATGTTGTGAATTGTCTGTTTTTTCTTTACCATTTCGGAAACCTTTTTAGTTTTTTATGTGATTTTTTTCTGCTGCGCGCACGCGCACACACACACACAAACACACACACACACACACACACACACACACACACACACACACACACACACACACACACACACACACACACACACACACACACACACACACACACACACACACACACACACACACACACACACACACACAGGACCAACAACCCAAGAAAAAGCAAGTTGTGTTTGGGTAACTCTGACTTTAATCAAAGCCATTCTAAGTGACCGTCTGGTTTGTGTGATAACACCCCTGTTTATAACATGGTAATATGACAACATTTATATTTTACAAATGTTGCGGAAGTGCGACAGTCCACATGCATCATGTATGAGGGATATGATTTCATTCAATGTGCATAGTGGTGACAACACTAGTAAGTTTTATGTTCTCACTAACTGTGAGATTTGCGGTGACAATTACATTTTTCAGCGCCAGAAGAGTATAGATCTGCCTAGACAGTATTCAAGTAAATCAACCAATTATTCAGACTGTTGACATCTGTACAGAACAGAACAGTTGGCAGCAAACTTGACCCAAGAAAACACCACTTTTCCCCCCAGATGTATACACTGTAAGTGTAAAGTAGCTAAAGGTCCTTTCATAATTCTTGCACACTATTTATGTATACCCCCTAGATTATTGGAGATAAAACTTGAATAACATACAGAAATAAACATATTGAAATGCAGGGAAAATTCTTACACCAACAGCAATTATATTGGATTATTAACATTATAATTATTTCATATTTTCTAATTGATAAATAAGACTTCAATCCATTAGGAATGAAGAACTGGGTTGAAATCCAACCAGCATGAAAACCAACTGGAATGTCTTCGTCAAAGACTTTACTGCTGCATCTGACCAAAGCTGTAGCGGATGTTCAGCATTCTGGAGTGTCACAAACAACTCTCCACAACATCAATAGTTTCTGACAGGGTAATGTGTCTTAAAGTCACAAAGCCATGTTATACTCATCAAGCTACCAATACGCAAGGGCTGTACTGAGAAATCCTGAGTGTCTACTCAACTATGAGTCTATAAGCAACTAAATCAGTGGTTTTCAACCATTTCATACCAGGGGCCACTATTTATTCTGAATTTTAGCCACGGACCACCATTTGATGTTGAGTGTAGTCTCGAACCAATAACTAAGGATTTTGTTCGTGTCCACAATTTAGGAAAGATAACTGGCAAAACATTGGTCAAAATAACAATTTTTCTACATTTTCCAATTGTGTAGATCCTTGAAAATTAAGTAATTCAGTTGTTTAAATGTAATTTAACTCTTGAGAGCGTAAAATGAAACCAAATGCATTTGGTTTCATTTCACGCTCTCAAGAGTTACAGATCTATAAGGATCTATTTGGTTACCAAATGTTCTTCACTTGGGGACCACCTGAAATCCTCTCAGGGACCACTGGTGGTCCCTCGACCACTGGTTGAAAACCTCTGAACTAAATGGACCCTTCCAGATACGTTTTGTCATATTTGTACACTACCTAGTACAAATATGACGAAATATGTTGATTTCTATAAGAAATCAGATTTTGTATTTATTTCAATTTATCTTAGAGTAGAAAGATTTCTCAGGCTTTGACCTGACATTTTTACAAATACAAAGTAAAATTCAAACAGACTCACCACTGCAGAGTAGCCGGTGTCGAATGCGATTTAGAAGCTCTGTTATTTTCCTTTTCTTCATCTATAACCCACAAAACATTTTGGTGTTAAAACCAAGGCAAAACAAGGGACCACAGAAATGTATTTTGGCATTAGTTAATTTGTTTATCTTAAATGGACATGTTATCACTGCATGCTCTACAATGGCTGCACATCAAGGTTTAATGATATTTACAGCCTTTCACGCCTTAAGGTGCCAATGGTATAAATGAATGAATAGTAAGGAATGTTTTTCACAGGCACAATTTACAACATTCCTATTGAAAAACCACGTTGATGCTGAGGAATACTAATCTGGCTTACTTTCATCAATGGACATATTCCCCAGGGAGGTGTGACTGGAATAACGTTTACTCTCACTCTCATTAAGGCATCTTTCAATCCAGCTCTCTATAAAAGAAACGATAGGCCACAGGTCAAAGAGTGAAAAAGCTACCTTGAAATTGATCATGAAACACGCCACCATTCATGAATAAAATTCAAGACAGAAATTAAACCATGCTGCAATTTAAATCTTACTGTCCAAATATGATACTGTATTTGGTTATTAAAGTGTGAAGAAATATAGTCTAACAACAGGTTATAGCTGTGTTATACATATTTTTTGTCATTGTAATGTGACAATGCAACAGGTGTCAACAGTAATTTCTGCAGCTGTTTTTTCTTCCATAAACAGTGCAAATCATTCAGAGCACAGGATATTTGAAACATCATTAAGTTGACAACTATGAATGACATGGGCACTAGTAGAGCTATGGTTCTTTTTTATGTTTTCACCAAAACGGCAGGAACCCTGCATTGTTCCAGGGTAGTGGGAGGTGGGGGTCTACAGGCGCACACCCATTCACCCAGTAGAGCTTGTGCACATCGCTGGAACAACCTCATGGAATAGAGGCCATTGTCCTGTTTAAATTTAGACTTAAAAATAGCTCAACTGGTGTCCTTTCTTGGCAAGATTGGTAGGGCACCGCACCATTGCAATCATTACGAAATTCATGTTAAAAAAAGAAAGAGCGAAATGCGGAAAAGCGTGTTAAAAAAGTTCTGAATTTGACCTTATTTTGACAACTAAAGTTTGTGACAATCAAATTCAAGTGGAATTGCATATGAAAATTAACAGACATATAGGCCAAGATTTCCGTCACCACTAAACCCCTTACCCCTTAACTTCTTTGCTTTCATAAATTATTTTAAAAAACATTTTTCAATAGTGAAAATGGCCAGTCTACGAGCTCACAATGTCAATAGATTGTACAAACTATTCCAAGAGTTTTTCAAAATCGTAAAAAAAAAAGATTAAGAAGTTAAACATAAGGGGTTTAGCGTGTGACGAAAATGGAGCCCTTAGCATCTAGAATAGATATTTATGCAGTAGGGTCGGCTTAAGCTTACAGACGCATTTTAATCTGTTGCTCTTCAGGCTCAAAATTGCATGTCCTTTTTTTCAGACACCATCTTATCATATAAAACAATTTCCCCCTAGAATAACTGTCATGCAATCTAGATTTCAGGATTAGCCTTGAAATCTAGTGGTGTGGAAAGTAACATCTTTCCTAAAACCTCAGCATTAAAATTGTGCCTCAGAGAGCTAATTAAGTACAGTGCATAAGTAAAAGCATTAACATATTCAACATATATATATATATATTTTATCAGAAACACATAATACTCCTCCTAATCTGTATTTTCCGCATGGGAATTGACAACAATCACTATAGCAGCCACTGGCAGGACAGCCTGTTGGCAAGGCAACCTGTTACATCCAGTCAAAGGGGGGTTAAACCATGAAGGGGGGCGGGGGGTCATAGAAATTCAAAAGTTTTAGGGACTTGGAACTTTGCACTAGATGAAGATTCTACACCTAGATCTATGGCACGTGTGCATAGAATAGGTCAGAATGCCATTAGTATCCCATGGCTCCATAGTAACAGGCTGTTTAGTCATAGTCTGTTAGGAAATCAAAATGTCTCATTTAATATATTTAAAATATATAGTTATGTACTATTTTAAACTATTTAAATAGACATTTGAAACACAATTAGTAAATTTAAAAAGCTAATCTAATTTAAATTGAAAGCAAAATGCTTTACAACACACTACTAAAATAACACTTGCATCACTATTAACAAGAAATATAAACTTTTGACATCTGTCAATATATATATATATATATATATATATATATATATATATATATATATATATATATATATATATATATATATATATATATATATATATATATATATATATGAGCTACTACGGGCTGAACCATTTGCCACAGATAAGCTGGGGATGTACATAATTGGATTAAATATGATCAACAGGTGAACTGGATGTTAGTTCATTTATTAATGCACCTGCAAACTGGACTAAAAGTAGATTATGAATGATAATCAGTATTCTTTAGTTTAACACTTAACTACAGTTACATAGTAAATTCTAGAACTCTGCTCTGTATATAATTTCTAAAATGAAAAAAGCAACTACTTTGAGTTCAAACATATAACCTTTAACACGTACATATAAATGACAACATTTAATAACTACTTTTTGCATGGTTGTCGAAAGGTTCAGCTTACCTGACAAAGTGGTTTACAGAGAGCAGGTGCATATCACGCAAAGGCACCAAATTAGTATTTTTCCCCCATGAAATTGTGGTATTTAAAAGAGATTAATTGTGGAAATTGAATGGATGCTTGAAAAAAGGCAACAGCAATCAGGCCAACCAACTGTTGCAGCCCTTTTCACTACATTCCATGATGCTTTTTTACAAGACATGATTTTGTGGTATTACACCTCCACAACACACTACTCCTCCATGTCAGTGGTTAGAATTAAAAACGATGTCCTGATTGAATAATCTAAACTCAGACCGAATGAATGGGATAAAGGCCACAGCATCGGACACTCTCTGTAGCTACAGAGAAAGTTGGAGAACTCCAGAAGATCCAGCAGTGGAAGTATCTACAGCGATCCAGAAAAGTGGCCGGGGGTTTGCTCAACACATCCAGGCAAGGCAAGGCGATGAGACATCAGGACTAACCTGTAGAATCCATATCAGGCTCCTCCAGTAGCCCACAATGCATCCTCTTCCCATCAACAACGCCGGCTTCCTCCGAGAAAATGGCTTAAGCGCACGTTTCCCCCCTCCTCGGTGGGTCTCCCCGTGTCCGGCACCGTCTCTCCGTGGCCACTGCCCGTTCGCTCGAGATGTTGAGGAGGATCTGAGGTCCGCCGAGAGTGGGGTGGTGTTGGTGGTGGTGGAGGAGGAGAGGGGGAGGTGGGATAGAGGGTGGAAGGAGGAGAGGAGAGCAGGAGGGGGTGCTGGGGGGGTTAGAGACTCCAGAAATCCAGCGGGGGGACAGCCAGACCCGTCAAAATGTTTGCTGATGTTTCATGGGAAAGGGGCTGATTTTATAGGAGCCCTGATGGGGACATGTCATTGATAGGCTTGGAAGGCTGATGAATGGGACCAAGTCAGATGGGGATGTGGCAAGGCTCACTGGAAGTCTTTTGTGGGGCTGTTTTGAATAAGAAAAGCTCCCTCCCAAAGAAGAAAAAAAAAGAAGAGGCTTAGATCTACGCAATCCTAGCACTGTGGCCTCCCCGTCTTCCATTATAGCATTTAATACGTTTTTATACACCCCCCAGCTCCAAATACACACAGAACCACTACTATCACCATCCCATGTAGTTCTAAATCCTAGTCTGAGATCCAATAAAACACTTGTAATGTTAAGCCTGACTCTTCACTGCCCGAAAAATCCCACACCTCGATCATATATCGACGGCACACATTTTGTTATCTTAGTGTCTTGTACGCGCATATGTTCAGTGAGCTAACCAAAACTTCCAAAGATTGCCAAGTCTGAACTTTTTCTGAACATAATTCCCACTCCCCCCCATCTCTGCCTTTCGTTGTGGCAACCTTATTTTGGTGTGCCTCTGAGAAGAGGGAATAGTCACAAAGGGGGGGGAAGTAAAAGTGCAAAGCCTGGGGCTGGGAGGGCTCTGATGGAGTGCCTGAGAGCTGGAGAAGGGAAAGCTGTGATTAGAATATGAATGGAACCACGGGAGAGGGGGAGAAGAGAGGGAAAGAAGAGGGAGAGAGGAGAAAGGCGGATTATGGCTGAATTACTCACCACACCATGGATGGCAAAAAAGAGGACTTTCGTTGCCAGTGCGCAGGCGTATGGACATGGCCTGTACTTTTCTGACAACATGCAAAATTGAAATTCACTGCCTACGTCATCACCTGGATGCACGTGCGTGACAGTGTGGAAGCAACATTACAATGTATATATAAATCAAGGTTTTATAGTCATTTGTTCAGACAAGGTGCCCATGGATTTAGACTCCTTTTGAAAGGCCAAAACTGAAAATCGAGAGAGGAAAATCACACATGTCTGAAGCGACGTAAAAGTATCCATTCATTGTCAATGGGAATTGTTTGGGACAAGTTTGAGACAAAGTTTTTGGAGACACAAGCTGAAAACAAAAAACATTCAGTCAGTCAGAAAAAAACCCTAAAAAGACTAACACCATGAGGGCCTCCAGTGCTGTCACCATTGTGCCATCAGCCTCAGCATTAGGCAAAGTAGTAGTGGTACAATACACTGATGACGCAATGACCCCATGACCTCGAATGAGGATCTAAGTGAATTCTGTCAAACAAGGAGAAGGTGGGATCTGTCCTCATCCTGCCACTATCAGGCCCCCATTAGAGCCACATTAAAAAGGACAGGTGCAGTCACCAAAAGGAGGGGCCCTTAACGCCCTGCCTAGTACACATGAATGTGTACTGCTTTTGTTCACATTAAAAGGCTACAAATGAGCTGTGTTGTGGGGAGAGGGTGACTGTGACGCGTTATTAACACGTGCATTAAATGGAGATGGTATAATCCCATCGACTGCCTCTTTCTTACCTATTCCAATGAATTAACGTGTTTGTAGTCATGATCAGAGATGTAGAATACCTCTTTCAGTGCTGGTGTCCGCCACCACCATTGCACACTATACTTCTGTTGTATCAGGCATCCAGCTGGCCGCCACGCCTACCCACCTACAGTATATGCTGACATCCACCACCTGAAATTAAAACTGAAAATTCATTTCATATCCGTGTACCCCTTGGGGCACAAGACAACTTACCACAACTAGTTTGGTTTACTACATGAGGTAAAACAACTTGCCCTGCTCCCCAGTTGTCAGTAGTTCTGCTGAATGCAAGGAGGTGATTTCCCTTTACAAAGGACAATTCAATTTCCCTTTACAAATGCATCTGTAACTGTAACTGCTTAAGCCAGGGGGTGGGCAAAAAACATTTGATCTACCAGGTGATAAAATTGGGCTATTGAGGTGATCAATTGCGTCAATCACAAACAGCCATTTAAACATTGTATTATTCTAATAAAAGACTTAAAAGCAAGGTTTTTACCATTCATTTTGAAAATAGCCATCCTATGATTTTCCGCAACGACATGCCTAAAATTAGGATGCCAGATTGAAAATGATTAAGCTAAGTGCAGCATATGTTGTTGAGTATATTGTGTAACTGCCAGACCTTCTAGGGTTCTAAATATAACATGGTACCTTTAACATCGTTAAGCTGTTTCGTCTAGTAGAATCATCCAGGTGAAATCATTTTGAATTTCACACTAAACTCTGTTAAAAAAAAAAAAAACTTTGGATACTCAACTTATGTTGATTACTTACCTTCAATAGTACCAATTGGTTTAGTATGTTACATATTTTTTTCATTTTTTATCATTGATTAGCTATATTTATGACTTTACTTCAGTTGTAAGGATTTGCAATTGTTCAATGAGCAACACAGCTAAACGTCAAAGAAAGACAATGGCCCAAGGAGATTGGTTCCTTCTCCAAGCTTCATTGAAGAACTATAAGCTTTCTTCTAGAAATTTAGAGGCAAGATATGCACAACTCTACCAGAGACAGATGATAACGTACAAGTTCTATTTTATCCCTCCTGACTGCCAGAGGTAGTGCTTTAAGGACTGAGGCACTATTCAGTGCTTAAAGCACCGCCTCTGGCGGTCATTTGGGATTCATAGAACCGTAGTTACATGCGTAACTTTCGTTCTATTTCATCCCTCCTGACTGCCAGAGGCGGTGCTTTAAGCACTGAATAGTCTCTTCGCGCTTAAAGCACCGCCTCTGGCGGTCATTCAGGATTCATAGCAACGTAGTTACGGTGCGTAACTTTCGTTTTACTTGTAGTTATATTTGAAGAAAAGACAGCTAATTACAAGTCATTCTTAGTAGTTCTCATGTTTAATGGTCACAAATAAAAATACAAATTCCCAACAAAAATCATGACAACTAAGAACACCTCAAAACAAAAAACAATACATTCTTTGCAGTTTCACGTTTGGCCAACAAAGAATCATTTTCAGCAGCTAATGCATGTATTTTGACCTCGTTTCTAAAGGCATTATTTAGTACTCAATCTGTATTACACTCGGAAACTCTTATCTTTTCCTGAAAGCCAGAATGTGTCCCTCTCCATGTCACTCGTTGTATCGTGCCAGTTTGAGGCGAGGAACGATGTTCATGGACTGCAGCTCCTGGAAGAGCAGCTTGCAGGCATAGGGGATGCGCAGTGAGGAAACATGGCAAGATGACTTACAGTAATGACACCTGATATGAAAAAAGAAAAAAAAATATATATAGCATGAAGAATAGTGGCAAAATGTTGCTGTCTAGAAACACATTGATAAGATTAATGGCCAGAAATGGCCAACTCACCACCCCGAGTATCCCAGCAGGCCACACTGCCCACAAACATCCACCTCGAAAGCATCACTGGAGATCATGAGGCGTTCCAGCAGTAGCATGCTGGCTCCATAGCCAATCAGGCAGTCTCTCTCCATCTCTCCCAGACGCAGGCCTCCGTCTCTGGAACGTCCCTCGGTGGGTTGCCTGGTGGAGAGCACAGATACATAGTTCAGACAGGTAGGATAGCGACTACTTGCACAAGATACTAACTCATTCACTCACCATAACATCAAGAACACAACACAACTACCAAGCATTGCCACAGGCTGAGTGCCTCAATGCCATGGCGTATTGAAGCAGTGATGAAGTCAACCAGGTTTTGGAGATTTACATTTCTGTTTTGACAGTGCCATGTTTTGATTGTGTCGATCCTAATTTCTTCTAGGACAGTAGATCTATGACGTCCCAAGATTATGGATACTGCATGCTAAGAACAGATTGAGCAGGAACATGCTTGCGTCACATAAACAGTATTTGCCTCCTATATATACAATGTAGGTTGGCATATTGTTTTTCAACGATGTTTGTCATTGACAAGGAGAAATGTAACAAATTAGTTTGTTTTGTCGCCGACACAAACATTATCACCCGTCACTAACACAAACATTATCTTGTAATGGATGTTGTGAAGATAAGAGTGCCCTCACTTCACAGAGGTGTGATGTTTGAGCGGTGCTATCCCTTCCTAATATACAGCGTTAATGTTTGTTTAATGGTGCGTTCAGACTTGGATGGTCAAGTCAAAATCCTTCTTTTCCTCTCAACTATTGCCACAGCCAAATAGAACTACAGGCTGCAGCAAAGCGAGTTAAATGATCGGTGCACAGTGTTCGGTGGATAGTCAGTACCTGGGGCTACTCCAGTAGGCCGGTTTAGGTGATGATGTAATGTGACATGAGTAAAATTTATAGCTGATGTCATTAGTATTAGCCGGCTCCGCTCATGCGCAAGTAGGCCATGGCCTACTTGTACGCAGCGCACAAGTTTGCACTCTACCGAGTGCTGATCTAGTTTTTACTACATTTAGGAAGAAGTAGCTCTTTTGCAATGTGAAATGCTATCGAATACGAACACCACCGACTACAGCACTTAACGCGCTCTGCTTGCACCAAGAAGCCAGTTTTGAGAGTTCGTATGAACACAAACAGGACAGTGAGGACGCAAATTGTAATTGGTTGTAATGAGATGATGTATGATGATCTATGATGAATGACTGTGTGATGTATCACACAGGTGTGATTTTTTATAGAGCTACACAGGATATACCTGGTGAGAACAGCTCTCGGGCCACGGGCTCTGGCATGCATTTTATCCAACACCATGTGCTTCAGCTTCTGGTAATACACAGGTCCAAAGTAGATGTAGGCCTCCAGTGGTTCCCTGTGAAAGAAGACAATGCCTTCAGATATGCCAGACCAAGCTGTGATGGCCCTCATTTAATGGACAGGTTTTTCAGGTCTTTACCCTGTGATTCCAGAGGTGACGTAGTCCTTTCCCTGGTAGTTGTAGCCGTGACGTATTAGATCCTCACAGACGTCCTTCACCTTGCTGCCGCCAAAGGCTGTGCCGTAGTGAAATCGGCCATCCAGGACTCCAGCCTTGCCAGCCAGCAGCTCAATTAACTTACCCACCTGGCAAGGACAGCAGAGGAGGTCAGTAAGCATCACAGGGGGTGGAATAGGCTCTCCCTTCATCTGCCCATCTCTTTTTTTCACTGATCAGGCTGTGCTCCCACACTCGCTCTCACAGACTCACCCCTGGTCTGACGTCACACAACCCAAACACAGCATGTCCAGTCCATGCATGTGCATCCATACTAGTTGGGCATGATCCAGTGGTCCCTCACCAACAAGCACACAAACAAGTGTGCTAACTATATTAATTGACTGGTTTTGGTACTTAGTACCCAGCATGTTTGTTGCGTGGGTGAAATCGTCTCTCTCCTGCTGATTGAGCTTAAAGGAGAATTCCACACCAAAAGTTGTTTTTCAACTTTCTTTGCAGTTAATTAGTGGTCCAGTTGTTATTATTATTTTGTGAAAACACTCTGTTTTCCCTACCCCAAAATAAGCTTAGAATGGGGCTAATAGGTATTGTTCAAGTTCACCTATCTACATCACTAATGCATTTTTGCTGTATATTGTCTCTCCACCATGTCAGTAGTGTGTTAACACTCACACTTTCACTTTTGTTTCAGCAATCAGCAGTGATTCATCTGTCTCAAAAGGTGGGCATGTGGCACACGGTTTATGGCTGAACCACTGCTGAATCGAAAGTGAAAGTGTCAACACACTATTGACATGGTGGAGAGTCAGTATATAGCAAACTAGATCTGGGCACAGGTCTCCACCGGCTCAGGTCACGTCACCCTCTGTGAGGGTGATGTAACAGTCACTGGTGGTTACTCGCCATACTGGTGAGTCACCACCGTAAGGTGGCGACTATGTTTCACCCCTGCGGGTGACGTAACAGTTGCACGGACGGAAGGACAGACGGACGAACGGACAGACGGACGAACGGACAGGGGGTGAAACATAGGCACCACCTCACAGTGGAGACAAAAATGGTCCCCCATTTGCAGTAAACACTCGTTTACTGCAAATAAAGTAAAAAAAAAAGTAAAACGTAGAATTCTCCTTTAGGGTTGAGTGAGTGAGTGAGTGACAGACACACAGAGACACATACACACTCACTCAGACAGACACACACGCACAATGTTGCCTGACAAACTGCTGCCGTTGCACATTATTGCATTATGGATCTTCTTAAATTTATTTTTCATGATCACATTATTTGAGTGGTGCTCACCGCCCTCCCTCCCCCCTTGACATCATCTTCAACACTACAACGTCACTATAAAAGGGGAAGTGATGCATGGACAGCAGGGATGATACAGTGTCAGTCCTAGACCTGAATGATAACTATAGGCAATAATTGGATGGATGATATGGATGCAACTGTGCAATCACTGCAAGCAAGTGTGACGGCATGCTGAGCTGCCAACTGAAGAACAGCACACAGTTGCTGTTTTCAGATGGAAGAAAGGGAAAGGAATAGAGCAAAGTATGAACTCTAACATCTTCTGGGTATGTCATAGCAGAACATTGATCCAATTCTACAATCCCACAACAGCTATTTTAGCAGAGAGTTGATGGTTGAAAGTATATCATAGGTTTTAAGTGGTTGGATTATAGGGCATAGGCTATAATACAGGCTATAGATATTGAGTGGATGGATCCAACCAAATCCTGATATGGAGGATGAGCCAGATCACAGGCAGACATGGGTTTACTACTGTGACTCCTCCCAACCTAAGGATGAGTGATCCAACCAATTCCAGTGAGGTCACAGCCCCAAGACCCCTGACCCTGTCACATAAAAGAAAAAACACCTACTCTCTGTTCACACTCAAGCCACGGAATCATCCCGCAGGAGCAAACATTTCTGTGTCTTGTCCATGACAACCACAGATAGCAAACAGGCGGGTACTATTTTTTTTCCAGTGAAGATCATTAAAGTTTTACTGTGTAATAGACAATAAGAGGGGGAAAAGAAAGATGGGAAAACTGCTAGTTTACATGTCACTCACATTCACTAAGAGTCTTAAGATTTGACCATGCTTTTTCAGCTTTGATAAAACTTCTCAACGTTGCTGCGCGGCGGCTGACTTCACTGACAGCCGTTTCCGCAGCAACAAATATCTGTTTGTGCACAGTTAGATTGCTGCTTAGCGCTGTCAATGGACGTGTGTTCTGGGAGCCAATGATAACCCAGAGAACTGAGTAGTCGCTATAATGACGGCTTTGTTTCAGAAGGGCCAATAGAAACCTGTGAGGGTGAGGGTCAACACAGACACTTTTGGCTGCTGCCTCTTAAACATCAGAACAAACTTGTTTCTGAACACAAATAATGACTGGAGGCTACATTTACCATCTCAAAACTAAAACCTGAAACAGATTCTATTTAAAGCAGCACACATAGCTGACCATTTTTACACATTATACTATGTATAAAAATGGTCAGCTACAGTATGTGGGTAAACATTCTCAGTACAGTGACAGGTACAACGGATACAATTCTCGATGCCAGAGCAGAAACCACCTCCAGCCTCTGCAGATAATGGTAGTTACCTGACATACATACAGAACAGACGTTTCACACTGTCTCAATTAAAACGAATCCTGGCTTTACGTTGAAAAGAAAAAATACTTGCGGGGGCGGAGCGGGCACAAGTTAGTGTACAGTGTTTGGTAAAGACGTAATCGTAATCTAAGTAAGAGCCATTTATAACTAATTTCCTGAGTATTAGCTCACTCCACTCACGCACGAGTAGGCCATGGTCTGCTTGTGCGCAATGTGCAAGTTTGCACTCTGCCGAGTGCTGACCTAGTTATGCTATGTTCCCAACTTGCGGTAGTGAGCAGTCATACCGTCATTCTGGAGGGATATCCATGAGGATTCATGATTATGTCTGGACAGATCCCTGAGTCACAGAAGGGCATGTCCTCCTGTGGAACAATGAGACCACACACACCTGACGCACACGTGCACACGCACACACACACGCACACACACACACACACACACACACACACACACACACACACACACACACACACACACACACTATTAGCAAGCAAGCATCACTGGTCATTATTGACATTTTTGCTAGAGCATCCTTTTTTATCCATTTTTTACGAGAGCATCCTTTATTGCAACGTTTATCTATGACAGTGCTGAAAAAAAAGCAATAATAATGTTTGTACAAGGTCCCTCTAACTAACACTTTCGTGTCTGGGACAGACCCATGGATACAAAACACTGTTTAAAGAAAAACACCTTTATCTGGAATGGATAAAATATATCAGTGAAAGAATATATCAAAATAAACCATTGCTTACTTTTACACAGTATTACTTGAATATCTGCGATTAAAAGTATTATTCATCAGCCCCCAGTAGAGGAGGGCATTTCCGCACTGATGTGGACAGAAAGGGGGCCCTCTATAGTGTATACTATAGATTCACATGTCATGAGGGCCCCCAGTAGCCGGCCCGGGAGTCTTAAGTGCGAGTGCAAATGTTTGCCAAAGGGGCCGAAGCACTCTTCCCTGGCCAGGGTAAACAGATTGTAGACCAATTTGCAAATGAAAAAAAAAGTAGTGAGGAGTGAAGGAGAGCAGGAAGTGGAGAAAGGTGCTTAGCTCGACAGTGAGACCAGGATTACACATCCATGACTTTTCGTTCAACGTAGAGGAAGTGGAGAGGATCAACTTGTAGAAATTGAATCCTTCGCACGTGGGAAAAAAATCAGCAGTGAGCATCAGGCTTCGTCACCCCCACACAGCTGAGCACAGCGCTGTTCATTGCCCTTACAACAGGATGTGGATGGGGAACAAGTGCAGCACTTTTTTACTGGGCAGGCACATGAGAGGGAAAGTCATCCAAACGGCAGGATGCAGAGAACAGGAAGAGAGACAAGGCAAATATGGGCGAGCCAAAAGAGAAAGTAAAACAAGGACGGCGGAAAATAGAAGGCGAGAATAAGAGTGTGTGGAGGGAAATAAAAGATGGTGGAACACTGGAGGGGAAATCCAGGATGAAAGAGAGTCCGAGAGAGACTGAAATAATACAAGCAAAGAAACGAGAAGAAAATGGCAAGAGAGAGAGTGAGAGAGAGAGACTAGTTCCCACAGCAGACATCCGTGGTGTTGTTTGTTTTGTGTGAAAGTGAATGATAAAAGAGGCATGAAATCAGCAGAGAAAGGCAAGACAACAGCAAGGGTCCAGAGCCCTCCATCACACCCCACACAGCTCCACGGTGGCACCTCACACAATGGGCCCCTACTACTGCCCCCACCCCGCCCCAACACACACGCACACACACACACGTGCGCACGCACACACACACACATACACACTTGCGCGCACACACGCACGCACACACAACCACAGCTGTGTGTGTGGGTCACCGGTAAATAATTAACTTATTCTGCTCTAGTGACCAGGACTTATGAGACTGGTCATGAGTATCTGGACTTAGGGGGTGTGAGATCTAATAATGGAGCTAAATTCACTGGGGGGGGGATTTAAACGTTTCCTGAACTCGACCATTTCTGTGTAATTTAAAGGGCATTAAGGTGTCATTAAGGTAAATAAAGATTATGCATTCAACAATATTCTAACCATGCTGTTCTACAACAAGCTGATCAATGCTCCTCATGAAAAAAAAAATAATGTTTTGAAAAACACCTGGTTGAGAGTGGTTAAAGCCTGCTTTGTTTTTTTTTTTTTAAATCAATAAACAGTTGAAACAAGTTAGTTGCTCCTAACTCTAGTGACACCTCTGGTGCGTTCCGTTGGTCTAGTTCCAAGCCGCTAACCCTGTGATGACCTCTCTCCCCTCCAGGATCTGGAGACACAAGACACAGTCCCATCCTGTGCCGGCCGCGCAGCGGCCACCGCGCTAATGAAGGGAGTAAATTATGCATGGCGCCAGTTAGCTTTCTGATTAAAACATCATACAGGCCCTCTATAGGGGAGGTGCCCGCAAAACAATAGTGGTTGTAAACACTTTTCCCAGGAGCAGCGGAATACTGCTGGGGTGTAATAAATTTGCATAGTCTGGCACAGGACAAAAGGCCAATTAATTGAAAAGCAGCCCCTCGAAAGATGAGGAGAGGAGGGGTGGCGGTGGAGCAACAGGCTTTTTGGGACTGGACTCAACAAAATGTGCCAGTACAGAGGCTGACTGGAAGTTAAAATGGGTGTTTTTGCTGCTCACTGGTCACTGATCCCCCTGTCTCAGCAGATACAGGGGAACTCACAAACTAGGATTCATGGCTGTGTCCAAGTGGCAGTGAGGTCAGAGATGGTAAATGTCTGAGGGCGAGTTAAAGAAAAACACTCATGCCAGCTCAAGGTATGATTATCATAGTAGTAGATGGTAGAGCCCGACTGATGCCATATTTTTGTGGCCGATGCCGATACCGATTTTTGGAAAAAAACTGCACCGATGTTACCGATGTTTGGGACCGATGTATAATAATGAATTAAAATAATTAAAAATACATTTGAAAAACTAAACGTCAAATTTATTCTCTCTTTCAAGTAAACAATAGAATACGACATTGACATCATTTACTTTTGTGAAATAATTCCATTTGCTGTGTTTCTTTTTCTGTTCCAGGCAAATATCGGCCGATATATCGGCCGATGTTACCGATATATGGGCAGATTTTACCGATATAATGGCCGATGTATCGACCGATATATCGGTACGAATATCACCGATACCGATGCCGATATATCGGTATCGATATCGGCCGATATATCGGTACGACAGATATATCGGTCGGGCTCTAGTAGATGGACTTATGTTCCAATTGCTTACATTTTCGATTGCTTTGGCAATTGAAATGTATGTTTTATCAATTCTCCTGCTAAGAACTTAAATTTAAATTGAATTGAATTGATGGACAATTTCACAGAGGGTTGCCTTAGGTGTAGCCTAAGGAGGGGGAGAGAGAGACAGAAGGACAGAGAAGTTAGACCTTGTAGGGAAGCAGTTGCCTCATAAGGCAGTGGTTCTCAACCAGTGGTCTGGGGACCACCGATGCTCCTTGAGGGGGTTCCAGGTGGTCCCCAGCTAAATGACAGAGTTGGTAAACAAATGGACTGTTTTGAGTGTAAAATGAAACCAAAGTCAACAGACTTCCACTTGGTTTCATTTTATACTCTCAAGAGTTAATATATTATCCATTCATTACTTGTTTTGATTTTACCTGTTATTTCTCAATGCTATGGCATCATACAGCATGGAATTCTGGACCAATTTTTATTCGACTACAAGACATTCTAGGTTTTGTGAGAGGCTAATGTTGTCCTGTGGCTCAAATGCTGAATACATAATGGCCAATATGAAAAGGTTTGAAAGCCACTGTGATAAGATGCCAGAGTGAAGTCTGCACCTTTCTGTCCATGCCGACTGCTGAACTTGTCTCCTATCTCCGGTCTCCTGGTCTGTCTGAGCAGGATCTTAATGAGGAAAGCATCTTCTGCGTTGGATGAGATCATCACCTTTTCAATATAAGAGTCTGTTGACCCTTTGTAGCTGCAAAGGCACAATGAGAAAGCAGAATCAACCAGCAGTTGTTTGAAAGTTTAACTGGAAAAAACAAAGCATACATAGCATGTAATATGATGTATTACGAAACCTCTTCCCATTTCTAACTTAAATGGATTTTCTCGGAAACAGCGTGTGAGTCACGCTCCCTTTGGTGGAGAGGCCTGATCACAAAGATCTGATTTTTATATCCATTTGGTTCATTTAGAGACAGTAGGTGCACGATGAGCGGAGCAAAACATTGCTGTAGGAATAAGCAAGTGCATGTCGAGTTTTGGTGCCATGTGAACGTGGGGGTATGTGTTTAAAAGCGATTCACACACAGTCATTATTGTCTGCCAGGTTGGCTCATTATAAGCGGCTTTGTGTGTGTAATTGTGTGCAAGTACGTCCGCAAGTACGCCCGCTTGTGCTTGTTTACTCCTGGCCACATGCTGCGATCGTGGCAACACGAGTGCATATGAGTGCACAATGCAGACTCCAGCGGGCACCTGGTAGAGAATTCTCTTCTTTAGATTGAGTCGAATAACAGATCTTATATGACGCAATCTAAGATTCCCCTATGGCAGAGTGTCCAACCGCATTTCCAAGTAGGCCATATTAGGAAATATTAAACACACAAGGGAACTCAGTGATGTCATGTCAGGTCGCTCTAACAGATAGTGAGTTCATGTGATAAGAGTGAATCATTTGTTTGTTTTTGTACAACTGTGTTTATTACCTAACTCTAAATATAAAAGTAGGCCTACCCCCTCTTGTTCTCTGGGGCAAATATAACCAGACAGGCAAGGTAAAACATTAAATAAAATTTCTTTGACCCTTCAGAATGAGACATGGTACATGGAATCCTGACGTAGGTGCTCTATTCTGCTCTGTTACATTACATTAAGGGAGCATTCCACACCAAAACACATTGGGCATCAATCTACCTTGATTCCTGTGACATGATACATAATGTTCTTGATTTTTGTCACCAATGCAAACTGCCTTCAAGGCAGTTTGAATTGGTGCAGGTCTTTATTCTAATGTGGGTATTTAGGTAACTCCAAACCTTTTTTTTCCACACATCACATTTTAATAGTATACTGATACTCACGCTTGAATTTTACGTCACTCTGGGGCAGACTTTACTTGTAATCCCAGAGGTAATCTATTCCTCCTCCTCTCCTCCCCTCCCTTTTGCCACTCTCCTCTCCAATCACTCAGGTTGAAACTCCTGTCGCAGGGGTGCCCACTGAGTTTTTAAAAATCATATAGTGGTCCAATTCTCTTGCAGTGTGTGGTTTGATGTGTGTGAAAAAAAGGTTTGGAGCTACTAAAATACCTGCTTTAGAATAAAGACAACCTGCGGCCATGCAAATTGAATTGAAGGGAGGGGGACCTCATGGTGAAATGAAGAAAGGGGGCATCTGTGACAAAAATCAAGGAGATTGTGTACCATGTCACAGGAATCAAGGTAGATTGATGCCCAATGTGTTTTGGTGTGGAATTTTCTTTTAATAACTATTAAATACATTTGAATGTACCTCCCAGCGGCTCCTTTTTAAGGGCTTAAGTGCACTCACCCGATAGGCACATCTCTGTACTGGGGCTGGCCTGGCTGGGTACTGCCTTCCAGTGGCGTCTGGGTGACTGTTGGCATGGCCTTATTCACCAACACTTGCTTGTTTTCAACTCTCTCACCTGCAAGCACAAGTGGAGACCCAAAACCATCACATTGGCAATGTAAGGTATTGCAGAGGAGATGATGAAGCTGGACATTATCCTTTTGTTTTTAAAGATGTATAGAGCACATGAGAAAGGCAGAGACATGCCACAAAGGTCGTCATGAACGGACCTCGAACACGCGACACACTGTCATGCAGGAGCTTATATTGTGGCATGCTCACAAACTACTAGTTCAGCGGGCCCCCTCATGGGACACTGTCCTGATGAACTATCCTCTCTCATTCCCTTTATGGTGTGCTAGTGGGGATGAGGAGCACATTCAGCCACAGACTCGGTGTCTCCTGGCACACCACAAAGCCATTTGGACCGTCTTTTGTGCCAGTAGTCGTCAGGCTCCAAAACCAAGCCCAATATGTTCTGTCCTCCTTTTTGGGATTACTGACTCCTGCTTGACTCTGGCACACTTGCACATGGCCTACTGGGTATGTGCACTACCGGTACAGAACCATGACATAAGCCTGTTCATTGTTGCGAGACTCATTTAAATTCACTCATAACTTCATCTAGAGCCTGTTTGGGGTGGCGGTGGATCAGTGGTCGAGTGGTAGGATGGGAACCACAAGGTTCCCAGTTCGAACATGGACTAGGAGTGTCTAAGTGTCCTTGTGAAAATTTGTTCAATCTTTTCGTGTGTCACCCACTTTAGCCTAGAAGCCATCTGCCTTGCTGAGATTACTATTTGATCCAAAGAGAATGGATTCAGATTTTCCCTGGTGTAAAGATAATTTATTATCAATGAGCCATGTGCAGATTCTACTTAGGTCAGAGCTGAGGGGCTTTTCAAATTGAGGTTTCTTCCTGTCTGAGACCAGGTTGGCACTTTGCATGGTTTCCACCACCATTGGTGTGTGAGTGTGAATGTGTGTGAATGGATGAATGTAACCTGACAAAGATGCCATGAATACACCATATACCATTTATGTTAACTAATTAGTCATTTAGCAGACACTATTTGTGAGAACAGAATAAGCAGAGTAAAGGGGAGCTCTAGTCAACAAGGTAAATTGTATAAAATAAAAATGGAACGCAGTGACTCAGGGGTTGAGTGGCTGCAGCCAGATGGGATACTGTGAGATCTGCACAATCTATGTAAACAGCCTTGATAAAGACCCTATGCATAAATGGACAATTTACATAAGTACATACATTATCCAAATACCCACTGTTCAAAGTTCAGTTGATAACACTACACAGATATTAGTCTCACATTCCCTGTTTGATATTATGGGTCTCTGTTGTTCCTGTGTCTACTCACCAGGGGAGCAGATCCCATCTGCATCCAGGATGCTGTGCCTCCAGATGGGCTTGCGTGTGGCAGCGTCCAGCATGGGTCCCATAACCTTGTCAAAGGTCTGGTTGGTGTAGCGCCTGAGTGTGCACTTGGCATTTTTATAGACAAGGCATCGCCCAAATCCTGGAGAGAAATGAGGTTTAGGTTTAGAAGAATAGATAAATGGTACATTAACACAGCGCCTCTAACCAAGGCATTTTACATAGATTGTGCCTCACATTCACCCACCAATGGCGGTGGAAACCATGCAAGGTACAGACCAGCACATCGGGAGCAATTAGGGGTTCAGTGTCTTGCTCAGAGACACATCAACACTAACTCTCGGGGAGCCTGGGTTCAAACTGGCAACCTGGTGGTTACCATCCAGCCACTCTACACCCATGACTCATGAAGAGTTAAGTGCGGACAAATTAGCCCAAAGTGACAGAAAAATGACTTTTTTCAACCTCCCTTTTAAAACAAAGATGACATATCATAAAACAAGTGACAAAAAATGTAATCTAAGTTCAAAGTGTGTTCATAGAAGACAAAGTCGGAACATATGACACAGATATTCATCTCAGGAAAATCCTGAGACCATCCATGTATTCATATCAGATTTCCTGAATTCATAAGGTTCTCTCACCCCTGTCCAGCGAGGCCTTGTTGAGAATCAGAGCATCCTCTATGTCGTACCCACTGTAGCTCATCACAGCCACGGTGGCGTTCTGACCAGCAGGCAGCTTCTCAAAGTCAATCAGCTCAATGGTCTTAGTCTTCACCATGGGCTTTTGTGGGTAGGCCAGTAAGTACATAAGAGTGTCTATTCGGTTCCGCTGGTTGTAGCCGATAGTACCTGGAAGAGAAGTGGAAAAAGTGCTTTCATCCTAATGAAAGAGTTTAGACAGAAGATAATATACAGATATACAGACAATGTGATGTGTTTTCTTTATGGAAAAGATTGAGCATTATATAAAGTAATGTTAGTCTAGTTTATGTAATAATTTGTGACAATGGCTGATTTCACATTCTGTAAGAATGTTAAATCAACTATTTCCACAGACAGTAAAGTGCCATAACTATTACCATTTAATTATCTGATTCAAGCCAAAGGGCTGAGCTTTGGCCATCTCTGCTCAGCAGCGATGAACAGCATCAGGTTATGGCATAATAGCTGGCCTCCCCGGAGGCCTTGACATTTGTCAGATGCTATTACTTCACAATCAGGCTACAAGCACACAGTCAGTGATAATAGGCCCGGGCCACACAACCAGATTTGCACATGTATAGGGTCGTCCACACAAAACAGATGAGGCAGAGGATATTGGGCCAAATATAGTTCCAATCCGTGTTTTGTTTTTGTAAAGAAGGGGGATGGGGCAACTAAGTAAGGAGGGGTGTATGGGGGGGGGGATAACGGGGGAGGGTTGGGGTGACAGGGGCGCTTTACGAATGTTAGCAGTGGCGTTTGAGGAAGTTTTGGTTACCAGGGAGCTGTGGGTGCACACTCTGTGGTCTTTCGCAGCTGAGCACACTGACCCCCTGAGCACAGTCAGAGCAGACACAATGAATTGCTAATGACACTCTGGGTGACTGGCAGGGAAAGGGCCTCTGCACACACACGGCACAATAGAGAACCTACGCAAGCGTCCCATGTTTGATATCCATGCGCATACACGCACACACACACACACACACACACACACACACACACAAAACACTCACTCACACGCAAATTAAATGTATTCTGACAAGCAGTAGGCGCATTTTTTTGTGGGTGTGGGTCGGACAAACTGATTGCATGCATTGGGGGGTAGTGTAGAGGGGGGCATTGGAAATTTAAATGACACACACACACGTCTGGGAGTTTGTGTATTAAAACCTGGGAACTGCTCAGTACAATCACAGATACTGTGACCTTTCGAACTTTTGGCCACAAATGAAGTCATCTAACCTTTAAGCCAGTGGTTCCAAAACCTTTTACCTTGGTGACCCAAAAGAGAAATTTGATTTTTGTACAGAGCTCAAACTAATGAAAACAGAATATCTACAGCTTGTGGGCTATTTCCACTACTAGCTTCTCGGCCATTTCCACTAATTCTTGTTGTTTTTATAATTTATAAAATTGTGTGTTTTTAATCCAGGGGCTATCTAATTTTGATGTGGTGTAATAATTAAACATAATGTCGATATGCTGTGCAGACTATCAAGAAAATAAAGACTCTGCTTTAAGCCACTGTCCACCAACTGTACCTGCATGTAAAGGAGAAAACACTGCCAGCTTTGTGGCAGATGTTTAGGTGGCTTATCTTCTTTAGTTAGTGATGATCTGCTATCAACTAACTCTTGATTACACATCTTCAGTAGCTAAAGTCCTGGACACAATGTCCATAGAGAGGGATGTCTGCTGATATGAAACGATGCCTTACCCATGGCCTGCTTGCCCATAGCACACTGATATGTGTTCCTAGGGGACTGGTTATGATGAGGGTAGGGGATGAGGCCAGCACAAACCCCCAAGAGGGTAAAGGGCTCAATCTCCAAGTGCGTTGTGTTTCTGTGGGAATCCAGACGGATATTCGAGGGTCAGACACCACATTTGGAATTAATGCCTTACAAATTCACGAGGAGTTATTTTCTTGTACTTACTTGCAAATCATGTGTTCATAAAGGGCGATGTGACAATCATTCTCCTCGTTCACATCCAGGTATTCCACCAGGCTCTCGTGAAGGAAATCCTCAAATGTTCTTAAAAAGCATGTTAGAGGAGTATTTATCAGATGTTACAGTAAATCGCTCTGGATTAAGAGCGTCTGATATAACCTCAATTGTAATGGTATCATTGGTGAGCAATGGTGTTTTAAAACATATATAATTGGGCTATGGTTCAACACCACAATGCAACACACATCATTTCAAGAGTGCTACTTGGACCCTAACTGGGCTTGACGTTAGAAACAACTACGCTAAAAGAAGTAAAGGAGGATGGAGGTTACCAGAGGCAATGGCTGAAGTGAGCTAGGGAGCACAATTTGGAAAGTTCTTTGAAAATAGCAGATTTCCAAGAACTCAACACATATGGCACAGATGGCCTTTGGCCTTTCAAAAGGCCAAAGAAAACATGTGCTTAAAGTGCTTTATAAATACCTGCTCACTTAGACTACATTAACTTTGACCTTCATGTAGTACAACATAAGATATACTGTATATTTCTCAATAGAAGTGCATGGAGATCAAATTAACATGCAATACCATACCACGAAAGTCACCTGTCCTTCACCCACGACCCCATTCCTCTCCTCACCTGTAGCCCTGGGACAATTCTTCAATGTGTTTGTTTTTCACCATTGGTTGTCCCTTCTTCACGATGATGTATGGCCTGAGGTAATAATAACGGTTAAACAGCTATGTCATTGAAGGGGCAGAGGTCTACAATGCTTATTTTATTAAACATTAAACATTTCACAAAGCAAAATGCAAAATCCTAAAGTTACCAACCTGCATAAGCGTCCCCCATCAGAGGAGATGTAGACGCAGCGATCGGTCAGGTTGGTGGAGATCGAGACAAACTCGTTGATGAAGCCGGCTCGTCGCATCAGCCTGAAGGTGTTGACCAGTTTGTGGTGATCTCTGATCACTCCTAGAATGTTACCTGCAGTAAGAGAAACGGATACCCTGGCACAGTCAGAGAGAGCTAGAGGATACCAGTGTTCATAATAAAAAATACAAAACCATCATCACAGCCATATACTACACTGCTTAATGTTTTGGTTAATCAGAGATTAAGCCAATTAAATTATGGTAGATATCTCATATAATAAAGTACCAAATCATACATGCCCAAGTCAACCATTCACATTTTGGCATCTTACCCGTATTAGAGAGAATAAAACTTCTGATAAAGCTTTGTGAGGCTCAAATCAATATGTCCACTATGTGTTAAGTAAATATAGTAAATAACCTTAATAAACCATTTAAGCCTTTTAAGTTTACACAATCTGATGTAATTGAATTACATCAGTGTGCAGACCCCATATTTGTTATTTTAGGGGTCATAAGTCGTTTGAGTCACATGCTCTTTGCAGAAACTCAAGGAGGCTGACAGCTACAGTGTGCAGGGTCGAAGCTGCCTGAGCGGTTGTATTCATATCAAGCCTGACAGACAAATGTCTAGAAAACAGAGGAGCCACCGTGCGCTGCCTCTGTGTGAGGGTAGATTTGCAGGAAGCGCGCTCCGAAGGGCTTTGACACCTGCTGTTGCCAACTAATTAAACGGCATGGCAGCCAATATAATTTGACAGTTATCTGTGGATAGAAGGGGGGAAAAACATATACAATAATTAACAGGCTACGTTCTGTCTTAAGAATAATACCGAAATGAAAGAATTATCGGATACACTGTGTAAAACAGCAAATTGCCTTCTGTAAATGGGACACAAAAAACATCAGCCAGTCTCCCCCTTTTGTTGTTATTAGGCACGGTATTAAGAAGCAAGTCTATAATATTCCAGCATGAGCCGCCAGTAATCCTAGTAGTTTGGACCTCTCTTCATACCGTTGAGGAAGACAAGGAAGACAGTGGGGTAGGCGAGCTCCTCTCCACACAGCAGGTTGACGTCTTCCACCCCGAGGTTGAAGGCCAGTTTGATGATGGGGCCGTCCTCCATGTCCGTGGTGATGTGGGTCATCAGAGCCAGGTTCTTCACCAGACCGCAGGCCTAGGGGCGAAAACACAGAGCATAAACCACTGTAGGAAAACCAGGGGTCACTGAGAGTGTTCTGAACACTCTCAGAGTTACAGACCTGTTATTCAGGCCTATATATATGTACTGTATGTGCTTCAGGTAATATTATGGTCCACTTATTTTTATGTCTGTTGCAAATAAAGTGTGTTGACCACACAAGGCAACATGATGATGAGCCCTGAAGGGAGCACTGCAATTTTTTACCCATAACCAGGGGGTCACATAACTGGTAAGTACATATGTGTGGTCAAAATAAATGTTGCACAGCAGATCAAACAAAAGGAAGCGCTCTTGCATACTGCTGTCGACTCCAGTAGTTACTGGCTCGGAAGCTTTGACGATGGAGAGGGCCACTATTATTTTCTCACTCCAAGACTACATTGCCAATACAGGAAAAATATCAAATCTTCCAGCTTAAAACGCATAGCAGTGCGCCAGTTTGAGCTTGTAGATCAATATTTGATATTAAACTGCGGGCCACAAATGGCCACATGTCAGTTGATATTTTTACAGCACTATTTATTACCGGTAAATAGTACCGTATTTTCCGGACTATAAGGTGCACCTAAAAGTCTTTATTTTTCTCAAAAATCAACACTGCACCTTATAATCCAGTGCGCCTTATATATGGATCATTCAACTGCAGTAGCTTCTATTCTATGTTAACTGTAGTAGCTTCTATTCTCTGCGCCTTATAATCCGGTGCGCCTTATATATGAAAACAGTTCTAAAATGTGCGCCTAATAATCCGGTGCGCCTTATAATCCGCCTTATAGTGCGGAAAATACGGTACACACAAGCTCAATAATGGCCCACTAGGGTGCACATATTCAAGTCACATCTATTGAGTAGTCAAGGAGGCGGTGTTGCTCACCTCTCCTTCAGGTGTATCCGAGGGGCAAAGCATTCCCCACTGGGAGGGCTGCAAGGAACGTGGTCCACTAACTTTCCTGGTCTTCTCAAATTGGGAGGAGATCCTGGTCATCATGCCCAAGGCTGAGATGAAGGAAAGACGTGAGAGAACCTGGGTCACGCCCTGGCGGTCCATCTTGAATCTCTTCAGTGACCAATTTCCCTGAAACAGAATGACACAAGATTCATTAAACACTACAGGATAGCCATTTAGCAGACACCCTTGATCTGGAGAAAGTAACAATAGAATATCTACATAATGCAACTGTGGATATATAATTTATAGTTTGATAAGTTGAACCTTTTTATACACCTATAAGGTCGTCAGGCTGGGGCAAATGCTACGACTGCCGGAGTCTGAAAAGGTGGGGTTTCAGAATATGGTGGAAGATTGGGAATGAATACTGATTGCATTGTCTGTCCAAGCATGAAAAATATCTAACGGGGTGCTGTTGCACAGCAGACAGGTTTGTTTTTTTTTTGTCTTGAGCTCCTAACTCTTTCCCAGCAGTTGTGTTGTATAATTGTCTCCACCAGGCATATCAATACTTTTACAAATAGCATACTGAGGTTTGAAATGCAGTACCAACACAATCTGTTAAGTCTTCCAACTCACCGTGGAGATGGCATTGACCATGCCGTTGGTTATCTGATCCTGCCGCATGTGCTTGACCACATCAAACTGAGCCGCTCTCTGCTTGGGGATGATCTGGTCTGCGATCTTCTTCAACTCTGAGTTGAATTTCTTAAAGAGATCCTCAAACAGCAGCGACAGGAGCTGTCAGTATGAAGAACAAGATGCTCAGTGAGGAGATCTGGCATGATGCTACAGCTGTTGAAAACTGTAAAGACCTGTAATTCATCCATGTCACTTTATTTTTTTAAAAACACTTTTAACCATGTTTGACCTTGTAGTGTGCTATTTTGAAAAAATGGTTGCAATCCTTCCAATATAGTAGATCTAGATATTCTTTCAGAGCAAACATCTAAACTCAAATCTTTGCTTCTGGGAAAACCTGATACAACATATTTTCAGATGGGCACCGGTACCAAATACATTGAATATTCAAGATCCTTAATGTGAAAAATGCTTGAGCACCACCGATATATAAATTTAAGTTTTGTACTGGAACATCAAGTTCAAAGAGTCACTTTCTGCAATGAAGTCACCATCGTATCCACAGTAGATATTTGGTCCCAACTCTGCAGATCTTCAGGTCTTTTCCAGATGTCCCATCTATCCCTTATCAGTGACAAGGAGTAGTCAGTGGTGGATTTTAATAACCAGGTGTGCCAGCTTGCAGATAAGTCTGACCTGGCCCGTCTCCCACTAACCCGGTTCCTCTTTGCTCGGCCTTGCAGGAGGCAAACTCTCTCATGGACGCTTCCCAACTGGAACATTAGCATACATCAAAACAAACAGGCAGCACTGCTTGAAATTAATAAAGAAATTAAGCTTCCGCCGTGCAGCCGGGCCAATTAGTTGAATGTCAGGGAATCATAATTGGAGAGCAAGGAGATTGCCGGCGTTGTGAGTGTGTAAGCTCCCTATTGAAAGGGGGCTGTGGGTTCCCTCCCCACCCACTCCTTACACAGAGCAGGTTTGGGGGGTGGGGGGTGAAATTAAAGGCCTTAAGACAGCAGTAATTACATTATCAGAGCAGAGACTCACGGATTAGCTCAATCGCTCCAGTCAAGGCAGCCTTTTCTATTGTTATTGGTGGAGAAAAATCCCCCGGCTTTCCCGGGCCTGGGGTTTTGGTGGTGCTGCATATCTCTGCCATGACAATGCCAGGCAGGCAGGAATACAGAAGGGGGGGCAAAACAAGCGAAAACAAAGCTGGTGGAAAATAAATTAGTCTCAATAAACAAAAAAGGAGACATGGAAGCTGACACAAAGGCCCAGGTAAGAGATCACAACTAGTAGAGCATGAATACATGCACTGTTCCAACACTGCGATCTGTGATCGCAAACACAAGCATGTTCTGCTGTTACATGTGGCTTTAGACATGTAACGTGTGTAAGCTCTAAGCAATATGCTCACCTTTTGTCTTTTGAGCGGTGCTAACCCCGACAACGCCTGGATTTCGTAAATTACCTCACGTGGAAGGAAGTCTCTGTTTAAGGTTTGTCTAGGGGACTTCATACAAACAGTACGAGTTTAATGGAAGGAAAAAGTGAAGCGCCTCTCACTTTACAGTGTGAGGTTATGGAGGTATGTATGGAGGTATTAATCACTAAAAGCAGTGGTTTTCAACCAGTGGTCCGGGGACAACCAGTGGTCCTTGGGAGGGCTCCAGGTGGTCCCCAGCTAAGTTGTTCAACCAGATGGAAAGATGGTTAACCAGATGTAACTCTTGAGAGCTCTCAAGAGTTAAAATATTCATTTGAATTAGCCCAAATCTACAGAGAACTAGAGAATGTAGAAGATTAATGGTAATTTTTGATCTGTATGTTTGCCTGTGTTGTTTCCCAAATCCAGCCTGGTATTGTGGACAAAAGCAAAAAAGATCTTTAGTTTTGGGGTCTTTGGGGCTAAAATCTCCTCAAATGGTGGTTGTGGCTCAAATGCTGAATAAATAGTGGTCCCTGGTATCAAAAAGGTTGAAAGGCACATTCATGGTTTTGTCCAGAGAGCATCATAGCATAGATTGAATATGTACCTGTCCAGCCAGCTCCAGACGTTTGTTCCCGTAGTAGTCTCTGTCATCCACCTTGTTGTCTCCTTGGGCCAGAATGACCCTTCGCACCATCACAGCCAGGTAGATGCACTTGGCGCGGAAGTTAAACTCTTTAACCTGAGGCCACAATCGGTTCAGCAATGAGACTTCAATACCTGGCACTGTGAAACGAAGCTCAAAATGTCATCATGTTGTATGTTTTGTTCGTGATCACTTACAGGTACATGTGTGAGGATGAGTTGAGCTAGAAGCTCTCGCGCTTCTTCCATCTTGGTCTTCTTGGGGCCTCCCCACATGCGTTGCCTTCGCACTTTATTCCCAAGGTATTTCAGAGCCTGAGAAACAGTCAGTTCAGCTGCACATTAGAGCAAGTCGAATAGACTGCGACCAATAAACACTAGATTCAAGCACTTGGGTGAAAACATATATGGTTATGCCTTATGACACATCACGTCACCATATGTACATATGGCCATCTCCTCATACCATGAAGACCACAACATCTACCTCCTCTAACCCTGGATACCATACATGGAGAAGACCTCATCACCAAGATCTGCTTACGTGGACTTGGAGCCGGCCAGCAATTCTACATCTGACCGCAATCCTCAAACCCATAGATCTCCATAAATGGAGGCTACCTGTTCTAGCATTGCATAAAATTGAATGTCAGAACAGGTAGGCTACAAACCTTGTAAAATCAAAACACATTTCATATATGGCCAGTCGATAATTCATTACATAAGTTGATCATTAGTACATATGTTGATCCACCATGCCAATACGCCAGCACTTACCCAGCAGTCAGCTGTCACCCAGCCATGAGCACCATCGTCATACAGAAGCAAAATATAAGTTAAACATAATATATCAACAAAACTGGTTCGTTGTTAAATAACCTTTAACTCCTTGACAGATTTACAACAACTTTTGGAGTGACTGATTTACATCCGTTGTCAGCTTGTCACTCCAAAATTATATTAAATTGATTAAATTAAAGGACCACTTCACCGCTTTTCAACATATCTTCATATAATAGGTCCTCACTTATGTCATGTGTATGATAAAATACCACTATTTTTCCTACTCCGTCTCACACAAGGGCTGTGGGCAGTTCAGACCCAGTTCAGTCCCCATGTCACTTCCAGTGACATGGGGAGCAGGGGAATCCATGCTAATAGAGTTTCTATTCCTGAAAATGTGATTTGCGAAAATGGAAGACATCGTTCTCCCAACAAGGGGGAAAAGGAAAGGAGAAAAAAAATAAGAAAAAAAAACGGTCACTTAGAAACGCCTGCATTTAGGAGGCAGGCATCCCACATCCAAGAGTTGGACCGCATTCCATGAACACTACTATATTATATACCAGGGGTTTTCAACAGGTGGTCTGGGGACCACCAGTGGTCCTTGAGATGGTTCCAGGTGGTCCCCAGGCTAAATGATGGAAGGTTGGGTAACCAGATGTAACTCTTGAGAGTGTAAATTTTGACACTCTCAAGAGTTAAAATATTCATCATCTGA